>CM038624.1:2277050-2912050 GCA_021554675.1 Leuciscus idus
ATGACTGAAATATCATGAATATCATTGATGACACATCAAGCACACTGACACTAATGACCGATAATTTAAACAATGATTCTGCATCATGATTTATAACATGACTTTTAGCTTAGTGGAAACTCTACAAAAACAAGTCAAATAGACTTCATCTTAAGTTTATAATTATTAGACCATTTCAGCAGCATTAAGCACATACAAGAGCGCCCATACACAGGACGTGTTCACACACACACAACATGTTCAGTCTGTGCGTCTCTCAACAGTGTCCGGGACCAGCGTCTATAAATGGCGAAAATACGTTTATCTGCAACTCACTAGTGAGAAGCGTCATGAAGCTTTTAAGTTGCTAAACTATTTTACTGATAAAATCAACACGTGAGTGTGTGTCCGTACTGTGTGTGTGTGTGTGTGTATTTGAGAGGGAGAGAGAGCGTGAGAAATAGATATGTACTTTTCCATAATAACTAATAAATGCATAATACATAATAAAATGTGGCAAAAAAAAAAAAAAAAAAAGGTGGCAATAATTTGTGGTTTTATCCTATTTTATCTATATTTATTTGCTCGGTCAGTGTTGTTGTGGGTTTTGGTTCTGTACACTGTAAAGTCCTCTGAAATAACTGAAATCATTTGGCGAAGTGATATTGAACTGTAATGCGGTCAAGACCTGCCTGGAACTACTTTTGCCATGCGTTTCCCTTAGAACGTTTGTCAACTAGTCAGATTCAAGCATTCAACAGCCCCTTGCTATAATATATAATAAACACTGCAATACTTTTAGAATTGTCAATTTTGGTGAATTTACAGTGACGTTAAGAAGATTTTCATGAATCCAGCCCCAGAATATTTGGCATTGGCCTATTTTGCCTTGGACCAGTAAGAAACTAACTGGCAATCTCTATGTTAACCACATAGCAACACCCTGGCAACCACACACAGCCCTGTGGCATGTTTTGCATTGACAAGCACCAATTACATTTTCTTCAGTTGAACATTGAGCATTTTAATGCATGGCCTTCTGAACCCAAAGGGATCTGCTTGCATTTCCATTTGTTTGTCTGCATCTGTCTTGTTTTAACTTAGCTTTATTAAAGATCTGCTATCCCATTTTACAGAGCACAAACAAAGTGCAGAAGCTGTTGTTTACATCTGTTGCTCATTAGCTCCTGCACACCCATCACAGCCCAGAGATCTCCTGCCTGACCGGACCCAGCGGGTCACAGCGCTGAATCTGCATGCTCCGCGCATCCCCTCGCCTTTGCATAATCATTTAGAGTGAATACTCTCGCTGCATGTGAAATGTTGTGTCTGTTTCTGGGAACTGCCTTCAGGGCACTAACAGACCACCATTGACTCGTCTTTTCATCCTCGTGTGCTGTTTATCAAACCGGCGGCTATAGAATCAGGTGTCCCACTGGAGGTGGTCTCCCTCTGTCAGTGTTTTCACACTGGGCTTTACCTTCTACCTCAGGGCTTCATTTGGTACACTGTGTGTCTGGAATACAGATAGAGAACCGGCGACCCCTTGCACAAACACCCGCCTGAATGTACCCTATACATTATTAATGACTCTGTCCTTATATGACACTCAGTGGTGTTTGCTAAGGCAGGCATCACTATTGCTCATGCAAATTTTGATCTAAGACGTAGTCTTACGTGTTTAACTTTGGCATGTTTCTGGTCACACACTTCATGAAAGATTCCTCAAATTATTCATCTTGTTGAGGAGATGCTTACACTTTTGATTTCCCCCTGTTGTAAGCTAAAAATGCTGAAAGATTTCTATAGACCTACCGGTCAAAAGTTTGTGGTCAGTAACAATTTAAATACAGTAAGAATTAATACTTGTATGCAGAAAAAAATACATTAAATTGATCAAAAGTGATAGTAAAGAAATGTAAGGATGTTGCATCACAATGTCACGTTCGCTTTGATGTGTTCATGACCTGTTTAAACTGTGAAGGTCTAAATGCAGTGAATTTTGGCTTGCACTTCTGTATCAGAAGCTGAATGTCTTTTCCCATGTGACGCACCAGTCATGGTCCCACAGCGGCTAAACAACACCTGGCTCCGCCTGTTACAGTAGCCATGCCCCAAACTCTCAGCCTGTTACAGTAGCCATGCCCCAAACTCTCAGCCTGCTACAGTAGCCACGCCCCAAACTCTCAGCATTCTACTGTAGCCACGCCCCAAACTCTCAGCATTCTACTGTAGCCACGCCCCAAACTCTCAGCCTGCTACAGTAGCCACGCCCCAAACTCTCAGCATTCTACTGTAGCCACGCCCCAAACTCTCAGCCTGCTACAGTAGCCACGCCCCAAACTCTCAGCCTGCTACAGTAGCCACACCCCCAAACTCTCAGCCTGTTACAGTAACCATACCCCCAAACTCTCAGCCTGTTACAGTAACCATGCCCCCAAACTCTCAGCCTGTTACAGTAGCCACACCCCAAACTCTGTCTGCTACAGTAGCCACGCCCCAAGCTCTCAGCCTGTTACAGTAGCCATACCCCAAACTCTCAGCCTGCTACAGTAGCCACACACCAAACTCTCAGCCTGTTACAGTAGCCACACCCCAAACTCTCAGCCTGTTACAGTAGCCACTCCCCAAACTCTCAGCCTGTTACAGTAGCCACGCCCCAAACTCTCAGTCTGCTACAGTAGCCACACCCGCAAACTCTCAGCCTGTTACAGTAGCCACGCCCCAAACTCTCAGCCTGTTACAGTAGCCACGCCCCAAACTCTCAGTCTGTTACAGTAGCCACGCCCGAAACTCTCAGCCTGTTACAGTAACCACGCCCCCAAACTCTCAGTCTGCTACAGTAGCCACACCCCCAAACTCTCAGTCTGTTACAGTAACCACGCCCCCAAACTCTCAGTCTGCTACAGTAGCCACACCCCAAGCTCTCAGCCTGCTACAGTAGCCACGCCCCAAACTCTCAGCCTGTTACAGTAGCCACGCCCCAATCTCTCAGTCTGCTACAGTAGCCACACCCCAAACTCTCAGCCTGTTACAGTAGCCACGCCCCAAACTCTCAGCCTGTTACAGTAGCCACACCCCAAACTCTCAGCCTGTTACAGTAGCCACGCCCCAATCTCTCAGTCTGCTACAGTAGCCACAACCCAAACTCTCAGCCTGTTACAGTAGCCACGCCCCAAACTCTCAGCCTGTTACAGTAGCCACACCCCAAACTCTCAGCCTGTTACAGTAGCCACACCCCAAACTCTCAGCCTGCCACAGTAGCCACGCCCCAAACTCTCAGTCTGTTACAGTAGCCACGCCCGAAACTCTCAGCCTGTTACAGTAACCACGCCCCCAAACTCTCAGTCTGCTACAGTAGCCACGCCCGAAACTCTCAGCCTGTTACAGTAACCACGCCCCCAAACTCTCAGTCTGCTACAGTAGCCACGCCCCAAACTCTCAGCCTGTTACAGTAGCCACTCCCTAAACTCTCAATGTTTACACTTTTGGTGGTGAAGATAAACCCATGACTGGCACAGTAATAGTAGTCAATGAACAATAAAACACAATGAGCTGGTTTAAGACAATATTTTAACAACATTACACAGCAATGTGTAAAAAAACACCCATCAACCTTACCAACCCCAATA
This sequence comes from Leuciscus idus, assembly GCA_021554675.1. NCBI lineage: Eukaryota > Metazoa > Chordata > Actinopteri > Cypriniformes > Leuciscidae > Leuciscus > Leuciscus idus. Next base: position 2,280,662 of record CM038624.1, read on the forward strand.
GCAACACCATAGCAAACACCCATAACACCCTAGCGTCGAGTTTTGCACATGTAAACATCTCTCATATTTTAAAACGGTTAATTGTGCAGAAATAAGTGTTATATAAACCTATCCACTGATGAAATCAAATTGAATCATTGCAACTTGACTCACCCTCCATATGCTGCAGTGTAAGAACATTTACATTTCCTGCTTTTGTTTGTTCATGCAGAAATTTAACAGAATGCAAGATTTAATAAGCAATAACCAAACAATCCTTGCGTTATTTCTCTTTCTGATAATGATGATGATGACGATGATGATGATGATGATGATGATGATGATGATGATGATGATGATGGGTTATATGAAGCCCCTTGGCCTTACAACAGGTCACATTTAGAGAGAGACTGGTTATTAACACTTATTCCTAACTAATAACTGTCACAGATGAAAGCCACACTGATGGTGACATGTATTTAAACAAAACTTCCTGAGAGAGGATACCACACATAATTACCTCATCTCACTGAGAGAACAACATGTCTGGGGAACCGCGAGTGAAAACTGTGTGATTGTGTATTAGTACCTGTACATCCGCCGGTAACAATGGAAATCATAGACAAAAGCTGCTCAGATGAAACGACAGAGGATATTGATTTACAAACAACAGTTATGCTGTACTTGTGGACATAATGACATGAATTGGAGTTCACTCAGAGGACAAGCAGTGTTCCAGTAGAATTTGGCTGCTAATAGCCTTCAATCTGTCATAAACAGTGGCGTAATCTCTCTTTATCCCAAGCGATATTCTTTTACATGTTGTCAAATGAAGACAAGGACGCTGTCAGTCACAGAAGAGTCTGCACAGGTCACTTCATTCCCGCTGATGAGTCTTTTGTCATGTCTGTCATCACTCGGTGGACACGACGCAAGTATGACAGGAAATAGGTCTGGCAACACCAAACACACACACACACACACACACACACACACACACACACACACACACACACACACACACACACACACACACACACACTCACACTTCTATTCACCAAAAACACATTTGTCCTGTTTTTCTATTTCTTTCAGCTTCTCACACCATGAGTGTTACGCTTTTAAGATGAAATGTCAAGTTAAAATGCATCTCAACCCTTGTGCTCTGTTCCATTCTAGATGTTTTTACATTTTGCGAATGCCACTTAAAAACGGATCCGATCCGTGTCTGGTCACATGACCCTGGACTAGCATTACTAGAGCATGCTGTGGCATCTGTTATTTATGGATACAGGACCCAGAGATAAGGCACAAATGGTTGACCTGTCCTGCCTGGAGTGAATGGAAGCTCTATCAGTCTGGATGTTCGTAAATGACCTTTCTTAAGGTCTAGCCTTACACAGACTTTTAGCCCAATTTAATTTTCAGATAGTTCACGAATGTCACTGAGCCCAATAAAATCCATATTTCAGCTAACAGCATCCTGTCGGTCTGACTAAAATGCTTTTTTTATTTTTTTATTAATAGCTTACAACCTAAACTGAGCTCAGTCTTACAGAATAGATGGCCATATCAGTTTTAGCCTTCATTATTTCAACTATAGCGTCATCGATACGATGAATCTCACAAAACCTGGGTTTGTAATGTGATAATAATAGCCTAAATTTGACCAGATTAGTCTCTTGATATCCAATAAAATAAGCTGTTGTGTTGCATTGTGCAGTGTAGATGAAACTACTCATGCAGATGCATCGTGGGTAAGGCACAGATAAGCACACAGAGCCTATTAAACTGAAGGTCTGGCTCAGAAGCAAAGGCTCAGAGATTAATGCGCTGCCTGGCATGAGGTGAACTAATGCACTGCATGGACACCTTTAATTATTCTATTAAAGTTTGAGCCAATTACACTTTAATTGTCCTCCATGTAATAGTCGATGTGCCTTACCGTGTGTTCCGTCTTATGAATGCGCAATATCATCATGAATATCAAACAGTGTCTAATGAGTCATGCATGTAGTAGCCAGTGGCAGATATGAACATGAGAGCATAATAAGCACGCACATATGTAATGTATGTGCATAAATCAAATCTATATATTTGAAATATGTTGGAATATTAAATAATTAATATATGAAGCCTATTAGACATTTTAGATATTGACATACTGTATATATCTATCCTATACAGATATGCATGTTTATTTATGTAATACATGTTTGACATATGTCATATCATATGACTTTTGATATACATGCATAGTATATTATTTACATAAATGTGACACAGCAAAATCTCTTTTGATATAGGGCAATATGCCATATATTACATTTATGTATGTATATCTTTATCACTTTTACCAGCACTACAGTCTGTGGAGGAACAAAAACCCACATTGAGGCAATTTATTTACAATCATAATTTGATGCTACATTATAGTTTTGACATTTTTAAACTCATCTTTGATCACCAAAATGAAATATTTAACAGTTTGTTCCTTTAAAAAAATATTCATGCCTTACAATATCTTGAATGTAACTCGACACCCTTGCCTCATTTAGTATGCGCGGTTCTATGAATATGCAAATGAGCCCCGCCTCCACTCACTCACTCAGCTCAGAGATCCACTGGTTGACGATCACACGTTGATCTGATTGGTTACAAGGTAGTTTGTGACGTCAGAAACACCAGCGATTTCAAAGCGTGTTTTTGAGACTGTCTTTGGTTCACTGCAGTTTTAAGGAGGAAATACTCAGCAATGCTGTCGACTTATGAATTTACACATGCTTTGTCTTAAAGCATATTAAAAACACCACATAGACATATAAACAACATTAAAAGCTGGATTTCCACCACAGGGGGACTTTAAGACTGAATGTGATCATACAGCACATCTGGTCTCCAGATCAGTTACATCTTAAAGATGTAAGTTACATTACACTTTCTTCCAGTGAGTTGGTAGAGTTGCTGTTTTTAATTGTGACCTGGATTCAGTTGCTTTATTGCTACAGGGGTGCTTTCAGCATCTAAACGCAATATTGCAAGCCAGTGTTTACATTGCATCAGAGCTTGATTACACGGCCTGTTTCTGTACTGACAGACACAAATGAGATGTGGAGATACTCACTGGGGCTCTGCGGTACAAACACAGTCGCATGGATGTTCATCTTATGGTCAAATCTGTGTCGCGAAACAAGTCAAGTTTTAGTGCAAAGCAAGAACAATTGTGTCTTATGCCCCTCAAACCAGTTTACATATGCAGGTACCTTCATGAATCAACAGTGATACATTTTTGTTACGTTAAATAAATGTTATATATAAATAAATAAAAACATGAAACAATAATAAAACAATATTTTATTCAATTTGCCAAGGACTTAGTTGAACTTAATGTGCTAAAATAACTAAAATCATAATTTTTTTTTATAAAAATAAAAATCATAAATAAAATCATAAAATAAAAAGAATAAAACACTACAAACTTACTTTAATGTCTCTGTTTAGTCAATTGTATCCCTTAAAACTCATCTTTGATCACCAAATTTTTAAAATGTTTTCTAAAAAAAAAGATTTTTCATGCCTTAAAATACTTTGAGTAGCCTATAACTCGACACTCTTGCCTCATTTAGTATGCGCAGTTCTATGAATATGCAAATGAGCCCCGCCTCCACTCACTCACTCAGCTCAGAGATCCACTGGTTGACGATCACACGTTGATCTGATTGGTTTCAAGTTAGTTTGTGACGTCAGAAACACAAGCGATTTCAAAGCGTGTTTTTGAGACTGTCTTTGGTTCACTGCAGTTTTAAGGAGAAAATACTCAGCAATGGTGTCAACTTATGAATTTACACATGCTTTGTCTTAAAGCATATTAAAAACACCACATAGACACATAAACAACATTAAAAGCTTGATTTTCACCACAGGGGGACTATAAAATGAAATTGGAAAATGGAAAATGTTGCCACAAAAATTGCATTGAATGCTTTTGTTTTCACCTGATTTTCCTGATTTCTATTATATCAGGTGTTAAACTCATGCACAGAGTTTGTCTAAATGAACTGATGGGCACAGTTCAATCATTAGTGTTCAGTAGTTCAATGTCACGATTGCTTTATTGCTGACACATAAGGTTCCCTTGAGGTGTTTCAATCCCTTCTTTAATCTTGACACTAATTTGAGGCTGATATTGAGACTGGATGAACAAAACAATTGGCTCCACAAAGACACTTTGGCATGAATATCTTATTGGCAACAGGAAAGGACAATTCAAAGCAAGAGTTCTTGGAAGGAGAGGATAATTTATTAGCGTGCTGTTGGATGGTTATTGATCTGCACTTATTGATGTGTCAATTGGATTGAATGTTATTACATTGCCCGAGAGCAACACTGCCCAACCGTTTAGTGAGCTTTGCAATAAAGCATTGAGATTACAAACCATTAATAATTGCACATGCAAATCTAAACCATCGTGTATTGCAGAAGATCAGAGTGAAAACTCAAGCGATTCATCTTCAGATCTACCCCGAAGCACTTCAGGGAACAACCCAAACGAGTTCACTAATTGTTAATTACTCTTCGGCGTTGTATTACTGAAGAGGTTTCAAAAGTTTAAAACTCGGCTCTCAAATATTAGGAGGATTCATATCGATATGTCTAGGTCAGGGGTCTCCAACCTTTTTTCATTTGAGAGCTACTTTTTAAAAATGAAAGTGGCCGAGAGCTATTCATGTAATACAATACTTAAATCTCTTAAATAATGTCTCAAAACTCTCATATTAACAACTATCCAAACTGTTTTAGAGCTAAAAGAGTCTTTGTGGACCAAGACAGATATATGTCGCCCTTAAATGTCAGAGAAAAGAACAGAATCAGAGATTAAATTGAAAAAAAATTTATTGAAAATTGTATCTTGCATAGTATACTGTAAAAACACATAATTATAGGTGATTTTAGTTGATCATAGTTGATCATAACTAGAGATGAAATGACATGAAAATTTCATTTCGTGATTATAGTGACCAAAATGATCACGGTTATCACAGAATCCTGTTTAAAAAGTACTAACACTACACAATCACATCAATTCACCAAGATTTATGTCGAAAACCAGCAAATAACAAATAAAATAAAGAGCAATTCCTAATTAGTATCAATATGCACTTTTTGTTTACATAAACATTAAAATAATAACATTAAAAATGATGGCCAGATTTTAAAGGAGTGTCTTGCAACATGTTATCTACTAACATGTTCAAATAAAGTTATGACAAAAAAGGTTTTATAAAAAGATAAACCTCACATATTTCAGGCTTTAAATAATTTTTTATTAAATAAAAAATAAAAAATAAAAAATAAATAAAAATTGGAGTTAAAAAAAGATAAATTACTGACATGTAACCTGCACATTAGCTTATCTTTTATTATTAATAGTAAAATTCGGTCCGATTTTCCCGTGGCGTCTGTCGTTACTATGCAACCATGCACCGCGCTCTCCACAATGACAAAGAAGTTTTAGTAGCTAATGGATTTCCACCACCAAAAAACGCTTGCTGTAGCTGATTGGTTGGTTCTTGTCACGCGCCTACATTTGAAACGACAAACTCGAGCGCGCAAAAGACGCGATATGTGAACGGCCCCTTGGCAAGCTTCCTCCAATCAGGCCACGAGCTACTGGTAGCTCGCGAGCGACGTGTTGGAGACCCCTGGTCTAGGTTATGTTTTTAACAATATAGCACCATCCAGCCGAATGTTTGCTGGTCTTGACTGGTTTGAGCCAGATGTTCTGAATACTGTTAAAATTTAATTCTTCCATCTTAGAAATATTGCCAGATTGCGTCCAATGCTGTCGTTTACTATTGCTGATAAACACTTTTGTGTTTTCCCGTATCGATTACTGTAATGCCTTGTTAGCTGGCGTGTCAGTGTTAGTTGGCACCTCAATACTTGACCGAACTTTTAACTCCATATACTCTAAAACGTGATCTTCGTTCTTCGGAAACTGGTCTTTTAACTGTTCCCTCAACTCGTTTAAGATTAATGGGAGACAGGGCTTTTTCTAACCTGACTACGTCAGACTTCATACTTCCGCTCAATTTCAGTTCGCTTCTGTACTCAGTCTGAGATAGCGACCTATCTCCCAGTGTTCCTCCTGCCTCAAAACAGCCGGCCAATCAACGAACAGAGGGCGGGCTGAGAGCTGTGACGTAGACGCTAAGCACCGAGTTTAAGATTGCATGTCTCTTTAACATTCTCAGAGGAAAAAAAGTGATGGAAAACAAATGCTGATTTGAAATTTAGTAGATTTGCAAACAGGTAAAAGTACTGGACCTATTTCAAACCTAGCATTGTAGTGTTTAACCCACCTCGGTGACACTGCTCCATGATGGCAAGTCCATGGCCTTCCTCTGCTTTTTTTATGGTCCTTGGAGTTTTAGAGGGTGTATCTCGGTCTCTTTTATCTGTCAAGCTCGAACTGGCACCCTTTTGACAGGTCAGTGTCTCCTTTCTTTTCCAGTCCTTAAATATTGCCATGTCATGCTGTAATCTTGCAGCATTTCCGACAGACTCGAGATGAACAAAGAGCTGTGTTTAACAGAACTAATCCTAACTTTGACAGTTGGCTGCAAATATTTTCTTGTTTCTCTCTACTGTCAAATATTAGTTTAGAGGCCCTGATTGTACCGTGGATGCGTAGATTTACTTCACATAATCTGCAAAAGTCGTTCACAGGCATGTTCACCCCGGTATTTCGCTCGATGGTTTTGTTTTCGCATCATACATGTGTTTACAGTGGAAGTTCAGCCGGCGCTAACACACGTCATAACCAAACGTTATGTGATTGGCTTACGGGTAACCAATGATTTTAAACTTCAGACATCAATAATTATAACCCAAGTTTAAATGCATTATAATATTTCCAGATTGCCCAAATCGGTCTAAAGGTGTAACAATGAATAGATAAGTATTGTAACTGATGTTAAAAGTATTCATGAGCTCACGCAATGCATTCAATGATACATTGCAAGGCATAATTAATGCTTTAAAAATACTTGTATAATGCATTATACATAAAGGCTTCAAGTAAAGTGTTTTCATTTTTTTCTCTCTCAAATTAACCACCTTGTTAACAAGTAAGCATTCGTGAATATTGATGATAAAGCTGCTGGTCAATGAGCCGTGTTCAGTATATACACTCATCTGTGTCACTGTTTTGAGCTGATCTGTGCCGTGAGAGACGGGTCCATCATGACACACAGGGACAGATGCCTTCCTTTCTTTATTTTCCTTCAACCATTTCTAGAGCTGTTTACTCTCCATCGAGATGTTATTACACTCATGACATGTCCAGAATGGTGTGGTCATTAACTGTTTCTTTTATAATACAGTGTTGACAACCAATAGCATACAGGATGAGTGCTCATTTACTCAAAATAAGCTGCAAGGGTAACATAAAACTTCATGATTATGAGAAGATGAACATATTTACGCTACCATTCAGAAGTGTTGCTCAATTGACCTATGGCTAAGCCACACCCCCAAACGCGATGAGCCAATCACAGTGCACATAGCTAACCCAATACACTCGGACATTCTCTGCTTCCACGTCCATTGAAATGCATTGCAGTTAGTCAGTTTTCATTAGTTTTTATATGTTTTTTCTTGTCATTTTAAGTTTAAAATGGTCAAACGGTGTGCATGGGGTACATACAACTCCGACACTAGGTATCCCAAGAGGCTGTGCGACGGTGTGTATTTTTGACCCTTTCCCAAGCCACATCTCAACCGAGATAAGTGTCTGCTCTGGATTAAGTTATGCGGTAGACCACAACACCAACTAAACGTTGTGTATTGAACATTATCTTTAACATCTCTAACGTAACGTTAGGCTAACGTTAGCCTAACATTAGAAAACGTTAACGTTAGCTTCTAGCTGCGTTGTACATCATGTCACTTAGCTTCATTAACGTATCTGTAAATAACCGAGATAACAAAATTTAGCAATGTTGTGCTGAATGATTCATGTAAATACTGTAGCACCAAACTAACAGAGAGGTACTCTTGGTAAAGATGGTAAAAAAGCTTTTCATCAACCTTCTCTACAATAAAATTATTAATATAACCCTCCAATGCATAGTTAAGGCCCTTTTGGTGACTTCGAGATGATCTATAATCTTTCTGTCTCCAAAAATCATCAATTGCCTCCTGTGAAATGTCTCCTACTGTGACAGCTGCCATAGCGCCTGTCACCGAATGTTGACTGTTTGTCCGAGTGAGTGGAGGGGGCGTGGCTTAGCCATAGGTCAATTGGTACTAATGAGCCCAAAGTGTGGCAAGAAAATATCCATTACACCAGCAACCGCCTGAACCGCTGATGCAAGGATGATCCACGTGTTCCTGTTGTTTACACCAAATTCTGAACGTTGCAGCAGAAATCCTGACTCTTCAGACCAGACAACGCTTCTCCAGTCTTTTGTTGTCCAGTTTTGGTGAGCTCGTGTGTGAATTCTAGCCTCAGTTTGCTGTTCTCAGCTGACAGGAGTGACACCGGTGTGTGTCTTCTGCTTCTTCAAGGCTGGACGTGTTGTGTGTTCAGAGATGCTCTTCTGCAGACCTCGGTTGTATATTCGAGACCTCGAGTGTTTATTTGAGTTAGTGTTGCCTTTCTATCAGCTGAACCAGTCTGTCTTCTGGCATCAACCAGGCATTTTCACTCACTGGATATTTTCTCTTTTTCAGACCATTCTCTGTAAACCCTTGAGATGGTTGTGTGTGAAAATCCCAGTAGATCAGCAGTTTCTGAAACACTCCAACAACCATGCGCCACGCTCAAAGTCACTTAAATAACCTTTATATAACCAAACTTTAGCTCACATAATCTTTTTCTTTCTGCAAACTCGCAACATCAGCTGTACATCCCGAATGCAGGAGCGTGTGTCAATGGCACAGAAGGGACAAACAGGTGTAACTGCCTAATTAAACATCATTAGCATGTACTGGGCCAGAGATAGAGCTTGATAGAGTGGATCTCTTTACACAACGGCCCACCATATGTAGAGAGAACAGCGGGACCCGTATAGCCTGACATTACACACACCGAAGCCCTGCGGCGGGACAGGACAGGCCTGGCTTGGCTCACATGTCCCTGCATCTCTCCAAAGGGTCTGAGAAACGGGTTTCTAGAGCTCACATTTCAGCAAAACTGCGACTACTGTGTATGCATGTGTTTTGTGGAGGTGACAGCAAGCGAAAGCCAAACAAGTTAAATTGCAAATGAGCTTAATTATTATGCAGGACCATTATTGGATGGTCGGATAAATCTGTTGTATCGAGTCCGGAGTAATTTGCAAGTGTTAAGATTCTCCGTTCGAATGCCAAGTACTTCATTTTTTTGCTTATGGATAGGCAAATTACTTTTAGGAAGTGTATATTATGATGATTCTAGAAATGAATGTCACAGTGCACTTTTTTAACTGTGTGTTTGGATCAGCTCAAACAGTGCCGGCTGGTTTCGCTCAAGGTGTTTCTGGGAAACGAGTCCCTTGTGGTGTCCTGGTGTTTTTAATTGGTTTGCTTCAACAGGTTTTTTTTTTTTTTTCGTTCTTTAACAAACGCTCCTTTATAAAACCCTGTGTGAATATAGTTAAAGCACAGTGATTATATATGTGCAATATCTAAGGGGCAAATTAATATTTAACTGGATTTACAGCTAATCATTGCAGTATGAAATATTCATTTTAATCCTGATGTCAGGGGCTTTGTACTAGTTCACATGAGACCAAGTATTTTATATTCTGTAATAGGTTGTTCTGTTTCTCACATTTGATGGTTGATATTAAATTGATAGTTAAGCCAAAATATGTATGATTTCCTTATGTAGAAAACAAAAGATCATGCTTTTTTTAATGCATATAATGAAAGTGAATGATTCTGTTAAGCTCAGAAAAGGACAATAACATTGTGTGATAGAGTAGCTTTGTACAAAGGGAGATTTAAGTCGTCATCTAATAAAGTATTTTTTCATATGGTTAAATATGCAAAGACAAATGAGATTGTGAGCTATGGATAAAGGACTTCAATGTCAGCATATTATGATGACAGTCCCTCTTGGATTTTGAAATCTTGTGAACGTAAGCATTAATGCAAATTATTCCAATTGGCACATTATACGCAACACTTTGAATGTTGTCTTATTTTTTTTCATTTTTTCATTTTTCTATTTAAAAAAAAAAAATAGCTGAGGGGGAAAAGCGATATTAGCTCATCAAAATCATCTGTGAATATTTACCTGATTTCAAAAATGTCAATAGTGTAATTATACATTATTTTACTGGATGTGCACATTTTTATTTCCACAATCAATTCCAGTAAAAAAAAAAAAAAAAAAAAAAAAATATATATATATACAGGTCCTTCTCAATAAATTAGCATATTGTGATAAAGTTCATTATTTTCCCTAATGTAATGATAAAAATTAAACTTTCATATATTTTAGATTCATTGCACACCAACTGAAATATTTCAGGTCTTTTATTGTTTTAATACTGATGATTTTGGCATACAGCTCATGAAAACCCAAAATTCCTGTCTCAATAAATTAGCATATTTCATCCGACCAATAAAAGAAAAGTGTTTTTAATACAAAAAAAGTCAACCTTCAAATAATTATGTTCAGTTATGCACTCAATACTTGGTCGGGAATCCTTTTTGCAGAAATGACTGCTTCAATGCGGCGTGGCATGGCCGTAATCAGCCTGTGGCACTGCTGAGGTGTTATGGAGGCCCAGGATGCTTCGATAGCGGCCTTAAGCTCATCCAGAGTGTTGGGTCTTGCGTCTCTCAACTTTCTCTTCACAATATCCCACAGATTCTCTATGGGGTTCAGGTCAGAAGAGTTGGCAGGCCAATTGAGCACAGTAATACCATGGTCAGTAAACCATTTACCAGTGGTTTTGGCACTGTGAGCAGGTGCCAGGTCATGCTGAAGAATGAAATCTTCATCTCCATAAAGCTTTTCAGCAGATGGAAGCATGGAGTGCTCCAAAATCTCCTGATAGCTAGCTGCATTGACCCTGCCCTTGATAAAACACAGTGGACCAACACCAGCAGCTGACATGGCACTCCAGACCATCACTGACTGTGGGTACTTGACACTGGACTTCAGGCATTTTGGCATTTCCTTCTCCCCAGTCTTCCTCCAGACTCTGGCACCTTGATTTCCGAATGACATGCAAAATTTGAGCAACCACTGAGCAACAGTCCAGTGCTGCTTCTCTGTAGCCCAGGTCAGGCGCTTCTGCCGCTGTTTCTGGTTCAAAAGTGGCTTGACCTGGGGAATGCGGCACCTGTAGCCCATTTCCTGCACACGCCTGTGCACGGTGGCTCTGGATGTTTCTACTCCAGACTCAGTCCACTGCTTCCGCAGGTCCCCCAAGGTCTGGAATCGGTCCTTCTCCACAATCTTCCTCAGGGTCAGGTCACCTCTTCTCGTTGTGCAGCGTTTTTTGCCACACTTTTTCCTTCCCACAGACTTCCCACTGAGGTGCCTTGATACAGCACTCTGGGAACAGCCTATTCGTTCAGAAATTTCTTTCTGTGTCTTACCCTCTTGCTTGAGGGTGTCAATGATGGCATTCTGGTCAGCAGTCTTACCCATGATTGCGGTTTTGAGATATGAACCAGGCTGGGAGTTTTTAAAAGCCTCAGGAATCTTTTGCAGGTGTTTAGAGGTAATTAGTTGTTTCAGATGATTAGGTTAATAGCTCGTTTAGTGAACCTTTTCATGATATGCTAATTTATTGAGACAGGAATTTTGGGTTTTCATGAGCTGTATGCCAAAATCATCAGTATTAAAACAATAAAAGACCTGAAATATTTCAGTTGGTGTGCAATGAATCTAAAATATATGAAAGTTTAATTTTTATCATTACATTATGGAAAATAATGAACTTTATCACAATATGCTAATTTATTGAGAAGGACCTGTATATACTGTATATATATATACTGTATATATATATATATATATATATATATATATATATATACATATAATATAGGCTATATATTGTACTGTCACACACCTTCGCAAGTGGCTCGGAATCCCACCAAGCTTCACGTCAGTAGGGCTATATACCAGGTCTGGTCAGGTACAACTACCCCTATCATCAGTGGTGGAAGAGTTCAAGGTGGCAAAGTGCCGGGGTTGTGATGATGTACCAAGACTCATCATCGGGAACCCATGCGTAGAGAGGCAAGGACTCGGATCCACCCGCTTCCAGCAGTGGGGAAAAGCAGACCCAAGGCAGAGAAGGGACATGATTCAAGCCGAGGTCCGACACCTGGAGGAAGAAAGGCGCAGGTCTAGGGCCGTCAAACTTGGAGCACAAGGTGCCTGGACAAAGTGGGACCTGCCGAAGAGGAAGATCTCGTGGCCTGAGATCTGGAGACACAATGGCGTGCATACTGGCAGGATGCAAAACAGCTCTTAGCCAAGGAAGATACAGGTGGCGCCATGACAAGGTTCTCAGTGCACTGGCTGGCATCTTGGAGCGGGAGAGGCAGAAAAAGCGCCAGACCAGTACAAAGCCGGCGACATCCATTCAGTTCATCAGAGAAGGGGAGAAACCACCAGCCCCCAAGAAGACAAAAATGAGCCTCTTGCAAGCAGCACAGTCCTGGGAGATGAGGGTGGACCTGGGAAGGAAACTAGTCTTCCCCCAGGTTGTGCAAATACCGCTGAGGCCGGACGTGGTCTTATGGTCTGAGGAGGCAAGGAAGATAATCTTGATTGAACTGATGGTCCCGTGGGAAGACGGGTGCGAGGAGGCCTATGAGCAGAAAGCCACCAAGTATCAGGACCTCGTTGAGCAGTGCAGGGCCAAAGGGTGGCAGACCTGTCTATTCCCGTTTGAGGTGGAGTGTAGGGGTTTCCCGGCGCAGTCTGTGTGGAAGACACTCACAGCTCTGGGTATAGCAGGAAGGGAGAGGAAGGCAGCTGTCTGTAGGTTGGGTGAGGCAGCAGAAAGAGCGTCTTGCTGGCTCTGGAGTAGGAGGGAGGAGTTGAGCTGGGGGGCTAGGAAGAGATGGGCAGTGACTGGCCACCACTGCCGACCCGCCAACTGAAGGGTGTTGTGGTTCAGGGTCGAAACACCCCGTGAGAGTTGGACGCCAACTGACGACATCTTCTCCTGGCTGAAAGCTACAGTCATGCACTACAGTCGGTGACTGAGTTAGATAGCATCAGTATAGATGTATCCAATAGTAAAATGCATTAACCACATAACGGTTATTGGTGAGTTTTTACTGCAAACCAGCACATCATATTCAGGCATTTTGGGCTGCAAAAAATCTGGAAAAAAGGTGAAGCTTAGGAGTAAAAATAAGTTTGAATTATCTTTACAACAATATATTGTTAACGAACATCTCGACACGTCCATACTGATGAGAATGATCCACACTGATGAGAATGGTGTTTCTTAATAACAAAATAAACACACAGAAATACAGTGAGAAAATAGCAGTTAAGAAAGCATCTGATCATAGCGATGTGCTTATGTTTGCACAAGCTCCAGTCACGTCAAATATCGTCATATTTAATTTATAAACCACTTTATACAACCGCTTGCTTTAAAGCAGCGGTTTTACAGTATTAAACAGAAAAAAACTATCACTTTCAATTAGAATTGCGACTTCATTTTCTACTATAAAGCAGCTCTCCAGTGTTTCACATGTCAAAGAAGGCGGAGCTTCAGAGCCACGCCCACCTATGACATCATCACCACGGTTGGTAGTTCAAAGGTGTTTACCAGCCAAAGCGAAATTTTCCGGAAAGTTTGCTTTGGAAAACTGTTTCAAACTCCCAAAATGAGCTTCATTTTGGCGTGATTTTGTGCGATATGACGTCACACCAGTTTGTTCTTTCTATTTCTCTTGAAAAATATTGTATGGACGCTTATTTCCGCCACTGAATAAAAAAAATAAAAAAGCTAATTCTGACTTTTTTTTTTCTCACAATTGCAAGTTTATATTTTGCAATTCTGTCATAACACGCAATTATGAGTTTATATCATGCAATGCTGACTTTTAAACATATTATATTTCTCAGAATTGCGAGATGCAAATGGTGAGATAAAAAGTCACACTTATCTTTTAAAATGTTTTATTCTGTGGCGGAAACAAGCCTCCATAATATTGAGCCCTTAATAGAGTCAAATACTTTTATGATGCTTTTACAGGGCTTTTTGCACATTTTGAAGCTTGAAAGCTGTTGTTTTATGGAAAAGATCTGCATGAACATGCATGAGGGTGACAAATGATGACAGAATTTACCGTTTTTAGTGAACTATCCCTTTGTTTCATGACTGGACCGTAACAATCAGTGATCAGCGCAGTGTTCGGTGAGCTCCAGAAGGGCTTTAGTAATGCTTCAGAGGGCTTTGATTGATTGTCAACCTTCTCCTGCTTTTGAATTTCTCATTTCCTATTCAGAAGCTTTATTCATCGCACAAGGCTTGACAGTTTTCGATATGAGACCTTCGTAGCTCCACACATCAACAGAATATAATGGAGTTTGTTCCTTCTCTCCATTTCTTCCCAGGCAATATTTCAGCACGGCTGTGTTGTACTATAAACAAACCATAAAAAATATGAGTCAATTATAATATCTCTGTGTCACAATCTTTGATTTAACCGTCGCTCGTATGCGTCGTCTTGTACGCTCATAGATTTTTGCCCATGCTATCTTAATGAAATATTAATTAAATCACTGATTTGCTTTGCCGCTATGTTCTTTTGTCTCTGTTTGTGGATTAATGGGCATGAAACTGCAAACTGCTCGGTGCGGATGAACTGAGCATAACACATAATTTTCTCGAGGAGACAAACAAACTTAATGCGCGCCCTAAAGTTAGAATACATTTGCATATTTTGGCAGATTGAATGTTCCGCACTTTAATTTACCTGTCACAGATCTGCTCCACAACAAACCATAGGGCAATGCTTCAGAAACACAACACGCACAGACCTCAGATGTGGCGTAACCAGCAGAAAACAAACAAGCAACGTGACTGGCTCTGGGTGAGTCGTACGAACACGTGTCCGGCTCCCATTTCACACCATATTAAGACAAAAATAATAAATGTCTTGCAATTTGCATAAAGAACATGAAGCCTTTTTTTTTTTTTTTTTTTTTTTGGACAATATTTGTAACATTATTTGTTATGTCAATTAAGCACTACCGTTCAAAAGTTTGGGGTCAGTAAGATTTAATTTCTATTTTTTTAGAAATAATAATTTTATTTTTATTCTGCAATTAAATTGACTGTTTTTAGCGTTAATCTGTTATGATGTTACAAAATATTTCTTGTTCAAATAATGCAGTTCTTTTGAACTAAAGATTCCATCAGGTTTTCACAAAAAAATATGAAGCAGTGCAACTGTTTTCAACATTGATGATAAAAACAACAACAAAAAACAAAAACAGCTACTTTAAATTTAAATATTTTTGATTAAATAAATGCAACCTTGGTGAGCAAAAGATAATTATAAAAAAATAAAAATAAAAAAATAAAAAATCTTACAGATGCCAAACTTCATCAATTAATTCATTCATCCGTTCAAAAGTTTGGGGTCAGTAAGATTTTATTATTTTTTTTTAGAAATAATAATTTTATTTTTAATCTGCAATTAAATTGACTGTTTTTAGAGTTGATCTGTTATGATGTTACAAAATATTTCTTGTTCAAATAATGCAGTTCTTTTGAACTATTCATCAATGAATCTTAAAAAAAAATCCATCATGGTTTTCACAAAAAAAACAAAAAAACAAAAAAATAAGCAGTGCAACTGTTTTCAACATTGATGATAATCATAAATGTTTCTTGAGCAGCAAATCATCATATTAGAATGATTTCTGAAGGATCATGTGACAATAATGTGATGATGCTGAAAATTCAGCTTTGATCACAGGAATGAATAGCATTTTAACATATATTCACATAAAAAAAATAATAATAATAAAAAAAGCTACCTTAAATTGTAAAAATGTTATTAAAAATATGTAACTGTTTTACTATATTTTTGATTAAATAAATGCATCCTTGGTGAGCAGAAGAGACTTCTTTTAAAAAAATCTTACAGATGCCAAACTTCATCAATGCATTGATTCATTGATTCATTGATTCATTGATTCATTCATTCATTCATTCATTCATTCAGTTTAATTAGATTGTTTCATTGATCTTGCCACCCTGTCCATTGGGCTTTGTTTCTCTCTTCCCATCATGCTTTGCATAAAGCAGGCCTGCCATCTCATGTCATCGTCTATGATCACCATCCATGACTGGCACACAATAAATGGCTCTTTTCTGAATGCCAATATTTGACCGTGCAGCACTTGATGGATGAATCACGAGCAAATTAAATATGTGTATTTTTCTTGTCAAAAACAGAATAAGACTCTGGAATCCGAGGCAGTCAGTGCAATCCGCTTTCCTTTAAATTAAACCCGCTAGCTTTTAAATGCATTTGACAGTGATTTAGAAAAAAAACAAAGATCCATGTTTTTACCTGTCATACATTTGTGACACTGCAGTCATATTTATTTCTTGGCCGAGTCTCGTGTATTTACGATTGCCAAAGCCTGCGGCTCGACTTCCACTTACCTTTCCACCGTCTGCATGGTTACCATGGCAATGGTTACCGATGGAGACCAGGAGTTCAGGGAACTGGGAGACGGGGCTGCAGGGGAAAGAAGATTATTGGATGATGGAAGGTTAGTTAGGAATATTGCTGCCCTTTTTACTTTGAGAGATTTTATGAAGCACAGATGGCCTGAAAGTGGCAGGAGGAACAGTTCTGAATCCCGAAGCCAATGTTCATTTTGTTTAACATAAATAAAGGCTAAAAGTGTGGTTGAAGACATTAAACATAAGCACTTTTTACTAGTGTTGGTCAATAATCCCTTAATAAATTAATACTCAGTACAGGTTAAGCTTTATTGTGGTGATAATGCAATATATATATATATATATATATAAACAAAAATAAACCATAAACATAAAATACACACTTTAAAAAAAGAAATAGATACCATGATTCTCCCATGATACTGAAAATACAACTAAACAAAATAACATGTAATTTACTAGAGGTTCTGACAAAATGTTAATAGTTGCAGTCTATTTAAAATAATTTAATTAATTTGAATTGTTTAAAAAAATCGGTTTGAGTGAATGATTCAATGACTCACTCATAAAGACTTCACTTGTTTCATTACTGGATTAATCAGCGAATGATTCAATGGCAAATACATTTTTTAACAGTCACTTGTCGCCATCTACTGGTGTAACGATGTAATGACAATCTTTATTTCAAGCTCCAAGTTACTTGCTCTATTTTGATCATAGACATGTCAAGACAAGTCAAGTCATCTTCATTTATATAGCGCTTTTAACAATGTAGATTGTTTCAAAGCAGCTTTACAGAGATAAAGTTGTTTACATCAGTGTTTGAACATCTGAACTAAACTTTTTGAGTACTTCTGTGATAATCATGTGATAACATGATATTATGTGGTTGAAAACACTGTTTGTGAAGCTGTTTTATACCTATTTGAATGTTTTGCTGTGATTGTACTTGTCAAAGGTTTAATAGAGAGAGCCGAATCGTTGTAATTAAGTAATAAGATCACGTGGGTGTTTGAATCCAGATTGAGATCTCTTAATGATTAACAGTGCAGGTCTAATATATGTGTGTTTGGTGTGGGGAAATTACAGTAGCCTTACCTTACCTACTAGCCTTGTCTGCGTTATGTTCAACCTTTGCATGATATGTGCAAGATTACCAGAAAGGGATGAGTCATATGCACTGTATCTGTATGTTTTACATGGATCAAATTCAGTTCTAAGATTAAAAAAGTATGTACCTTATTTATTTATTTTTAACCTTTTGACGGCATCCTCAAAGGAAGGTTTTGTAGATTACCTTTGCCTGAACATATTCTAATGCTCACTTCAGCACATTAATGATATTATTTTTTGCCCAGCCATGTTTGAGCCTGTAGTAAAGCATTAATCGCCCCTTCTCTTGTTGTCTGGCTTCTGTAATTTATTTTCATAGGCAGCACACAGGCAATCCTGTCCCGGTGCTCCGCCAAAGATTAAAATGTGACAAAAATGAACGCCAGCCACATTGATCATGCGGACAGGAATGTTGGTGGGAGGGTTGGAGACTCGATCCGGCTCTCCGACGGGAGATTGATGCACAAGGCCATTGTGTGTCACTCTGGAGAATACACTCAGCTGCTTTGATTTGGTGGTTTATCACAGATGTTCCTTATTGGCAAAGTTTGTGTGTGTGTTGCACTGTTTAAGACTCAGAAGAGAATGTCAAGAGGGCAGCTGTCTCTCTCCGAACAATAATGTCTGAAGCACATAACTTCTAATATATTCTCCTCAGGGGAACACGTGTTGTGGTAGATGGCTTGTGCAGTATTGTTTTTTCATTTTTTTTTCATTTTTTTTTTTTCATAGTATGAATGTCAGTTGTTTGCAGTGTTGTAGTTCTCGACCGGATGAGTCCTACAAGTCTTGTCTAATACAGGTCTCAGTCCTGTCTCAAGCACTATAATGCTGTAGATAACGTTTTGTAGTCTGTGCATTCGCTATGGAGGTTTGCATGACATTGACATAAAACCAGGCTTCATTCACTCCAAAGGAAAGCATATACACTGTGTGAATTGTCCAGACTAGATAGATAGATAGATAGATAGATAGATAGATAGATAGATAGATAGATAGATAGATAGACAGACAGACAGACAGACAGAGACAGATAGATAGATAGATAGATAGATAGATAGATAGATAGAAGATAGACAGACAGACAGACAGACAGAGACAGATAGATAGACAGATAGATAGATAGATTGATTGATTGATTGATTGATTGATTGACTGATAGATTGATAGATTGATAGATTGATAGATTGATTGACAGACAAACACTCAGCCATTGACACTAACAGCCTGTTTACTGTCTGATGCATATTGCACACAAAACTGGTAATGACTTGTGAGAATAAGCTCCAGTCAGATTGCCCGACTGCAATGCAATTTCTCAGAGTACAGGCTTTTTATCAGTCCACTGGGGAAATGCATTTAAAAGCACTTGAGAGGAAGAACTAAACAATGGGTTTGCTAAAGTGTGCCAGGTTTGTGGCTTCAGATCTTCGGAGATTGTGTTTTGAGACATTAAGTAGCAAGTAAACTAGACATCCATTCCCCGGTTCTCTGCTAGAATATGATGTAATGCGGGCCAGACTTCATGCCGCGAGTCAATGTCTGGCTTTGTGTGACACTTCAAAAGGTGCCATTTCCCAAAGAACCAAGTAAAATGTAATAGTTGCCTTGAATGTAATTGGCAGATGCCAAATTAAGAAGAGTGTTTCTAACCTTCAATCCTGTTAAGGAAATTCAGCATTATATCTGCTCATTAACACAGTTGCACCTTCTCGCTCTCCGAGGATTCTGACGAGCTCTGCAGATATTCATAGCATCCCGCTAATGGCTTTTTTGTAGATTGTCTCACGTCTTAATTACTTTGCTTTACCTGCTAGACAAGTTCTCTCCCATAATCCCCTTTATATAACTCTGACTCCAAAAGATTAGCCAAAATAAGTTCCATATCTAATTAACCCTAATGCTCCCCTCAGTGGTTTTCAACTCCCATTGTTGCTTTGCATTCAAGCCCCTATAAAGCCCCTTCCAAATTGTTTCCTGTTGCCATATTGATTCATTCAAATTGGGCGACTTAAAGGCCTCGAGATGCTGTGCAGATTATGTGGGAGACTCTTTTTCCCCCCTAAAACTCTAATGACGGCAGACACGAGGACCAATGTGCATTAATGACTGTGGTGTCAACTGACAACATCTGTGCACTCTTAAAGCTCTTAGCTGCCGGGAATCTCTAGACGCCAGAGCCAATTCAGAGCCATTAGCCCCGCTTTATCAGAGCGTCTCTCCACCGGAGTGGGTGGGCTTTCCAGGCCTCCATAACGTTCACTCAAGCGTTGGAAGAGAGGGGGTGATGTTAAACAGAAATGGGAAATATTCCTGGCAATGCCAGAAAAGTAGTTTGAACAGAAATATTACTTACAAAAGAAAGCAAATGTGCACATAAAAAAACAACACACATTTGATGGAGGAACCATGCCATTTTAGCTGGTTCTACAAGTCTTTGTGCTCTTTTTTCGTGACTTGTGACTCGTACCCGAGCGCTTCACATCATGAGTGCAGTGCTGTATCAGGTGAGCTTCAGAGCAAGTTTACTACAGCAGAAAAGACACACATATGGAGCTGCTTATGTGATGCAAATTGTATTAGTTTCCAAGTCATGCACTATGGTTAAAGTGTTTTGAGATCATGACATATTGTTCAAGGAACCGTGCAAAAAATAAGTCTTTATTAATCAATAATCTGTGGAATCTTGTTTCCGCCACGGAATGCAAAATAAAAAAGGTAATTGCGTCTTTTTGTCTCACAATTGCGAGTTTATATCGCATAATTGCGTGAAATAAAGTCGCAATTGTGTTATGAAGTCATAATTGCGTGATATAAACTTGCAATTGCAAGACATTAACTTGAAATTCTGACTTTTTCTCAAAATTGCATGTATATATTTCGCAATTCTGACTTTATAACACGCAATTAGGAGATATACTGTAAAGTCAGCATTGCATTATATAAAGTCACAATTGTGTGTTATAAAGTCAGAATTGTGAGATATAAAGTCGCAATTGCGGAGAAACAAGTCAGAATTGCGAGTTTATAACACGCAATTGCAAGTTTATATCTCGCAATTCTTACTTTATATCACTCAATTCTAAGATAAAAAGTTTCAATTATCTTTTAAATTGTTTTATTCTGTGGCAGAAACAAGCTCCCAGTTATAATTACTGTGAACAGGAATAAAAGTTGTTGGTGTTTTACTGCCACTAGTGTTCATTTCAGCTGGAAACTGCGGTTAACTGTTTGCATAAGTAGGTTTTGGGAGTTTTGCCGTCAAGTTGTTGTCAAAATGGGAGGTCTGTAATTTTCAAAAAGAAGGTCAGACTTGGCTTGAGACTCTTGGTTGTGTCCTTGTTGAACCCTCACTAGCTTATACTTACACATTCTTATCGTAGAAGGAACTGCAAACTTGAACTTAGGTTTAGTGATAATCCTTTAGTATACTTTCCTCTCTGTGGCTCCTGTGAGACTGACGAAGCATTTGTGACAGAACTCTTTTTTTTTTTTTTTTTTTTTTTTTTCATGGGACGTCCAACAGCTGTTGGATGTCTGAGCCTGGCAGAGTTTTCTGAGATGAGGACTTTGGCGAATGGTGTAGCCTTCAGATGAGAGCCCAACTCACTGACTTCTTGGGAATTGCTTAGATTTTATTTATTTCTTTTTCAGGCTGCCATGTTTCTATACAGTGAATGTTTAGCCAGAAGCACTGGCAGACATTTAAAGTAAAAAAAGGAAGCATTTCCCTCTGCCATTGTGACTAGCAGAGAAATATGCTGTTGAAAAGAAGGGAAATCTGTGAGGATGTAAGAAGTTTGTTGTGTCAGTCATGGGTTGTCATTCACCAAGTGAAGAACGCACTGTAATTTTAGGTTACCGTTAAGGCTTTTTGATGCCATAACAATCCCAACATTATCTACTTTTTGCCGTGGGATGCCTGACTAAACAATTCAGTGCCGGATTGACCTCTTGCGTTATTGCCACTCATAACAGGCCCGGCACAGTAATTACAGTCCATCTCAAAATGTCAGCGAGAAGGGCAGAGCTCAGCGAGGATTTACTCCCGCAACTGTTGACTATTTCGCTCTCTTACAAGAGCTTATTTAAAGAAATGTGCCACAAGGTGTGAGCGACTTCACCCACCAGTGCTAATTTACCACTGTAATGAGCATGCAGTGATGCATGATTATCAGGCAATTATATTTGGTTACCATGCAAACAGGGTGCATCATGGGACATCATTAAAGACAGAGAAAAACAGCATCACAGAAAGAGAGCTCTGTTTTCCAAATGGCAGCCATTACCGTAACACCGGCCCGTTTGTTTCCGATTTCCATGAATATTAAAAGGCGCTCTGTTCTTATGTCTGCAGTGTCATCTGGCATGACAAATTGAGATTCAGTTGTGCTTCCAGTCGAAAATAAATTGATGCTTACCATCAGGTGAAGTTTTTGGAGAGTGAGTAAGAGCTGATTTAATTTTTAAGCACTCATAAATAACTGAGACGGCGGGTTATTAGGTGAGAGATGAATGATCGATGACCAATAATCAACCACATTCCCTCCACTAGTGTCAGTGTCATTTACATTGACAAGCATGCTGATCCACTTGATAGCCAGCCGTGCAGCATTTAAAGGATTAGTTCACTTTCAAAACAAAAAAATTTGCTGATAATTTACTCACCCCGATGTCATCCAAGATATCCATGTCTTTCTTTCTTCAGTCGAAAAGAAATTAAGGATTTTGAGGAAAACATTCCAGGATTTTTTTCTACACAGAATGGACTTCAATGGCAACCAACTATACCAATGTTCAAAGAAGGTTCAAATGTCCGTCTCAATGCAGCTTCAAAGTCTCTACACAATCCCAGTCGAGACATAAGGGTCGTATCTCGCGAAATGATCGGTCATTTTCAAAAAATAAATAAATAAATAAATAAAATAAAAATATATATATACTTTTTAACCACAAATGCCCATCTTGTACCATCTCTGAGATGCGCCACGTATTACGTCATCACGTTGGAAAGGTCACGAAAAAAATAAACAATAATAATTAATTAAAACTATTAATTAGAGGAGAAAATGAGATGAAATTTTTCGCCCTTCCCTACCTTTCTGAACCGGAGTACACAGACAAATAACTTAGATAGATGACGTGACGCGTGACCTTTCCAATATGATGACGCAATGCGTGGCGCATCTCAGAGATGGTACACAAAGAGCATTTGTGGTTAAAAAGTATATATATATATATATATATATATATATATATTTTTTTTTTTTTTTATGACCGATCGTTTCGCGAGATAAGACCCATATTTCTCGACTGGGATCGGGTCGAGACTTTGAAGCTGCATTGAGACGGACATGTGAACCTTCTTTGAACATTGGTATAGTTGGTTGCCATTGAAGTCCATTCTGTGTAGAAAAATCCTGGAATGTTTTCCTCAAAAACCTTAATTTCTTTTCGACTGAAGAAAGAAAGACATGGATATCTTGGATGACATCGGGGTGAGTAAATTATCAGCAAACAATTTTTTGAAAGTGAACTAATCCTTTCACACCTCTGTGGTATTGGTACTTGAAGTACACAAAGAAAAGCGATGCTAACACTAGCTAGAGAACAACTGAATACCTCTTTAAATGATACATCGTGACCTCATCGTAGTGCATCCAGGAAATATCTAGACCCCAATTTGTAATTTGTAATATCCAATACCCGGAAATCTCTGTGACATGTGACTCATGACTCTTCATTACCACAGAGCATCTCCATGTATCCCAGCGTGATGCTTCTTTTTTCAAGTTTATTGTTACCGTAAACTTGATTACATTAAGGATAATGGGAATAAATGACTGTGAAAAGTATGATCTTGATTCTGTAGTAGTGAGCTTGAGCCTTTCACGCTCACTCTCCCTCCCTATTGTCCGGTGTGTGTAATGAGGTCACATCTGTTGGACTGATGTCCGTGTGTCTGGGGTGGTGTGCGACTCTCACTAACTCTTCAGTAATACCCCGCCGTAAGTCCAAGGGACGGACAAATTGCAGGACAAATCTTCCCCATGTGTAACGTCAGAGCCGAGGAGCAGACAGAGAGATAGAGAGATAGAGAGATAGAGAGATAGAGAGATAGAGAGAGCGAGGGGTGGAGGGAGGGTGGACAGATCGACTGGACATATTGTGCTCTGTGTGTGTTGGGAGGGGGTGGACACACAGCCTGAGTCAGTATTAAAGGCCACGGTGACACGGTGGAAGATTAATATTCAATTTTCTTAGGCTAAATGAAAAGGAGTTATTCTTTTATATCATTATGAACTTTTTCTGAACTCCCTTAAACGCCTCAATTGTCGTCTTGGGTTTTCTTCCAGGAACGAACACGTCACAAATATCTCATCCCTAATTTAAATCATTTAAATTCAGAGGAAAAAAAGGGTTGCTTTAGTGTGAAAAAACACGGGTTTATGGTAAGGGGCGGGACATTTCCCACACACGCTCAAAATGCTTGACCAATCACAACACACTGCTCCTGCCGACCAATCAGAGCACAGTGTGCTTTTCAGAAGGAGGGGCTTCATAGAGACAGGAAGTAAACAGAGCGTTACTGACAGACTGGGAAGAGAGGAGCCGCAACAATGGAGAATATGAGGAAAATAATGTGTTTTTTTTTTATCATTCAAGCATGAATTCTAATCTAGTAGAGCCCAAAAACGTTGTAAAATTAGACAATATGGCCTCTTTAAAATTAAAGAGATAAATGTCACGAATATCCCGTTTGATTATGAACAGTAATGCTGCATTATCATGGCGAAAAATTGGCTTCACAAACAATTTGAACAAAGACATAGCTTTGTTCCAAAACCTTGTGAGCAGTCTATCAACTCAGCATTTCTAGTCTTGGTACAGAGCTTTGTTTCTTCTGCTCTTTGAAGGCCATAATTGGACAAAGCTTGGGTTGAGTATCACTGGGGTTCCTCTCCTCACTCTCTCTTCAGATCTGTCAGTCTAAGAGAGAGTGTCTCAAAGCCCAAGGAAAAACAGCCTCTATGGTCAAATAAAACCCTCCCCTGAGAGGGAATGAAAAAGAGAGGAAACAGAGACAAAAAAGGAGACAGCGACGGCAGGCGGGGTATCCGACTCTCTGATCCGCTCTTGGACTGAAGTGGGAGGAGGCAGCTGGCACAACACATGGCACTTAAACATCATACTGTGCGAAGAGACGGCGGCACGCAGCTCTCGGCACAGGCGTCCACTCCGACTCTAATAAGCTTGCTCGCATGTCAGAGCCGCCCATAGATCCCTGTGGGCAACAGAGCTTCCCATCTACCCACATCCCAACACCCCAGGAGTCCCAGACTGAACAGATGCTGGAACGTCTGCATGTATCATTCTGTCCTTAACTCCGTTCCAAAACCTAGTCAGCTACCTACATAGACAGCTGCTTTCTGTCCAAGTAACGCAATCAAAATGGAGCCTCAACCCTGCCGGACAAATATATGTAGTGTGTCCACGCGAAGCGCACAGGACTCTCAACCAAAGTCCATTTCAGTTCGCTCCACGGCCAGATTTGCAACACCCCCAACGCCTATTTCAGGCATGCAAGACCAATGCAAAACAACCGAAATCTCAAAAACTGCATATTGCAGATCAGCAATAAATTCCGACATGAACTTTCACGTTATGTGCAGTCTTAAGCACGAGACTCGGGTTTCTGTGGCTGGGGCATCTAACAGTAGCAGTAGTGATGCAATGAATTTACCAATTGCTGATTGGTTCTTTTATTCACTTGCTTTACTAGAGATGCCATATTGTGTATTGCAGTTTCTCCCATTAATAGCAATACGAGTGAACTGTCTTTGGTGTTTGACAGCCTTTGACTCGACTTGCAGTTGATTGCAATAGAGTTTGGCATTAGCATTTTTGCTAAACTGACACTGCAATACTCTAAATAGCATAAACATTTTAAACACTTTAAAGAGTCAGATTTTAATTAGAGTGAACCATTTTTAATGAACATTTTTCGCAATTATAAGGATGTTTTTTTAATCAAAATGTGTCATGCTTTATCTGCCATCTTGAATGTTTTTTATTTTTTTATTTTTTTAGTTTGTCCCAGTGCTTTCTCATATCATGCAGTGCTACCTTTGAGTTGGCCAATATAATCGTGCTGCATGCTGTTAGGAAAAACCTTCTTGGCTGTAGTCATAGTCAGCTCACTCGGTTTTGTCATATTATGAGCTCACAAGATGTGTCCTTTTACTTATGCGGCATGTGTTTTGAATGCCCGTATCTGTGTATGTTTCATGTGATTTTTGCCAGAGAGATAAATGTAGTCTGTGCCTCTAATGTTGACGTCGACGTTGCCAGCTCTGGGAGTTTTTTCCTGGGCGCAGATGGTAGGAACAGAGAGAAGCAGGTGCTTCTGGGTGAGGTTCGTCTGTGTTGTGTTGTTTTTATCCTAGAGTTTGTCCTAAAGCCATGGCTTCCTCTGCTGTGATCACCTGGTGAACAGATGACAGGGATGATTTTCACTTGCCATCCGTGTTGCTGGAGGTGTGATTTACTTTATATGCCCTACTGTGTGGCACTTTACTCTGGCAAATGTCTCATTAAGGGACCGTTTGGTATTTATGGAATGGACCACCGGAGGAAAATAGGGGAGGGCCATGTCTTTTTATTCTTTGTTGAGGTGAGGGTCATCCAGCTTTTTTTAGTCTAGGATGAGGGTCACCCAACTTTTGGAAATTCATGAATTCAGCAAAATTTCAAAGTGGCTTGTTTTGTGCATATTTTTCCATGTAGCTCTCTCAGTCTCGACCCCCCCATCGCTAGCAGATGGGTCTGACCCAACAAAAATCCAGGTTGACGCTGTGGGCGTACGTGCTCAGAAAAAGTGAATCATGTCAGAACAGAATGCCAATGAAATGTTTACCCGGCAAAGCTTTAAAGCACGAGCAAATAATGAACTTTTGTGATTGCGAATAAGTGCAGTGTCATGTGAGTGTAACTCTACCGCTGCGTTAACATGTGATGTGAATGTACGTCGAGTTTTACAGTATTGCGACTGAGGCGCCAGAACTGAAGCTGATAGAGTGTGCGCTGTAGCACGATCTTATAGTTTCCATGCTTATTGTGTTTCTACAACAATGTTAGTGAGTAAATCTACTGAAATGGCCACCATAACAGTGGAGTGTGATGTGTAAGAAGAGAAAGCAGAGGTTTCACACATACTCTGTGTATAGTGCTTTCACATATGCTGCGTTTGCAGTGCGTAACTGAGCCACGGCTGTACCACAAACACATAATCACTATTTTTATTTCAAATCCAGAAGTTATCAGCAACTTTTATAAAAAAAATAAATAAAATAAAAAACGTATTCACGTTTAAACACCACATGCTGTGTTATAATGTTAAAACATTATAACTTAGCATGCCAGAGGAGAAGTGTTCAAAAGCATTGCATCCACAACAAATATTTATATTTATTGAATATAATTTTTTTTGTTACTTCTCAGTAATGATTTCATGTAGTTTAACTCCATTAATGACATATATTTATATTGATTCTGTTTATATTTATATCTAAATGTTTATATCAGAAGTAAAACATAGTTTAAATCATTATTTTATTTATTTAAACTGTTATTGTGAACATGCACTGTATTTATGATTAGGACTCATTTGAAGATTTACTGTTTTACTTCATCTGCCATTAGATAGGCTAACTTATATGCGTCAGTTTCACTAAACGGCCCAACTCGCTCGCTGGCGCGGACATTTAAAGGGATACTCCACCGTTTTTTTCATATTAAACTATGTTAAACCCTTAACTAAGACGAGTTGATACATACCTCTCTCATCTCAGTGCGTGCACTCAATCGCTCTGGCGCGCGGCGACACTTTGATAGCACTTAGCTTAGCATAGTTCATTCATTAGGAACCAAACAGAGATGAAGTTAGAAGCGACCAAACACCTCCACGTTTTCCCTATTTAAATACAGTTACAAGAGTAGTTACACGACCATGTATGGTGACACAAAATAAAACGTGGCGCTTTTCTAAGCGGGTAAAAAGGATAACTATAGTGTATGGCGGAATAGCACTTGAAGTTGGGAGCACTTCGACTCGGCGCAGTAAAAAGTCACGTTGGTTCTAATGACAGAAGTGAGAGGGAGAGGATTTTTCAGGAGGGACTTTTTACTGCGCCGAGTCGAAGTGCTCCCAACTTCAAGTGCTATTCCGCCATACATTATAGTTATCCCTTTAGAAAAGTGCCACGTTTTATTTTGTGTCACCATAGTTGGTCGTGTAACTACTCGTGTAACTGTATTTAAATTGAGTTTGTGTGCAGGTGCGCAAATTTTCCCGTCAAGTTTGTTTTTATAAATCACAACGTATGCGTCGGAAGTGGCGTACGCCTCTGTCAGGGCCTGTGTTGTGCGACGCAACGGTTATAAATGAGGCCTCTGGAATGCATTGCCGGACCGCATCCGCGTGCAGTGTGAAAGCTCGAACCTGTTAACATGGGTGCGGGGGAAAAATACGCATACACACTGCAAACAGAGTATGTGTGAAACGGGTAAGTCGTTTGTAATGGTTGTAAAAAAAAAATCTGAACATATTTTCCAAGCACAAACCAGTACAGAAGTAATCAATAAATTATTGGGGAGGGTCATGCCTTTTTTCACAATCATTTTGGAGGGTCATAGAAAAATGTATCGCTGGCGAAGGGAGGGTCAAGTCTATTTTGACTATAGATCTCATAACTCCTCCGGTAGCCCCTTAAATAAAAAAAATTAAAAAAACAGTCCCTAACAAAATCTAATGAGAACTAGATTTGGAGAACTAGATAGATCACCTTCATTATTCACCAGGTGGATATTGTTTTGGAGTATACTTCAGTCGCTAGGTTTAACATGGTGTTTTAGGAGACATAGTACATATTAACGTTTTAAGAGGCTGATATTATAATGCCTACATTCTGTTCATATTCTGTTATGTTTAGCTGTTATCCGAGTTCTCCTCAGATGGGGATTTGATTGTTTGAGCTGCTGGTTCTGTATTGTGCATCTGTGCAATGGAACACCTTCAAAAGTTATTACTAATATGCCAGATGGTCTCAGAAGTCTGTCATGCATTATGGGTTTGTTTATTCATCGTTATCTTTTAAACAGAATATTACTGGATGTCTGGAGACCTCTTGTTTCTTCTTGGCCAGATGTTTGGCTGGGTAATGACATGTCTGGGTGCATGGAGTAAAATAAATAAAAATACAAATAAAAAACCATCACTCAGTATGTACTGATGTTTAAAGACATTCATCTCCCTTAAAAAAAAAAAAAAGTTGTGGTAGTAACATGGTGCAGTTATAGTAATGCAATTTTCACGTGCCATAGTTTTACTTAGTACTACTCCAAAATACAACACAAAATGCAAACGTCTTACCATGGTACAAAATGGCGCAAATTTTCACGGTAGCGACCATGAGGTTATAGACATGTCTCAAGCTCACTTTAAATTGGACAACATAAAAAAGTCACATTTGGTCAGCATAATTGTGCAATTACAGTTGCTCTTCCTTTGTCCATAACTTTTAAAAAAGGTGTAGGTGTTTCCTGCACAGCTTGACTCTTTTATCAGGATGTAGCATTTACAGTTCCATTCATAACATTTGCCAAGCAGCTCCATTGTTTTCAAGCTTAAGACAACAGACAGTGTGCACAGAGACTCCCAGGAGTGCTTGAAAGTTTAAAGAATGGCTTAGCCTCTCTCATTTTTCTGCATTTAACTTTGAGGGAAGTTTACTTTCAGTGGCTGAGCTCCTGCTGGAGATAATGAACACATTTGGTCGGGGCTGCATTCGTTCCCATCGAAAATGCCCATCTAACAGCGCTATGATTTATGGACAGCCGGCAGTGCATGAGCTGTAATTTGAGAGGGGTTTGTTTTTTCCTCATGAAGATGGAATTTTAAAATTCTGAGATTAATAACACCACTCTAGTCCATTTTATATCGTTCTGCAGGGAGAAGAAAAGAGGTTAGATGGGGAACAGAAGGTACACAGCACAGGTTTCATCCTGGATGCCACGTGCGATAGGCGCGATACCAGTGTGTGTGTGTGTGGTTAGGCATTGATGCCACTTTATACACTAGTTGTGACAACGTATTGCAATCTGTACATTTTGCATGAAATGTGCTGGAGAGTATTAAATCAAAATATTTGAAGGAGCAGTGGCTGAATATTCATCTTGAGTAGGTCAGTGCCGGATCCTCATTTGCTTCCTCGGCTCTGATCTGCTGTGTGGTTCAAATAGTTGAATTAATGCAGTGCACATTCCCATGGGAAAGAAAAATCTCAAATGAGACCTCTATGATATCTTGATTTTGTTCTCTAATTAAAATAATGGTGAGAAAAGGCAGACTTTTACTGATCTCTCCGGCTTCTTAGATGATCCTTGTGAGAAACAAGTCCTACATCTCTTTCCTTTAGCATTTCAGAATATCTCAATGTCTTAAAATGAGCTCAGAGGGATCGAGGGCGAGCCCCAAATGGTCCAGGAGTCAATGTTAGGGCCTTAGACATTGGATGGACCCTGTTAGGCATTTGTGGAGTCATGAGTCTGGTTTGTAATTATTAAGAAAAGATCATCCTGTGAGCAACATTTCATATGCAATTCCATGTCACACTGTGGCTTTTGGGAGGAAGTCTAATGAAAATGCATGGCAGAGCAGAAGAATGCAGTATTGTTTATAATTTGGTTTCATTCTTTCAAATAACGTTTCATGTTTAAGGCAATTAAAAATATTACACTGCTCACTTTATCTGTCAGCTCAGCACCGCTCTCTTTAAGAACAACAGCAGATTTAAGAGTATTACAAACAAACGGCTCAAGAGAGAGAGAAGGAATCTTTGATGTCCCTGACATGCCATGAAATGAGACAAACCATGAAGAAATTAATCTTCAGCTGTTTTATGTGTATTGCACCTTTAGGCCAGACACTCAAGCTGAAGAAGTAACAAGCAAAGCTCAGTGGCTCTTTACAAGATACTAAAAACATGAACAACGTTTGAAGTCTGTGGCCGTGCATCATGTATTACTCAAGCTTACCCAAATGCATGCTTAATTCTATGCTCCTTGCTAATTGTCAAGAGAGACTTAGCAAAGCCTTAGTAAAGCATGCCAGTTAATTTGATGGTCAGCTATTTTTTTAATCATGCAAGCTCCTGTTTACCTGAATGAAAACTTCCAAAACAGTTTTGCATGTCAAATCACCATAAAATCTGACAAAACGAGATTATAAAAACCAGGTAATGCCAACATGCATTCTAGAGTAAGTGCTGGTGTGAAGAAGATTCTCAGTTTATTGGGAGTTTCTTTAGCCTACAAATGATTTCAAGTCGGGCATTCTCACGGATCAGCATCCTTGTTCAGGAGCGACTAGTCCTGCTCCTGAAGGGCCACTTATTTAGCTTTAATCCTAACCAAACACACCTGAACCAGCTAATTAAGGTCTTCAGGATTACCAGAGACCTCCAGGCAAGTGTGTTGGGGCAGGTTGAAGCTAAACTCTGCATGACATTAGCCCTCCACGAGCCCAATTATACTCCCCTTTTCCGTGTTGGTCCTAACACAGGGGTGCCTAATCCTGCTTCTGGAAGGCCAACACCCTGCAGAGTTCAGCTCTATCCTGCACCAACACACCTGTCTGGACACCTTTAGCACTCCTCAAGAACTGGTCCATGTGTGTTTTATTAGTGTTGGAGCTAAACTCCTGGAGCAGGATTTGGGCACCTCTGTCCTAGTAGAATATTGATAATCTTATTTGTGTAGTTTTAGATTACTAGGGCTAAGCTTGTCTTTAACAACATTCTTGTCAACCTATGTTTGCCCTCTGATTTCAGTGGAAATTAATGGATAGGATTTGGACAGCAATGTTGTTCCAGGACCAACAAAAGATGTTGGTTCAGGAGCAACTCATGTAGGCTACTACAGCCCAGTGACAAGCATACTATCCTGTTCAGCTCTAATATTAACCAAACACAACTAAACCAGGAAATGGTTTATCCAAGGTCTTCTGGATTACTAGAAACCAGAAAAGTACAGTCAATGACTATGCCCATACATTTTTCAATGAGTCTTGAGCAGTTGTACTTTTAGGATTGTTCACGATGGGAAACTAGTTTTGGACCATTATTTGGAATTCTGACATTTCTCTCTGGTTTGTTCTCATACAGGGTGGTTCTGATTGCTCTTCTGTTACTCATCCTACTCTTCACGCTGGTGCTCTACACCCGTCAGCGCTGGTGCCGGCGTCGCCGGGCCCCTCAGAAGAGTGCCAGCACTGGAGGCCCACGCATGAGATTCACTACATCCCTTCAGTTCTCCTGGGTCCTCAGAGCCGGGACAGCTTCCGAGGGCCCAGACCCCTCCAGCACACCTCCGTCATTGGCATGCCCATCCCGCGAGACGCCCATCCTCGACGACTGCGATTGCGAGGATGACGAGCAGCGGGACATCTGCTGGATGGGAAAGCACATTTGGAAGATGATTTGTGCAGCCAGGGGAACACACAGGCGTCGACAGTCTGGGGAAAGTGATGGGAGAGGCCAACCACAAACACAGTCTGGATAACAGAGGTAAGAGCTTCAGCATTGCTGTGTCCACTGTCAACCGCACTGTCTGTTTTCTATCCCAGCAAGCAATAGCCGTCATTTCAGCATCTAGGTTAACTATAGACCCGGTATAGTGTGGCTATGAGCGAAATAACCTAAAATTCTCGGGACAGCAGCATGTGTCCAAATTTTAATCTTAACCATTCTATTTCATCAGATACGATCTGTAAACAGGGCTTTAAGTGTAAAAATACCGAACTTGTCCTTTAACATGATTGTCCAAGTAGACATTTCTGGAACAACATTCAGATTTTTGGGTTGGGGGGTAGCGGAGTTAGAGACTTGAGTTTTACCTATAATTTTTCTTATGATTTTCGAGGTAGGATTGTGTTCCAGCACAAAGCTTGTATGGTGAGTACCATCCCTCCATCATCACAGTTAAAGTTCAATCTTAATCCTTGAAGCCACACTCAGACCTGTAGCCAGTGAACATTAAATCAAAATTCATATTATCTTCAGAGTGATGGCAAAGTGCTTTCTCCATTGTTCAGCATGCTAATGATATCTGTGATGGGAAAGGGTATTTTTTCCCCTCTCATCTCTTTCTAGTGACACTGATGTGGCACATTTGAGCACATCTGGGGGTTTGATGTGAAGTCACCTGCCAACCGCAGGCTAATTATAGCCATTGGCCTGAATTCATTGTAAGACATAGACTGAGAGAACCAGAGAGAACCAGGAGAGAGAGAGAGAGAGAGAGGAGAGAGAGAGAGAGAGAGAGAGAGAGAGAGAGAGAGAGAGAGAGAGAGAGAGAGAGAGAGAGAGAGAGAGAGAGAGAGAGAGAGAGAGAGAGAGAGAGAGAGAGAGAGAGAGAGAGAGAGAGAGAGAGAGTGAGAGTCAAGGCCAAGGTGTCTGATTACAAGATGT
Source organism: Leuciscus idus (assembly GCA_021554675.1). Classification (NCBI taxonomy): domain Eukaryota; kingdom Metazoa; phylum Chordata; class Actinopteri; order Cypriniformes; family Leuciscidae; genus Leuciscus; species Leuciscus idus. Next base: position 2,313,966 of record CM038624.1, read on the forward strand.
ATATTCAATATGAACTTAACAAGATCCATCCATCCATCCACGTTATGATGGTAAAGCAACACATTTATTTATTACTGTACAGCAAAACATTATTTATCTTGTTTATAAATGTTTCTGTTTCCGAGAATAATTTCCATACTCATTTTGATTTGTCAATAACAGAGACATATGAGTTGCTTAACAATGTAGATTAGATGTGTTTTGCATTTGATTTAGTCATTAGTTGTAAGAACCGTCCTGATGCACTGTAATTCATAAGAGAGCCTTCAGTGTCATCAAAAAAAAAAAAAAAAAAATGAATATGAACTGAGACCTGATTAAAGATGAAGAGGGTGCTTCAATCAACAAATCTGGCCTCATGTTAAGTAGACCACAAGGGGTATAAAGGTCACATTGATCAATGTTGGTGAACTCCCTTCAGCTCTATATTGGTCTTAAGTATGAAATTATTAGAGCAACAAGACAATATGTGCATTTGGGCAGTAAATGTTTTTTTTTTTTTTTTGTCAAATTCAAATGTTTTGTCATTTATAATTTTAGGGTAAAAAAAAATAAAAGCACTGACCTCGCATTTTATTTTATTGAAGTAGTAATGCTTATTTTTATTTGTGTTTATGTTGTTTAGCTAATATTCATCGCACTGTTGTCATGTTTGATTTTGTGTGAGCAAGACGGTTAATTCGTTTTTATAGAAATGCCATTATGGATCAACTTTAAATTATGTTGATTAACCTGTATTATCATGCTGAATATCATTATATTTCGATGTGCAAAGCAGGTTTTGAACATGTTGGTATATTAGCATAAGAGCAAAGGATTTGTCTGACTGAGCGTATCTTTAATTACCCACGGATACAACAGAATTTTAGTAAAGGAAGATGATTGTGTTTGTCTTTTTGCATTAAAGTATAGTCTATAACGTAATGTTTTGGCTAAGATCAATTGTTTATTTTATTTAAGTGTGCGGCACAGTTTAATTGGCTCCTGCAGTCTGGAGCCCATGGCGCTGATACTGGCGCGTGTCTGTGGATGAAGGATGGGGATTCATCTGAGTGATGTTGACAAACAGAAGGAGGTAGAGGCCTGAATAAATAATGAAGCACATTTTCCTGGCATCAGGCCCGCACTTGCTCCAGGACTTCCGTATCGGATACAGCTCTCCAGCATGCATTATTATTTCAAATAATATGAACGTACACATCACAATATTCTCCCCACCCAAGGCATATGCAAAAAAAGGGGCGGGGCCTGGTTGAGTTAGTTAGTAGTGTGTTAAAACTGGCGGTTATGGTAAGGGGCGGGACATTTCCCAAACACGCTTGAAGCTGTTGACCAATCACAACACACTGGTTCAGCCGACCAATCAGAGCACAGTGTGCTTTTCAGAAGGAGGGGCTTCATAGAGACAGGAAGTAAACAGAGCGTTACTGACAGACTGGAAAGAGAGGAGCCGCAACAATGGAGAATATGAGGAAAATTATGTGTTTTTTGAACATTCAAGCATGAAAACCTATTTTAGTAGAGCCTAGAAACAAAATCAAAGCTTTGTAAAAGGGCATGATATGGCCTCCTTAAGCTAAGGCCTTATGGTGCAACCCTACTCTGACTATCACAGAGACTCGGGCCATTTGGCAACCACCTGTGCAAAACCACAACAACCACTGAGAAAATTCGTGCAACACCCACTATACTGTGCCTTACTGTGGTGGTGGTGAGTTTTGCATGGGCGAGCACCACACTTTTTCTTCACAAAATATAAATCTGATATACAGCAGCAAAAGGGAAAGTGTTGGTCTGGTCATCTTGTTGGTCCCTCAATATTTCTGTCTTTCAGTTAATCACTCCACATGAATTATTGTCCAGTAAACAATAAATAGACACACCAGTGACGCCACACTGTATTGTTGAGGACTGGACTCCTTCAGACTGGGGCTTCTCTCTGCTCTGCCTTGTGCTTTTCACAGCTTCACTTGTGCATAATTGATTGTGTGGGATACGAATCCGTCGAGGGAGTTTGATCCCAGAATAATCATCCTCAGTCATTTCAGGTCTGGAGAGGGAGTCGTGAGGTTGCAGTCAGTGTGTGTGTGTGTGTGTGTGTGTGTGTGTGTGTGTTGCTTACAGATGCATTCATGCATTTTCAATACATTCATATACTTTAACATCATTTTTATTGCCAGTAAACTGGATTGTTTTATATTGTAAATTGTTCAGGGGCCAGTTTTATAAAAAATGACCCAATGGTGAATGAAATAACAACAAGTAATAGAGGAAATATAGGAGCTGTGTGATGGGAAAATAATGTGATCATATTCACTCTTTCCCAACACCTACTGCCAGTGTATACAGTATACCGAGACATTTCAGAAAATAACTTCTATTTCATTCATCATCAATTTGGTTTAATTTAAAATGCATGCACATTTTTGTGCGTATTAGAGTATCGCATTGTTAGCTTTTCAGTTTACTCTGCCTATTTAATTATAATAGTGAAGCCATTATATATTTTTTCAGAAATATATAAACAAATTGTTGTATAGGAATTCCGCATTGTTAAATCAATTTTGTTTCCCTCCTAAATATCAATCTGTATGGATTAGCTGTCCAAACATTTAGCCATTAAAAAAAACAAAACATATTGGATACAACCAAGAACCTATGTAACCAAGAGTCATATAAATCTTTAATACAGCTGAATAAATGATGGCTGTCATCCTGTTCTCCTGCTCGACTCTTTGGACTGCAGACAGAAGTAAAGACGGCCTGTGAAATGAAGTGGTCCTGAACACTGCGATGGGTCAGAGAGAGAGAGAGAGAGAGAGAGAGAGAGAGAGAGAGAGAGAGAGACAAAGACAAAGACAGAGAGAGAGAGAGAGAGAGAGAGAGAGAGAGAGAGAGAGAGAGAGAGAGAGAGAGAGAGACAGACAGACAGACAGACACACACAGAGAGAGAGAGAGAGAGAGAGAGACAAAGACAGAGAGAGAGAGAGAGAGAGAGAGAGAGAGAGACAGACAGACAGACAGACAGACAGACACAGAGACACAGAGAGAGAGAGAGCGTTCCCATATTTTGTTGATCCTGAAACAACATTCCTGTCTGAAAATGCAATCATAACCCTATCCCTAACACTAACCCATAAGTTATCCCTAAAACCAGAGGGAACTGATGGTGAATAACACTAGAAGCACCGAACCCTGATTGTAAGCCTAAACTTGACATAAACTATAAACTTGTCCCTCAAATCTGATTGATTGGAATGTTGTTCCAAGATCAACAAAGATGTTGTACTTGATGAAATCAGGTTCTGTGAGGTTGTGTTTGTTTGTGTGCATGTGTGTGTGTGTGTGTGTTTTGCATTAAAAATTTATAATAAATGATTATCTATCTGTCTAGATATCTATCTATCTACAAAACAGCATCATGGTAACACACATGACACTAAAATAATGCCACAAACATTAATTTGACATCGTAAGTTATAACATCAAACCATAATATACATAATTGATAAGAACAACCTAAGAAGAAACAGTTATTTAAAAAAATCAAATATGAGCTGTCACAGATAATTCTGGGAATCCTGCAAATTATAAGATGACTTCAATTTCTGTATCTTAAACAGTATTTTACTGTAACAGTAAATGTCCAATTAGATCTATTACAATTAGATCTTATTTTAACCAATTAAAGGTTTTTACTCTATCACTTTACAGTCTTTTACCGTTAAAATCAAGATTTTTTTTTTTTTTTTTACCGTTTGGTGATTTCTGTTGAAGGTCTACCCCCTGATTTTTGTTGGTTCCATACTGGGACCTTGAACTTCCGGTCCGGATCAGGCCTCTGCCTGCGGTCTTTAATACAGAGTCTCCCAGCGGAAGGAACCCGGTGTTGCTGTAAATCCTCTGAGACTGTCGACACGGCAGGGGTTCTGCTGGACGGATCCGATAGCAGACGTCATGCGTGGAAATCCTGGCCTTGTTTCAGGGTTCAGTAGCCGATCACAGTGACAGCATCAGATGTGTGTTAACCGCTGTGAGAAGGGACCGGCGGAGACGAGAGCTCATACGAGACCCCGGGTTTGTCATGGCCTTTGCTCTCACACTCATTCTGCTCAGACGGATGCTTGTGTCCTGTGTGTGTTTGGCTGTGTTTTTCTGCAGCTAAGGCTGTCAGGGGCTTTGTTCGCTCTGGATGTGCTCAGGGTGTCAAACACAAGAACACGCCTCACTTTTATTAGACGGAGACAACGAGGGACTTCTCACACACACACACACAGACAAACATTGATATCGGTAGGAACTCTGTTTCTCAGATATGAGGTTTAACATTTAACAAAAAAAATCCTGTTTTTCTTGTTTTCTGGAAAGAAAATAAAGTCTAAACATTCTTAAAACAAGAGGAATTCCCCAGGCTTATTTTTAGAGAATATATCTTGAATATAAGTGTATTTTGTGTCATTGGCGATTTTTCTTTTACTTATTTTAAGCATAATTTTGAAAAACAAGAGACATAATTTGCCAAATGTATGAAAACATATATGGTTATTACATTGAGAGTCATAATTATGACTGAAAAAGTAGAATTTTTGAGATGCTAAGTCATAATTAGAGTATAAAAGGTCAAAATTATGACATTCTATACGATAAAGTCAAAATTATGACATAAAATGTCATAATTATGAGTCGAAATTATGACATAAAATGTCATAATTATAAGTCGAAATTATGACAAAAAGGCCAAATTATTGCATAAGTCACATTATGACAAAAAGTCAAAGTTATAAAAAGCAAGTTAAAGTAAGTAAAGTCAAAATTAGTTTAAATTATGGCAAAGCTTATGACAAAATTATAAGATAAAAAGTCAATTTATAAGTTTATTAAAAAGTAAAAAAACATCCACATTATGGAATAATGACTTTTGACTTTTGATGTCATGATTATGTGGTGGAAATGGACTTCCACACAAAACTTGTACTATATTCAGGCAAAATATTTCTCCTCTTACACATAATGACTTTTGTTACTCACAGGTCTGTGAAATGGAGTCCAAGTTAACCTCCAACTCAAATGCTTACAATCCTCAAATCAATTCCTTTTCGTCATTCAAGTCTCAGACTCAAGTTTCCATCTGTCAACATACACACTTGCACAACATTTACTGCATTACCAACAGCGGACCTGTGGAGAAGTACAGATCAGAGTCATATAGTGATGCATCACTGTGAACTATTGCTTTGTTTCATCTGATGCTCTTATTGGTGAGAGACATATGGCATATGACTTGCTGTATTACATGTCTGCTTTCTAGGCAACATGGAGCTGAACATTATTGGCATAGCAGATACGCATTTTCTGGCATAATCAAACACGTTTGGTGTGTTTAAAGCTCGAGGGTGTGATTGAGGAACCACTAGAAATATTGACATTTTCTCAAGAAAATATGAGTGGTGTTTGTTTGCTTTATCATTCACCATGCATAAAATGTAATTACATTTTTTTGTTTTGTTTACTATTTAGAAAAGTAGTAGGCGACTTTTCCTTAACAAGACGCATGATCTGAAGTATGAAAAGTTGTTTGTTTGTTCTTTGTTTCAAGCTAGTTTTCGATGTAAAATGGTTCCGAAATGTAAGATTTAAAGTGTGCGGGGAATATGAAGTATAGAAATAAAAGCTCATTATGAGTAAAAGGTTTTTTATTACAGCTTGCAGATCTTTGTTTCACCACCAGCTATTTGTTTCACAGGGGGCAGACGTGCTAAAACTCGGAGAAACCACAGTGCCATGCATTGGCTTGATGCATTTGGACACATTTTCTGCCCAAAATGGGTTATTTTTCAAACCGTTATGAAATGCACAGGCTTCGGCTTGAAGTATGACAGACATAAAGTATAAACTCTCATAGATTTCTCTGTATAAATCTGTGAAGTCCACTAGATAGAAGCTTTTTCATTTGTGTTGAGCTAAATATCTAATAGCTCTTAAACGGATACATCGTTTAGACCAGACAGCTAGAAAAGTAGATTCGAAATGTTTATTGAAAACATATTAGGTCTTCTGTCAAGGCATTTTTTAACACCATTCTTCACCGAATGAGCATAGAACATTTAATTATTGTCATTAATATACATCAATGTCACACATTGGGGTCGGTAAGATTTTTTTATGTTTTTGAAAGAAGTCTCTTCTGCTCGCTGCATTAATTTGATTAAAAAAAAATACTGTAAAAATAGTGAAATATGATTACAATTTAAAATAACTGTTTTCTATGTGAATAATTTAATAAAAAGTGTAATTTATTCCTGTGATCAAAGCTGAATTTCCAGCATCATTACTCCAGTCTTCAGTGTCACATGATCCTTCAGAAATCATTCTAATATGATGATGTGATGTTCAAGAAACATTTCTTACTTTATCATCAATTTTGAAAAGTTCATATTTCTGTGAAAAAAAAAAAAAAAAAAAAAAAATCTTGTTAGACAAGATTCAAGTATTTTTTTGTGATTTAAGTTGAAATGACTTAAACATCAAAGTTGATTGTACTTACAACTTTCTTTTTTTTTTTTTTTTTTTTACAGTGTACATTTCAAATTATTTGCAAACAATGTTGTTTTCTCAGAATCATGATGAACACTATCAGCCGAGACCCAGCCCCGGCTGATAGTGACAGTGCAGAATGTTTTATTGTATTGTTTGCTCTCTCTGAAAGCCCCTGAATGCTTTATGCCCTCGGTTCGCTGTACAGGCATATGCATGCAAGCGTTTGCGTGTTTGTTCGGCTCTAAGTGTGTGGACGCCTCTGTCACATCGCTCACTTATGTGTGCCGCAGACAGATTATCCTTCCACAGACCGTCACTTTAGAAATAAATTATTTCTGTGCTTTGATTCAATACTGGATGCTGAAGCCACTGGCAGCTGCCTTTAAATGACACAGATCAATGGAGGGGTTTTACATGGAAGATGCAACACAGATATACTCTCAAAACATTATCCTGCTCACTCTCACACTTTAAATATGACACACACACAGAGCATCAATCCTCCTCGAGCTCTTTATCAATTACCTGTGACGACTTCTTTCCCACATGCGCTCACTGCTCTGAATAAATCTGCAGGCTGCTCTCGATTTGAAGTGACTCCAGGTTCAAATTATTATTAGTCCTGCGTGTGTCGCCTGTTGCCGGGCAGCTGTGGTGCGTTTCGAGAAAAGGGTCAGTAGTCACAGACTTCACTTAGCTATGTCATTTTCACCATTAGGCAAGTCCTTACATGCTTACAGAGGTTGAACAGTCATTGCTTTTGCAATTACGTGATGCCAGTGGCGCTGAAATAGCATACCTCGTGTTTAAAATTACACTCGTTCTCCCTTAGGATAGAACAATTGCAAAAGAGATCTTGTTAATTTCTCAATTGTTTCTCCTTGACAGCAGTGAAATGAACCGGAGAGCAAAGTTTTGGAAGAAATTTACCTCAGAGAAGGGATATTATAGTCAACTAAAAGTAAAAGTAAAATAAAATAAAACATAAAAAAAACTTAAACTTATTTCATTTCAGCTAGTTACCAATGAATCAATAATAATAATAATAAAAATTATGTTATGATTCCCCTGTTTTTTTTATGTTTCAGGACTTTTATTTTGATATTCTTTAGTATTTGTTGTTGTGCCTGTGTTTGGCCCAATTTGTCTCCATAGTAACTAATCACCTTCACCTGTTGCTTGTTCGGCTCTTGTTAACCAGTGTGTTTATATCCTGGTGTTTTAGTTCTTGTTTGTCAGTCGTTGTCTTTACACCTCAATGTCAAGCTGTTGTGTATAGAGTCCAGATGTGTCTCACCAAAAACACTTTAGCTAGTTCAGTTTTGACTATTTTAAGAGTGAGTTTGGTGGATATGTGCTGTATGAATGAAACAGCAGTCGACAACTAGTGGTCTGTTGTGTCATTGACCTGGCACTTTTCAGGTTATTCTATACTTTCAGGCACCAATGTTAGGGCTGTCAACCTCTTTAAGTTATGAAAAATAGCAGTAAACTGAGATATCATGTGTTAGAAGGGACAACACTCATGTGAAGAGATCGAGCAGAGGAGGAAGACAAAATCAGTGGATCCAGAGAGTTGTCTGATGCATGTCTGAGAAGTAGACACTAGCAGGAGTGTCCAGAAATAGTTTAGAATAAAAAAATAAAAAAAACAGAATAATAGTTGTGCCGAGGCAATGTGGGTTTGTTTCAAACCTTGTATTGGAATGAACTGATTTCTTCATCTTGCGCTTGTTTTTTGCTGGTAACTGCAGATGCCAGTAGTTGTTTCCATGCGGTTACAAATTTAACTTGTGCGCAAAATTGAAGTTTTGCATAAAACGTGCGAATGTAGCAGCGTTTCCATCCCTTGTGTTCAAGAGAACAAAATTGTCACTTCCAGAGAAATTGGAACAAAATATCTGTAATAAAAATGGAAGTCGCTGCAATCAGGGAAGCCGCTGCAGCTTTTTTCGTACATCATAATAAATGACAGTCGAAACGCTATAAACGTTGTCATGTAATCTTGCGTTCGGATACTGGTGTGTGAGACGCTTCTGGGAGGGAATTAAACCAAATCATTCTGATGACAGACTTTGATTCAGACGTTTCAGAAACACCAAACCAACGTTTGAGATGCTGTGATGCGATTGGTCCGTTACTCCAGTTATCCAATCACATTCTGTGTTTAGGTAAAGTCTTGCAAGTTTTTTTTTTTTTTTTTTTGCAATTTCAGGGATTTATTCGCTAAACGTGTTTCCATTATAGTTTATGCACATCTTATCGGATAAATCCCTCAATGCGAAGGTTTAGTTGTTCAGTGTATAAGTGCATCATCTGTGTATTTAAACTGCATTTTTTTAAATGAAATGTTCAGAATTAGCACACTGAGCACACTATTTACAGTACGGCACAGAATAATAGTGCATTGCATAGTATGCAAATTGGGACACACCTATTGTCCTCTGACCGCACTCAAAGGCTAACTGAAATAATTGCAACATCATTAAATTCAGACTATTCAGTTTCCACTCTGTTTAGGACATCAAAGCATGGAAATGGTGGCGTTTGACAGAAAACATTAAAGCACAGCTGTATCTGCTCTTCTGTAGTGGTGCGTTTGGGACGGTGCTGCTGCTTTCATGCGTTTTAACTGTGATTATTATTCCACCACTGCGGTTCAAATGTTTGACATTGTAAATGGAGCTGATGTCTGCAACAAAATACCGTAAACAACAAAAATAAAGCATTTTGTGTGATATGAACCTTTTGATTTGATTAATTTGAAGAATGTCTTGTTCTCAACTAGTTTAAACAGATGTTCTTATAGTGGCCACAAAAAGTGTGTATACTGTGTGTGTGTGTGTGTGTGTGTGTGTGTATATACTGTATATATATATACAGTGAGGAAAATAAGGGATTTGAACACCCTGCTATTTTGCAAGTTCTCCCACTTAGAAATCATGGAGGGGTCTGAAATTGTCATCGTAGGTGCATGTCCACTGTGAGAGACATAACCAAAAAAAAAAAAAAAAAAATCCAGAAATCACAATGTATGATTTTTTTTTACTATTTATTTGTATGATACAGATGCAAATAAGTATTTGAACACCTGAGAAAATCAATGTTAATATTTGGTACAGTAGCCTTTGTTTGCAATTACAGAGGTCAAACGTTTCCTGTAGTTTTTCACCAGGTTTGCACACACTGCAGGAGGGATTTTGGCCCACTCCTCCACACAGATCTTCTCTAGATCAGTCAGGTTTCTGGGCTGTCGCTGAGAAACACGGAGTTTGAGCTCCCTCCAAAGATTCTCTATTGGGTTTAGGTCTGGAGACTGGCTAGGCCACGCCAGAACCTTGATATGCTTCTTACAGAGCCACTCCTTGGTTATCCTGGCTGTGTGCTTCGGGTCATTGTCATGTTGGAAGACCCAGCCTCGACCCATCTTCAATGCTCTAACTGAGGGAAGGAGGTTGTTCCCCAAAATCTCGCAATACATGGCCCCGGTCATCCTCTCCTTAATACAGTGCAGTCGCCCTGTCCCATGTGCAGAAAAACACCCCCAAAGCATGATGCTACCACCCCCATGCTTCACAGTAGGGATGGTGTTCTTGGGATGGTACTCATCATTCTTCTTCCTCCAAACACGTTTAGTAGAATTATGACCAAAAAGTTCTATTTTGGTCTCATCTGACCACATGACTTTCTCCCATGACTCCTCTGGATCATCCAAATGGTCATTGGCAAACTTAAGACGGGCCTTGACATGTGCTGGTTTAAGCAGGGGAACCTTCCATGCCATGCATGATTTCAAACCATGACGTCTTAGTGTATTACCAACAGTAACCTTGGAAACGGTGGTCCCAGCTCTTTTCAGGTCATTGACCAGCTCCTCCCGTGTAGTTCTGGGCTGATTTCTCACCTTTCTTAGGATCATTGAGACCCCACGAGGTGAGATCTTGTATGGAGCCCCAGTCCGAGGGAGATTGACAGTCATGTTTAGCTTCTTCCATTTTCTAATGATTGCTCCAACAGTGGACCTTTTTTCACCAAGCTGCTTGGCAATTTCCCCATAGCCCTTTCCAGCCTTGTGGAGGTGTACAATTTTGTCTCTAGTGTCTTTGGACAGCTCTTTGGTCTTGGCCATGTTATTAGTTGGATTATTACTGATTGTATGGGGTGGACAGGTGTCTTTATGCAGCTAACGACCTCAAACAGGTGCATCTAATTTAGGATAATAAATGGAGTGGAGGTGGACATTTTAAAGGCAGACTAACAGGTCTTTGAGGGTCAGAATTCTAGCTGATAGACAGGTGTTCAAATACTTATTTGCAGCTGTATCATACAAATAAATAGTTAAAAAATCATATATTGTGATTTATGGATTTTTTTTTTTTTTAGATTATGTCTCTCACAGTGGACATGCACCTACGATGACAATTTCAGACCCCTCCATGATTTCCAAGTGGGAGAACTTGCAAAATAGCAGGGTGTTCAAATACTTATTTTCCTCACTGTATATATATATGACCCTGAATCACAAAACCAGTCACGAGTCGCATGGGTATATCTGTGGCAATAGCCAACAATACATTGTATGGGTCAAAATTATCGATTTTGTCAAAAATCATTAGAATATTAAGTAAAGATCATGTTCCATGAAGATATTTAGTAAATTTCCTACCGCAAATATATAAAACATGTATTTGTGTGAGTGAATGCAGCACAATCGTGAACATAAATGAACAACTTTAAAGGAGATTTTCTCAATGTTTCGATTTTTTTGCACCCTCAGATTCCAGATTTTCTAATAGTTGTATCTTGGCCAAATATTGTCCTATCCTAAAAAACCATACATCAATGGAAAGTATATTTATTCAACTTTCAGAATATATATACATCTCAATTTCAAAATTGTGACCCATGTGACTGGTTTTGTGGTCCAGGGTCATATAACACTCACTGGCCACTTCATTAGGTACACCTTGCTAGTACAGGGTTGGAGCCCCTTTTGCTTCAGAACTGCCTTAATTCTTTGTGGCAGAGATTCAACAAGGTGCTGGAAACATTTCTCAGAGATGCTTGTCCATATTGTCAGATTTGTCGGCTGTATTTGTTGATGTGAATCTCCTGATGTTCCAGCACATCCCAAAGCTGCTCTGTTGGATTGAGATCTGGTGACTGGAGGCCAATTGAGTTTAGTGAACTCATTGGCTTGTTCATGAAAGTTTCGTTCACTGGATATTTTATCTTTTTCCGACCATTCTCTGTAAACCCTTGAGATGGTTGTGTGTGAAAATCCCAGTAGATCAGCAGTTTCTGAGCCTGTCTGGCACCAACGACCATGCCAAGTCACTTCAATCACTTCTATTCCTCTTTCTGTAGCTCAGTTTGAACATCAGCAGATCGTCTTGACCATGTCTAAACACATTGAGTGTGATTGGCTGATTTAATACTTGCGTTAAGGAGCACTTGAACAGGTGTGCCTATAATATTACACATTTTCCTCCAAATATTCTTCCTCATTCAGTCTTTCCATTGACTTCAGGAATCACATAATCTGCGTTCTGACTTGACTGCTGCAACTGACATGTTGCTTTTCACCATCTGTCACATTACATAACTCCCAAGAATGAGCTGAAGTTTGTGGAAATACAACTGTGGATACACAATATAATTTTACCTACTTGAATAGCTACAATAAATGCGTTGGCTAGCACAAGGAAACCTGAGGAAGAGAATATATGCACTCATTGTATAGTATTGTATTATTGTATATAAAGCTGTGTGTGTGTGTGAGTCGGTCTAATGTGCTGTATACCCTGATTGTTGATCAGGAATCACCCAGTGTGAAGTTCACAGTGACAGTATTATAAACAGAAAGCCGTGTGTAGCAAGTTTCTAATTTATTTAGCTCTTGGAGTCTCTCCTCCCTCTTTTATAATGAGAATATTGAGAGAGTCTCACACTGTGGCATTAGCAGATGGACTGTGTCTCAGTTAGTGATGGACGTCAAAGACAAGGTGAGGGCGAAACTTAAAATGCCCTCAGAACATCCCTGATCTCTGAACTGAAATCCCCAGCGGCTGCAAGGCAAATGTGGAAATGTCAAGTGTGTGAAGGAAGAAACATTTAGCTGTTAAAATTTCCCACAGAAATCCCTTCTGCTGTCCTCAATCCAACTCTCACACAAACATCTACTGCTGAAATTGTCTGCACCACATTTTACTCTGTTGTTCAGGAATAATAGCATCTATCCTCTCAGCTAATAGAGAACGTTCTGGCAAGATCCTCTCAAACATTCTTCCAGTGATGTTGATAGAATGTTTGTTCAGAGTAATCAGGTCTTAAATAATGTTCTCAAAGCATGGACAAAAATGTGATTTATGCATATTTCATGAAATGTTTTAATTGGACTTCTGTCTAACGTTTACAGTTTTTTTTTCCAATTGCTAACACACAATTTTGCAAACTAGGCTGGTTTTTATCAAAATACTTCACACAATTCACAAAACCACACACCCAAACTGCAAATATATCCTGCAAAATGAAGCACTGCAACCACAACTACAGTACATCTAGCATTATCAAAATCAAACGTTTGCACGAGATGGCACACACTTCATTCATATTAGCAGATTTTGTCTAACCAACTACACACTGTTGGTCATAATGAAGAGCACTCTCATCTTTAGCATGCTTTGCCATAATACTAAAATAGTTCAAATTGTAGGGAATTCTTCAGATTGTTCTCATGCACAGACATATTTGCAGACACACACACACACATGCTGTTCAAACATTTTTATTTGTTTATTTTTCACCAAACAAGTCAGTGCAACACATGCACAGCAGATATATTAATATATTATAATATATTTAAATTGGACTGGACAAAAATATGCTCACAAAAAACAGTAAAAAAAACAAAAACAGTATCCTCCTCATGCATCCATGTTTCTGAACACCGATTAGATGTTATTGGCGTGTAAATGTGGAGTTGCATGAGTTTTTTTTTTTTTTGCAGATGATTTTCAATAATGGTTCACAGGACATCAGCCAGCCGGTCGTGACAGACCATCATGGCATCACCTCGACAGACCCCTTCACTCAGCACACCATTCAGGGGAAATCACTCTAATTTATGGCACATTCCATTAACTGAATTATCTGCAGCTCTGATGAATTGCTCAGCCATAATAATTACATTTGCATAATGTCTTTTCTGGTTCATTTCCGCCCTTACATGTGTTCTTAATTACTGAAGTGCCGGCATGCCATGAACCTACTGATATTTTTCCCCACGAAAAAACCTTCTTTAAATTCGGGTTTGTGTGGATTTTGGGGTTTGTGTGTTTTATGAAATTATATATTTGCCAAATAAATCAGTTGCTCTCATTTAACTGTGTTTATACGATAGGGCTGTAATTAGTATATAGCAGATGCATGCTAGATGTGTATGTTGTGTTTTCATATGCGATAATAAAACATTTATTTTTGCAAATATGCTTTTTTATTTTATGAATCAGAAAAGACATCATGCAAATGTTATTATTTAATGCATTCTTATAATATTGTATTGCATATCGAACATGAGGACGGTTTATTGTAATCACCAACACACTATCATGGCTCTCATGGCGAAGTGGTGGCAAATTTACGTTAGTTTAGCTGGTCTGTGAGCCTGAATGACTGGCAGGTGCCAAAAATATTAATAACATTGTGCTGACTTGATCCTTAAATAATCAGCTACATTCGTAATATTGGCATTAAACATAAGTTGCATTCATATTTGTGCCATATATCCAATTGTAACAGCTTCTGGAACAAGAACAAATGTGGGCGGGGCTTGATTTTGTCTGTGGGGAATTGGTTGGATGGTTGTGGTTTGCTATTGGCTGATCTCATGTGATTGACAGGTTGCCCCGCCCTCGTCATCAGAGAAGAGAAGAGATGCTGCAAGAGGGAGTTATTCTGATTCAAGATTACCAAGTATATGAATTTAAAACAATAATGATGTGCACTGATAAATAATTTACAGTAAATACTACAATATTCCATTTAAAAAGTCCATTCTTATTTCATGGTGTCTGTTAAAATCATTCTCAGATCTCTTTTAGGAATGCACGACTTGCATGAATGGAATACTGAAAACATACTTAGTAAACACATCATGTACAAAGGTTATGTCAAACAGACTTGGCTTTAGGGAGTGTTGCATACTAACAAGTAGTTGAGGGCACACACTTAAAACAACATATGAACAAAATCTGCAATATATCCAGCATGCATGTAAAGTCTCAGGAGCTTTGGCTGTGCTCAAACTCCATTAGGATCTTCCCATGAGAACAAACCTGGCCGGATCGATCGGCTTGGTCTGTCAGTTTTCATCTGTGTGATTTTTCCAGATGCAGAAAGGTCTCTGGCTTCATTACCCTTTGAGAGTCACTGGGAAGGAAAGAGGCTTACAGCGCTGGCCTTCTGCAAACTGCTAATGGCCTCGGCTTCTGAACTGAGCTTGCTCTGGGTTTATTCATTTGTGTCATTGAAGAGCGCAACAGAGATTGCCTGTACTGTTTCAGTGGCCTTGCTTCTGGAAGTTAGCCTGACAAGCCAGACCCACATCAAGATGTTGGGTCTGGGAACACACCATTGGCAGGGTTCAATCTGAGGACCGGGATAAACGCTTGTCTTTCAAATTCGCTCTTCACGCAAAAGGATAGCGGTCGGCAAAACTACAAACATATCTTCCTTTTTTAAGAATGACTTCAGTGCCGTTCTTTGTTCTTTTCTCAAAGAAAAGCTAAACCCTTTAGAACCGGCTGTGTCGTCGCCAACACATACCAGCATGCTGTATTCACTTTACCTTAACTCTTCAACGTTTGCACTATCAAAACCATTTAAATATCCCCAGACAACACATGCTTTTCGGCAATATACGGCTTATTACGGTAGTTTCATGCTTTCCGTCAGCAAATGACAGCAGCTTTCTGGCAGAGCGGGAAGGAAGGGTTTGAACAGAGAGATACGAAGCGCTGGCAGGTTAGAGTGTTTTGGATTGCATAAAATAATAAAAGAAACAAACAAATACATGGCGAATGAAGTGGTAGACAGCAGAAGAGGGGATTAGGATGATTTTTAATGAAACTTGGGAGACGGATGGCCGTTACTCTTTCACGTATCTTAGCATGTGGTGTGTGTGTGTGCGTGCCTAGTATGAATGCATGCATTTGTATGTGTGTGTGAATGAAAAAAAGTGTCCTAAATGAAAACTGTGCAACCCAATGTCACAAAAAAAGACTTGTATATATGTATAATAGTTCATTTTTCAACTTGAAAGTGTTAGTTTCTTTCGTTCATGATTTTTCAGATTTTTCTCAAAATAAAAATCAGTAAATGTATTATCTTTTTTTTTTTGTCTATTTAAATTCTATTTACAAACTCACCACACACGTTAAATGGTCAATAACTGTAATTTGTTGAAAGCTAATCTTTTTTTCTGAAAAAGATGACACCTTATTGTTTTAGAATTTTACAGTCAAAAAATCAAAATATGTGAAAAACACCTATTTTAGCTTCAGGTTGTAAAGGGTTAACTCCAAGTCCTCCAGAGTCGCGGCCAAAAGCCGATTGGAAAGACCGCTGTTCGCCAGAAGCAGCAGCTCTTCTTTGTTTTCAAGCAGCAGGGAACCGTCACAACTCTGCCGCCCGCCCACCGACTCTATACACGATGTGATTGGCCTGACTAGAGTTTGGTTTTTCCAGTTCGAAAGCCAACGGAGAGTTGCTAGACGAAACTGGCTGCAAAATCAAATTTGCTTCTGCTAGGGTGCGTCTGGATTTCTAGGCTATCTGGAAGTATAATCATTTTCAAAAAAGTTTAGTTTTAAGATATCCCAGCTATGACTGAAATCTCACTGACTTTTAGCATCCACAGATGCATATTTCATAAAGTGTGATTGTAATTGTGTCGTCTGTCCTCATTCATTTAGACTGACGACAGCACTGATTACCCCTGATGGATCCTTTTCACTAGACGAGTTCTGTTAATGGCCTTCATGCAATTATCTCCTCCTCGTCAAGCCGGCTCACTTCCTGTATGTCATGTTGTGTTTGTTTTTTGTGCGTTAAGAGATGCCAGCGTTCAAAACACATGTGCTGTAGATAAAAATGCAGAGGCGTTGATGGATCACCAGATGACGGGAGAACGTGATGCTCTGGGTTCAGATGTTTGGAGGATTAAAAAAATGAACAGCACTGGAGAAAAAGCAGTGCAATGAAACAAATGATAATTCAGTGAGCAACTTTAGAAACGTGCAGATCCTTTTAGGTTAATGGAGTATTGAATTCATGGAATTAATAGGGTCATTTTGCTGTATTATCAATGAGATTAATTAAATATGTTAATTCCAATCACATTTATTTAATGCTTCTTAATTTGACAGAATAACAGCTTCATTCATTTCTGTGATTTCTGCTGCCGAATTCAACTCGTATTCCAACATTGTTTTACCCAAACCTGAATATAGACAGAATTTACGCAATATAGGTGAACATGTACTTGTACAATAATGAAATAATGCAAATGTGGTCAGGTTGAATCCATTAAAAGTCCATGCAACCAAAAAAAAAAAAGTTAATACAAATATCATAAAAGTAATCTGAGCATCTAATCAAAGTCTTTTGAAGATATACTGTCACTTTATATGACTAACAGATTTAAAGGGATAGTTCACTTTGAAATTATTTTTTGGTATGTTTTAGCTTACCTCAAGGGCATCCAAGATGTAGGTGTCTCTTTTTCCACAGTAGTTTCAATTTTGATATTTTTAGGTCAAACCGTTCTTGTCTGTCAGTCATATAATGCAGGTCTATGGTCACTGTCTCAAAGAGCATGCACAGAGTCCAAATTAAAACAATTCCCCGTCGTCCAAATTAAACAATTCCCCATCGTAAGTACACATTGATGGCCTAAGACACGAAACGAGCGGTTTGTGTGAGAAGACGAACAGTATTTATATAGTTTTTACCACTTATACACAGCCATGTCCAAGTGATCTGATCTGACGTGTACGCAGACTGGTGCATAGATATATACACTAGATGTCGCCTTAAAGACATTCGTTCCAATGAACTGCCTTAGACAAGGCGACATCTAGTGTATATATCTATGCACCAGTCTGCGTACACGTCAGATCAGATCACTTGGACATGGCTGTGTATAAGTGGTAAATACTATATAAATACTGTTCGTCTTCTCACACAAACCGCTCGTTTCGTGTCTTAGGCCATCAATGTGTACTTACGATGGGGAATTGTTTAATTTGGACGACGGGGAATTGTTTTAATTTGGACTCTGTGCATGCTCTTTGAGACAGTGACCATAGACCTGCATTATATGACTGACAGACAAGAACGGTTTGACCTAAAAATATCAAAATTGAAACTACTGTGGAAAAAGAGACACCTACATCTTGGATGCCCTTGAGGTAAGCTAAAACATACCAAAAATTTATTTCAAAGTGAACTATCCCTTTAATTTTGGGAAATAGAGATTTGAAATCACAAACCTCGCACATCAAACACGTTTGAGCTTCAGTTTATCATATTTGATGTGCAACTGATCAACTAAACATCTAATCGTGCATGAGAATCTCAATAGCAAAATAAACAGGCTTGACGTCTTTTAAATAAATAGAGAAATCACTTCCTATTTATTTTCTTTTGATGTCTTTGACTATATTTTTATCACGTGTATCAAATGTGGTGCAGATTCTTCTGTCGCTTAGTCCGATTACACAGATGACAGCATGAACAGGTTTTGTGTCGCCTCGTCCTCAGAAACCATCAACAGCGTTACGCCGGTTAAGGCAAGCTTATTTATTTAGCACATTTCATACACAGTGGTAATTAAATGTGCTTTGCAAAATAAAATTGAACAAAAAGTATCATAAAAATGCAAATTAAGAAGTACAAATTGAAGAAAATAATACATTTGGTAAAATTAAATAAAAACCATGCATTAAAAGTTTAAATAGAGGTTTCAGGTTTAGCATTGTTTTGAGTCGCCACTTAACTCTCGATAATGACGCAAAACCAGTAGAAAATCTGCATCTGGAGCAAAACAATTTTCACGTCAGGAAGATAAATGAGGCTATAATCGTTTGACAGGTCTTGTGGTGCGACTCCGTCAAAGTTGAAACGGATATATATGAAGATATAGCGTTGCTCTCAGTGTGCTCGATGGCTGCCGCTTGAGAGAGTCATACGACACTAGTGTAACGATGATATTTATAAAAGGCCAATATGTCTCTGTAGGATCACTCATTCTTAAGAAAAGCTAAAACACGTCTTTCCAACCAAAGCCTCTTGCCATTACCATTCTCGCACTGCGTGTATCGAAGTGATGCTTATTCTTCAGGGAGTGATGCAGGGCAAAATCTGCATTAAGAGCCAATTTATCTGCAGCGTCCCGCGTCCTGAAGCTCTGTATGTTATCAGCGTGAGACCCGCAGAGCCACAAACATACATTCATATTTCATCCGGCCCGTGGCAAGAGAGGCTATAGATAGCAGAAAGAACAGAACAAGCGCAGACACAGCCAAAAAAACCCCAGCTGGGTCATGCTTACTGTACTGTACTGTACTGTACTGTACTGTACTGTACGTCTTCATCATACTGGATATGTGTGCATCATATCCAATTAATTAAAGGGTTTGTTCACCAAAAAAAACAACTCAGCCTCATGTCGTTCCAGACCCGTAAGACTTAAAGGGATACTCCACTTTTTTTGGAAATAGGCTCATTTTACAACTCCCCCAGAGTTAAACAGTTGAGTTTTACCGTTTTCAAATCCATATATGAAAATAGCCTGATAATAGGTCTAATAGGTTAGATAAACTTTTAAACTTTACATCCCGGTCACGTTGGAAGTTACCGAGCTGGGGACTATTTTCAGGCGCTGCGTCATATCATTACGCCTGCTGGACTCATGGTACAGCAGCAAAGTTTCTTGATTATTACGCAGGAATGAGAGTATATGAGGAATGAGGCCATATCAGCCTAGCAAATCGCAACTTTACATTTTCCGTCGGTCTTAGTCAGTGCCGGCCCGAGCCTTTTGGGGGCCCTAAGCAGAATTTGATTTGGGGGCCCCCTCCCACCACGCAGAGTCACCTGTGCTTGACGATTATTGACACAATGTCACGCTATAATGTTACATTATAAATTAATACAATGAGGTTACGTATAAATACAAAATAAATACTTAATAAAAAATAGATACTTAAAAAAGTTTTAACTTTTTCTTTACTCTTTTACTAACTCTTGGAAACTTCTGAAAACAAACTGTCACAAAACATATTAAAAAAATTATTTGCAAAATATCCTCCAACGTTTTGCAACACTTTGCAGTTTGAATGATGTCTTGTATGAACATGACGGAGTATGTTTTTATGTTTCCACTGTTCGATCGCGCCCGCGACTCACACACACACAACATATGCCAGCTTTGTAATCTTCCACTGTGATGTTTCCAAGCACATTTTTGCGCGTGTGAAGAGGATGATTTTTTCCGTCGATATTGGAACGTGAGTGAAGTACAAAGCCTATGATAAAGAATACAGGCATGAAAACAGGTCAGGGGTAAAAAAGGTGAGAAGGATGCGGCAGCAAAAAATCCAATCCAATCAACTTATATATATATATATATATATATATATATATATATATATATAGTGCTTTTTAATGTTAAATTCATCAATCTGGTGAAAAATAAACAAAGAAAAATTATTTTAGTTACAGTGTCTGTCTACATTACTACTAGGCCTACATAATAATAGTTATAATATTAATCCCATGATAGTGATAGCCATATATTGTAAAACAAATGCACTGAAAACTTTCATAATTAGTTTTGTACTAATTTCTATACTTGAAAGAGTATATTTCTATACTTCACATTAAAGGTGTGATTGGGCTAGCCCAGTGTCAATCAAGAAAAGAACAAATGGGCCGCTGATCTACGTGTTTCATGGGGTGTCAGAAAAAAAAAAAACTAACGCTGACTTTTTATTGACCAATGCATTACACACTAATTACGCACTAACCCAGCGCCGCCAATTAAGCAAAACAAAACGAATG
The DNA here is from genome assembly GCA_021554675.1 of Leuciscus idus. Taxonomy (NCBI): domain Eukaryota; kingdom Metazoa; phylum Chordata; class Actinopteri; order Cypriniformes; family Leuciscidae; genus Leuciscus; species Leuciscus idus. The sequence continues at coordinate 2,334,627 of CM038624.1, forward strand.
GGCCGCCGATGTACGAGTTTTATGGGCCGTTAAGACAAAAAACGAAACAAAAAAGTATGAGATGTATCGGCCCAAAAAGCTTGTCGGCTAACCGGGAATCTCCCGGTAGTCCCGATGGCACTAGCCTACATGTAGGCAGGTATATTGATCATGAAATCAGAATTTTCTTGTCTTGAATTATTAATCCTTTCATTCATTTATGTCACTTGTTTAAGTTAATTAATATGTAAAAAAAAAAAAAAAAAAAAACTCGATTGGGGGCCCCCTGGTGGCGAGGGGGCCCCAAGCAGCCGCTTAGTTCGCTTATGCCTCGGGCCGGCCCTGGTCTTAGTACACGATGTAACTACAGAAGAGTCAAGTTTTAAATGGGAAAAAAATCGAAACTCTTTGGTCATTTTTTTGAGAGAGATGCTAATGGTCCTGTCCGATTCAATGATCTATGCTAAGCTATGCTAAAAGTGGTACCGCCAGACCCGGAGATCGGCTGAATGGATTCGAAAACGGTAAGACTCAACTGTTTAACTCTGGGGGAGTTGTAAAGTGAGCCTATTTCCCAAAAAAGTGGAGTGTCCCTTTAACATAACACATGTTTTTAATGAGATCTGACATATTTCTGTCCCTTTCTGGACCATTTTGGCCACTTTGACTAACTGTGATCTTGAAATACTGTACAAACCCTGTTATTTCCGAACATCTGCTTAAGCCCTTTATAGAAAAACAAAAACAAAATACAACTTAATTTACTTAAATTTAACTTAAATTACAACTCAATCATATTCATTATGTGTTTAAGTGATTCAAATGGCTCTGCATGAAAGAAAAGATCAAGCCATTCTTTTATAAAAGAAGAAAAGCCCTGGAGAAAAAATAAAGCTTTTGGGGTTGAGAGGTTGAAAGACAAAACAAGTCCGGTTGTTTCTCCTCTTTGCTCTCTTTTAGCTTTTTTAGAGATGTTTATTCCCGTCTCGAGAGCCTTTCCATCCGTTTGGAGATCATGTACATGCAAAGAGAGAAGAGAGAGACATGAAAATAGGTCAAATGATGACAACGGATCACTCATAACCATAATTCAAATACTCTTATTTACCTTCATATCTTTATAAAATGAATCATTTGTGTCGTTTTCTTTCACCTACAGTTCGCAATTGCACTAAAGCTCGTCATGTTTCCGAGTGGTCGTCTCTGATTGTGACGTTGCTATAGTTACTGACACTAAGGAGGCCGAGAGTGTTTGGTGATTACAGTTGATCTGAGTCCTCATTGACAGCCGCTGTGCGGAGCATTTATGGATTGTCTTGGCACAGCGCTGATGGATGTGGATTGTGACGGAGCGGGAGGCAGGAGGCCGGTGTCTGCCGAAGCCCACAGGAAACAAGGCCCATTGTTATGTTGGCACGACAAATTTGATCAAACGTCTGTCAAGCTTTTAAAGTATATTTATCCTATGACAGCTGAATGTAAAAGGGAGGAGACCGAATGTGGATCTGGATTTATCTCTGCTCATTCTTGGTAAATATAAATATATATAAATATATATATATATATATATATATATATATATATATATATATATATACATATATATATATATATATATATATATATATATATATATATATATATATATATATATATATATATATATATATATATATATATAGTATTGGAGTAATTAGAATCAAATAGGAATTGTGTTAGTGACACATGACATCATTTACTCAACCTGGTGTTGTTGTAATGCCGAATGCCCTTCTTTATATATATATATATACAGTGCTATGCATACGCTTAGACACCCATGCTAAAGTTGACTAAAAAGAGGAATAAAAAATCATCTTTTGGAAATTGAACTTAATGCCTTAATTAAAAAAAAAAATAGGAAAAATCCAACCTTTAAGGACACCAATTTTCTTTGTGAATGAATAATGTATCGTAAATAAATAAATGTTCTTCCTTAAAATACAGGGTGCATAAGTCTGGACACCCCTATGTTAAATTCCCATAGAGGCAGGCAGATTTTTATTTTTAAAGGCCAGTTACTTCATGGATCCAGGATACTATGCATCCTGATAAAGTTCCCTTGGCCTTTGGAATTAAAATAGCCCCACATCATCACATAGCCTTCACCATACCTAGAGATTGGCATGGTTTTATTTCAGTTAGCCTAATAGCTGGTTTGATTTGCATTGAGAGATGATCTTATGGAAAGTACTCCATGCCAATCTCTAGGTATTTTAAGGAAGAACATTTATTTATTTACGATACATTATTCATTCACAAAGAAAACTGGTTTCCTTAAAGGTTGGATTTTTCCAAATTTTTTTAATTAAGGCATTGAGTTCAATTTCCAAAAGATGATTTTTTATTCCTCTTTTTATTCAACTTTAGCATGGGTGTTCTAACTTGTGCATAGCACTGTATATATATATATATATATATATGGTGCTGGTTGCTATTCATAATATATAGTGAACAGCGCCAATATATTATATATAATATATACCAGCACCAAGCTGGTATATTCCAAGTGTTGTTATGATAGTGTTCAAACCAAAATTTAGTGTATTATTTAAGGAAAATCCTGACCTTGCACGGCTTCACGTTCATGAGAATCTATTAGCAACGCAGTTCACTAATAAAGTCTCACAACCGCACAGCGATGATCAATGTTGGCGAAGGTCGGGACTTTCCTTAAATAATACATACAATTTCGGTTTGTTTTTCACCAAACGCATGGGATCATTCTGTGATTTTTTTTATTTTTATTTTTAATTTTTTTAAGCTTGATGCTGTTAACTATTTACTGCCATTATATGGACGAAAATATGGATTATATTTGTTTTATTCTCATTTTGTGGTCCATAAAAGAAAGATGGGCATGCAGCATTAGAACAACACCAGGGTGAGTAAATGATGACTTAATTTTCATTTTAGGGCGAACTGTCCCTTTAATTCTTAACTCTTTCCCTGCCATTGGCGGAAATGTCCGGCTTTCCGTGTTTTCACTGTTATACGGTAGGGGGCGCTATTACGCATCTTCTGAAAGAGGACTGAATCTCCTGATCAAAAGACAAGTGAAGAAGAAGCAGAAACAAGTGATAGCATATGTAATCATATGCATACGTCAAATAACGCGATCATCAATATTAAACAGCATATAAATCAAAACTGATAATGTTACTGAATGAAATGTCGACCCAGGACGAGCTACAGGACTGAAGCTTTAGAAGTGTTCTGTGTTTTGTTCGTCGTTCCTAATCCAATCCAGATCTTTGATTTTGATTTGAGCTTTTTGCTCAAAATGTTGTTTTTTTGTGAAACTTACCCACAATCAAGTGTTAATAATAAAAAAAGAATGCATGAAGCTAGAATAAAACACCTTTTTTTTATTCTTTAAAAAAAAAAAAAAAAAGCTATGTTCTCCTTTTTAATATATTGCATATTCAGATATTCATACAACAAACTATTCTGGGGCCATGCAACTTTTGTGAATATTATAAAAAATACTGGCAACGTTTTTCAAAAGTGCAATAAAGTTTCTAAGAACAGTCACACACTAATATTAATTTTCTTTTAATTTGGGGGTGAAATGTGACGGACCAGTTCTTGTGCGATTCCCCCATGCATGGACATATTTACCTTTAGAAATGCACAACATCAGCCATGATCATTTGTCATAAAGTGTCTCTTTAACGGTATCATTACAGTCTGGGTCGACTTAGTGAAGTGAATCCATAAATTACCATTATTTTACTGTACATCATTAGCATAAGTATTGTTCTCTGTGTCCTTACTATCCATGTTGAAGGACCTTCACTGTCAAGCACAAGAAAGGAAAGTGGGACAGAGTGCCGCTATAAAGGAGAGCGTTCAGCCATTCATGACCACAACCAATTACACACACATACATCTCACAATCATGACCTTTTTTGCCAATGTTCTTTTTCAAGGTGTTTACAAATTTCAACATGTGGACTTGATCCACATTAAACTGAGGTATAAAAGCTGGTCAGTAATAGAGCAGGATGACTGTGAAACAGCTTTATTTCATGAAACGGTCACATATGACGCAAGGTTAGATTGATTTGTTTTGAATTTATTTGCAGGAAACTGTCATTACCAATTTCAATAAATCATATTTTTCCACCTCAGACATAAAACAGGGAACATACAGTGTTGTTCTTGTTTTTCAATGGCCGATTCGAACCCAAATCCTAAATACTGTATGTGGTTCGACAATAACCGTTCAACAGGTATTTATTGTTATGAAACTCAAACCAAACCCCAAAGAGCTATAATAGTTCAACCCTGTCACATTTGAACTTTATGTACTTACTTTAGACTACTGTTCAAAACTTTGGGGTCAGTAAGATTATTTATTTTTATTTTTATTTTTTATGTTTTTGAGTCTTCTGCTCATTTAGGCTGCATTTATTTAATCAAAAATAAAGTAAAAACAGTAATATTTATCCCTGTGATCAAAGCTGAATGTTCAGCATCATTACTCCAGTCTTCAGTGTCACATGATCCTTCAGAAATCAGTATAATATGATGATTTGATGCTCAAGAAACATTTCTGATTATTATCAATGTTGAAAACAGTTGTGTTGTGGAATCTGTGATACTTTCTTTTAAGGATTCTTTGAATGTAAAGAAGAAAATGTATAGTGCATGTTATGGCTTGACAGCTGAAAGAAATGGAGAAAGGGAGGTGGATAATTGCAGATATTTACTTTATTAATAAACAAAAAACAGAGCAGATAATCCAACATGAAACTAGGACACATGAGAAAACAGAACAGCTAGTGTTAGACAGACAATACTAGACAATGGATTGAAACAAACTTCAGTCAGGATAATGAGAACTAAATAAGACACAGATGAACATAATCAGTAATCAACTAAATAGAAACATGAACTAAGACACATGGAAACAGGAACTAAATATCTAAATAATTGGAAAACTGGGAAAATTGGAAACTGAGATTAGGCTACAAAAAATGTCCTTGAGATGATGGTTACACCAATGTTTGAAAGGAAATAGTCCCAGTTTCTCTAAATCATGTTGATGCTGTAATAGGGCTCTGAATAATGATGCATTAACTTAGAGTTCAGTGTGTTATTACTGTATTACTGTTATTCATACAGAGGGCATGGATCTGCAGGGAATGTGTCTCTTTCACCCAGTTTCATTTCATCTGGGCAACCTATATTTGACATGAGCAAGAGAAGTACTAAACGCATGGTTGCAGGTTTTCCAGCTGATAAATCTGTCATAAAGCTCTTAAACTGACGACCAGCATCAGTACAGCCACGCATTATATAGTATATTCAACAGTCCAAACAGACTTATTAAATCTGAATCTTTAACTACGCCTTTTAAGCATATTAATTATGTCATTGTAAACAAACGAACATGCATGACTTCCAAACGATTAAAACATGAAAATATTTCAAATTAATATTAGAGACTCGACATACACAACTTCATTGTGTGTGTAATGCACTGCACTGTACACACGGTATATCCTTTATAGCATTCACAAGATCCTTTTGTCACGACTGTGTCGCGTTATAAGTGTATTTAATTTTAATTTTGTTCTCCCTTGGCGATCGATCGCCCGGTCATCTGTGCCCTTCGCTTGTTCTGTCGTCACGCTGGGAAGACGTTCTGTCACTGGATGCTTTCCCTGAGAACCGGCTCTCGCTGCTTCTCCCAGATTTTCTCAAATTGAATAATTCACAGAGGGAATACACACTGCTGAGCATCCAGCTTGTTTTTCAGTATCTCTCCCTCTGAGATGGAGAGGAGAGGAGAGAGTGAGTGAGTGTGTGTGTGAGAGAGAGAGCGAGAGAGAGAGAGAGAGAGAGAGAGAGAGAGAGAGAGAGAGAGAGAGAGAGACATGTGGTTTTCTCTCCTCCCTGTGGTTTCACTGAACACATATTCTGCAGGGATTTGGAAAGAAATTGAAATGGCTTCCTGGTGGACCTTCATCTCTTCGAAGGCTGTAATTGTTGTTTCATCCACATTATTATTGATTTTGGTTGCCGTAAAGTTTACAGTCCTTCTATCATCCCATTAACCTTCAGAAGACTAAGAGCCGTGACACACCGAGCGTCGGTGAGCGTCTGTCAGGCTAGGTTTAGCAGTGTGTACCATATGGTGTGAGTCTGACTGAATCAGTGTGTTGGCGATATGAGAGATCGCTCTGATTGGCTGATCAGGTTAGCCGACGGGTCACCGCACCAGATCTTGAACATGAACACGTTGTCCGAGTGTTAGTTTAACTGCTTCTATTGCTCTCCTCATTTGTAAGTCGGTTTGCATAAAAGCGTCTGCTAAATGATTAAATGTAATAAAAGCAGGAGACAGCTCAGACCGACGGCTGTTACCTGAGCATCTTACCTGAGCATTCCCATACACAAATAACAACATGAGCCGTCTGGAATGAACAAAGTGATGATTGATCTTCAGAATAGTAAGCAAGCACTGCTTTGTCTAAGGTTTGTATTTCTGCAGGCCTAGTTTCGGTTTCACTTTTTGAATGATGAATATAGACTATTGATTCCTGCTGATACAGACAGTTATTTCCACACACACAGGCACAGAAGGCAAGGTTTTATGTCTTTATAGTTTTTATTCATTTTTTTTTTTTTTTTTTTTTTGTACAAGTTAAACTAAATGAAATGTTTCCTTGGCAACTAGCTAAAACAAAATAAGTCTAAATATAAGTTAAAAAAAAAAAATATATATATATATATATATATATATATATATATATATATATATATATATATATATATAATTTATCTGTTTATTCAATTTCAAATAATAAAAGTTTTTTAAGGTTTTAGTTAACAATAATAACCCTGGTTTATGTATGGAACACAGTACAGATATAGTTCTTATCATCAGCATAAACAGCTTTAGCACTGACAGTCACTTTCGATTTGTGAACCGGGATTTTTGTTAAACACTCACTATGCTTGCAAACAGATTCCTGATATTTTAAACTGTGTTGCCATGGTGAGGGATTAAACAGGAAACTGGGAAACAGAATGAGTCTCGCATACAGTGTTCACAGATTGGCTGATTTTGATCAGATTTGATCAGTATTGGTCACATGACTGTTGTGAGTCACTTCATAAGGCCACCAGCTGGCAGAAGGATGTGCCACATACAGTTTCAAATAGTCCTCTTATATTGTCCCACTTAAATACAAATACATACCGCCATCGCTGCTTGCAGCTATATTTATTATTGTTATTATTTTGTAGAATTTGTTAATTATTTTAAAGGTATTATTAGTACACATCCCTATACTGGTCAAGACTGGTTTATGCTGGTTAGTGCTGGTTTTATGATGGTTTAACCAGGCCATGTTCTCCAATAAAAAATACTTATTATAATTATATTGGTCTCTCTGGTGAATCTGGTGGACCAGTTTAGTCTGACTAGTTAATCTAGTTAAAAAGCCTGGTGGCTCACCAGCACAACAGCATCCAAAACACATACTGAGAAATGCATCATTTAATTAATCTAATCATTGTTATATCATTGTCTAAGTCTATATATCATTTAAAAAAGATAAATTAGCTTGGAACATAAAACTGTGTAATATATAATTTTTTCTCCCCATTGGCAATGTTTTGGTCTTGTCTTAAGTACAAATCTAACAGAGCTTAATGAGGTTTAAAGTCACCATGAAATCCAAATTCTTTTCTTTTTTTGTGGAATATTGCCATATTTATTATAAATTATTCATGGGTGCACATCATTATTATTGTTTTAAATTCATGTTCCTGGTAATCTTGAATCAGAATAACTTCCTCTTGCAGCATCTCTTCTCTGATGATGTGGGCGGGGCAACCTGTCAATCACACAAGATCCACCAATAGCAAACCACAACCATCCAATCAATTCCCCACAGACAAAATAAAGCTCCGCCCACATTTTTTCTTGTTCCAGAAGCCGTTTCACTCGGATATACGGCACAATTCGGAAGAAAAGACTAGCGCGACTTCCAATTCATGCCGATTTTAAGCTTAAAAAGATTGTATTTGCACATATTCTCTGAAACAAAGTCTTATACATCATGCACTTCTGCTTCTCAACACACAAGGCAAAAATACTGAGGAAGAAACGTATTTCTGCGGTGTTCAGCTTTTGCATAAAATTTACTTAAAGACATATCCTTTATCAAGTGCTCTGATGAAACGTCTAATTCGATTTGAACCTGCAGTGTTTAAGATGTTTTCACAGCAAACACGAACATTCATGACAACGGCTGAACCACCATGAACTGTCACTCGGGCCAGATTATGGGACATTTGGACACAGATCCGCCTCTAGCATCTCCACGTCTGTCACCATCCGTCGACGATCCCTCAGGAGAGGCGTTTATAGCTCGCGTGTCAGTCCGCTCTTCTCTTTATCACAGCTCTCGTGCTCTTATGAGCATCTGCTGCACACAGACAGCCAGACGAGTGATTCTCCAGATTGTAACTGACTTTGACCCTGACGCCGTTTCTTTCTGAATTATGGTTGACCGTCGCTTCTTATGTCTTAGTGCTCAGCGAGTAGTCAAGCGGGTAATTGGCATTCCTCTATCTCATTCTCCTGTGTCACACGGGACCCATGTAATAGACACATAGTGTACACAACGCTTAAGCTGGAACAAACAGCATGCGCCCCTAGTGGGTTTGGTGGATTATCTGAAGGGTTTGCTGGCATCACTCCACTGAGATCAAGCTCCAGACCTCGACACACTACTATTGGCTGTGTCCAATTCCTAAAGACACTGTTAACCCACTGTCGCCGCTGATAAGAGAGGAGAGGAGATAAGATGAGAGCGAAGGAGAAACAAAGGGCGCAGGGCTTCAGATGACGACGAATGGATTTGCTTTGGTTACGGTCACTCTTCAAAATCATGCAAATCACAGTTGTGTTTATCTGTGAACACAGAAATAATTCACAGGTGTTTATCGCAGAAATAATTTTAAGGGAAAGGTGACAGGTGCGAATTTTCACATTACTCCACGCTTCCTGGACAATCTTCAAATAATCGCTTTTAAAAATGTCATCTTCGACAGCACGACAGGGGTCCAAAACAAACTAAATCAAGGCGTGTAAAACCCTTACTGACTGATATAATGGATGTTTTGACAGAAAATGTTCAAATAAGTGAGATTTCAATAAACAAATACATAAAAAATGCATTAAATTGATCAAAAGTGACGTTTCTTTTTTATATAAATAAATGCTTTTCTTTTAAATGTTGAGAATCCTAAAAAAAAAAAAAATAAAAAAAAATGTGATGCAGCTCAACTGTTTTCAACATTGATAATAATCAAATGTTTCTTGAGCATCAAATCATCATATTAGAATGATTTCTGAAGGATCATGTGACACTGAAGACTGGAGTAATGATGATGAACATTCAGCTTTTCTCGAACCTTTATTCCACGTGTTCCTGAACTCCTGCTGTTTCAGGCTCTAGGTAGGGCAGATAAAATATGTATCTTGTCTTAGATAAAAAGCAGGCATGCTCGTACTTCTGATATTAAATTGTTCATCTTCTTGAGAGATCTCTTTCTCAAACCCACGCATGCATCTTTCTTCATTTCCCGGTGGCAGCAGTTAAGAAGATGAAGGAGTCCGTGGTTTGATGCTCTTGCTGTTAATTTCACTCTGTCTTTTTTAAAGACTTCCGTGTATTTCAACACTCATTTGGTTTTTGTATATGGTGACACTTTACAAAAAGGTTGAATTAGTAGCGTTAGGCATTGCATTAAGGTACGATGGTCAGTTTAAATCTGTAATCCTCCACAGAGTCGACAAGTGTATGATGACTACAATAAAGTTAAACATCTGTTTAGATTTAAAAAAGTTGTGTAGTGCATTCCAGCTTTTACTTTGTAAACATAAGTTAATTATTTAAAAGATCAACACCTCAACCATTCTTGTGCTTTTCATGTAGGTTCTTTATGCATAAAAAATTAATGGTACAAGTTTACAAAAAGTATTTGTTGACATTAGATAGCTACATTTACATCTGTTAATAGGAACTAACAATAAGCATGCTTATCAGTTGGTATTAAAGGGTTAGTTCATCCCAAAATTAAAATTCTGTCATCATTACCTCACAATCGTGTTGTTCCAAACTCGTAACACTTTCCTTCATTTTCAAAGAACAAATGAAGATATTTTTAATGAAATCTGAGAGATTTCTGTCTCTCCATTGAAAGTCTATTCACTCAAAACCCTGACGCTTCAAAATATTCATAAAATAAATTCATATGAATTGAGGGGTTTAATCCAAGCCTTCTGAAGAGACACGGTCGCTTTATATCATGAACAGATTGAATTTAGGCCTTTATTTTTGGATTAAACTATCCGATTCATATAGGTTTATTTTACGATCCCTTTATGATCATTTTAAAGCATCTGAGGCTTTCATTGGAGGGACATAAATAAATCTGTTTGGAACGACATGAGGGTGAGTAATTAATGACAGAATTAAAAAAAAAAAAAAATTGGTGAACTATCCCTTTCATTTCAACATTTACTAATACATTATCAATTAATATTAATATTAATGTTATTTAATTAACCTGAGCTACACTGTAAAAAATGGCTGTGAAATATACAGTTATTTACTTTAGATTTCACAGTAACGTTACTGTAAATGATTTTTACAGTAGGATATTGTAAAGTTTACATTAAAACCTTGTCCACATGACAAAATCACAGTAGTCTAAGCATTACAGCTGAAATCACAGTAGTCAAAGCATTACTGTAAAAAAAATCACAATATAGTCACTATAGTACTGTAAATAGTAAACTACTGTATTTTCCCTTTTTTATTTTATTTTGTTTTACATTTTACAACCTAAGTTTTATCTTTTTTTCTTTTTTTTCACTGGCGGAAATGGGCTTCATAAATGTATCCAATGAGGATCAAGAGACTTCAACGGTCAGTCACGTCATCAGCAAACAGCAAAAAGTTCACTTCACTTCTAGGTTGAACGTCCACTCCGCTGCGCGTTGCATTACAACCTAGAACGTGCGTTAACTTTGGATAGTCTAATGGCGTGTCATCCATTATCACTTACATATGTTGTACCTGTATTGTCATGTTAACTGTTAACAATTTTCTTGTTGTCTGCAGTTAATTTAAATATTTTAGAATATAGGTGATTCTATTAATGATGGCTAATATTAAATCACAGTGATAGAGTATTTAAATTGAACAGTGAGAAACTGAATTTACAGTGATTAACTGTTACCTACTGTTAATAGCACTGTATTGCCATATACAATACATTTAAAAAAACAGTGCTTAACTGGTTTTATTTGTACAGTAAATAAACCAACACTGTAAATGCAATTGACATCACAGTATTTAATTAATATTTATTCTACAGTAAAACAATCAATACTGTAAATACAACTAAAATCACAGTGTTTAATTATTTTTGATTTTACAGTGAATACACAAAATACTGTAAATGGAAGTACGGTACCTTTACTGTAAAAAGTATTCACAGTAACTTACTGGCTAAATGTTGCCAGTAAGTTACTGTAAATTTTACAGTTATTTTTTTTACAGTGTACCATCAACTAACAATGAATGGTTCTATTTTTGAAACAATGAAACTGTTCTGTAACAAATGTATTGTTTATTGTTAGTTCACGTTAGTTAAACGAATGACTGGTGCAACGTGATGCGACAAAAGCAAATAAAACCCCATTATAATCAGTGATTCTGTCTACACTGGATGCGGTGTGACACGACAAATCCCAGTGCCTGTGCAACTTCTGACACAAAATCAGAGTCTGTACCCATCACACACTGCATGATTTTCTGTGAAATCTGTTAACTCCGACTGTTCAACATCTGTGTTACGAACTGCTCCGAAACACGAAGGTTGAGATCCTAATGCAGCTTTAATTAAGGGGCAATCCAGACACGTAATCCAGGCAATAGGTCAAAACACAGGTAGGCCTTCCAAACAAACAAACAAACAAACAAACAAACAAACCAGGCAGGGGTCAGAGGCAAAAGAGTAATCCACGGAACAGGCAAAAAAAAAACCAAAAACCAAGAGACATGAAACCAGGGAAAACGCCCGGAAATGCAGTGCAACAACATACAAAACTTTGCAGTGAGTGAATGAGTGAACATGGTATAAATAGGCTGAGACTAACAGGGCAATGAGACACAGGTGAATGCAATCAGTGATGATCAGTCCGGGCAGTGAGTTATGGGAAATGTAGTTTGTGAGGGAGTGATAATAGTCTGGTGTGGAGTGCCCTCTGGTGGCTCTCAAGGGCACTCCATCTGGTGACCGTTACAATCTGCACACTGGCTCTGACTTTCGGCAAGTTGTGTCGGCTGTAAATCGGGGTATAAATCATGTAGTGTATTCCAGCCCCAGACTTCGAGTGTCTCTAAAAATGCACAGTTAAAGAGTAAATCATTAGGGACGATTTCTTCAGGTTACTCACTGAACTGGGACACAAGCGCCAGATTCTGTTTACACGCTGACCTGGTTATTGGCTCTGCGAATATTTTGTCATTTTCAACATCAATGTTGTTTCTGTGCGGTACAACAAAAGTTGTATGTATTATTGATCCACGTCTAGTGCGGTCAGTAAGAATTGAGTTGGCTGAACAAATTGTCCTATCTTGGCTGTCGTGAATGATTTCGCGAGTGGACATTTAGAACAACAGCCAACTAAACCCCCAAATCCCATTTAAACAAATGATGGGATGGCCCTGGAAAGGCAATTGATTGCATTTATAAGCACCCAATCAATAAACTGTCACAGCACGAACAAGACGGACACACAGCAAACCATCAGGGATGAGCGATGGGCGTCTGAGGAGCGCAGACTCTTAAAGATTTCATCTCCAACTCCCGACAGAACAAACACGGGCCGCGGACATGAAATATGCATGGAGCAGTTAACCTGTACTTCTCAGTCATGGCAGGTCGGGTCTTAAGTGGATCCGGCTCAGTCTCGATTTGTTTGGTTAGCTGTGGCTGGATTAGCCATGAGCACAGTCAAATACACGACAGGGAATACTGAGCATTACCGTGCCTTTACCACACTTTGCTCTCTGACCGTCACCTTTTTCAATGCTTTGGTTCTAAAAGCATTTTGGTTACACTTATATGGTCTGTCATTATTAGGTAACTAAGCTGGAAATATTGCATGACAAAAGAGTCATTGACTACATTAACACTTCAGCTACTACCATTATAGAAACAAGATTAACTAGTGATGTCCGAAATAGCAAATTTAGCACTGAGATAGTTCCTTATTAGGGAATCATTCATTACTGAATGAGATTAGCCTCATTAAGAACCAATAACTAACAATGACAAATTATAGAGAATTACCAATGATTTACTAATCACAATATTAACATGTTTCCACACGTTTTACTCTGAACGTGGTCATAAAATTTCCATCACTAATTACTCAAGTGTTACCTAGTTACTCTTCAAGAACTATTAGTGTTCTGGACCATTATTTTAAAGTGTCTTTCTACTTTATTTGTCATGTTACTTGCAATGCGTTTTCTTGTTATTTGTGAAATTGAATAGCAATTTATTAAGTGATGAGTTGTTTTAGACGAAATCCTACATCATTTGTGTGTGTGTGTGTGTGTGTGTGTGTGTGTAATCAAAACAAGTGCATAAATGAATAAACTCCTAATCCCATGCTGCATTGCAAATGGCATTGCATATTTTGTAGGGATGTAACAATACACTTATCTCTCGACACTTGGGTGCCGAATCGATATGTATTGGGATTTTTTAAGAATTTCGATTCTACGAGTAGGCCTTTTGTAATCCGATATTACAATCTATTGCAACATTTGTTCGTTTTTTTAACATTAGACCATGGGGAAAAATAATGAATACACTTATACAGACTATATGATGTATATGATGAGTCATATTTACAAAAAAAAAACATGACAAAAACATCATGTTTTTTTGAGTAAAAAAAAAAAAAAAATTTAAGGAGCATCGATCAGGGGTGTGTTTCCCAAAAGCATTGTTTGCCAACTATGGTCCCAAGTTCCGTCATTATTTAGCAGTTCAACGAGTCTGTGCTTCCTGAAACCATCATTCTAACGAACATTCACAAACAGCGTCGCAGAGTTGTGTGTTTGGAGCGACAGATCTCGACCTGTGGTTAGAAGCAGAGTTTCTAGTTTGCATGACATGTGGACTCAATAAATCTTTATCTTGAGTCAAATAAGCAAGCTGACATTCAGTACAACCTGTGTCTTTCATGTAGAATACATACAAATGTCATTTACGTCTTTTAGTTGGTTGAGAGATTTAAAGCGTCGTTTCTGAAGAGTGTGCATGTGTGAACGAGCTCTAGTGTGTAAGAACGAGACTATGATTGAATCTGGAAATAAAGCAAAAAAAACTGAGAAAAATGAGAAATAGTCCTCAGATGCCATGTTCATAATTTATAGCAAACCATCTAGAGTTAATCTGATCTCAAACAGATTCATTAAAAGTAGTTATTTCTCCACCACCTGCGTGAGATCATTAACCAATGTGGTTCAACTACCACTTTACGACAATACAGTTTCGGTAAACAGTCGTGACTCGCTAGTTAATTTATTCAACGATGTATCGTACTATAGTAGTGAAGCAGAGAGTCATTGTACGGGAAACACACTACGGTACTACAAAATGGTCATTATAAATCCTTGGACTTCACTGCATTTAAGACTGGCAGTAAAACTTACTATAGAATTAGTTTTTGGTGGCATGACCAAAAATCTGTTTCATAAGGTGCTTTTCCACTGCATGGTACGGCTCACTAAAATAGTTCAACCTCGGTTGAGGTTCCGAGCGAGCCGTACCGACACTAAAATGTGACTTGTAAACACTGCAGTTCACTGATTGGTCAGAGAGAATCGTTGCTACCAGCATCATTGGATTTGCAACACGAGACACTAAACCCGCTAGAAACAAACTTCTTCGTCTTGCAGTGAAAAACATGCTGGGAATCAAGAACATCATTCCATCGATATGCTCAATTGCTCATGTGTTGTGCGTTTGTTTGTCGTGTTTATGATGATGTCACGGCAGTAGAGACTATACCAATCAGTCTATAATCCCAGTCACTTTGAAGTGGTATTAAACTGCACTGGAAAAGCAAACCGAGCTGAGCCGTACCATGCAGTGGAAAAGCAACAATAGTATTTTTTTTAAGATTTGGCGTTTTCACCGTACTATATGCAGTAACTTCTTTCCACCTCGTCTATAAGCACAGACTAAAGCAATTGAATATGAATTGATTTAAATATTGAATACTGAAATGATAAATAAATCTAAACTGAGTGGCCAAATCGCAACTGTGCTGATATTCAGAACGGGACGATTGATCATGTGGTATTGCATACATACAGAAGGAGTTTGATAGAGTAAGGAGAACGTCTTATGTCATTTGCAATGCTTCATGTGAATGGACAGTTGCCACATTTTGCATTTCTGTGGGAATGGTGGATCTCTTGAAATCAGAATCATTCTTAGTAGTTCAGAAACATCACTGTTTATTTCACAGAGTTTATGATTGGTGTGTATCAAAGGTGTTTGGTTGAATGTATATTGCTCTATGGAGAAAATGAATGGTATTTTTTATACTTTAACAGTCTGACTGTTGCTTTTAATCTGTAATTCACAGCTTAAATCTCCCAAGAGCATCAACACAAATCTTCAAAAGCCATGCAGATGTGGTCTTTGCATTTTTTATTAGAAATATTTTGTCATGTTCTGCTTTTCCCTGGTCAATGGAAAGAGGCTGTTACCCTCTTTTGGATTGCCAAATACATAAGAAATGATTTTAAATTGATTTAGAGAAATGATCATGTGTGCAATAGTGTTGTAGGCCTCAGTGAGAGATTAGTCTAATGAGAGTGCAGCAGGATCGACTCTGACAGAGCACGCTCAAATTGAATTAAGGCGTTTTGTCTTCAGTTGTCTTTGTTGTGGGTCCACAGACTCGAAGTCTACGACTGCGCTGCACAGATAAAAGAACACATGCAGTTCACAGCAGAACTGCTGCCATTATGTTTGTGCTTTCAGAATATTTAGAAAGAGGCGTTTTCCATTTATAATCACTTTATTATCAGCCATGGTGACATCATTTATCCTATAGCCATGTTCCTCGATCAGCATCCTTGATACCACATCTATGAGTAACTCATTCCACACTTTTTGTGCGTTGAACATCAGTGATACTGTACAACTTTTTGAGATATTTCTGACTTTTGCTTGATGAACAATAAAACAGGTGTAAACATCCCATTAGACACTGAAGGAGGGACCCTGGCCATATCCAGAAGATTTCAAGTCAAGTAAAATGTATTTATATATCTCTTTTCACAAGACACATTGATTCAAAGCAGCTTTACAAAAAAAATCATGATGTTAATATTTATAATATCTTAATATTTTCATGCCTTATAGTCTCATTAAGCATATTAGAGTTGCTACTGTATGTGGTTTGCTTTTTTTTTTTTTTACGATACAAGCAATCAAGCCTTTGAGATTTTCTGTATACTGTTTATCATTCATGTAGGGTGAAATGAGAGCACGAAGATGAGGAGAACAAACCAAACGTAAAAGTATTTAATAATAAATTCAGAAGATCAAGAGGATCAATGAGAAACTCAGGAAACTGCAAAACAACTCCATAATAGTGATGTTCAGTTCTTGAACGAATCATCCAAGATGTAGGCTACAATATTGGGGTCCGACATGAAGGATCCGTGAATGAAACTGTGACCATAAACACCATTAACTTAAGTGAATGTAAGGCAATTATCAGCAATATGCGTTCACACAAATAACTTTTTATTTGAATGTTTCAATATGCATTGACTCAAATTGCTTTATTTGAATGTTTCACTGATATAACATGACACTGAGGTGTTAGAAGATAAATGTGTAGTGCCATCATTGCTTGATGACGTAAGGAACCGATGAATGGGTTTTTGAACCGGTTCATTGAAACGAACTCGCCGAAAGAACTGGTTTGTAGGAATGAATCAGACTTTACATCACGACTACATAAATAACTGAATAAAAGAAAACTGAGGGCTTAAACACACAGGAAGGGTAATCAACTGAACAGAAAACAGGTGCGTAAAACTAATTAACAACCAAGGAAAATAACTAGGGAACACAGGGACAGAACAGGCAGTTGAAATGTGATATATATATATAACCTTAGTGAAAAAATAGAAGACTTAGGGTGTATTCACACCTGCCTTGTTTGGTTCGATTGAATCGAACTCTAGTTCGTTTCCACCCTTGATGCAGACCTTTTGGGCAGGTGTGAATACAGCAATCGAACTCGGGTGCGGACCAAACAATCGAACCGAGACCCAGCTGAAGAGGTGGTCTCGGTACGGTTCCAAACGAACTCTGGTACGGTTCGTTTACGATGTGAACAGGAACCGACCCAATTGCAAGAAATCACTGCGCCTTTACGTTCATAATTATTTGACTGCTCTTATGCTCTTATGAGGATACTTAACACAACGGACATTTTGGCATAATGGTTTGTGTTATTGTTCGTTCAAGTGCGAAAGAGAATTCCATTCCGGCGCGCTGTCTGGCCACACGATACTGTTGCGCCTCTTTCTGCGCGTCGTGTGTGCATCATTGGAATGGAATGAATGAATGAATGAGTGTGTGCATCAGGACATTCACATACAGAGCGTTCTCTTTAGTCTAATCGTGCATAAATGTTTGACGGAACCGTCTTGCAGCACGTGACATTGTCGTCTTCTCAATCCGAATTACAACATCGTATAGAATGATGACATTGTATCATATGATACTCATTAGTTTCTTCATATTGCGTTTGTAGAGCATAACACAAAATCAGTAAAAGAACAAATATTGCAGTACGAAATATCTCCATGCGGAGCCTTTTTTTTGCACTTCCTGATTTCCCTACTTGAGAATCCTTGTCCAATGAATGGACGACCTTAGCACACGTGTGGTTTTGTTTACAAATTTTGGTTCACTTGCAAAAAGAGCAGTGTGAAAGCGAACCGTACCAAACCAAAAAAACAAACATTTTATTTGGTCCGGACCAAAGCAAGTGAACTATCGGACTTTCCTGGTGTGAATACACCCTTAAGCACAATTTATTCATATGTACTTGAGTATAGCTACTGTAAATGTATTTTTGGCACACTATAAATTGGCATACTTAAAGTCTGGAACAACTACTTAAAAATGTTACTAAATATATATATATATGAATAAAGCATATGCATGTGTGTAATTATGTAATGTATATGTGTGTGTCTACAAAATTCCTGATTACATAGATTTCTTTTGTAATTAAATGGCAAATTCGCCAGACAGAATTAAATGTGACTGCAACTTTATGTTTGCAGATACTCACCTTTATATCTTTGGCTGGTTTGTTCCAAACTCAAACAAAAGAAAAACTCCACATGACTTATTCTGTAAATGCAGTGATACGATTGTTTTCCACACTGATCGTGTGTCTTGTGAACAGTGTCCACACATGAGTGTGACACTTAGATTAAACAAGCAGCTGGTAATTAGACAGAATGGCACACACCAGTGAAACCCAGCGAAATAAATAACCAGTCGCTCACTATAGGGACCACGGCTTCATCCATCTGCGAACTTCTCCGTCAGGGGGCCTTCGCCATAAAGCCTCACGGTACGGGGGGAAATCGCCCCTGTCCAGAGCCATTACGCCTGTGCCGAGAGAGCGGCCCTCTACATATCTCAAGTTAATTGAAGTTGTGATGCAGCACCGGCCGATGGGAGTAGCGATGGGTCTTTGTAATGGAGGTGGGAGATAAATTGTTTGCGACTATTTGAGGCATCTCATCCCACTCCATCTCTCTGTTTCACCTCCTCCCACTCCTGGCGCAGACAATAAGAGGGCAGTTTATTTTTATATATTATGCCTCTGCTGTGGTGCAAATGGGCCAGAACATGTTCAGATGGGTCAGCGGTGTCCCCTGAGAGAGTCTGTTTTACTGCCAGTAGGAAATATAATACTAACATTGCAGGCTGTGAGCATCACGCCACCCTTGCCCATCTTTCCTTTGGCCCCCCGTCTGGAAGTGCTCTTGATTTCTAAACGGGGAGCCCAAGACGTTTACTCAAATCTCACAGTGACCCTACATAAACTACAACACACACATGTGAAGGTTGCTGGATGCGCTCCATCTGTGTGGAATTTTCGTGTTTTTTGGCAAGTCAATACAAATGAAGTTACTCTCCATTTGGCCGGTAACGTCACATGCTTCTAGTCGAATTGTAAGAGTAATAGCATGACCTTAATAGCGTGACTCCCTGAACCTGAAATAATGCAAAATAAAGGTTTGCATCCTAGAGTATGTGGACACCCCCTTTTGATCTATGTGTTTAACTGTTTAAAAATTACAAAATTTTGAAGTGTTACAAAATAAAGCTTGCAATCTGTACACTTTTAGTGGAATGGGGTGTGTCGAGGAACAGTCGCAGGGAAAAAGAAACACACTCGGTTGTTGTGAATGTGCACTCGTAGTGTACTTCCAATCTTAAAAGAATATTTTTAAAGAACTGTACTTGCAGATGATATAATATTAATGAAATAAAAGGCCACTTCTGCACTTAAAGAGAGTAGACTTTCATGACTATGTTCCTTAACACACTTAAGTGCACTTACACTAAAAACCTCATTGATGCTTCTGCATCCGAATGAGAACAAATCCCTTTATCCACGTTCCGACATCCACTGGATGTTATAGCATCTCAGTGGCCTTGGTTTTGAAATGAAAGGGTTAGCAAACACGGCCAAGGCTGTCCACATACTATTGACCAGGTAGTTATTAATTCACTGCCACTGTAATTTGGGACGTTTTGGACATTTTTCAAGGATTGTCACAGCTGAACTTTGAATCTTCAGGAGGATTATTATAGTACACTATGACTTTTACTCTCATGGCGAGAACAAAACTTTTACAAACTGCTGAAGAGGGAATAGTCTCCGCTCATGACCTGCACTTTTTCAGATTCCACATCTTTTTTAGCCTTCTTTCCAAAATGCATCAAAGTGTGCCTTGTTCATGAGGAGAGCAACGAGGTGATGTGGGGAGATAAGACAGTGGGACAGGGAAGGAGAGTGTGTTAAAGACAGGATAAATGAAGTTCTGGAGATTGTGCATAACTCATATGTCCTCATTCTCTTTTAAGGACAAACCGTTTACTGAGTAAATCATCTCTCGCCCTTTACATTCATTTATCTTCTCTTTTTTTTTTTTTTTTTTATACACAGGAATAGATAACCATGACTACAGCATTTTCAGCATGTAGTAAATCATGCGCTGCCCTCTAACGCCTTTCAGTAGAGGTGTGTGTCTCACAGCCTTGTGTGTGTGTGTGTGTGTGTGTGTGTGTTTGTTTCAGCGATGGACCCCGATCAAGAGAGCGTAGAGGCACTGATGCAGAGATTTAAAGAGAGTTTCCGGACCAACACCACTATGGAGATAACACACTTCCAGAACGTTACACACAGCTCCTCCACTGGCCGGAAGAGAGGACAAACTCACACCAGAGGTTTGCAATGCACTGACCCAATGACACACACAAACCAAAGCTCTTCTTGTGCTTGCTATGACCTAATAGATTTCTCGCATGTGTTTCATTGACGTATCGCTGTTAGATCTGTTCCCAAACCTAGTGCACTAGGAAGGGAAGGATGAGGTTGCCCATTAAGAATCAAAGCTTGACATCCAAGAAATAATCAAAAGAGTGAATGAATCCTAAAACCTGAAAATAAGTTCTTATGTTCCAACTTCCGGTTACATCGTCCTGAAGTCAATGGGTTTTTGGTTAAATGCCTGAAATGAGGTCTGTGGTGAACACAAGTCCAAAATATACACTACTCAAAAGTTTTAGATCGGTAAGATTTTTTAATGTTTTTAAAAGAAGTATCTTCTGCTCGCCATGGCTGCATTTATTAGATAAAAAAAAAAAAAAAAAAAAAATATTATGACAATATGAAATGACTGTTTTCTATTTTAATATATTTTAAAATGTAATTTATTCCTCAGATGAAAGCTGAATTTTCAGCATCATTACTCCAGTCTTCAGTGTCACATGATCATTCAGAAATCATTCTAATATGATAATTTGATGCTCAAGTAACATTCATTATTATTATCAATGATGAAAACAGTTGTGTACATTTTTTTTTTATTCTTTGATGAATAGAAAGTTCAAAAGAACAGCATTTATTTAAAATAGAATATTTTCTAACATTATAAATGTCTTTTACTGTAACTTTTGATCAGTTTAACTCATCCTTGATGAATAAAAGTATTGATTTATTTTATTTCTTTCCCCCAAAAATAACATAAAAATTCTTACTGACCCCAAACTTTTGAACGGTAGTGTTTAATGTTACAAAAGCTTTAGATTTCAGAGAAATGCTGTTCTTTTGAACTATCTATTCATCATAGCATCATGAAATAAAAATGTAAAAAACTGTTTTCAACATTGATAATAATCATAAATGTTTCTTGAGCATCAAATCATAATATTAGAATGATTTCTGAAGGATCATGTGACACTGACACTTAACTATATATTCACATAGAAAACAGCTGTTTTAAATTGTAATAATATTTCACAATATGACTGTTTTTGTTTGTATTTTTATCAAATAAATGCAGCCTTGGTGAGCAGAAGATACTTATTAAAAAATATTACCGATCCAAAACTTTTGGTAGTGTATATACACATTATAAAGGCTTTAAGTTTTAAGTTTGACCATCTTTAAATTATATATTTATATAACTTATAAATATAACCTATACTCTAAAAAAAAAAAAAAAATGCTGGGTTGTTTCAAACCATGTTTGGGTCAATTATAGACAAACCCAACTGTTGGGTTAAAAAAAAATAATAATAAAAAAAAAAATAACCAATGGTTTGGTTTGTCCATTTTTGACCCAAACATGAGTTGAAACAACCCAGCATTTTTTAGAGTGCAATTTTTCTAAACGGTTCCATTCCAAACAAATGGCCTTTTCTGACGATTATTCCATATGTGGAGCTGTACAGGGTTATTTTTCTGAATCGACACTGTCCAGCAGTGAATGTTTCAGAGAGAGCAGTGTGTGCTGTGAATGTGAATGAGGAAACACACACGGAAACACAGGTGAGACGGCCTCCATCACACTGACACTGGCTCATTACCCTTGCAGATTCCACAACAGTCTGCAAATCAGCCTCAATGAGTCAATCTAGTGGAAATGGACAAACTAATTACCAAGTAAACCACATGTTAAAACCAAAATTAGCTTGATCTGTGAATGAACTGTGTGAATGGACCTCCGCCTCTCTGTCCATCGACCGTCATGACACACATATTGATGAGTATCTGGTGACTTAAGGTCAGAAAAGTAGAAAACAAAACATGCTTTTTTAACTTGATTTTGTTTTAATAAAGAGCATTTTAATGTAAACTATGGTCACACTTTAGTTTAGGGTCCAATTCTCATTATATCTATTAAATATGTATTGTGCCTCAATAAACTCCTAATTTCTGCTTATTAATAGTTAGTAAGGTCGTTGTTAAGTTTGGATATTCAATAAGATTTAAGGGATGTTGAATATGGTCATGCAGAATAAGTCATTAATATGTGCTTTATATGTACCAATAAACAACCAATATCCTATGAATATACATGCTAATAAGCAATTAGTTAATAGAGAGAATTGGACCCTAAACCAAACAAATATTATAGTATTGATAGTACAATGTAAATGGTGTTAAAAGATCATAATATAAATACAAAGTAGTTAAAGGGTTAGTTCACCCCAAAATTAAAATTCTGTCAGTAATTACTCTCCCTCATGTTGTTCCAACCCCGTAAGACCTTCGTTCATCTTCGGAACACAAATTAAGATAGTTTTGATGAAATCTGAGAGCTGGCTCACTCCTCCATAGGCTTCTATGGGATCGAAACTTGCCGGCCAAGTTTAATATAGTCCAAGTGACTCCAGTGGCTCAATCTTAAGTTTATAAAGCGACGAGAATACTTTTTGTGCGCAAAAACAAACAAAAATAACGACTTTATTCCACTATTCATTTCCTTCTCTCTGGGCCTCGAGTTTTTTCACGTAGTGTTTTAACGCAGCGCGTCTGTGTTGCACGTCACCACGTAGGCTCACTATTGGCCGACGCTGGTCATGTGTGTGATGCGGGTGACGTGCAACACAGAAGCGCAGCGCTTAAACACTACGTGAAAAAACTCGAGGTCCAGAGAGAAGGAAATGAATAGTGGAATAAAGTCGTTATTTTTGTTTGTTTTTGCGCACAAAAAGTATTCTCGTCGCTTTATAAACTTAAGATTGAGCCACTGGAGTCACTTGGACTATATTAACAATGTCTTTAATGCATTTTCTGGGCCAGCAAGTTATAACGTCTATAGATGCCTATGGAGGAGTGATCCAGCTCTCAGATTTAATCAAAAATATCTTAATTTGTGTTCTGAAGATGAACGAAGGTCTTACGGGGTTGGAACAACATGAGGGCGAGTAATTACTGACAGAATTTTAATTTTTGGGTGAACTAACCCTTTAATATGAGCAGTTGCTGATAGACTTTAAGTTTGATCTTGTGACAAATAAGTACACTTTGCCATTCGTTAAAATAGAGTAGTCCCACTTATTACAGAGATAAAGGAATATAAGTGTGAACTGAATATAATGTTTTTACTTTAAATAAATAAAAAAAATTAAAGGAAAATGTATTAGTTTGCATTTGTTGTAAATTAAATCAACTGAGATGTAGAGTGTTTTTGACCCAATATAATTGCGTAATTAAGTATGTGATTATGACCATGATGTCCAAAAACTTGTCATTTCACAATTTTCCATTTCCGTTAAGTATGCTCAGTTCCATTAACACCGTGTAAACACAAAATTAAAACATAAATATGCATTGAACTAAAAAAACAAACAAACACGGAAGAGACTTCGCCTCATCATTTCATGAATTCACAACACGCCACTGATGCCCAATCAGGTCAGAGCTTAAAAACATCCCTTCCCATTAGCCTCAGCGCTCAGCCACAATTTACCGGCGCCGGTCTCCACCCTGGAATTAAACCCGAGCGAACGCGTAGTCTGCCGGGTCGGAGCGCGAACATAGAGAAGTGTGAAAGGAATCCATATTAGCCTTGATTTGTAAACTCCTCATCGCACCAGCTCACTTTCTTGGGCTCTTTGAAATGAAATCTTTCCAGGACCTTTAATTATTGCCCACAAAAAATATTGCCTTTTGCACAAAACTCTTCTTTTTTTTTTTTTTTTGCATCCACTGAGGATAAAAAACAAGCTAATGGGACAAACTCTGGCGCAGAGCTGGATTCTCAAATTCAAAGAGCTGGAACTCAATTACACAGAGAGGACGTGAGAATCCATCGTGTCGCTACGAGTAGATTAGGCCTTTCCAGAAATAAAAAGGAACCAAATGAATCAAATGCTCAGTCAAATATTACAGTCAGTGTGATACAGTAATTCCTCTGTGTCTGACGCTGCATTTTGTGTCGAGAAATTCAGTTTTTCTCTCATGTCTGGTGATTTTGCCTTCCACACAATTCCCACCGCACATTTGCATGGATTTACACGCGGGGTTGGTCTCTTAAGTAGATTAAGACTCAGAAAGGTTGAGGGGGGAGTTGTGGGGGGGAGCTGCTTATGCCAGTTTTATGGTCAGAGATGCCAGCCTGGAATACACTTGATTGGTTTAGAAGTTCTTGAGGATTGTGTGTAAATGGTTTAAAGGAATATTTTAACGTTCTCACGCTCATTTTGTTCCAAAAAACTCATGAAAGAGATAAAATACAGTTAAAGCAGGTCATATGAAGCATGTGCTGACAGATTTTGAAAGTGAAAGTGACTAATTGCATGATAATTGCAAGTCAATTGCAATAAAAAATGTTGTTTATAGTTTACATTTATAATAAATGCAAATTGAACTTAAGAATTGTTTTATTTATTTTTTTACCCACTTACAGTAAGTATAGGACTTAAACACATCTTTATATGTAATTTCATATTTTCTTAATGGTTGAATGTACTGACAAGCATTTATGGTACATTGAAATATTCTTTCATTTAACTTGTTTTGGAACTTGTATATCCAATTTTAAAACTTGTTTGTCATATTGTAGACAATAATTCTAAATAAGAGTAATTTTATCTCATATTATCTGCAAGCACAGATACAGATGCCATTTCCACACACAAAGCTTTTTTGTGTGTTTAAATGTTTTTTTTTTTTTTTTTTATGTG
Source organism: Leuciscus idus (assembly GCA_021554675.1). NCBI lineage: Eukaryota > Metazoa > Chordata > Actinopteri > Cypriniformes > Leuciscidae > Leuciscus > Leuciscus idus. The sequence continues at coordinate 2,360,019 of CM038624.1, forward strand.
GTATTTCAGCAGAAGATCATTTGTAACTACACTTTTTTTTATGCAAACAAATAAAACTGACAACCTCACACAAAGCTATTTTAGTAAAACACACACGTTTTATGGACAACTGGTGCTTAGTTTTGGAATGACGTGAGGATTAGAAAATTATTTCAGAATCAACGTCTTGCAACTATACCTTAAAATGTAGGAAAGAGACTCTTGCACGGGTTCAATAAGCTTGATTAAGCTCAGCGTGAGGTTTCTATTTGTGTGCCCTCAGAGTCAATCAATTACCATTGTGGATCTTTAACGCCATCCAGTCAGAATAATTTCCCCAAACATGACAAGACAGTGAGAGAGTTCTCGGCTGGTGTCAGTGCGGTAAGTGTGTGTTAGCAGGCACACATATGAAGTGTCTCTCTGACAGTGATTAGCTATGCTAACGTGACCCGTGAGTCTGCAGGGAAGAACACCATCTGTGTCCAAGCCGAGAGGTCTGACACGAGCACTCATACTCCTGACACTAATTATTCACAGCCGCTGTCACGGCCTGAAGAGAGGAATCATACGGCAGTCGGATGTTATTTGGATAGGTGGATAGTTGGTCTCCTCAACATTTGATGGATTATTAGATTGAGCTAACTTGGATGAATGTTTCTCGTTCATTTCCGTAAGTCGTGCTCTTTTTTCATGTGGAAATCCGTCTTTAAATGGATAGTTGACTTCAGTCTGTCATCATTCACTCACCCTCATGTTGTTCCAAACCTGTATGTGTTTCTTTCTTCTGTTGAACATAAAATAAGATATTTTAAAGAATGTTGGTAATCAAACAGTCCTTTGACTTCCTTAGTAGGGGAAAAACAAATAGGTAATACTTTATTTTGATTGTCATTTTAGAACATTCTGTTAAACTATAAGTAACTTTGCAACTACAAGCTGTTAGATTTTGGTGTATTTGGCCGAGCAGTGGTTTGGGTGGCTCGCCAATGTATTCGATTTCTCCAATACATAAAATAAGTAAGCTTGACCAGAGTTCTTGTGGGGAGAATGATTTATTGAAGGTTTGTAGTGTAGCAGTCCTTCAACAGTGATGTTAGCATGTCACCCTTCAACATCTTAACCCAAAGTTCTGTCTGTGTGACTGAACTTTATACATGAAGACAAAAGGGCTACGAACAAAGGAAAACTGTTAGGACCTCCCACCAGAGATCGATCTACACTGCAATCTACCCTGAGCAATGTTGTTTCACACCCATCAGTTCCTATGGGCCATGTGTCTGTATGGGCCATTTGGTTCACACCTTTACAGACACTGTTTTCAGTTGATTAAATCTAAGTCACAATGTAGATGAACCTAATGACTGAAAATACAAAATCTTTCAATGTCAACTAACTCTCATTAGAGTATTAGTAGACTGTCTGCTTAATATATGCAAACTCTTTAATGTGTTGGTCCTTCAACAGACCCTACGAGTCTACTAATACTCTAATAATACTCTACTAATACACAACTAATACTATACTAATACTCTACTAATACACAATTAATACTCTACTAATACACAACTAATAATCTATTAATACTCTACTAATACTATACTGATACTCTACTAATACTATACTAATACTCTACTAATACTCTACCAAAACTCTACTAATACACTACTACTACACTACTAATACACATCTAATACTCTACTAATACTCTAGTAATACACTACTAATACTCTACTAATACACAACTGATACTCTACCAATACTCTATTAATACTCTACTAATACACTACTAATACACATCTAATACTCTACTAATACTCTAGTAATACACTACTAATACTCTACTAATACACAACTGATACTCTACCAATACTCTATTAATACTTTACTAATACTCTACTAATACACAACTAATACTCTAATGAGAGTTAGTAGACATGTAGGTGCAATATTACTTATAGACAACAGAGTGTGTTAAAGAAACCATCAAAATAAAGTTAAAAGCAAATAATACACTATGGAAGTCAAAGGCTACCGTCAACTGTCTGGTTTCCAATATTCTTCAAAATATCTTCTTTTCGGTTCAACAGAACAAAGAAACTCATACATATTAGATGACAGTGATGGCATAATTGTCATTTATAAGTGAACTCTCCCTTTAATGAGAGTCCATCTTTGTTCTACACAGTTTTAAGCGGGTGTTGATGAAGCATTATTGCTGTCACGATCCCTGCCTGTGTTCCCTGTGTCTGTCTGGGACTCTTTATTTTGAAGATCTGTGTGTCCACATTTATTGCATTGTTCACTTCATGTTTCCCTGCTGATGTTCCCTTGTTAGTTTCAATAGCTACTCCTTTGCCTCCCTGAATGCCTAAACACTACAATTACCTTCCATTTATGTTTTTTTTTTTTGTTCTTTTTTTTTTTTTTTTACTACTGCAAACTTGTGTAAGCTGCACTGTCCTCGAGTAATTCACATCCGACCCTAATCAAACACACTGCTGGGAATTAGGAAGTAATCCTGAAGATCTTGATTTGATTGTTCAGGTATGTTTGATTGGGGTTGGAGGAAGGAGGACACTGGTTTTAACTGTGTGAGACGGATGTGTTTGGCCGTGCCTCGGATTTAAGATGCCATTAAATGAAGTTTAATTTTTCAAAGATCAGGAGACAGCAAGTGAACATAACATTGATTTTGGACGTGCCTTGATCCCTTTCCTAACTCGCATGCATCCTCCGAAGACAGCACTGATAAGCTTTCGGGCACAGAAGAAGAATGTGTGTCTTCCCTTGCAAAAAAGAAGTATAGCCTAAGTCAAGTTTATTTTGGTAACACTTTATTTCAATAGTCCACTTTAGACATTCTACTAACTATAAGTAGATTTGCAAAGACAAGTCAACTAACTGTCATTACAGTATTAATAGACTCTCTGCTTAACATCTACTAACACTTTATTGTGATGCTCCTCAACATACATTTTACTGACTATAAGTAGCTTGCTAACCCGAACCCTAACACCTAACCAAAACCTAGCAATCTACTAACAGTCTACTAATACTCCAATGAGAGTTAGTTGACATAGTAGTTGCAAAGTTACTTATAGTTAGTAGAATGTCTAAAGTGGACTATCAAAATAAAGTGGAACCTTTATTTTAAGTTTTATTTTAACTCGTGTAATGTTCACACTGTAAACAATTTCTTTTGAAAACAATTATACTTACTATAAACTTAAACATGTAAGTTTATAAGATTTAATGTAGAATATATGCTGCAGTATCAAAAGAGTAAACACGACTACAAGCCAAATATATTTAGAGTACTTTAAAGTTTACTTAAGTATATCTAAATCAAAAGATTAAGTGCAAGGCAAATATAAATTATACTTTATTTATGTGTTTATTTGTCAGGGACAATGCAAAATAGACACATTGTAACAGGTTACAATAACTTGAACAGATGTGTTGCATATAGGGTTTCTAGCTGAGCTAATGTGCAACCCCTGTCCCTGGTTAGGCTATACATCACCATTACCAAGAGAACAGAAACAAACACCAGAAACAACAATAAAAAACAACAAAAACATAACATTATATACATATATCTGTGTGTATGTGTGTGTGTTTGTGTGTGTGTTTGTGTGTGTGTGTGTGTGTGTGTGTGTGTGTGTGTGTGTGTGTGTGTGTGTGTGTGTGTGTGTGTGTGTGTGTGTGTGTGTGTGTGTGTGTGTGTGTGTGTGCGTGCGTCTATCTCTCTATCCGTATGTACATGTCCATTAAAAAATAAAAAAAATAAAAAATAACTTAATAAAACTATCATAACTAAGCAAAATTATACTTTTTTTTCAGTATTATACAATGATGCCATTTCGTTTGTTTTTGATCCATTATTTTCAATGCTTGTTTATATAGTGAAATAATGGGTTTAACGGTTGACTGTGAAGCCTGGCTTCATACAGTAACACAATAAGAAAGATGGGGAAAATATCATGGCATGCATAAACAGTTGAGCTGCCTTGAGGGGTGTGTAATGTCTAATCATTCTAAAACAGTTCAAATTAGTCTTTACAGTTTTGCATAGTTTTTTGACATGTTTATCAAATTTAAGTTCGGGGTCCAAAATTACACCTAGGAATTTAAAATCATTGACTTCCTCTATTTCCTCTTGATTTATTCTAATTATAAGCTTTTCTTTTGCTTTCCTTCTCATTGTAAAACACATTGACACAGTCTTTTTCAAATTCAGAGTTAAAGGGTTAGTTCACCCAAAAATGAAAATTCTGTCAGTAATTACTCTCCCTCATGTTGTTCCAACCCCGTAAGACCTTCGTTCATCTTCGGAACACAAATTAAGATATTGTTGATTAAATCTGAGAGCTGTCTCACTCCTCCATAGGCTTCTAAGACACTATAACTTGCTGGCCCAGAAAATGCATTAAAGAGATCGTTAATATAGTCCAAGTGACTACAGTGGCTCAATCTTAAGTTTATAAAGCGACGAGAATACTTTTTGTGCGCAAAAAAACAAACAAAGATAACGACTTTATTCCACTATTCATTTCCTTCTCTCTGGGCCTCGAGTGAGTTCACGTAGTATAACTGCGCAGCGCTTCTGTGTTGCACGTCACCACGTAGGCTCACTATTGGCCGACGCTGGTCATGTGTGTGATGCGTGTGACGTATAACACAGAAGTGCTGAAGTGCACAAAAGTATTCTCGTCGCTTTATAAACTTAAGATTGAGCCACTGTAGTCACTTGGACTATATTAATGATCTCTTTAATGCATTTTCTGGGCCAGCAAGTTATAGTGTCTTAGAAGCCTATGGAGGAGTGATCCAGCTCTCAGATTTAATCAAAAATATCTTAATTTGTGTTCAGAAGATGAACGGAGGTCTTACGGGGTTGGAACAACATGAGGGTGAGTGATTACTGATAGAATTTTCATTTTTGGGTGAACTAACCCTTTAAGTGATTGTTTTTAAGCCATAGGGATACTCCCTCCATTTCGCTTGTTAATATATCTGCTGCTACACAAGGGGTTTTAGCTGATACATACATTTCTGATACTTGTCGATATAAGCCAAGTATCCTCGCTGTAAGTATATGTATCTTTAAGTACAAAAAAAGTAAGCAAAGTATAGTTATATTTAGTTTAAAACAAGTGTACTATTTGACTACTTTAGAAGGATATGTCCACAGTATATAAACAGCACGGCTGCTCGCTCGGCTTTAGATCTGAGCTCATATCTACATGTAATATAGATGAAAGGCTGGAGCAATTCAGTGCCGCTGTAAAGGGACAAATTACATATTTCACACAGACATTTTTTTTTTCTGCTGCCAGTAAATAGATTCTGCGAAAAATAGGCCCACAATCAAATATGAATTGAACAGATCTATGTTGTTGACAAAGCACTAGGTTTATGAATACATTTAATAAGTGACTTATGCCGTATGCGAATAGCACATGACCGCAGTGATATTTCATCTTGACGGATGCTGCTGCTTTATAGGCTTTGTGTGGTTATTCTCCCTTTCTAGTCGAAATTACAACTTCACAGCCTATACTCACACTCTCAAATTTCCGTACTTGTAGATTTTAAGATGTGTTTTTTTTTTTTTGCACATTTCGCTCTGTTACTGTTTTGATCATCGTTCTGAATCCGTTCGGGATGTGCTCTTTAAACGTGCTTCGTGCTTTTTTCATGAAACTTACCCACATTCAAGTGTTGATAAAAGAGCTGAATAAAACGTTTAAAGCAGAGGGTCTGTTCTTTCTTTTGATTATATTGCATGTTCAGATTGATTTGTATTAAATTAAATATTCAGGGGGTCATGAAGGTTTTGTGAAAATGATCAAAAATGCTGGCGCTGACGGGCAACCTTTGTCAAAAACGCTGGCGGGGAAAGCGTTAATATATGGATATAGCGATTCTTGGCTCATGAAACACCATTAATAAAAGAAGGAGTAATATTCAGCTGTGTGGTCGGCATATACTTGACTCTGAAAACCAGCTGCAGTTCAGAGATTAAATTGGTTGTAGTTTTTCGCTCTTGTGCTTTACTTTGATGCTTTTCTTTTTTTCACTAAGTCATTGACTGGGCTCTGCTCATCTGCATACCTCTGCTAACATCTCAGTCTTTCTCTCTCCTCTCTTACACCGTCTGGTTTGATCTGTTCAGACGTCTCTCTCAGGCCCTCTTACATGAGATCTCTTCTGTGTTAGTTTGAGTTGTTTGAAGCTTAAACATGAACGTTTGGAGCGTATACGTGAGATTTAGAGACCGTGAGAGGAGAGGTGATGACGATGTGTGAATGTTTCTCAGACACATTTCAATATATATATATATTTTTTTTTATGACAATAGAGTGTGATTACAGCTCCGAGCGCCGACAGGTTGTGTCTGTATATGATCGCGAGCTCTCGGATGATTTACAGCTGTTGAGGGTTTTGTTTTTAGCCCTGGAGGAGATGAGCGAGATAGAGTTACTGCAAAACCTCAGTCACACTTTTTTAAAACATGTTTCTATTCTTGGGTTCAGAAGTCTGAGACATCTAGTGAAAATGCATGTGTTTTGAAGTTTATCGGAAAGTTATTGACAGTTATTGAAAAAAAACCCTCATGATCATGTTCTCCAGCATGTTTGAGATGATCCAAAGAGCATCTTGAGCTTCAACAGAAGAAGAAAACCTGACAGATGTCTGTACAAAGAGTCACAGAACAAATCATTGGGTTAAAATGAGTCAACTGTGGCTCTGTGCTGTCAAGCAATCATTCATTTTTCTTCCTCTGTGTATAGAAATTGTAAAAGTAGTTATATAATTTTACAGTTTTTTTCAAAATCCTAAAATTTGTATAAGCCATTTTACATTATCCACAGAGGCCGTGCACAATTTGATAGAAATCAAATGTAAAATCATAGACTCGCAGTGAAACAATAATTGTTTTGCCTGTCAGGTTGCTAAAAAATATTCTTAAAGAACATCACAAACATAAGAACTATTTATACTTGATCAAGCTTCATGCATTTATGCATTTTTCTTCGTCCTATTCTTCATCAATTCAGAAAAGCAGCACAGCTGAAAGGATTGTTTGTACAGGTGTGTATGTCCTTCAGCCCGAGGCTTATTCATTTCACTTTTGGTGTGAAAGGGCCTTAAACTTTGCCAAAATAAATAAATAAATAAAAATATGCAAAAGTAACATAACGTATGAAAAGTAACTAACCCTAGTAAAAAAAAAAAATATATATATATATATATTTAAAATACATTTATTTCATACTAAGTATACTTAAAACAATTAACATATTTATTGACATATCACTTAAGACTTACTGATATAAAACTATAATTATACTTTATTTGGAGTATTTCTTCATTGCACAATGCACATTTATTAATATTAAACCTAATATGTGTTTCAATATCATTATTAATATGGATTGTATAATCTCTGTATAATATCAGTCTTTAAATGCAAGATATTTAAAGTGAGCCTAAAGTATGCATGCAATAGTTCCACTTTAGCACAATCAAATATATTTAAGTACATCTTTAGTTGAACTCCAGCACTATTTCCGGATAGCTAAAGTACATTAAGTACAGAATTACTTGTTCTAATTTAGCAGACTTTTAGTATACCAACAATAGAATTGCAGGGTATTTTTTTTTTTTTTATGATGTACATAAATATGTCAATGTATTTCTAATATACTTAGCTCAAAATATTTGTTTTCACTAGGGAAGTAACACAATTCTTTAACTTATTAGGGAGTAATGCAGTATTGTAACACATTACTTTTAAAAGTTCCCCAACACTAGTATTAGTAAATGTTGAAATTATTCTGTTTTATTTACCTTACTTGTGAGCATCACCAAGCCACATCAGGCTACAGCACACGACACTAGTCACCTGTGATTGGCCTGGCCGTGCGTCACTCAGAAAACAACAGGCCAATCAGAAGAGAGGCTCATGAATATTAATTAGACAGGCCAAAATCGACCTGTTCTTAGCAGATCTCCTGAGAAAGGAGCTACAAAAATATATTGGGATGGTTGTTGGTACTTATACCGCAAATATATATTCTTAAGGACATCAACACCTAAAATAAAACTCCAGAAAGGTGTACAATATGGGACCTTTAACTAGTGTTAACAAAAAGGCCCTTATTGTAAGTGTTCCCATTTATTTTTACTTTTATTTCAGTGAAAGCATACAAAGGACTGTCATTGTATGCAAATGTGGCTCCTGTATATGTGTTTGTTTGCACACACACACACACACACACTGCACAGAGTGCATATGTGTGCACAAATAGCCAAGAGCAATGACTCTGAGTGCTCAGCAGGTTTATAATGAGAGTGTCACTCTGGCCCCAGTGGTTCTCGCTGCGACCCGCTGGAATAAACACAACCAGTTTAAAAGACATCTAAATAAACCAAAATATTAACTTGACTAAATTACCTGGAAGAAGAAATACTTTAACACGTTTATTAATGGTGTTTGCAAACTGTCACGAACTGCTCTGAGACACGAAGGTTGAGGATCCAAATGCAGTATTTAATGAACATGTTAATCCAAAGTACAAGCAAGTTCAAACACAGACAGGCAGTCCATACAAACAAACACAACAAGGCAGGGAACACAGGCAGAAGAGTAATCCAGGGAACAGTAGAGGTGGGCAGATCGATCCTTGAGTATCGATATATCGATACTGACGTGGTATCGAAAAGGATCGATCCTCACATAAAAATATCGATCCAAATGTGTGTTTTTTTTTACCAGTAATTTTTATTAATTTAGCACGCACGTAAAATAAGCTTCTAAGTGGAAAAAATAAGCAAATGTTAGCGGATAATTGTGTAGGCTAGAACTTTTTCTCCTAGTCATCTGGATACAAGACGAAACCAATCAATCACAGAGCGTTCGATGCTGGTGCTTCGCTGAGCTCACCTATGGAGCTCACAGGACCAGTGCGTTTGGGAAACGAAGCCTTGCTTAGATGACAGAGAAACAATCGGGTATTTTTTTTTAATAAACAAAGCAAAAGTGTATATAACGGTTCAAAATGTTGACGTCAGTAAGATTTTTTTAATGAAATTAATATTTTTATTCAACAAGGATCAATGCATTCAATTGATCAAAAGTGACAGTCAAGGGTTTTTCACTGTTAAAAAAAAACTACTTCATAAATGCTGTTCTTTCAACTTTGTTCATCAAACAATTCTGCATCATGGTTTCCACAAAAAATATGAAACTGTTTTCAACATTGATAATAATAAGAAATGTTTCCTGAGCTGTAAATCAGCATATTAAAATGAATTATCATCATGACTGGAGTAATGATGCCGAAAATTCAGCTTTGATCACTTGAATAAATTACAGTTTAGTATGACATAGAAAACAGATAGCCTATGTTACATTGTAATATTACAGTTTTTACTGTATTTTTGATCAAATAAATGCAGAAGAGAATAAAAAAATCTTACAGACCCCAAACTTTTAAACAGTAGGCTAGTGTACAATAGTACTTTTACTATAATTAGGGTAGTTTTGTAAAAGTCACTGACTAATAATTACAGGCGAGTTGAGAGCACAAATCACAAAATATTTAGTAGTCATGAAAACTTATTCAGATTTAGCATATTAATGATGCATTCACCTCATAAATCATGACACACTGCTCTAGCACAGGAAAGTGCATAAGTTCAAGTGCATGCTTTTAAAACGAAAAAGTATTGGAATCGGTATTGATATCGGCGATACTGACCCTGTATTTACTTGGTATCGGATCGATACCGAAATTTGGAGTATCGCCCACCTCTAGGGAACAGGCAAGGGTACTATACGGTTATTCGGACCACACGATGGCCTACCCCTAACCCCGCCCCTAAACCTACCCGTCACTGGGGTTAAGACCAATCATACGATGGCCTACCCCTAACCCCGCCCCTAAACCTACCCGTCACTGGGCTTAAGACCAATCATATGATGGCCTACCCCTAACCCCGCCCCTAAACCTATCCGTCACTGGGGTTAAGACCAATCATACGATGGCCTACCCCTAACCCCGCCCCAAAACCCGCCCCTAAACCTACCCGTCACTGGGGTTAAGACCAATCAGGGATGACTATACAGACTATACGGGACTAAAAGACACACGTGTGGTCCAGATAACCGTATAGTTCCCAGGCAAGAGACATGAAACCAGGGAGACTGCTCGGAATTGCAGTGTAACACTAAACAAGACTTTGCAGATAATGAATGAGAAAACCAGGCGTATATGGGTGAGCTAAACAAGATAATGAGACACAGGTGAATGTGATCATGGATGAAGAGTCCGGGCAGGGAGTTATGGGAAATGTAGTTTGTGAGGGAATGACAATATTCTGATGTGGAGTGCCCTCTGGTGGCTCTCAAGGGCACTCCAGCTGGTGACTGCTACTCAAACTCAAGCATTAATATTACTATAGGGTAAGTATAAGGATTACAAGCAACAACAACAACAACAATATATATATATATATATATATATATATATATATATGTGTGTGTGTGTGCAAGGTCGCTGCTTGTTGTGCAGACTCGAGTGACACCTCAAATATTGCAGCTTTTAGAGGAGAGATTATTTTCTAAGCAATCAGACTTACAATTATTATTCAAATGCGGCTCGGCTGTTTGAATGAGTGCACAGGCAATTACTGTTGAGTGTCAGTCATATATTTGTCAGTGCATTTTGCAGAGTGCATTTGATGTTTCATCCATTTGTAGAAAATAAGAAAAGAACAGCCCGGTGCATTAATATGCCTGCTCTCCTAAACGAGCCGTTAATCAAAGTTTGAGGACACGCATAAACCTGATGAGTGGTGTAGGAGTCGATGGAGCCGTAAACATCGCGCCTGCTCTCTGGGACCCGGAGAGATCAGCAGTGTGCACCCATGATTCTGGAGCATAAAATCTGTCAGCTTTATTTGTAGTCCACTTATGATGACTTCACTGGCCCTGGCCTGAGGTGGCTGCTTTTATGGCAAGTCGTCTCAATCTAATTCTGAATATTACACTTTCTTGCTAAAGTGTCATGGGAGATAAAATTAGCAATTGTAATATAGTTTCAGAAATTAGCGGAATCCAGTGGCTTCTGTCAGATCATATTCTGTGCATATTGCTCTAAGATAAATTGTTGGTACATACTTGTTGTGTATGTGTACAAAACGTCATATCAGCCTTAACCTTTAAATGCATGAATGTTTTGCCAATCATTATTACATATTTGGGTCTTTAGTGACCCGCATCTATATCTAATGCGGATGGATCTCTACCTGTCGTGGTAGAACAACACTCTCTTGATATTAGATTAACAATTAAAGATGAATAAAATAAAGCATGTTTTGTTACCATTTGGAGCTTGGAACCAAATTTCTGAGCTTTTTATACCATCATCACTGTCCTCGTCAGAGCTCATTTCCCAGTGCATTCAGCATCTGGCTCATATCCGCAATATCAAACATATTCTCAAAACTATCATTCTTAACATCTTCAGTTCGACAGCTTCTTCACTAGATCCACCATCAAGTGACAGCGACACTAATATTTGATTGCGTTCAGTACCATTTCAAGTTTTGCTGATGAATATTTCCTATTCTTTTGTTTTCTGCCTGCATTAACTATGAGTGAAACGTCACTTCATCATTGTGTATTATACATTGTCACCTTGTGGGAAAAAGGTGAATTGCCCTTATCCAGTCAATCAGGTGTATTTGATTAGGAAGAGCTTGAAAATTCCATGTACATGTATTCATGGTTACTGTGTGGCTCATGTAGTCTACGAACACCAAGGCATATTCATGTTCCCTACATTGAGTGTTTAAACGATGATAGGGAGTAGCTTGGCAGTGATATCCTGAGAGTAGTTGTCTGACAAGTGGTTTTAGCCAAAAGCCGTTCATCCACATTGGGGAGTCGCTACTTCTTTTTTTCTCTGAAGTTGTAGACGTGCTCTGACCATGGAGCCGAATCTGATGCACTGTCCATGGTGCTGAATCCTGGATTTTTACCATGGGACTGCTCCAAATTCTGACTCATTTCTCATTCTCGGATGAAATGGTATGACGGTGACAGACTTTGAGAGAGAGAGAGAGAGAGAGAGACAGAGAGAGAGAGAGAGAGAGAGAGAGAGAGAGAAAGTTTGTAAACAGTGGAAATGATTACAATTGAGTCATAGGATCAGTATATTAAAAATTTGTTTATTCGATTAATAACTTTGAAATAATGCAGAGTATTATTTTTTTCTTCACAATACACATTTAGTCAAAATCTGTTTCAGTATTTCAAAATTCTATTTTTTTTCAGTTTATTTCCAGGATTCAATTAGATTTTAGATCCCACAGTTTCAATAAGCTGTGAGACTTCTGGACCTCAGTGCATGCAATTCAGTTTTTTTTTTTTTTTTTTTTTTTTAAATACCAGGATTTAACAGCAAAAAAACAAAAAACAAAAAAACAACAACAACAACTGCATTGTGGGATAATAGTGTAAATAAACAATGGTTTGTTTGAAGTCACCATTATTGTGGTCATTGTTTCCTTTGGCTGAGAACTTGGAGCTAATTTGTATGCCAGTGTATTTTTGTTTCTCAACAGTACACAGAAAAAGTTGTATTTAATTACCGCAATATTATTACAACCCCTGCTCTCTTAATGGCTATTAAAAGACTATAGACAACATTACTCATACACTATACCGCATACTACTGCTATACATAATGTTGATTGTGAATTATGACTATGTTTTTCTGCTTCATTCATTCATTCATTCATTCATTAATTAATTAATTTATTTATTTATTTATTTATAATAGTTGTGTTCTGAGAGAATCTTAAAGTCCCCCTGTGGTGAAAATCCAGATTTTAATGTTGTGTATGTGTCTATATGGTGTTTTTAATATGCTTTAGGACAAACCATGTGTAAATTCATAAGTCGACACCATTGCTGAGTATTTTCTCCTTAAAACTGCAGTGAGTCGACAGGCCTGCAGGCAGATGAGGGGTCATTTTAAGCAGCTGCTGTCTGTCCACATCTGGATGTAGATCACCTGTGGACTAAAGACGCTGTTTTGACAGAGCAGATTGTGCTGCACTAATTAGTAGAGATAGGAAAGCACAGATCACAGATGTCTGCTTGTTTCTAAATGGAGATTTTGCTCTTTGTTTAAACCATAGACTGTATATAAATATGTCCGTAGTGTGCGTGACGTCACCCGTAGTGTTTCTGAAGAGCATTTTTGAAGCCCGAAGTGGGCGGAGCCGGCCGTCACCATCTTGGCAGCGTCACTCGCGGATAAACGAACATGTGCAGCGAGGCGGATTAGCTGAGGTGACGCGACGCTAACAGACAGCAGACAAACGGCTAGTAGTGACATCAGCGGCAATCCACCTGTCACTCAAGTGGCCACGGCCTTAATTATGCAGATCTTAAGGTTTAATATCATTTAAACTGATGAGTAATAAAAAAAATCACCCCCCTCACAGTCGTCATGAAGGGCAAAATTAGCCATATAGACCAACGCCTCTTTTTGTAACAGGCTGTAAACGTTTTTTTTTTGTTTTGTTTTTTTGCTGTAAAGTTGGACATTTTAACATGGGACTCTATGGGATTGACTCTCTTTTGGAGCTTGTCTCTAGTGGCCAGCCGATGAACTGCAGCTTAAGTCACTTCCATGTTGGATTCAAGAGAGAGATGCTATATAAAGTGCAAAGGCAGAATCCATTGTTTTGCTTTGACAAAACCTCAATGCTGTATTGACCAATCAGTATCCATAACTGTAACTGCACAAAAAAGCTTTAAAATGTATGTTGTCCAAATGTATTAGTACACACAGAGAAAATTATGCAGTTGAATGGTTTACTTTGCTGTTCATGTAGACTCAAATGGAGTATCAACTCTCTAGGTGTTAAGAGGCAAACGGAGGAGGTTATTCAGTCCCAAATGACTCCTGACTGAGGCTTTCAGCCTCCAATAGAAGCCAGAGGTTTGTTTTGATTTTCATCCGCGCCGCTGGGTCACTGCCTGCTAAGAACCAGACGCTCACACTGCCAATGTCTGGATTCGATCGACAGTTGAATGCTGGGAAAACAACAGAACTCAAGCATTCAATGGAACATAAACACAGACTCCATTGCGGCTCTCAGCACCTCGTATTTTCACAGTCATCTGTCAAAGAGACAAAAACCCTGATTTATGGTTACTTTATTACACTGATCTGTATTTTATTAGCTGGGGAATGATTGAAACTTTGCCAAGAAATCATAATATTGCTCTGGAATCATTGAATTGCATTCAGAGCTTTACGGCTGTCAGTCACCAAGTGCAGATCTCAATAGAAATGAATCATGCTCAAAATTGTCCATGACTTCTCTTATAAAGACATAAGAGCACACTCCACTGTGAATATGCAATGCAAACATGTTGAGTATCTATCTATCTATCTATCTATCCATCCATCCATCCATCCATCCATCCATCCATCCATCCATCCATCCATCCATCCATCCATCCATCCATCCATCCATCCATCCATCCATCAACAATTGGAAGAGTAGCACTTGACAATAAACCTTAATATATTTATATTGTATAATGCAATAGCTAACATGATCTGACAATGAACAAAATTGTACATAATTTATCAATTTTGGATATAGGTTATGTCTACATTTACAAATTAATTTTTTAACAGTTCAAGTTGTATAAATTAGCATTGGCTAATGTGCAGTCTTATGAATTAACATGAATGAGCAATAAAACAATTATAAATTAACTGACAATTTATTCAGCTTTTATAAACTTTGGTTAATCATTGTTCACGATACCTTACACATTAAGTAATGTAAACATTTTGAACCTTACTGAAGTGTTGAACCTTATTATAAAGTTGGACATTATTGTTATTGTCCATTAAGGCGAGACACGGCAGGCAAAAACATCTTCTTTTTTTTTTTTTTTTTACTGGTCAATTTTGAGATTTTGGGATATTTGCCTTCAATAATGTGTCTTCTTTCAGAATTGTGGTGAAAAAAAGTCTGAAATACACATTTAGGTCTTTATTTTACTACACTTTGTCTGTTTGCGTCTGTAGATTTCTCATAAATTCAACAAAAGTTGGCGTTGTAAATCAGCATGCTGCTCCTGTACAATGTTGTCGGATCCAAATATGGTAATTTCCTTTTTATCAGCAACCAATCGTGAAAGTAAAAGGGGGGATTTAACTCTAAATGCGCAATCTCATTGGCTGATATAAATCTTTAAAGCCGTTTTCTCAAAATGACTTTTCTTTCATTCTCCAAGTCTGAAATCTCCACTTCAGTAGCACCTATATACACCAAACTTTCCAGTCTTGTACATAGTTATATTATGAATACATTTACAGAGGGATTTGTACATATATTATTCCTAGCCTAATTTATATAACATTTTATTTTTGTAAGGTTATTGACAGTATATTCTGATTTACAGGATAACAAAAGTAGATATCCATATATCCCTCTGTAATTTTTTTCCATCTAATATGTGAACACAATGAAAAAATAATTTTGAACCTGGCTTTATCCAATACTCAGATTTCGTTTTTTTAAATATATGCAAATTAGTGCATATTTAATTAGATAATGCCTCATTTGCATATGTAAACATTAAATTGCAGAAAACTTGTAATACATTTTTTTCTCACCTTAATGTAGGTAATCAACTGGGAAAGTTTCATGGTGATATCTGCTAGTTAAAAGTGTTACCCAATTCAAGTGTCTCGCCTTAATATAAACATTTTATTTAACATTTAATAGAACATGAAAGCAAATTAGTGGTGGCACACTACGTTTAACCTTCTTTAATACTCTCTCTAGTAATGCCAGATCGATTTCCCCAGTAAGTGTAGGTGTAATCTCACACACAGCTCACACGTCCCTCTGTGCTGAACGCTGCCCGTCTGTCCTGATGTTCTTAATGCCAGTCTTTAAATGGCCAATAGTAACACAGAAACTCTGCAGGACGGGTGACAGAAAGAGCTGCTTCTTCTCTCACCAGACACGAGATTGTTTGTTTTATTGAATGAAGCGAGTTTCTTGCTATTCTGAGCTCTATATGTCCAGCAGATTTCACTTCTGGGCTAATAGGGATTTTTGCTTTTTTGAAGCAACGTGGATTGTGAAAAGATGAGAAAAAAAAATGGACTAGTCTGCCTGCTATTCTGGGATGGATGGATGGATGGATGGATGGATGTATATATGTATGTATTTATGTATTTATGTATGGATGTATGGATGTATGTATGCATGTATGGATGGATGGATGGATGGATGGATGTATTTATGTATGGATTTATGTATGGATGTATTTATGGATGGATGGATGTATGGATGTATTTATGTATGGATGTATTTATGTATGTATGTATGTATGTATGTATGTATGTATGTAAAAAAAAATGGTAAAATGGACTGCATTTATATAGCGCTTTCACAGACCCAATGGCCACCAAAGCGCTTTACAATATTGCCTCACATTCACCCATTCACTCACTCATTCATACACCGACGGCGGTGTCAGCCATGCAAGGCGATCCAGCTCGTCGGGAGCAGCTGGGGTTAGGTGTCTTGCTCAAGGACACCTCGACACTTGGTCAGGTGGAACTGGGGATTGAACCACCAACCTTCCGGTTTGTAGACAATCTACATGAACCACTGAGCCACTGCCGCCCCAAATACATACAAAAATGTATGTATTTATGTATTTATGTATTTATGTATGGATGTATTTATGTATGTATGTATGTATGGATGGATGTATGTATGGATGTATGTATGGATGGATGGATGGATGGATTTATGTATGGATGTATGGATGTATGGATGTATTTATGGATGTATGTATGGATGTATGTATGTATGTATGTATGTATGTATGGATGGATGGATGGATGGATGGATGGATGGATGGATGGATGGATGGATGGATGGATGGATGGATGGATGGATGGATGGATGGATGGATGGATGGATCCATCCATCCATCCATCCATCCATCCATCCATCCATCCATCCATCCATCCATCCATCCATCCATCCATCCATCCATCCATCCATCCATCCATCCATCCATCCATCCATCCATCCATCCAACCATCCATAAATACATCCATCCATACATCCATCCGTCCATCCGTCCATCCATCCATCCATCCATTCATGCATTCATTAATTCATTCATCCATTCATTCATTCATTCATTCATTCATTCATTCATTCATTCATTCATTCATTCATTCATTCATTCATTCATTCCCCTACATAATATACAGTACATCCATGTATAAATGTATCAAATCTTCAATCCAGCAGCACAACTTGAGGGAATTCAGTTTTTTTTTAATAACCCTATTCGAGCAATAGTAATAAAGGTGAGTAAGGATTAGAGAGGGAAGCTGATAGAAATGTGTTAATTTGAGTGGTTTGAGTCAAAGACATCTCAGGAGTGTGTGCTACCAGAAGAGTCTAATAGAACTTTGTATTTTGGTCTTTTCTTATCGTTTGAAATGCTTTGAACGACGTCTTCGGGTTTCATTGGATCTGTGTGGGCTTCGGCTGAGAGTTTCCCATGGGCTTTTCCGATGTGTGTTTTGACTGTTTGATCCTGGGGATCAGTCGCCTTAATCTCTCAATCATTCATGGAGAAAATCTATTTAATCTCTCTGTCTGTGTGGTCGCTCTTTCTTTCTGCCTTTCTGAACCTAAAAGACTATTGCTAATGAGTGCCTTTATTTTATTACACTAAGCCAATTTGAGTCAGAACAGTGCTTAACATCGGTCCAGGAGGAGCGTTTCAGTGAGAAAGAAGGAAGAACAAACACAGGCCTCATGAAGATGTTACTGACAGAAGGAGAGGCGATGTAAAGCGAGACACTGCGCTCATTCCTCCTGGGAAAATACATCTAAAGTTTGGCTAAATGAATTTAATGAAGTTTAAAAAGAAGTTTGTCCTTGAAAACGAAAATCGTTATGAATTTATGTGGAACTCATTCGTCATTTGACCTGGACGTGTCTGGGTGAATCTTACAAAGATATTTAGGCTACACTTTATTTTAAGGTGACATAGTTACATTGTACTTATTCAAATAAGTACTTAGTAATATTAATTAACTACATGCACTTAGTAAAAGATATACGTTTGGGGTTTGGTTTAGGGTTAGTTACTTGTAATTATGAATCATTTACAGTTATTATTTAGTAAGAACATGTAGTAACGTGTAACTATGTCACCTTAAAATAAAGTGTTGAAATAAAGTGTATATGGTTACACTTTCTTTTAATGTGTCCATATTACAGTGTAATTATACATTTAATAACTGAGTAATAATAATTAACTACATGTACTTACTATAGGATTAGGTTTTGGTTGAGGGTCAGTTGCATGTAATTATGCATAATTTATAGTTTACTACTACATGTAACGTGTAACAAGGACACTGTAAAATAAAGTGTTACCAAATATATATATAATATATGCTAAGACAATTAATCAAATAATCTAAGCCATCCATCCATCTTCTTCCACTTATCCAAAAGATTGTATCATGCTAGTCGTTGTCCATCTCTTATGTTATGTGTCCCTGAATCCTAGACATTTATATTAGGGACCGTAACATAATTGGGGGCTCGTCCGGGATTTTTTTTGTCAGTTTTTCCCGAATCTGTTTTGTGGCGTTTTTTACATCGTTCTCGCAAGAAATGCAGGTGAGTGAAGTGTGAATCTCATGCACTGTGTTGTTTGCTTGCCTTTGCTCTCCTGTTAGGCTGAAGAGATGTCGTCCTTTGGATGTCACCTACTTTTTTGTTTTAATATTGTCGCGGGGACGTGGTTAGTGTTGGCTGTGAAAGCAGTTATCTCGGGAGCACGTCCGTAAGAGCTTGTGTTGTTGTCTATTGCAGATTGCTTCACAAACTTACTGGTTTATAGTGCATAAAAACCCGCCGCAGAACCTGTGTGAAGAGTAAGGCTTGAGTTAGACAGGTGAGGTTTTGTTAGGCAGGAATGTAGATAGGGGGATGCAATGGTTGGCTCTTGGTTTAGATTGTGCACTAGCTATTTTGAGTTACCACTTCACTTTACAGTGCATTTGTATTTTATTTTTTGCGGTTTCTTTGTATTTTGTTGTTGGTGGGTTGAGGCTTGACGCTTTTTTTTCTCTCCGTTTTGACTGCGTGTTTTTCGGTCTCATTATGTAATTTAATTTAGAGGACTTTGTGGCTCACCCAAGACTTGACAATTTTTAAATTAGAGCTACATGTGGAAATGCGGCGTTTAGAGCTCAATAAAAAAGAGCTCCAGCATAATTTTGAGCTGCGTAAATTTGAAATAGAAGAGACTGGAAGACGTGAATCAGTCCGTCTCAGAGCTAGACAGGTCAACGCCATTTCGCCATGTTTACCTTTTATTCTTAGTTTGTAACTTTAGTTAGGAGCGAGGAGTCTCAGCTTGATTTATTAGTTGGGTTGTTTTTCTTTTTCCTCTGTCACTGAGTTCCCCGTCTCTTATCTTTTGGCTACTTTTGTGAGTTGTTTGTGTTGTAATAAATACTTTATTTGGATCACGCTAGTCGTTGTCCATCTCTTACGTTATGTGTCCTTGAATCCTAGACATTTATATTAGGGACCGTAACAGTTGGTATAAATCTAGGGATTTTAAATAATATTTTGATTTGAATAAAACCATTAAGTTTAAATGTTACTATTTTTAGGTCACCATTTCTTTCTGAGTTCATACAATTGAACGTTTCCAGTGTATTTTCCCGTTACAGTATTACAGTAATGAGCTGTCAGGATGTTCATTGTCTTTTTTATTTATTTATTTCAGTGTTGGGGTTCAAATATGTGGAATAATATGAAATATGCCTTGGAGATTCAGCACTAAAACATTACCTTGGTTTCTGTCAAAATCCTTTCTCTTTCATTCTTCCCTGAGATTGAAATACTCACTGTGCTGTACACTTATAGACGTCCGGTGTGTAATTCACAGTAGATCTGTGTGTTGATTGTTCTGTTTCTGCAGAGAGTGTCCGCACCCTGTCGAGATCATGTGATGTGAACGGATTGTGAACTCCTGCAGTGGCTCGCTGAGCTTTTATTCCTTCTTGCGCTGTTCATCATCCGTTTGACGTGTTCTGTGATTGCTCTATACTGTGGTTAGGAGAAAGCCTCTCGAGTGCCCTCACTCCATTACGCTCGGTGAAGTGTGCACTCCCAGCATGCAATGCAATCAAGCAAAACCACTCTTTTAATTCCAGACGCTCAATAATCCTACAGGCCTTGAAAGGAAAACCTGCAGAAAGGGAAACTTCAGGAGCAATTTCTCCCTTGCTTTCATCACACATGCTAATGTTGTTTCGCTAAACATAGTTTGTTTGCTGAATAAACAAGAGAACCCGTTTGTTGAGATGTGAAAGGCAACAGACGCTGTAATCTCTCTCTATTCATTGACGTTAACCTCTCATGAAGTGACCTTTCTTATTCATTCACTCTCCTCTTTTCATCTTCATTTCTATTTCATCGTCTCTGTTTTCTTCCTCTTTTAAGACTTCGCATTCAGAAGCTTTGATCCTGCGTTTCAAGTAGATTTCCTAACGCATAACTAAACGAGTCGGCCTCCTGTCGGGGATCAGGATGGATTTTTCTGGCAGTTTGGTTTATCGCTCCAGATCTTTCTTTATTAGCATGTGTGTGTGTGTTTGGGGTACTTGATTCGCAGGCAGACAACAGTTCTTTTATTTCACCAGCTCATTTAGCCAACATATTTACTGTCGATACTACATTTCCTCCACACAGTAAAAGCAGTGTTGATCATGACAGTTCAAACGCAGGAATGCCCAGCGTGAATGAAAGCATGCTGCATTTCTAAATAAGGTCAGTTTAATATTGTGTTCTGTTCTACATGTACACCACTGTTAAAAAGTTTGGGGTCTGTGATTTTTTTTAATTTTTTTATACAAAATGTAAAAAAACAAATATTCAGCAAGGATGCAATAAATGTATCAAATATGACAGTAAAGACATTTATAATGTTACAAAATATTATTACAAATAAAATTGAACATTCTATTCATCAAAGAATCCTAAAAAATGTCTCACATTTTCACAAAAATATAAAGCAGCACAACTGTTTTCAACACTGATAATAATGATAAATGTTTCTTGAGCAGCAAACCATCATATTATAATGATTTCTGAAGGATCATGTGACACTGAAGACTGGAGTAATGATGCTGATTCAGATTTGATCACAGGAATAGATTAACATAGAAAACACTTATTTTAAATTGCAATAATATTTCACAATATTACTGTTTTTACTGTATTTTTGATAATATAAATGCAGCTTTGGTGAGCAGGAGAGACTCATTTAAAAAAGCATGAAGGGCATTTGGCGGGCAGACATTTTGAAGTTTGTTCTCCTCTTTGTTCTCTGTTATTATTTGACAATATACATAAAAATGTTTTTTACTCAGCAGAGATGCCTTCTTTTCTTTTTTTCTCTGGACAAAGCAGAAGTCTTAAGACTATTTTGAATGTATATGATCTATAAATGAACAGATGAATTTTTCACAATAAGATCTATAACATGCATTTACAAAATTCTTAGGATGAATTTTCATTCGATGCATGACTCAATATATCATGTTTCTTTTCTCACAATATCCCATCAACACATTAGAATTTCATTTATTAAACATAAACATTTATAAAAAAAAAAAATAATAAAAAATAGTTCTGTCAATAGTGTTGCAACCAGTTGCAACTCATCCTTCACACTGTAGTTTATGATGATGTTATAAGCGGAGGAAGAGATCTGAAGTGTTTTCCCTTTTAGATGTAAAATACTGTATTTTAGCGAAACGTAACCGGGCCGGGGCTTAAGAAGTCCTGCATACAAAGAGAAGTCTGTTGTTTCACTGGAAGGTCCCATTAAGACATTTATGTTGAACATTACGAGGTCATACATTTTTTTTTAAAAAATTAAAATAAAATTTTTTTAATTTAGAATTTAGAAAATTAATTTAGAAAAAATATATATATATTTAGGGTGAATTTGCATTCCATGCTGACTCAATATATCATGTTTCTTTTCTCACAATATCCCATCAACACATTAGATTTTCATTTCAATCACAAATCATTTATGTGTTTTGATGACACGACGTGTATCGTATAATACCTCTGACCAACTGACCACATCAAATCTTGCTCACTCGAATCACTAATTAAAACAGGCGTCAGTAACCACGAGTCCCTGAACACAAGATGACTCCAGCAAATGGTTTCCTCTGCTGTTGAACTGGAAGTATTACACGTGTATTGAGTGCCTGAAATTGAATGTCTATCGTTCTAAGAGTCCAGATGGCGTCTCTATGGAGCGGTGAGCTGTTACTGAGAGGGCAGCCCGACATATACTGACACATCACTGCTTTATGGACGTCACGGCATTCATTAGGCACACACCAAACATGAATAATAGTTTCACAGCTGTCGTTTTTGTTTTATTAGGGTCATTAAATGTTGAAATCCAAGGTGACATTGGATTGTGAATATAACAACACAACACTTGTGTGCATCACGACATATTAGTATCTGTGAGATTACATGATTCTCTGTGTGTTTTTTGTGTGAAGCTGGAGGCATGTTCGTCCGTCAGGGAGATTCTGGATCAGAGATGGAGGATGACACTCAGCTCAAGTTCTTCACGGAGCACAGGGGCCGTCGCCGAAGCAGAGGTAACCGCATTCACTTCACCAGTTTACTGTTCATTTACACCCGTCATCAAAACTTAATAAAGACGGTCAGCTATACTGACAATCCCAGCCTCACGATATGGAAGCTTGTTTCCGCCACAGAATAAAATGTTTTAAAAGATAATTGTGAATTTTTATGTCACAATTGCGAGTTTACATCTTGCAATTCTGCCTTTATTTCTCAGAATTGCCAGATATAAAGTCAGAATTTCAAGATATAAAGTCAGAATTGCGAGATATAAAGTCAGAATTTCATGATATAAAGTCAGAATTGCAAGATATAAAGTCAGAATTTCATGATATAAAGTCACAATTGGGAGATATAAACTTGCAATTGCTAGTTATAAAGACAGTTTTGCGAGATATAAGCATGCAATTCTGAGAAAAAACTCAAAAGTCAGAATTGCAAGTTTATATCACAATTTTGACTTTATATCATGCAAATCTGAGATAAAAAGTCAGAATTGTGAGGAAAAAAGTCGCAATTACCTTTTTTTTTATTCTGTGGCGGAAACAAGCTTGTATTATATCTCTTGAGTCATACTTCATGTCATAATTCAATGTCTTTTAATGTCATCTTATGTTACCTTTCACCAACATTTTCTTTTTTTCAGCCAAAATATGTTTGTGTGTAATATGTGTGATTTTTCTGCACACTGTCAAATATAGCACATAACAAGCATAGTGCTATTCAAGTTGTACACATGTAACATGACAAACCTTTGCAGCAAACTCACTTGTATTCTTCCCAATCAAAAGCCACACTCGACCAAAGGCATGCAAGGAATGACAAGGCTGTGCAGAATTATCTGACAAACATGTTCCTAGAATCACAAATGCTTGACAGGAATCTTTGAAATGAGCAAAAACATTAAAAGAGCAAACATTTTAGTGGATTATTAGAGCCAAATCATTCTCACACAGCAAGACTTCTCACTGTCGACATAATAACGAACATGCCTTTGTACAAGTTGAATTATGGTTCAAAATGCAGTGCAAAAATGCAGCAGAATGGATAGCAGGTTTGAGAATTTGATATGGTTTCAACTATGTTTATTATGGTAAGCTAAAACTAAAACCATATGCATTACTTTAAATAAAATAAATGTTAACTGAATATGAGTATAGTTTAACTTAAAGTAGTAAAATAACTAAAACCTAAAACTAAGAAATAAAAAACTAAACGACACAATTACTAAAACTTTAACTACAACTAAAATGAAACCAGAAAATATATCAAATAAAATCTAATTCAAAATATTAACAAAAAGTACAATATAATACATTTATATTATATTATATTGTAGTTTTCGTTAATATTTTGAATTAGACCAGTGTTGTTATGAGACAACTATATAAACCACTATATATATATGTATATGTGATATCATAACAACACTGGTTTAAACGTCCACTATTTAATGTTGAAACTGAGTTTCATGAATTCATGCAGCATTCTGCATTACATGAAGCCAAACTGGACATTTATTAGGCTGGAATAAAGATCTGTATATGGAAAGCAGCTCACCGCGTCTACATAAACGGAGGAGGGGAAAATCAGTCACTTCCCGTTGTTATTTTATCAGGGTTGAGAGACAAACAACTCCTGGTAGAGATGATTAGCTCAGCGTGTGTCCTGCAGTCGCAGTCATCTATCACCAGCTTTCAAAACGGCCCGCTGAGAATTTATGACGATGCACATAGCAGGACCTCAGAGGAGACGCTCATCACTGTTCACACTGACATCGCTTTCAGACCACTTCACTGCACATGGTGAATTTAATACCCAAATCTACACTATAAACTACAACTGTGTTCCTAAACCCAGAGCAGACGGCATATGCTCACACTTTTGCATGCTCTTTTGAAAAGGTAATCAGTATTTTCTAAAAGTCATGAACATTTCCACCCAACGCAGGTTTATTGAAAAAAAAAAACATGCCTCTACATTTTTGCAAAACTCTAAAAGCGTTCCTATACCTACAAATCACTGCAGCTTCCAGATGAAATGAACTCTGGTGGGAGTAAAACACCAACAACTTGTATTCCTTTTCACATAAATTATGATTACAGTGGCAGATTATAAATTAATAAAGTAGGGATGCACCGATATGAAAGTTTTGGCCAATACCGACAATTGATACGATATATTACAAAAGCAAAAGTCACAGTGTTAAAGTCCATGTCCCAAGCACACAGTTATAAATATGTTCTCATTATAATTGTATGTAGCCGATATTATACACTTGCGCTGCATGTTGGACTAAACTATATATTTTCCTTTTTTGAAGTGATTTCAATCATATTTCAAGCAATTCAAAATCCTCATGTTGAACAGTGCGCTGAAGGAAATAATACATTATTTATCGGCTTTAATATATCTGGCAAAATTTTGTGTTGGTCTGATAACGATGACATTAAAAATGAACATATATCGGCCGATACCGATATGGCAGCCGATATATCGTGCATCACTATAATAAAGATGTATTTTCATGCAAAACTATGTTATGATCTAAAAACACTTGTCATAGTGCATGATTTGTAAACTAATATATTTTGATGTTTGCATCACATAAGCAGCTCCGTATGTGTGTCTTTCTGCTGTAGTAAACTTGCTCTGAAGCTCACCTGATACACTCGTGATGTGAAGCGCTCGGGAAACACGGGTCTGTGAAACACGAGTCCCGATAAAAGAGAAACTTGTAAAGTGGCATGTTTTCTTCAGCAAATGTGTGTTTATCTCCCGTTTGCTTTTGTTAACTCGACTGGTCAGATTTGGGGTTGGTGGTATGTTATTTAAGTTTAATTTCCAGCCTCGATATGAAACAAAGCCATAAAATGTTGCCAGATTCACATTCATCTGTTTCAGATAAAACTGAGCGAGCTTTTACTGCCATCACTGGACATTTTACTTTGAAAGTGTCGCAAAATGTAGCAACGAAAATGCTGAAAAGTCGCCACATGTGACATATATATATATAAATATTATATTATATTAGCCTGACTACGTCAGACTTCGTACTTCCGCTCAATTTCATTTCGCTTCTGTACTCAGTCTGAGATAGCGACCTATCTCCCAGTTTTCCTCCGGCCTCAAAACAGCCGGCCAATCAACGAACAGAGGGCGGGCTGAGAGCCGTGACGTAGACGCTGATTGTACCGTGGATGCGTAGATTTACTTCACATAATCTGCAAAAGTCGTTCACAGCCATGTTCACTCCGGTATTTCGCTCGATGGTTTTATTTTCGAATCATACATGTGTTTACAGTGGAAGTTAGATGCGGCTGAGCCGGCGCATAACACACGTCATAACCAAACGTTATGTGATTGGCTTACGGGTAACCAATGATTTTAAACTTCAGACAAAGGCTTCAGGCTAATATTCTATGTAAAAAAAAAAAATATATATATATATATATATATATATATTTTTTTTATGAAATGTATTTGTGCTGCTAAAACTAACATCATAGATAACATTTATAAATACTCAAAACTAAATCATAATTTGACAAAATTACAGCTTGATTGGAAATTATCCACAATAAAAAAAATAGTCTACCTAGAAATAGTCTAAAAACTAACCAACTAAATAAATAAATAAATAAGCAAACAAACACAAGAAGTCAGAAGGCTGGGTAGCCGGTGTGGTTAATCCCGGTGGTAGATGTTGGAACTACACCATTCTGCAAGCGGTCAGCATATTTCTCCTTTGATGGCCATTCAAATGTGTTTGTGTATGTTGACAAATAGCTTTATTTCAGGCAACACATTTATGTTTGTTTTTGTAAAGCTCTTAAAAACATGAAATGGACCTGTTTTATATTTCATATCTTGAGACTGTGGTATTAGACCTCCTCCCAAGGCAAACATCACTGCTGTTATTGCTCATAGTTCTTCCACCCACTTTAGTCTCAGCTTGTCCCACACTGTTTGTGCTATGGACATGAATGAGACCTTAAATCTTACAGCTGGTGTGAGGTGTGCTGTTACACTCTTCTAAATGATCAGGCTTGCAATTTTTACCTGGAGGATTATAAAACAGGTACACAGACCAATTTTAAACCCAAGCTCTATCTAGAGACCATTTTATATTTGAGGCAAAAAAAAAAAAAAAGGCACAGGGTTTTTCACAGTTATCTTTTGCACTGTATTTGCCATTGCAAAACTAATCATTTAAAGGAATAAGAAAAAATAAATTGCTGAGGACAATTTATTTTACTGCGTTTCAGCCTAAAAACGTTCTTCTCAGTATTATGTCTAAATTGAGCTGTATTAAAAGCCGCATTAGAACTGGTTAAAACTTGTTCACTATTAACCCTGGTAGCTCTGAGCATAAGAGACAGAACAGGGTTCATTATTGATCCTCAAGACCAATATTTGCCCTTCTGAGACCCTAATAGCCATGAATTGCCACTTATACTCCATTTTAAAGGATGTTCTATAAGGAATATATATATATGGAGAGACAGAGAAAAAGAGAGGGGAGGTTCAGAGAGGATATATCCTGTAGCATATATTTTATTTCTGTGCTTGTTGAGCAGTGATTTTCAGTTTGAATGTGAGATGGAAAATGGTCCTTGAACAGCCCTCAGACAGACTGAAGTTAGACTTTGAGTCATTGCTTTGCAGAAAGATGAAGAAAGCGAACCGAAGCACAGCAGAAGTAAACAGAAGAGTGGGCTGCGTTTCTACAGTTGTGTGTGTATATTTATGTGTGTTTGTTTGTCTAATCAGTGGTTGTCCTGAGTGTTATCATTGCACAGCCAGTAGTGTTGCTGAGCGTTGTGTGAAAGATGCTCTCTAGCATGAAAGTGTGAAGGACGCGCGAGTGTGAAGCTGTGCTAAGCTTCGTCAAGGACTTGCTCGTTCACTTCTGAAACCCGCGAGTGTGTGTGTGTGTGTGTGTGTGTGTGTGTGTGTGTGCGCCTTCAGCGTTCATATGCTGTTGTGTTGGTATATGCTAATGCAGTCTTAGGTCTTTAACAGTGATTGCAGTCTGTTTCACATTTAAAGATGTGTCATTGTACCCCATTATTTCAGTGACTGTGAAATGACTAAACACTGCAATATTCCTCATATTATGTATTAGTTTCTTTATGTATTAGTCATATGATATGAGATCATTATTTAAACACTACTTAAACATTGTAAAGGGATTTATTTATCAAAAACATCTAGTTTTAGATTAATAAACAGATATTACTATAGTGGATGTATTTCTCACTTTTAGTGTTAGCTAATGCATTACTATTGGGACCTTGCTGTAAAGTATTACCAAATAATGTTTTATTTTAAGATGCACTACATTGTATCACACACACACACACACACACACACACACACACACACACACACACACACACACACACACACACACACACACTAAGATCTATGAAATAATGTGCGTTCAGGATCATGTTTCTGTTATCTGAAAGTGACTCATTTACTCGTGAGATCAAGATCTCTTCCAGATAGTGACTTGCTCAGCGTCCATCATCTGTTTTTAAAAAAACGATCTTCTTGATCTCCAGTGGAGATTGTGCTAATAATGGTGGGCTGTACGCTGACTGCCACATCTAGGAACAGATTGTTGTGGAAGAGACGTGGGAGACTGTGAATATTGCAGTGTGAAGAAGAAGAAGCCAGGTGTGACCTCTCCGAGGAGCCACAACTAAACAAACACAAGCATCTGTGAGATGTTTGGATGCAGCCTACAGAAGTCTCAGCATCTTGAAGTTTGCTTAAACAGAGTTACTTTCACTCTTTATTTTATTCCCACCATAACACTTAGCTTGGGATATCTTAGCACAGTTTCCAAGCAACTGTTATTTTTAGGCTAACTCTGATATCTAAGTCATGTTGGGTAATAATGAAAACCCATTATCTGTTTTTCTGCATAAATCAGTCACGTCTTAACAAGGACTTTTAAACTTAGCTAATTAAAGAATAAAACAAATAGAAAGTTTATTTGTTTGTAAAAGGCCACTAATACATTTGTTGACAAGTATAACATTTCTCAGATCTGGTGCTGGTATTAATTGTTACCTGTTACAGCCAAAGTCTTCGACTTTATCATGCAGGATATCCAAAGAATCTGATCTTCACTAAGGCTGTCAAACCCTGTTATTTCTCAATATATGTGGACGTTTCAGACACAGAGGAGGACAGAAGCTTTAGTTTAACCTCTGTCTCGCAGATGAATCGCTCCTGTTAAGCTATTCTTTCAATGTTACATAAGTCTGATCGTCATCACTGAGCTTTTGAGACATGGGAATAACACTCTCACTCCCACGTCCACTCCATAGGGAGTTTGAGGATTCAATTTATAGACCGGCTGTCCTCAGAAAACATTGAGACACTTGTCTCTCCTCGTGTTATTGTTACATTAGAGGTGCTCACTGTATTATTATTATTATTTTAAATTATTATTATTATTATTATTATTATCATGATCATCATCATTATTAAAATAAACTGATTCCTTTATTCAGCAAGGATGCATTAAATGCTATGATTGGTTGGTTTAATGGATTAAATGTCAAAAGCAGATCTCAACAGTAGAGCGTTGTTAATAGTGCTGGGCGGTTTGACCAAAAATTGATATCACGTTTTTTTTCAAAATTATGCCGGTTTACGGTTTATGACGGTTTTTTTTTTGTGGTTTTTTTGCATAGTCAGGTGTTCAATGCATTTTCTACTGGTTGAGAGAGGAATTACTGCAGTAAATTGACTTAGGATGGTCTATTTTACTGTCATTAGTGAATATTGTAGAATAATTCCACACTAGTAATACAGATTTGCATGGCCCCAGAAAATTATGCTGTTGTTTACAAATAAGAGCCATTCATGATTCTAATGAAGTGAGGAATCAGAATGCAAAGACAATTGCAGTCAAAATACAGAACTTTTATTTTTATATTTTATTTTGAACAACACAATTAGAACAACTTGGAATACTTTTGCTAGTTCAAGTACAAGCCCAGGAACATTACGTGCATTCAAGTAAATATAAAAAGAAAACTTGTCTTGCATTGCTTTTGAGGTCTATAAAAAAAAAAGTAGTAAAACAAAATTATGCAACTTGCATTAGTTATTCCTTCAAAAGTATTGCTTCGAAACCAGAACAAACATATCAAATAAATATAAAGTGTTCTTGATATTCCAAGACGTGTTTGCGGCTAAGGTGCTGGCGCAAATTCAAATTGCTCGTGTTGCAGCCTTTGGCGAGAATTTTAGCAGCAGTTTGGTCGACGTCGGATTTTTGGAAACCAAAAAACCTCCAAACAACAGACCCGGCTCCTCTTTTTGACACAAGTTCTTCTGTGTCGTGTTCTACTAATTCTTCAGCATCCATCGTCCCTGTAACGTAACAGAGCACTGCTGTTTGTTTACCCTCACTCGTCGCTGCTTAGAAGTGCAACATTGTAAAGGGTCCGTCTGAAACAGTGTCGCGCGGCGCAGCGCAACGTTCGTTCCGAACTTTGTATAATTAAATACACCGGTATGGCGGTTTATTAAAAATCAATATCGTAACGAAAATATAAACCGGTTTTCGGTTTGAACCGGTTTACCGCCCAGCACTAGTTGTTAACCTTGGGTGAGAATTGACAGGCTCTGCACAGTTAAAGGGGTGGTATAATGCCCTTTTCACAAGATGTAAAATAAGTATTTGATGTCCCCAGAGTATGTATGTGAAGTTTTAGCTCAAAATACCCCACAGATATTTATATTTAGCATGCTAAAATTGTCACTTTTTGAGGGTGAGCAAAAACACACCGTTTTTGTGTCTGTTCCTTTAAATGCAAATGAGCTGCTGCTCCCGGCACAGGGGGCGGAGCTACAAGAGCTCGTGTCCTTTTACCTCACACACACATGCACTGGAAATTGACATACACAGACATACACAATCTAAATTTTTTAGCCTTTTATGTTCAAACCGGAGTCAGACAATGATGGAGAGACTCAAGAAGAAGTGACAACATGTAGAAGCAACAGGACATTTCTGAATGGTTAGTTGATGAATTTATGTAGCTTATGTGTAGTTATGTCCTAGTCACTGATTAGCATATTCTGTTTTGATAATCTATAAATCGTGTTCAGGGGGCGGGGCTTATGTAAATTCTAGGGTTGGTGATGTCACTAACCCTGGAGGAATGTCCTGTAGTCTCTACCAGCCGTTTGTTGTAGTCCTTAAAAAGGATAATATAGATAAGAAAATATCTCTCTTTGCTTTGAACTTTGAGCGTTGTAACTTTGCAGATGTTGTTTATGCTCAAACAGCAACATTACACACTAACTAAAGTTAGAAAAGTGAAATCATAATCAACCACCCCTTTAAGTCGGTCTTCTCCGTGTGAGAAAAATGTTCTTAGAAAGTCGTTGCCAATTTTAGATGATACATCTCGCACTTTGTATTCAGAATGTGATATCTTTCCTTTGGGAAGACGATACAGAGTTCCCAAGTGGAGAACTGTTAGAGCTTGTAGATCTTATGTGTCAAATGCAGTTTAAATACTCTTTTGAAGCATAAGGAGACTGGTGTTTTTCAAAGTTTTTTCTTTTCTTTTTTTGGTAACACTTTATTTTACAGGGTCCTTGATACATGTGTTACATGTACTTACCATAGTAATAACAGTAAATTATGCATAATTACATGCAACTAACCCTCAACCAAACCCTAATTCTACTCTAACCCTATAGTAAGTACATGTAGTTGCTTAATATTACTCTGTACTTAGATATATAACTACACTGTAACAATGACACCTTAAAATAAAGTGTAACCCTTTATTCTTCTCACATCCTAACGTTACGAGGAAAATGGAAGTACGCAAATACCCGAGTTGTTACGGTTCATGCATGTCTATGATGTCTTGAGTTCTGTCTGTTTGCATGTTGATGCTGCAGATATTGCCCTGAGAAGGGACAAATAAAGAGTACTACTACTACTACTACTAAATTGCACAAAAGGAACAGTAAGAGCATTTGTTGCAATGTTATAAATAAAATAAAATAAAATAAAATTAAATAAATAAATAAATAAATAAATAAATAAATAAATAAATAAATAAATTAATTAATTAATTAATTAATTAATTAATTAATTAATTAATTAATTAATTAAAATAAAATAAATTATTTTTATTCATCAGAAAAATCCTGGAATAAAATTATC
Organism: Leuciscus idus; assembly: GCA_021554675.1. Lineage (NCBI taxonomy): Eukaryota > Metazoa > Chordata > Actinopteri > Cypriniformes > Leuciscidae > Leuciscus > Leuciscus idus. Next base: position 2,392,015 of record CM038624.1, read on the forward strand.
ATAGTTATCACAACTATTGTATAAAAATAACTGTATAAAAGACTGTATAAAAAAATATTGAGCAGTAGTGTATATCAAAGAAAGAGCGAACGCTTGTCTGATAACGGTGGATGGTGGGGTTTAGCGAGGGGTTCGTTTAAAGCTGAGACGGATCTGTATAATCATGTTCTTCTGTCTGTTCCCACAGGCTGTCCACAGAGTCCCATGAGCAAAGCCACGCTAACACTGATCACCGTCTGCACGTGTGTGGTGGCGGTAGTGTACGGCACACAGTCCTGTCCGCTCTCCGTCAAGGTCACGCTCCACGTTCCCGAACACTTCATCGCTGACGGTGAGCATCTCCTGACAGTCACAGCGTGCATCTCTGCATATATCTGTAAAAGATGTGTAGGTAGTTATAGCCTTCGGTCTCAGGATATTTTCTTATTGTCGGTTCCAGTAGTGCGGACTGAACTGGAAAAAAAGGCATTTAAAGGGAAGGTTCGGAGTAAAATCAACCTAGGGTCCTTTGCACCATGTCCTCGAGCCAAACACCCCCCTGAAGCTTTTTTTCCCTTGGTTGAACATTATTAAAGTTAGAGCTTATCTAGAGATATCAGCCGGATGGTTTAGTGCAGCCGCTAATGGATCCTATGATGTATCTGGTAAATTCCCCCACTAATAATGCCCAGAATGGCACCAAACTTCTACAGTAGTACAAATAGGTTCTGTACTCATAAAACGAGGCATTGGAAAGTTTGAAAGTACATCAGGAGTTTATTTAAATAACACTTGTCTGACAGCTAATGCTACCGCTAACCCGGACGTCGACGTCACTTCAGTGATTTGGGAAAAGCACGTAAAAGTCCTGGCAGAAAGCGATGCATAAGGATGTAGTGTAACGACGAATTATTATTTTTTCCGAAGTGTTCACAAATTAGTGTTATAATTGTTTATAATTGCAAATAATAATTGTTGCAAACTGGTACTACCAACAAAATATTAGTGCATTCCTGGAACTGGGCGTTGTTACACTACATCCTTGCACAAATCCTTATGCATCGCTTTCTGTCAGGACTTTTACAGGCTTTTCCCAAACCACTGAAGTGACCTCGACGTCCGGGTTAGCGGTAGCATTAGCTGTCAGACAAGTGTTATTTAAATAAACTCCTGATGTACTTACAAACTTTCCAATGCCTCGTTTTATGAGTACAGAACCTATTTGTACTACTGTAGAAGTTTGGTACCATTCTGGGCATTATTAGTGGGGTAATTTACCAGATACATCATTGGATCCATTAGCGCCTGCACTAAACCATCCGGCTGATGTCTCTAAATAAGCTCTAACTTTAATAATGTTCGACCAAGGGAAAAAAAGGCTTCTGGGGGGTGTTTGGCTCAAGGTCATGGTGCAAAGGACCCTAGGTTGATTTTACTCCGAACCTTCCCTTTAAATTTGCAGCTCCTTCTGCCTGGAATAATCTGCAAAATAAGTTGAATCTCAGGGAGTTGGTTTCATTAGACATTTTTTAAAGTGATTTTAAATGACTTGGAGACAGAAACATCTGTTTGTAGATGCTTTGCCTGACTTACGTATTGATATACCTATTTCTTTATTTATTTTAATTTGCCTGTGTGTTTTCTATACATGTATGGATGTATGTTATTTGTTAAACCCACGTGAGTTGTGTGCTGATAATCTAGGCCAGGACGCTCTCGGAAAATATATATTTTATCTCAATGTGCTTTCTTTCCTGGTAAAATAAAGGTTATTATAATCTCACAAAACCTTTTAACAATGTCATGAACTTTACTTTAAGACCATTAGGAAGCTCTTACTGCATTACAGTAGATTCACATCAGCAAGACAAAAACATCTTTATATGTGAACAAAAGACTAAATTAAATTACCCACTTCTCTTCAGAAGACTGGGAATAAACAGCTCGATTCATATGGGTTTATTATACGATCTCTTTGTGAATGTTTTGAAGCATCAGAGCTTTGGGTGAATAGACTTTCATTGGAAGGTCAGAAATGCCTCGGACTCCATTAAAAAGAGCTTCATTTGTGTTTCCGAAGATGAATGAAAGTCTTACGGGTTTGGAACGACGTGAGAGTGAGTAATTGATGAAAGAATTTTCATTTTTAAGTCAAGTCAAGTCAAGTCAAGTCACCTTCATTTATACAGCGCTTTTAACAATGTAGATTGTTCCAAAGAAGCTTTACAGTGATAATAGGAAATTAAAGTAACAGAGATTTATTGGCTTTACAGCAGCTCTAGAATAAAGTTATTGTCCAGCTAAAGTTAGTTTTGATTGATTCACTTCCGTCGCAGAGATCATTAGTTATTAACTTAACACGACCCCGTGAAAACAGAAACTCTTAAAGGAACACTCCACCGTTTTTTGAAATAGGGCTTATTCACCGGCTTTCCTACATTTAGATAGGTGAGCAAATGCATTTTTGTCTCAGTGCATGCATTGTTTTAGTTTGACAGTGCCGCCGCTAGCTTAGCTTAGCATAATGAATGGAATCCTTTGTTGCCAGCTAGCATGTCATGAGTAAAAGTGATAAGAAAAAAGAAGAATTACTTCTTGTGGCCTGCGTATTCACAACGAGTACAAATAGCAATGCAGATTAAGACTAGGCGATTTCCTAGGCAGATATTGACTTGGGACTATATTGGGGTGAAGCATAGGCGAAGCACTGCTACTTGGGTGCAGAGATATCACAGTCACCACTAGTTTGTGTTGACTCTCATCCTCACGTCCTCAGGCTGTTGAGCGATCGCAACCTCCTCCTCCTGTCATTCTATTTCCAAAGCACGCAGCTCCTCCTCTCAAACTCTGGTTCATAGAGGTATGGTTCTGGATCTTGACTATCTGAGAAGTCACCCTCTTCGTCTCTCACAAAATCCACCATGTTCTTCGCCATTCACTATGTCTACTGTAGGAAAAATAGCCAGCTACTATTCACGCCGGTATGTTGATGGAAGTCGTGGGATTTCAGGTGTTGCGTGATATCTCTGCGCCCAAGTAGCAGTGCTTCGCCTGTGCTTCTCCCTAATATAGTCCCAAGTCCATAACTGCCTAGGAAATCGTCTATTCTTAATCTGCATTGCTATTTGTACTCGTTGTGAATACGCAGGCCACAAGAAGTAATTCGTTTTTTTTTTATTGTTTTATTTTTATCATTTTTACTCATGACATGCTAGCTGGCAACAAAGGATTCCATTCATTATGCTAAGCTAAGCTATCGGCGGCGCTGCCAAACTAAAACAATGCATGCACTGAGACAAAAATGCGTTTGCCCACCTATCTAAATGTAGGAAAGACGGTGAATAAGCCCTATTTCAAAAAACGGTGGAGTGTTCCTTTAAGTTCTTTCCATGCAAACTTTAAAAACACAAACCCATGAAAACTCTGATGGTGTGCACATGCGTAGTTTCAGATAAACCAACCTTTTAAACTTTTATAAGAAAACAAAGATATTGCGTCTCAGCGATTCTGCAGAATGGTGAGGGTTTGAGAGAGAGCAGAGGTCAGACGACACTGAAGAGCATCTTCTGTCCTCCAGAAACCTCCAGTTAAAGCCATGTGATGCTGATGCTGCAGTCCAGAGATCCTGGACCATCTGTCAGAGATGCTGTCAGCTGCTTTAACCCTCAGAGAACAAACATGACCGAAACACACACACACACACACACACACACACACAGCACAGAACTGTTTATAAAAGCTGTGAGATGATCTGTCTGCCATACACGTATATATTTTGAATCTGTCTTTAATAATAGTGAGAGTAGTGAGAAAAGTGAGACTGCAGGTGCTTGTATTGAGATGACCTACATTGCAGATAACACCTGGGCGCCATATTGCTACTGTGTGTGTGCCATATATTATTACTGTGTAATAGTTTCTTTTACCTGCTTGCTGGACCCTTATTATGATTATGATTAATTTGTTGAAAGACTGGAGCAGCGCACACACAGAGAAATATTAGAATATACTGTACAGTATATACTGTATGAATATATTAGTGAATACATAATCATATACTTCTATTGTTTTCTACTGGTTTAATGATAGTGTCGTTCATATCCCAAACCACTAAACAAACCCTTACAGAAATCTGCACATCATTGGATTCAAATACAAACATGATCTCGCTGATTTATGAGCCTTTTCATTTGCTAGGACACATGAAATGGCACACACACACACACACACACACACACACACACACACACACACACACACACACACACACACACACACACACTCTGAAACCCCCAATAATTTATCAAACTCATTTCAGACATAGTTCACTGGTCTTAGCTGTATATTTAGCGTATGCAATAGCCTTCCTGTTTATGAGGATTATAAACTGGAAATGTAAAAAAGGACAATAAAGTAAAATGCATGGCACATTTTGAGTGCATCCATTTGAATTATATCTATGGTATTCATAAAAAAAAAAAAACATAAAATAAAAACTGGCACTGTATATATGGCATTAGCACTGCTTGGCTGTTAATAATGTTCTTTATTAGGGATGGGCGATATTGAATTTTGCAGCCCTTTGATGGTTTATGATGCCTGATGTGCCACAAATAATCACTTCAAAACAAATATCAAAGTGTACTGACTAATAAAACAAAATAAATATTTAACATAAAGGTATAGTGTGTGTCTCACACACACACACACACACACACACACACACACACACACACACACACACACACACAAACACACACAATGGGCCCTATCTTGCAGAGATCCGCCCACAAAGTTACTTTGCGTTTCGCGTTTGATACTTGCGTTTCAGATCGTTAAAATAGGGCCCATTATGGATAAAAGTATGTGGACACATCTCTTAATTCTTGAGTTCAGCTGAACTGAATTCAGACCCATTGCCACAGGTGTATACATGCAAACACCTGGCCATGCAGTCTGCATTCACAAACATGTGTGCAAGAAAAGCTGCTTCTGAAGAGCTCAGTGAAATCAAGCGTGTTACAGTGATAGGATGCCACCTTTGCAATAAGTCAGTTCGTGAAATTTCATCCCTGCTAGATATTCCCCAGTCCACTGTAAGTGGGATTATTGAAAAGTGGAAGCTTTTAGGAACTGCAGCAACTCGGCCTGAAAGCAGACGTCCACGTAGAGTCACAGGGTGAGCCGGTCACTGTGTGCTGACTCTGAGGCACATGGTGCGTAAAAGCCGAAGGTCCACAGCTGAAGAGCTCCAAACCTCCACTGGCATTAATATCAGCACGAATACTGTGCGGCGGGAGCTTCGTGGAATGGGTTTCCATGGCTGAGCAACTTCATGCAAGTCTCACATCACCAAGTACAATGATACGAATCAGATGGAGTGGTGTAGGCTGCGTTCACACTTGGCATTATCATGCGACTGTCACGATCACGCTAAAACTGAAGAGAGGCGCAGGATCCAAATGCAGTAAACGGGGTTTTATTATAGGGCAATCCAAAAAGGGTAATCAACAAACAGGCAAGGGTCAAAATCCAGAATATCAGTCCAAAAACATAAAACAACCAACTTGACTGGAGACAGGAAACTCGGGAACAAAACGGTGTGACATCTAACATTGATCCACAAGGAACACAAGACAAACAGGGCTTTAAATACATGAATGACAAGGGGATAACGGTAGACAGCTGGTGATTACAAACTACAGACACCTGGGTGTAATTTACAGACAGAATTGTGGGAGATGAAGTTCTTAGTGCAAGACACCGTGGGGGTAAGGAGGACATCTAGTGGAGACCTGGGGAACACAACCAGACACTGTGATATAACCCTCCTTCTACGGAGTGGCTCCCAGACACTCCAAGACAGGACATGGAACAAAACAAAAGTTCAGGAGGGAGGTGGCACAGTGGAGGATCAGGGGGAGGGACGGGGGGCCAGGTCCATGAAGGGAAACAGAAACAGTGGGTAACAGATTCAAAGGGGACCAGGATGACACAAATAGCCCATTGGGCGGCCGGGGCGGAGCGAGCAGTTCATCCGGCGACCATGGCGCAGACTCTTCCTCTGGCGGCCAGGACGGTGAAGACGTCGGAAGACGGCGGTGAAGAACCCTCGGACGGCCACGGCGGTGAAGAACCCTCGGACGGCCACGGCGGTGAAGAACCCTCGGACGGCCAGGGCTGAGCCTTTCCCTCGGGCGGCCAGGGCGGAGACCTTCCCTCGGGCGGCCAGGGCGGAGACCTTCCCTCGGGCGGCCAGGGCGGAGACCTTCCCTCGGGCGGCCAGGGCGGAGACCTTCCCTCGGGCGGCCAGGGCGGAGACCTTCCCTCGGGCGGCCAGGGCGGAGACCTTCCCTCGGGCGGCCAGGGCGGAGACTTTCCCTCGGGCGGCCAGGGCGGAGACTTTCCCTCGGGCGGCCAGGGCGGAGACGAACCCTCGGGCGGCCAGGGCGGAGACGAACCCTCGGGAGACCAGGAAGGAGACGACCCTTCAAGCGGCCATGGCACAGGAACCGACCCCGACTCAGGAACAGGAACCGACACCGGCTCAGGAACTGGCACCGACACCACCGGCTCAGGAACTGGCACCACTGGAACTGGCCCTGGAACTGGCACCACCGGCTCAGGAACTGGCACCGACACCACCGGCTCAGGAACTGGCACCGACACCACCGGCTCAGGAACTGGAACCGGCACCACCGGAACTGGCAGTGGAACTGGCCCAACCGGAACTGGCACCAACGGCTCAGGGACTGGAACTGGCACTGGAACTGGTACCACCAGCTCAGGCACTGGAACTGGCACCACTGGAACTGGCACTGGAACTGGCACCACCGGCTCAGGCACCGGAACTGGCACTGGAACTGGCACCAACGACTCAGGGACCGGAACTGGCACTGGAACTGGTACCACCGGCTCAGGCACTGGAACTGGCACCACCGGCTCAGGCACTGGAACTGGCACCACCGGAACTGGCACTGGAACTGGCACCACCGGAACTGGCACTGGAACTGGCACCACCGGCTCAGGCACCGGAACTGGCACCACCGGCTCAGGCACCGGAACTGGCACTGGAACTGGCACCAACGACTCAGGGACTGGAACTGGCACCACTGGCTCCGGCTCAGGAGCAGACACTGGCTCCGGCTCAGGAGCAGACACTGGCTCCGGCTCAGGAGCAGACACTGGCTCCGGCTCAGGAGCAGACACTGGCTCCGGCTCAGGAGCAGACACTGGCTCCGGCTCAGGAGCAGACACTGGCTCCGGCTCAGGAGCAGACACTGGCTCCGGCTCTGGAACAGACACAGGCACCGGCCCAGCGTTCATCTTGTCCGGAGACCCAGGCTCGGCAGCGGCCATCTTGTCCGAAGACACAGGCTCAGCAGACGTGACGTGAACAGGCTCGGTGGTGGCCATCTTGTCTGAAGACACAGGCTCAGCAGACATGACGTGAACAGGCTCGGCTGCGGCCATCGTTTCAGCAGGCGTCTTGTCAGGGGACACAGGCTCTGCGGCGGCCATCTTGTCCGGTGACACAGGCTCGGCAAACGTGACGTGAACAGTCTCTGGCTGGGCAGACGTGACGTGAACAGTCTCTGGCTGGGCAGACGTGACGTGAACAGTTACGGAGGGAGCCCCTCTCCTCCTCCTGTGTCCTGGAGCTATCGGACTCTGGACCACCGGCACTGGGACCACCGGCACCGGGACCACCGGAACCGGGACCACCGGAACTGGGTCCACCGGAACAGGGACCACCGGAATAGGCTCAGGAACAGACGCCACCGGCTCCTCCGCAGCGGAAGCTTCCGGGACATTGGGGGAATCGGGGGTCTTCCTCCTCCTCCGTCGCTTACGACAGTGAGGTGCAGGCTCTGAACTGGGTTCTGGGGCTTGAGCGGTGTCTGGTTTGGGCAGCGGCGATGCACACTCTGGACTGGGCAGCGATGATGCAGGCGGGTCCGATGCATCCCACCGAGCACGATGGTGAAGATATTTCGTGAAGCCCGGAAAATCTAAAATTTCCAGCCCCTTCATCTCCCACCGAGGCAAGGGATCATCCAGACTAACATTAAATAAGTCCTATAAAGCCATCTCTCCCAATGTCAGTCCCTCCACAGCAGCGCTGAATTTGAGCGCAAAGCTCGATACGTCGGTCCCCCTCTGACGGAGAGACCTTAAGGCTGCGTACCTTGCAATTCTCTCCCGAGAAAAACCGGGCGCAAAACCCCGTCCTGCTGGATCCATCTCTTGGTGGATCAATCTGTCACGATCACGCTAAAACTGAAGAGAGGCGCAGGATCCAAATGCAGTAAACGGGGTTTTATTATAGGGCAATCCAAAAAGGGTAATCAACAAACAGGCAAGGGTCAAAATCCAGAATGTCAGTCCAAAAACATAAAACAACCAACTTGACTGGAGCCAGGAAACTCGGGAACAAAACGGTGTGACATCTAACATTGATCCACAAGGAACACAAGACAAACAGGGCTTTAAATACATGAATGACAAGGGGATAACGATAGACAGCTGGTGATTACAAACTACAGACACCTGGGTGTAATTTACAGACAGAATTGTGGGAGATGAAGTTCTTAGTGCAAGACACCGTGGGGGTAAGGAGGACATCTAGTGGAGACCTGGGGAACACAACCAGACACTGTGACAGCGACCTGTATCCGGATGTTGTCCACATACACACATTGAAAAGACAAGTGTAAACGCGCTTCTGATGGGAATGTTATCCGATCAGCGTTCGGAGGGAGTCGAGGACGCATTGTGATCGGATCTCAGTGTAATGTAAACACAATCCAGCATCGTGTCTGCATTCACAGGTGGACGTCACACGAAACTGTCATTATTCCCCCTCCTCTCTCCCGAACTGAGAGCTGTGTGGTTTTGCGATACAGTCGAGTGCGAAGTACATCGCAAATATACTGACATGTTTGCCTTCGCACCCGAAAGTTGCAGAACCATTCATTTTCTGTAAAGAACGCGCATTTGTCCCACCACAGCTGGCAACGTTCTCGGACACATACGTTTCTCTCTACCGTTTCCATTACGCCATCTATCCACATTATTAGCACTTGCTAATTATTAATTACTTGCTCATTATTAGTACTTCATCCTCCTCATTTTGATCATTTTGTATCGTTTTTTGTTCCGCGGGAATGCGAGATCCGGTCTGTTATCCAGATACAGAAGCCACTTGATGTGGACAGGTGTAAACACACCGTGTCCTGATTGGCTTATGATCCGATCTGCTTGATCGGATCACGGTGATCACATGTTAATGCCAAGTGTAAACACAGCCTTAAACACGCCGCTCGTGTTCTGTGGAGGGAAGAGTGACGTGTCTCTGTTTGACAGTCTGATGGGTGAGTCTGGGTTTGGCGGATGCCAGGAGAACGTGGAGGGGGGATTATGGTGTGGGGTTGTTTTTCAGCGGTTGGGCTAGACCTCTTACTTCTAGTGAAGGGAAATCTTAATGCTTCTGCATTCCGAAACATTTTGGAAAATGCTATGCTTCCAGCTTAGTGGGAAGAGTTTAGGGAATACCCTTTTTATTCCAGCATGACCGAGCCCCAGTACATTATAACTGATGACACAAATGAACTGACTTGTGCATTAACTGATCCCAAATTATTTCAATATGGTTTAAATCAGTGTTAAATCTTTGTTAAAAATCTCATACTCAAGTCCTGACACAAGGACGAACTGTGAATCTAGACTAATAATACCATCTTTAGGAAACCTTTAGGTTACGCTTTATTTTGATGGTCCACTTTAGACAATTTACTAACAATAAGTCTCTTTGCAACTACAACTAAAGGTGCACCAGGGTAAAAGGCGGCTTTGTATTCTTTGCTAATTTGATCTAATATTTGATGGTTTTTAAAAGGTTGTAGATTTAAGTTGCAAATGAGAATCACAAAAATTATTGAATGAGACAAAGGTTTTGTAAATGATTTTCAGTTTTGTTCAAGGTAATAAAAGCTACCGGCTGACTTTTCCATTTGTTGACATAGTTAGATTCAGATGGGAAATATCATATATTAAGTTGGGTGTCTATCTTAGAGATAATCACCATATTTATAATGAAATATGATATTAATATTTGCATATAACACAATATAATGTATTGTTACAAATATAAATATGTAAAATTATTATGTGATCTCCTTCAATGCTTTCAGAATCTTTACTTTTTATTTTTTAAACATATTTTTATATTAACATATGAAGAGTTCAGATGTAAAAGCCTATAAGTGCCATCTTAAATTTTCTTCTAGAATGATCATTTTTATGAAGCTCATATATTTCAGTTCAGTAATTTCACTTAAATGGCAATGCAAATTACCTATTAATTGTCATTTAAGTGAAATTACTGAACTTAAATAAACGAGCTTGATAAAATTGATAATTCTAGAAGAACTTCCAGATGCACTTAGAGGCTTTTGCATCTGAACTCTTCATATTTCAGTGACAGTATATTTATTGAACACGAATGAATTGTTGTATTTAGCTAGATGTTGTTCTCACTGCTTCTCCTCATATCGGCGTGTAAAGTTCAGGCACAAACGCTGGCACGCTGTGTTAAACCCCTGTGTCTCTGTGCAGCTTCTGGCAGGCGTCCACACGTCCCGCTCAGCCTCTGGTCTCGGGTTTAAGACGACAAAGAGGATTATGAAGCAGCAAAGCAATTTCATTTAAGTCGCCCTTATCTTTGGGAAGTGCTGAATTCACACATTAGCAGAACAGGACAGGTGTGGAGAGATGATGGACACAGAGAGAAGGGGGAACACATTTATAAACAGGGTTTAATTGTGCTTTGGGGAGAGATCTGAGCTTTGACAGCGATGTTATTGAAGAGCAGTGACATCCTACGTTGTGTCCGTTCTTGTTCAGTGTTTGTGTGATGGAGGACTCATAAACACTAGTCTTAGTCACTGCAAGAGAGGCCTGGAGATCTTTAGATGTTTCAAGAGATTCTGACCTGGTTTTAATGTTAATTTAATGTTGGACAGCCACTTTATCCTCAAGTTTGAGCTGCATGTTCTCATTATATCATTATATATGAGCCGTAAAAGTCTGATGCTTCAAATATGAACTACAACAACAAAAACATATGCAAACATGTACTTTTTTTTTCTTGTATGGAAATGAGCAGTTTGTTCATTATGCCTGACAACTACACAGTATTTTTATGTAAATCTTACACCATTTTTATTTTATTTTTGTGTAGGACATGTTAGGAATGTGGTTATTGATGGTCATGTGAAAAGAATCTTAAGATGAATGTGAAACTTTTTCTTCTTTTCTTTTTTTTTTTTTGATATAGGAAGCAGTTTTGTAGTAAGCATGGGCAGTTATCTGGACGTCTCCAACTGGTTAAATCCAGCCAAACTGACCCTGTACTACCAGACCAACACCTCCACCCAGTGGGTGAGAGATTACTGCGGTCAGCGGACGACTGACCCCTGTGAACAACTCTGTGACCAGGACACTGGTGAGTCAACACACACACACACACACACACACATTGGGTTTTCATGTTTTATGGGGACATTCCATAGACCTAATGATACTGTACAAACTGTATATTCTCTCCCCTTACACTAACCAGACCCCTAAACCCATCACACACAACTTTCTACATGTTTACATTTTCAAAAAGCATCACTTATTTATAAGCTGTTTTCCTCATGGGGACCAAAAAACAATTCCCACAATGACTAAGATTTCGGATATTGCCATCTTTGTGGTACTATCCTGCTGAAGAAAGTGGGAAAAACAGCTAAACCACTGTAAAAAGTGGTAACCTGCAATTGTTACGTTAAAAAGAGCAGTTCCCGCCTGATCTTACCCTTAAAGCATTGGTATAATGCCCTTTTCACAAGATGTAAAATAAATCTCTGATGTCCCCAGAGTGTGTGTGTGAAGGGTAAGCTCAAAATACCCCACATATATTGTTATATAGCATGTTAAAGCTGTCAATTTTTGAGGGTGAGCAAAAACACACCATTTTGTGTCTGTTCCTTTAAATGCAAATGAGCTGCTGCTCCCGGCACAGGGGGCAGAGCTTCAACAACTTGCACTCATACAGTCATGCACTGAAAATGTCAAAAACTTTTAGCCTTTTATGTTCAAACCGGAGTCAGACAATGATGGAGAGACTCAAGAAGAAGTGACAACATGTAGAAGCAACAGGACATTTCTGATTGGTTAGTTGATGAATTTATGTAGTTTATGTGTAGTTATCTTCTAATCATTGATTAGCATATTCTGTCTTGATAATCTATAAATCGTGTTCAGGGGGCGGGGTTTATGTAAATGTTAGGGTTGGTGATGTCACTAACCCGGGAGGAATGTGGTGTAGTCTCTACCAGCCGTTTGTTGTAGTCCTTAAAAAGTGATTTCTTTAAAAGTAAATATCTCCCTTTGCTTTGAACTTTGAGCGTCGTAACTTTGCAGATGTTGTTTATGCTCAAACAGCAACATTACACACTAACTAAAGTTAGAAAAGTCAAATCATAATCAACCACACCTTTAAATTTACTTTTGTTGGTGCAACCTAATATATTTAGGTTGATTCTGTAATGTGAAATAAAATTTTTATCTAATTTAATTTAGCCTGATCATAGCTGGTTAAAGGAACCGTATGTAAGAAATGTATTTCAGTTAATCATAAAAGGGGATACACTGCTCTACAGTAATTTGAAAGCGATTGCAGTACCAGTTTTGGCCACAATCTTACATACGGTTCCTTTAAGCATGCTGGTTTTAGACACTCTTTTAGATGACCAACCAACTGAAACCATCTTTGCCAGGCTGGGAGACCAGTTTGACTAAATTAAACCAGCTACATCCATATTAAACCAGCTAAGACCAGACAACCAGCTTAGGTGTTTGTTTGTTTGTTTTTTTGTTTTTGTTTGTTTTTTTTCAGCAGGGCCGGCTTAACCCTGCTTAGCTTCAGTGTGAATGCAGTCAAAGCTTCAGGTTGAGAACTGTTGGCTGTTATAGAAGGTCTTCTGTAGTTTCCCAGTGTTCCAGAACACAAGTGTTTTTTTGTTTTTGTTTTTGTTTAGTTTTTTACAAGAGTAAAGGATATTGAAAAATGATTTAGCCATTTATATTGTATAGAAAGCTAGAAATTATATATTGTTTCTTCTTAAAATAAGCAATACATTAGTTAATAGCTGCCAGTGTTAGAGAAGTGATCCAAAGTTACCATACATAATTTAACAGAATTAATAAAACATAAAAAATGAAATAAATGAAATTAAATGAAATTGGCCATAAATTTCACAGATAATCACAAAGAAACTAAGTTTCACATTGAATTAAATGTAAAATGTTTAAGTAGAAAGACTGAAATAGTAATTTCTTGTAAGACATACTTCAATAATCTTTGTTTTATTTATAACAAAATATGTTTTTATAGTTTGAAGTGGAATAACCAGTAAAAAAAAACACACACAAAAAAAAAAAAAATATTGTAAGGTTAGACTACAGCATCTGAGAAACAGATTCACCTCACAGTTATCATACATGCATTAAAAAAAGTTGCCATCTGACACACACACACACACACACACACATATGGGGAAACACATTTATTTGCTCATGACCTTCTGTGGTAATCCGTCGCTCAAGGTCTCAGTCAGGTTGAGTCGGTTTGCAGGGCGTGAGTTTGATAAGCGTGCCGATTCCTGGGGATCATGGGAATAACACAAGCCCACTGTGACGTCTCAGGCTCAGGGCTTACAAGCCTCACGCTTGACATTTACAGTTATTGTCAAGGAATCTGTCTTTGTAGCTGCTCTTTTGCAATATGGTCAAGAGCTGTAACACACGGTGCTCTTTAGACAGCGTATACAGTCAATTTGATTGTGACACAATGATTGACGAACACACAACATATCCCATAACAGCCTATTATTATTCACTGCCAAGACTGTGATTCTGTCACACTAGTCTCATGCTAAGACTTAAATGTCATGGTTATACATTTATAACAGTATTATAAAACAGCAAATTGTAAGTGCATATGCATGCACAAGTCTAAAATGTTTCCCATTTGTTATACACACTGAAATTCAATTATTATCTGTGCTAATAAGCTGTATCTGTAGTTCAATCCGCAATATTCCTTTCATTGTTTGGCCTCATCCATTGTAAATGTCTTTGAATACAGCTCTAGTTCATCATATAGGTCTGTTGCCTGCATTTATTTTTAAACACAGCACCATGAAAGCTCCGATCTTTAAGCCAGTGTTCTGTGACCTGACATTTAGATGCATTATCTACCTCTTCTTTCTCTCTTTTAACTGGGCTTACTCCTAAAGAAAAGGAGGGGACAATATGAGTGGTTCTGTATAGGAGTAAACCTGTATCGGATTATATCTCTTCTGCTTTTAGCACATACTGTAAAAGCCGCATGAAATCACTAATGCACCGTCACTGGTGATGCATTAACACACCTGAATGCACATTAAAGATTAGATTCATAAATGTGAAGGTGAATCTGGAAAACCAAAAGGAACAGCAAGTTAGAAAAGTGCTGCATGCGCTAAACAAGGCATTTGAAAGACGGAAATGAAAACCAAATTATATTACCAAAGTGAAATACAGTTAAACACTGTTATCTAAAAAAAACAACAAAAAAAACAGAAGTTATATAAGATATAATGGTATCACATTATACTAAGGTCCATTTGTTAACACTGGTTAAATGCATTAACTAACGTGAACTGTCAATGAGCTAAACATGCATATAATTACTGATGCCATAAATCATAAATTAATACTTTTATTCAGCAAGGGCACATTAAATTGATCAAAAGTGACAGTAAACACATTTATCATTTTACAAAATATTTCTATCTCAAGCAACTTCTGTTCTAGAGAACTTTCTATTAATTAAGAAATCCAAAAAAACAACAACATTTCAACATTGATAATAATCATAACTGTTTCTTGAGCATCAAATCATCATATTAGAATGATTTCTGAAGGATCATGTGGCACTGAAGACTGGAATAATGATGCTGAAAATACAGCTTTGATTTTAAATTGTAATAAAATGTCAAATAAATGCATAAAAAATCTGAATTATTCCAAGCTTTTATATATTACAAGACGTGTTACCAATCTTTGTTAAAGTTGGTTGAATACCTTTAGTAGAGCTGTACTACTTATTATTATCATTACGGGGCGACGGTGTGACAAGGTGTGCCGTAGACTTCCGAATCGATCCGTGCAGGAATAGGAGTCTGGCAGAGGCGTGATGCGGGAGCACTTGAGGAGGCTGACTATCAGTTGGGATTGCAGCGTTCTGGATGAGCAGCTGAGCTTTGATTGCATACGCTGGAGGCTGGCCAGTAATCAGTTTCATTAGTCCAGACGAGGGCATTACTGTCCCATGTGCCACCACAGTCCTTGCCATCCTCCTCTGAGTGTTTCTGTTCCTGTACAGCACAATCTCTACAACACCAAGGTCATTGGTTTGATTGAACTGCAGCTCTGGTTGCCAATGTACTACTGTACAAAAAAAGGAATGGAGCACTTGCACTGAGCTTCGTGACGCACTTCCATTTGGAAATAGTACGTCTCACTTATTTCCAGTTCTGTTTACTTTCAATGTAGGGTGGTCAATCAGTTGAACAAACGCCACCTAAAATGAGTGTCCGCAATAAGATTTTGGCAATTTGTATTGACAGGAGTGTGATGTTACGAGTACGTTAGTTTAAGAACTACATTACCCAGCATGCCACACTAGTTAGGAGCATGTGCAGAAGCCCGTCTAGCATGTGGCCATAGTGGGTAGCACTGTACTGTGGTGATGTGCAAGTTGTCTAGTAAAAATGAAAGATCATCTATCACGCCTCGTCTGCTTATTATAAGACTAAGCAAAACAACACAAGGAGAATGGATATTCTGATGTTTACTCTGCGCAGAATTTTCCAAACTCATCGAAACATGAAGTTTTAATCCAACCCAAGCCCATCTGAGAAAGCAGCGGGTGTTAAAAATACGCCATTATATTATCAGTGTTCGTCTAAACTAGTGACCGCGACGCTGAAGTGTGTGAGAATAGAGGAATAACATCAGTACGAACCACCAACATTTATTTATTTGGATTCAATATTTGAATCATTCTGTGTCATTTTTCAATGTCAATCTTTTCACTGTTTACATGTCCATTCCCAAAATGCTGTAATATTCAAAGTAGTTGACTGCCATTCTCCTCTACGCTGTGTGTGTTGATTAAATAGCCTATTTAACATTGTTACAGGCACCGCGCGAGCATGCATCATTCATTCATTCATTCGTTCGTTCGTTCGTTCGTTCGTTCGTTCGTTCATTCATTCATTCATTCATTCAGTCATGCATTCATGCATTCATGCGTTCATGCGTTCGTTCGTTCGTTCGTTCGTTTGTTCGTTCGTTCGCTCGTTCATTCATTCATTCATTCATTCATTCATTCATTCATGCATTCATGCATTCATGCATTCATGCATTCATTCATTCATGCATTCATTCATTCAACTATTTTAAAAGACTGGAATAAACACCAGCGCACACAAGCAATCCTTTTAATGGGGAATAGGAATGGGAATTGTTTTATTTGAAACAGGGACAATGCACAAATAAACATTAAACTTGTTAAACAAGAGAATATGTATAGGGCCAGGTTATAGCAACAGTCAATCTGTAGTCAATTTCATTTAAAAATCTAAATCCAACAGGTATGAAATGTCAGAAAGAGAAAAACACTGTTAATGAGAAGTCGAGCATATAGGACTGCGGCAGCTTAGTGCATACATATATTTAGCTATTTATTATTCAGAATGCACAGATGGAAAGAAAATATATTTATAGGAACATTTTAGCAGGCTCAAGATAATTAATACAGAGATCATTATTATATTTTAATCAATTGGCAGCCATAAAACATAGTGATAATGATAGAGCGTGGAAGTAGTTTTGCAAGTAGTCCATTAGAATCTAGTGTTGCACTGTTTGTGTGTGCTTTATAGTTTCATGACGTCATCACCCACCATTGGACTGATTTCACACATGCTTCACGACGCAATCCCGCAGAACGTTCCCACAGCGTCAATCGACGCCGCGCGAGTTCCCGCTTCAGGGAACCAAGGATACACTCGTAACCGAGGCGTTTTCCACCAGGAACCCCACAATTATTTAAAAAATAAGCTGAAATAATGCAGGCTGACATCTTCAGCAGAAGCAAATACCATCGATTAACAACCTTGTAGCTCACAGTAGGTCTGCCTTTAAATGTTTATTAAGTTATCATTAAAAATTATTGTCCCTGTGGAGAAAATGAATGGAGTTTTTACTTCTGGAACCCAGCGCTCTATAACAGACCAGCGGGTAAAACTCTTGGATGTATTTTAAAGAGTCAGTGTTTTGAACTTCACCATTTTTTTTAATTGATCCTGATACGTGTTCATTGTCACAATTATAAACCCAATTATAAACTCCCGCAGTGTTTCCAATTTTGTGTGCCATATGCATCAAAATCCTTTTCTTACTTAGTATTATTATCTTGTTTCCAGTGCAAATATCAAAAAAAATTCTTAAATCAAGATGCATTTACTAAAGTTGTAAAATGCCATACGATATTATGTCTTGTTTTCTGGGGAAATAAATCAAAATTAATTGAATCTTTGCTTAAAACAAGCAAAATGATTTGCCAGATGGGTAAGAAAAATAATAAATCTTTAAGTGTTCGCACCTTGTGGATCCATTAATTAGTTGAAACAACACCAGGCGCATGTGCAGAGTATGTGCAGTTAGAAAAGCAGGACTAATGTCTACAAACCTCTGCTGAAGCTGCTGATACTACTGTATATTCACACATTTTTTGAATGCATATATATCTAGAGTGTATATTATAACCATAAAACAGTCTTGCGTGTGCATGGAGTGCCATTCAATCACTCATGTATAACAGTGGCCGACCCTTGTTTGTGTGAGCAGATAAGCCTAGATTTATCACCGCACATTAGTCAGTGCCACACATGCACAATGGCAATCATTAATATTAGCACAGTGTATAGCAATAACAACACACACACACACACACACACAGACACACACACACACACACACACAGCCTTAAATCAATCAACACATGGCGACACATGCATTATACTTACTGGATCATGTCGTATTTATGATATTTAAATGACAAAAGAGGGCTTCTCATAAAGGCAGCTGGAGTCAATGATTCGGAGAGCAATCAAAACTCTATTTAGGTTTTTTGTGGAGTGATAGTCTAAGATCATCGATTTGCCTGATGCACTGAGGATGGTGCTGGAGCTGTCGAGATATTGTTATGTTAATGAGAGAGAGTTCTAATCTCTCCGGCTCAGTACAGAGAGCGATTCTGAGCTTAGCATCAGCTGAACACTCGGCCAAGAGCTGGTGCGTTCCTCTCTTCATCTTGTACCAGTTGAGTCCTCTTAGAATCTCTATTTCATCTGCTCACTCAGCCATTTACACTAGACTCCGGACTCGCAGAAGTAATGTCTAATCAGAACAGAAGCAGAATAAAGCGTGAGTTGACAGATGGAGCCGTCATTTGCTTCATTGTTGTAGTTTCTATATCTACCATGTATAGATAGCAGAGTTTTTTGGCACATGTACATTTACTGTACAATGGGATTCTTTTTCGCTTTTCACTTTAGCCGTGTGTGCATGACGACAGCAGATACACCACAGTACAACAGCACGCAGCATGCAGACAAAGAGCATGACGCAGATGTCTAGGGGATAAATGCGCACTGTAAAAATCACTCAGATTGTACAAGATTAAATAGCAATTTATTTTGATAAAATACTGTGTTTTGCTTTGTTCTTATTACTGTTCATCTTATCTTTTTTCTTGTCAGAAAACAAAACATTTAATAAAATCATCACAAGGCTGCATCGTCACAACAATTCACCAATATGTCACTGATTTCCTCTTTTAGAACACAACTATTTGTTATGAAATAAAAGTTAAGCAGTTCAAATCTAGCCATAACTTGAATCACATATAGCAGAATTGTTGGTGTGTTCTGATCACTGGTCAGAATTACTGTGAAATCAATGCAGATCCTTTTTTTTCTTTCTTTTTTTTCTTTTTTCTTTTTTTTGTCAGAAGACAAAATAAAAAAAATAAAAAAACATAACATCATACGGAATTGTGACTTCATTTTCATTTATGCATTTGGCAGACGCTTTTATCCAAAGCGACTTCATTGCATTTCAAGATACACATTTACATTCTTATCAGTTCTTGCTTTCATTGGGACTCTAACCCATGACCTTGGTGTTGCAAGCGCCAGCGCTCTACTGTTTGAGCTTCAGGAAAGCTTCATACGGAACTAGAATCAAGTAGTTAAAGTCCCCCCGTAGTTAATAATTGCATCCCTTAAAACTCATCTTTGATCACCAAAATTACTTATTTAATTGTTTTTTGTCCTTGAAAAAATTATTTATGCCTTAAAATATCTTGAATGTACCTCGACACTCTTGCCTCATTTAGTATACGCGAATATGCAAATGAGTATGTGAATATGCAAATGAGCCCCGCCTCCACTCACTCCCTCAGCTCAGAGATCCACTGGTTGACGATCACACGTTGATCTGATTGGTTACAAGGTAGTTTGTGACGTCAGAAACAC
Organism: Leuciscus idus; assembly: GCA_021554675.1. NCBI lineage: Eukaryota > Metazoa > Chordata > Actinopteri > Cypriniformes > Leuciscidae > Leuciscus > Leuciscus idus. The sequence continues at coordinate 2,411,694 of CM038624.1, forward strand.
CAGCGATTTCAAAGCGTGTGTTTGAGACTGTCTTTGGTTCACTGCAGTTTTAAGGAGGAAATACTCAGCAATGGTGTCGACTTATGAATTTACACATGCTTTGAGTTAAAGCTTATTAAAAACACCACATAGACACATAAACAACATTAAAAGCTGGATTTATACCACAGGGGGACTTTAAGATTCTCTCAGAACACAACTATTAGAAATAGATAAATAAATGAAGCAGAAAGATGTAGTCATAATTCACAATCAACATTATGTATAGCAGTATTATGCGGTAAAGTATATAAGTAATGTTGTCTATAGTCTTTATTAGCCATTAAGAGAGCAGGGGTTTTAATAATATTGCGGTAATTAAATGTTTTCTGTGTACTGTTGAGAAACCAAAACACACTGGCATGCAAATTAGCTCCAAGTTCTCAGCCAAAGGGAACAATGACCACAATAATGGTGACTTCAAACAAAGCATTGTTTACACTATTATCCCACAATGCAGGTTTTTTGTTTGTTTTTTTTTGGGTTTTTTCTGCAGTAATTTGTTGGGTTATGATCTAAAATGACCTAGTATGCAGTATTTTATTGTAAGAAATTGCTGTTAAATCCTGGTATTTTTTAATGGTGCATGTTTAAAAAAATTAAATAAATAAATGAATTGCAGAAAAAATTATATTCTGCATTATTTCAAAGTTGTCAATCAAATAAACAATTTTTTTATATTGGTCCTGGGACTCAATTGTGACCATTTCCACTGCTTATTAATTAATTACAAACTCACAAATTCTCTCTCTCTCTCTCTCTCTCTCTCTCTCTCTCTCTCTCTCTCTCTCTCTCTCTCTCTCTCTCTCTCTCTCTCTCTCTCTCTCTCTCTCTCTCTCTCTGGCTTGTTTTAACAACTATAGCATAATAAAACAGTTGACGACGTGAAGCTGTGCTTTCATATGGAAGATGCAGAAATAACATATTATGGAGATAATTGGCAGGAGATTATGTTTGTGTTTCATTATCAGCGTATTCCTGTTGTCTCTAAATATCCTCTGCTGGAAATGCTGAACCCTGATGCTCTCTGTGTAAGAATGATGCTTCTAATGTTTTCCCAGCTGGATCTCAACACTTGTTGTACACAAGAAGCTCATTGTTGGTGAAATATATTATACAAATCATGGGGGCTGATATAATTTACAATGAGTAGAGATATATATTTAAAGTTGTTAATTGAAACTACTTACATGGCTGTTTTGCGTAATAGCAGTTTGCTTGTCTTTATTCAATAACACTTTATTTGAAGGTGTCATTGTTACAATGCAATTATATATTTAAGTACTGAGTAATATTAATTAACTGCATGTACTTACTATAGGGTTAGGGTAGGATTAGGATTTGTTTGAGGGTTAGTTGCATGTAATTATGTACAATTTATAGTTATTGTAAGATATGCAACAAGAACACTTGTTAAAGTGTTAAAGTGTTAACCTTTATTCTTCACCACAATGGAAGCCTCCTATTAACATTTTGCGAGATCTTTGCTTTGAGGCATTTCATTTACTCAGATTCTCTCAGTGTATTCAACTCGTTTACAGCGTGTGTGTGTGTGTGTGTGTGTGTGTGTGTGTGTGCACTATATTATAGATATTATAGAGGAAAGGGAAAAGTGTGGTATTCAAGTTATGCATTAATCAGCATTGAAACTGCATCTTTTATCTTTCCATATCGTGATCCACAGACGGATCACAACATGCTCTAGCAAACCATTAAACCAGTGGGTCTCAGACTTTTCAGGCCAAGCATCCCCAGTTTGGCACTAATTATGTCTGCATTATATTATAAATCATAATGAATGACCATTTATTTTTTAGTCATAATGAAAACATTTCACAAAAAATGTTGTTTGATAGGTTTTAACATATGCATGCATGTTTACTAGTAATATATTGAACAACACCGGATATTCTGCTTGGAAACCTGTGTAATGTTGAGGAAAACTGACTTATGCCAGTCAGTCAAAAACAGCTAAAGTTATTTCTGAGAAAATTGAGTAATAGGAGCATTAGTTATGGGTTAGGGTTAATTTGAGGACATTTTCCACTTGATTTGATCTTTTGTATCTAATTCAATGAAAGTCTGACATTTTTAAGTGTTGTCATTTCGTTTCAAACCTGTATGATCTTCTGTGGATCTCCCAAGAAAATAGATCTGGACTATCACTTCAAATGTCTAAAAGTGTCTAAATACTGTCTTTGGCTACCGTACAGTACAAGGGGCGGCAGTGGCTCAGTGGTTCATGTAGGTTGTCTACAAACCGAAAGGTTGGTGGTTCAATCCCCGGTTCCACCTGACCAAGTGTCGAGGTGTCCATGAGCAAGACACCTAACCCCAGCTGCTCCCGACGAGCTGGATGGCGCCTTGCATGGCTGACACTGCCGTCGGTGTATGAATGAGTGAGTGGATGGGTGAATGTGAGGCTATGTAAAGCGCTTTGGTGGCCATAGGTCTATGAAAGCGCTATATAAATGCAGTCCATTTACCATTTACCAGTATACACTTTTTTTTTTCTTTTTTTTCTTCTTCTTTTTTGTCAGCAATGAGGCATTAAAGTGACACTAAAGACATTTATAATGTTATTAAATATTTCCATTTCCATTAAATGCTGTTCTTTTAACTTTAATCAAATAATCCTGAATTAAAAATGTATCAGTTTCCACAAAAATATTAAGCACGCCATTTTTTAAAAGTTTTTTTAAATGTATTTTTTTATCATAACTGTTTCTTGAGCATCAAATCATCATATTAGAATGATTTCTGAATGATCATGTGACACTGAAGACTGGAGTAATGATGCTGAAAATGCAGCTTTGAATAAATTACACTTTACTATATATTCACATAGAAAACAGCTGTTTTAAATTGAAATATCAAGTCAAGTCAAGTATATTTGTATAGCGCTTTTCACAATACAGATTGTATCAAAGCAGCTTCACAGTATTAAATTAAAATAATACAACAAAGTTTGTTTCAAGAGGAATTTATTGATTGATAAAATTAAATTAAATATCCCCAAAATATCCCCAACTGAGCAAGCCAAAGGCAACAGTGGCAAGGAACCGAAAAACTCCATCAAGTGACAGCGTGTATATCACTTGAGAGTATAACTGTTTTTTACTGCATTTTTTATCAAATAAATGCAGCCTGGGTTAGCAGAAGACACAAAAACGTTAAAAACCCATACAGAACCAAACGTGTGTGTAAATTTCCACTTTTGCAATTGATTGGACATGATGAGTAATCAATATTTTTGGTTTAATAGGTGAAAATCTATCCTCTGTCAACTACTTGATTTACTGAAGATTGTGACTTTAGCATTAACATCATCTGTCATATTAGATTACAAATAATAAATAAAAGAGCTTAATCTTAATGTGTGATGTACAACTGACACAAAAAATCTGATATTTTCTTTTAATTTGATCCTTGGAGTTCACAGCCCTGTTTCAGCGGTCTTATTTGAGATGAGATGATACACGGTGAACACCGCTCCTCTGATGTCTCTCGATCAGTCCCACACACACACACACACACAGGCTATCGGTGTTTATTGCTGCAGATTGTTCAGAGACAGTTCCAGGTTTGCAGACTTACAAACACCGGAGAGAGAGAGACCAGCGAGCGCTGATGATCTGTCATAAACAGGAAGCCGGATCATATTCATGATCATATTCATTCTAAATTCATATCCTGCTGCTGTGATCCTGCTGAAAGCCACCCAATGAAAGTCAAATGTTTGAGCGCCAGATAAGACGCCGGCTGCGGGACAATCCGCCGCATGCCACACACAAGTAAATAATGGGAAAACTGCATGAAACAGTGCAGTGGAGAGTGACATTGCAGGACACACTGATACATGTGAATGATGTCAAGAGTGGAAACTGGAACTTAACATTAAAGACGTTTATATTGTTACAAAAAATATATATATATTTCAAGTAAATGCTGTTCTTTTTAACTTTATATTCAACAAAGAATCCTCAAAAAAAATAAAAAATATGAAGCACAACTGTTTTCAACATAATCATAAATGTTTCTTGAGAAGCAAATCATCATATTAGAATGATTTCTGAAGGATCATGTGACACTGAAGACTGGAGTAATAATGCTGAGAAATGGTTTGCCAGGAGTGTAAACTGGAAACAAATCAATTTGCTACGGTCTGGTTTGTGTTCAAGTTTAGCTGGAGTCGGTTCTGTTGTTTGCATTGGTTTCTATGGTGATTCATTGTTTGGTTACACCTGTTTCTCGTTTCCTTTCATTGATTTTTCTTTGTGTTTGTTACGTTCTTTGTATGATCGCGTTAGTTGTTCTGTTCATGTGTTTTGATCCCTGATTCTCCTGAGAAACCTTAGGCTACGTGCGGTCTGAACTAAATGTGGAACAAATCCTTTTTTTTTTTCTCACATATGACTCAGACTTGTTTTTGTCATGACATTGTGAGCTGAATTAAACACATTTTACAAAAAAAAAAAAATAGGGAAAACAGGCATTCTCTTATAATATCTATTTTTTTTCTTGCTGTATTGTTTATAATTAATTGATTGAGGAATACTAAGAAGGTTGATATCTAACTTTAAAAAATGAATGAGGAAGAGGGTAGTGAATGACGTCCCGGGTCACTAAAGACCCAAGGTATGCATTTAAGAGTTAAACAGAAACAAAATCATAGACTGGAGTTTAATTCCAGTGCTTTTTAAGTATCACAGCATGAATGTTTCCAGCTCTATATGAGGATGAGGACTTCACCACTGAATTTAAATAAACGGAGAGTTGCGTAATAAACGATGTCTGGCGTATCTTGAGGTCCAGCCGTGACCACAGCCAGGCCGAGTGTTATCAGACGCTTCTCTCCGTGTCGAGCGAGATGGAGAACGGGCCGATAGAAGACTCTTGTCTTTCCACACACACACACACTGAGTCAGTGAGAGTCCGGGCCCGACGCCAGCCCAATCTCGGCCCACAACCAGCTTTTGATTAAACCACAAGGTCATCAGCTCCGATTCCCTGCCCCGCTCTCCTCTCTCACGGGCGGCTTGAGAAATATATGTTTTGCTCACGACTTAATAAAAGCTAGCCAAGCCTCTCTTGTATTCATCTGCTATAAATATTCCTCGTTTGCACTCTCTCTCTCTCTCTCTCCCCCCCACACACAGACAACTAATAGAGGACAAAATGGCTCTGTCATTTCATAGTGTTCAGAGTTTATCAGCCCTGTTTTCTCTCTCTCTCTCTCTCTACTCTTGTCCATATGTCTCTGTGGGAGTGTAACATGATAAATCTTCTCAAGGTCCATAGGCGGAATTGCTTCCCTCGAAATTGTGTAACACCGGGAAATATTCATCCGAACAACAATATCTCTTTTCCAGTGCCCACGCGTTGAACCTTGAAATCAGAAAATTGCCCTTTCGCGAGAAGCATTCTAATGAAAGCATCTATTAATCACCAGAGTTCAGATATTAAAAAGACAAAGAGCCGCGACGATCAGAATCATTGTGCTCGAATCTTTTCTTTTCGCCATCAGGCCGTGAGAAAGAGAAGGCACAGTGCCAGTGTTGTTTGGGCGTGCAAATAATCCCACGTGTCAGCACAAACCACACAATAGGGAAACGCTCATGCTTCATTCCGAATGTTAAAATATAAGGACATCGGGAGGCCTTTGTAATGGAAATGAAGACTTGAAATAAATGAATCGTATGCTCTTGATCAAAGTGCTGCTAAATTGTATACAACTATGTCTCTGACAGCACTGAATCCCTCATGCATGTAGTGTGCAATGCTTGATATACAGTAGTGACTGCAGGAAAGGAAAAGAAGTCACAGTATTCAGCTTCAGATCAATGGTGTTTTATTCGTTTGCTTCATGCTTACTCATATTGAACCTTTCTAATCATATAACGTTATAGGGAATATGTGGTTATATTGTACAGTAGCATAAATCTAGCACATAGAGTAAAAGAGTAGTGCTGACCCCATACAAAATAGGTTTAAAATAGGCTTTGTTTCACAGAGAAATAAATATAAAGGTTTGGAATGACATTACACAGACCTGAGGGTCGTAACGAATTACAAATATTCAGGTTACTGTAATCAATGTAATCAACATTTATAACCAACGTTTTTTTGTTGTTGTTGTTTTTTTTAGCAAATGTACAATTTTGGGTGAACGATCCCTTGAAAGTTGTATTAAAGTAACTAATGTTTTGTTCACACTGTAAAATGTGAGATTAAAATGGACATTCAAACTTTGCAGTGAAGAAACGTTGCTTCATAATGCAGTCGACGCTCTTTCATTCCGATATAACCTGCATTGTTTGAGCAGACTAGAGGGAATGAAGGCGACCAGAAACGCCAAAGCTCAGATTTTTCAACTCGGGCGTCAGACGCGAATTCGTCTTTACATTGACTTCACATGGAAATCACTCGCTCCAGGCGCTCAATTCGCGTTCAGTGTGAACGCAGCATTAGAAGCCCTTCAAAGAGAGTCACTTGAAACCCTTTCCAACTTTGTTCAAAAAATAATTCAATGATGTCAAGTTGCTCTCGCATACACAAACATTTACATTTAGTCATTTAGCAGACGCGACTTACAAATTAGGACTAAATTAAGCGAGTCATCGTGAAGAGGCAAAAACAATGCAAGAAGTGCTCAGAATACAAAGTGCAGGCATTGCTCAGAGTAGCATAAGCCAGACAAGGGAGGATTAAGGAAAAAGGAAGGATTATTTTATTTTATTTTATTTTTTTAAGAGGTTAAGTGCTCTCGGAAGAGATGAGTTGTCAGCTGTCTTCTGAATGTTGTCAGGGATTCTGCATTCCGGATCCCCAGCATCCCCAGGGCGGGGAGAGCATTCCACCAGCATGGAACCGTGAATGAGAATGTTCTGGAGAGTGATTTTGTGGCTCTCTGTGATGGAACCGCGAGTTGTCGCTCGTTGACCGATCGTAGGCTTCTGGTAGGGATGTAGACTCGTAGGAGCGAGTGAAAGTAGGAGGTAGCTGAGCCTGTGATAGATCTGTAAGTAAGCGTCAATGCCTTGAACTTGATGCGAGCAGCGAGTGGTAGCGAGTGCAGAGAGATGAACAGAGGAGTGACGTGGGCCCTTATGGGCTCGTTGAAGACGAGACGAGGTGCAGCGTTCTGAATCATTTGTAGAGGTTTAGTTGCACATGATGGAAGTCCAGCCAGAAGAGCATTGCAGTAATCAAGCCTAGAAATTACCAGGGCTGCGTTTCCCAAAAGCATCGTAAGCCTAAGTTAATCGTAGAGACCATTGGTGGCAATTGTTCTACGATCAACTTAAGCTCACAATACTTTTGGGAAACACAGCCCAGGGCCATGCTCAGTTAGGAAAGGCCTGATCTTCCTGATGTTGTGCAGTGCAAACCGGCATGATCGAGCTGTCTTTGTAATTTGGTCTGTGAAGGTCAGCTGGTCATCCAATATTACTCCAATATTTCTGACTGACCTTGATGGGGTGATTGATGATGAGTATAGCTGGATAGTGAAGTCGTGTTGTAGAGACGGATTGGCAGGGAGGACGAGAAGGTCAGTCTTTGCCAGGTTGAGCTGCAGGTGATGTTCCTTCATCCATGCCGAGATGTCCGCCAGACAGCTTGAGATCCGTGCAGCTACTGTGGGATCATCTGGTTGAAATGAGAGGAAGAGCTGTTTGTCATCAGCATAGCAGTGGTAAGAGAAACCATGTGCCTGTATGATGTGTCCCAGTGATGTGGTGTAGATGGAGAAGAGGAGGAGTCCAAGCACTGAACCCTGAGGAACCCCTGTGGTCAGATGATGTGCTTTGGATACCTCGCCTCTCCATGCGACCTTGAAGGACCTCGAACAAACTCGCTTCAGATATAACCTTTGAAGGACAACCGTTTATAGGCAATCTTCCTACAAAATAGTTGAAATCATCATTGAGAGGCGTTTGATTGAAAGCTCTAAATCAGAATAATTGGCACATCATCTGGAGGACCAGCACTTACTGCCACAGAAGTGTTTTAGTGCATTTGAACCTTCATTTGAAAAGATGGAAAGGCTCATTTTCTGCCATGTATAGCAGAAGGGCTGCTTCCTCGGTGATTTGATGGTACAGGTATCTGTCATATGCATATGCACTCATAGAAAATGAATTATTAAGCACTTGGCTATTAAACTAATTGCTTCTGCAATGTCTGCGTGTGCAGTTTCACTCTCACTGCCAGACATTTGTCCTTTTTATTTATTTATTTGTATCTCTTTTTGTTCTGCTTTTCCTCTGTCTCTTTTTATTTCATCTGTAAAATACATATTTTTTTTTGTATATTCAGAGTTTTGAACTTTGAAGTGCAAGTTGAGATGTTCAGGGTTTGATTTTTTGTTTTTTAGAAGAACATTTTGTAACATTTTATGGTAACACTTTATTTTACAGTGTCCTTGTTACATATGTTACATGTACTTACGATAGTTATAACAGTAAATTATGCATAATTGCATGCAACTAACCCTCAACCAAAACCCTAATCCTACCCTAACCCTATAGTAAGTACATGTAGTTGCTTAATATTACTCTGTACTTAAATATATAATTACACTGTAACAATGACACCTTAAAATAAAGTGTAACCCACTTTATTGTACAATGTCCTTATTATATATGTTATATGTACTTAATATGGTAATAACAGTAAATTATCCATAATAACAAGCAACTAACCCCAAACAAAACCCTAATCCTAATTATATAGTATGTACATGTTGTTAATTAATATTACTCAGTATAATTTCACTGTAAAAAGTGCACCTTAAAATAGTGTAACCGAAAAGTTTATATTAGTTTTTTAAATTTTTTTTATCATATTCAGGGGTGTGAAGTAACTAATTAGAAATATTCAGGTTACTGTAATCAGTGTAACCAACATTTATAACCAATGTTTGTTTGTTTTTGTTTTTTTATCCTTTTCATGCAATCTGCCTTCATTTAGCGAGTACACTCTTGTGCAAAAAATCAAACAAAACAAAACAAAAATTCCAGTTCAACATTTTTGTACAAGTCAGTTGTGGACGCTGGTGAAAATATTTCTGCATTTAATGCAAATTGTTTCTTACAAATTAAATTATCAGCATAACAATTTGAGCTGTGTAAAAGGATGATGCCCGACTTTTAGAACAATTTACATTCATGTTGAAATTGTAACATATTCAATAGAATGGAATTACAATGTTGTTAGCTCACTATATTTGCCTATTTCAGTGCATTAACTGTTTGATTATATCAGTCATTCTTATTTCTTTATCACAAAACACAAAAACTGGCACCATTTTGAAGAGAAATTGGCAATCTCTCTCTTTTGAACCCATCTCTGGTGTGTGATGCTGAGTTTTCGGAAGAGTTTTGTGTTCTTTGCACTGTGCTGACCATTGATATTTCTGTGCAACAATGGCTCACTCAGTAGGGATGCTCCGATCGATCGTCCGCAGATCGTTATCGCACGATAATCACAATCTATGGCTGCATTCAAAAGCTTAGTTAGCTGACTTGTTGCCCTATCAAGCAATGACTTTTGCAGGCAAAATAGAGCGAGCTTTGATGAGAACTAAGCGAATACAAAATGTCTCGCTAGAAATGACATTAAAAGTGTAAACATTGTTTAAAAATTTACATTTACACACAAACTAACCACCAGCCGCAACTTTCAGATGACATCTTTATTTTTTAGCCCAACTGGAAAGCACAGGATTGTGGGATATCAAAGGCAGGATACATCTATGTTGTCTTCAAAATCTCAGGAGATGGGAAGTGAAGCTAACACTGGATTCGTACGTGCCTTGATGCCTTTCTGCCGTGGAATGAGCATTTTTAAACTTCCGGACACAGTCCTCAACTCGATCAAAATTTGGCAGATCTCAAGAATTTTTAAAACAGTAATGCGGCTCGACACAACATGAAACTGTGCTGGAAGTGTCACCAGAGGCTCTACACATGAACTCCAGCATTGAGAACATTGTTTGTGAACACAGAGTTTACTAAAAAGAAAGATTTTTAACAACTCACTGTAGCTGTGTGTCCGCCGGCATTCTGACAGTCAAAAATAGTCGATCTCCGAATGCGAATGAACTGACTCTGAATTTTAGTATTGCTTCTTATATGAGGATCCTTTTTCAAATACAAGGTCAATATTGATTTTCACTAACGACAAAACAACAAATTATCCGTGAATTTATATGGAACTAAGCTTTAGGAGCTTTACTCTCCTCCCTGTTACGTTGCATTCGGAGATCGACTATTTTTGACTGTCAAAATGTCGTAGATTAACAAAAAATATTATCCTTTAAAATAGTTTTTCCCTGTTGTTTTGGACGTAGATGCAATTTATCACTGATATGTTATGTATTTTTAAAAAGTTGGCCATCAAACTTTAACTGTTGGGGGATTTGGATATTCTTAATATCTATTTTATTTTTATTTTTAAATGTAACTACTTGTTTCAGAACATTCAAAAGTAACGTTCCCGTAATGTTGGCAAAATGATACAATGAAACACTGAATGGATGCCACGTGAATGCCACGACTGATTCTGGTATTCCTGAGAGCTGTGTAATAAATTGCAATAGATTATGTCTGTTGGTCATTACTGTATGTTAGTTACGGTTACGGTTACGGTGGCAGCCGTTGCCCAGTTCATCGCCTTCACTCACTGTGTTTGTGCCAGTGAAATAGATGTGCCTAAATGTGCTTGTTTTCTGAAAAATAAGCCGTGAAATGGGAGCCTTGAAATGGGATGAATATCACCATCATGGTAGGAGTACAGATGGGTGCATATTATTTCTAATATTCACAGCTCCAGCTCATGAAATATGAATGTCTGTCTGTGCGGTTTGTAAAATGACTTTTCTCATTGTTTCGTTTCCCCTCCAGCCAGAGCTGGTATTAAAATTATCCTTCATATTAAGGTGTGAAGTATTGTATCTTATCTGATTGATTTTCAGATTTGACCTTTATTTTAATTTGAAGAGTGTGTGTTTAGAATGTTAATTAAAGAGTATGTTTTAATTGATCAATTGTAAGGTTTATATTTGTGTTTGTTTTGTTTTATGAATCATGAGTTTATAAACTCTAGGCAACTTCAGAAAGTATCCTGATTCCAAATGAATGAAGCAGAAAAGAAAGCAATGAGTTTGAATATTAAAGTTTCTCCTGATTAATATTAATGTATGACTAATTTGCGATTAGACATGATGAAATAATATGATATTAGACAAAATATTTCTGTAATCTTTCAAAAAGCAACAATTCAAAATAATTGATAAAAACAACTCATATGAAGTCTTTTCACATTACTGTATGTATTAAATTAGAATCTCCCTAAAATAGTTGTCATCATTTACTCATTCTCATTAGTAAGATAATTGAGATCTTTTTGATATCACAATTCTGACTATTTCTCAGATTTCATATTTTACATCTCCCAATTCTGGCTTCTTTTCATCAGAATTGTGTAAACTCACGATTGCAATAAATAAATAAATCATGAAAAAAAAAAAAAAAAAAACGGGCCATATTCACAAACAATCTTTAATGCCAAAAGATGCTCCAAATGCACACACAAAAATTAGGGGTGTCACTCTCCACAAAGCATTTGAACACTAAAATAGCATTAAAAAGTAAATATATTGGAATATTTCAATGACACTGGAATATTGGTATATTCAAAAATTGTATCGCAAAGGTGTTTCCGTAGTTTGTAGTTAGTCCAGATAGTCTTCTCTTCGGTGGTTCTGTATTTTTCATCACTACATGTGTACCGTATTTTTGAAATGTGTTTTAAATATATCCATTAATTAGTTTAATTGATTAGGGGAAACTGAATAAAATTATCCAGGTGTGATACTTGATTATGTTGTACATAATACATAAAGTATGTTATAGGCTTCACAATACTCGATAATGTTCCACACACACACACACACACACACACACACACACACACACACACACACAATAGGTTGCAAATGCCTTTTTTCATTGTATTATTGTTATTACTTTTAATTTTAATGCGTTGGTAGGAAACAAGCTTCTGTACTCTTAATTCACTCTAAACCTGTATAATTGTTTGTCAATTTTGATTAATTATAACACATAAAAGGACACATAAAAATGTACAAACATGGTCCTAAAAAAAAACTTGATTTCGGGGTGGAAGGTGAACATATTTCCGTGAGATTGACGTTACAATCCCCCTAGAGTCCCGGAGTATCCGTATCCTCAGCTCATAGCATCACCTTTGGAGAGCTGAGTACTTCTCTGATGCCTTTCAAGATAAGAGTGATCTGATAGTGAAGGTGTCGGAGACTGAACCAGCTCCCACATTTCACCGTTCCCAGCACAAACTGTACTTTAAAAACCTTTTGTCTGGAGTGAATGCACGTGTGTTGAGGGATAAATGAAGATAATCCGTCACTGTGTTGTGCTCTCTGCAGGGGAATGCAGCTGTCTGGAAGGTTACGCTCCTGACCCCGAGCATCAGCATCTCTGCGTTCGCACTGATTGGGGCCGCAATGAAGGGTGAGCGCTCAAACCACTCTGTCAACGCCTCACAAACAGGGCCAACTAAAGCCAGGACAGCAGGGAGATGAGGAGGGGGAAGAGAAAGACTGCAACACAGAGAGATACGATTCATCACCTCACCTCATGCCAAGTGCAGTAACTCCTCTTCCTGACTCTCGCGGCGCATGTTAATGAACTCGCTCAAGCAAACAGCTGCTCTAATAAAACCTCGGCAGAACTTTCCTCCCAGACTGAGAGATTTCCAAAACATGGGGCAGCGTCACACTTCAACATGACAACATGGGAAGATAAAGCTAAACCATGCACATTTCAGGGTGATTTATTAGCATCGCTATTGCTACAGGTGAAACATACCAAAGACTTGCATTGAAGGAAAGACTAGAATATTACAGACGTCCCAGTTTGCATACTTATGCAATATTCTATGAAATTTATTTTAGCATAAAAATGGACAGATGTACTAAACAGGTAAAATTAGCGTGAGAGCACAGTTCCAAAACAGCGCCGATGGGAGTGTAAAGTTCTGTGCGTGATCTACTGAACACAAACAGACCAAAGAACACAGACAGATCATTTCCATAATGACCAACACAATCTACCAGGTAGCGCCTGGTTTAAGATGGGCTTTTTTTGGGTGGTAAATAATGGCGCAAACACTAGTGCATTAACGAGCGCAAACCTTAGCAAATCACCTTGCGTGATAATTTTATACATTTTAAATTTAATTAATAAATTCTACACTTGAAAGGGAAACTCATACAAATGCATATGCAATAAGATCAGCTGCAAAAATAACTGTGCCCACACCTTTTCAGCGCCTTCAGTGTCTTTAGTAAATCCTGACAGCATTTTTTTACCTCCAAAAGAGGGTTTTGCAAGCTGTTAGTAAATCCACATAGAAAAAGTGCACTTTAAATACCTGAATGATGCACTTAATTAACGGAAAAAGCGAAGTGTGGATTGTTGGACACTTCATGCACTCAACTGTCACAGCTTTAATTACGTAGCGGAGGGGGAGCGTCAGTGAATGACAAAATAACCTTATAAAATTCATACACTACATGGATGAGTGCATAAGTACATAGAGTATAAGTGCATAATATAGTGCATAATTTGGGATGCAACAACTGTTTACAGTCAAACATCACAGTTATCATCATAGCATCATATTAGCACATTTTATGGCCCTTCAGAAAATGTAAAACCCTAGTTCAGAGGGATCCAGTCTGCTTCTGGAGAGCCAAGGTCGTGCAGAGCTCAATAATCGTGATTAGTTGGTCCAGATGTGTTTAAATTAGACTTGGAGCTAAACTAGAATCTTGGAGCACCGGGAGCAGGATTGGACACCCCTGCCATACTTAATTATTATTGCTATTTATGCTTTACATTAGGGATGCACGATATACCGGCCACCATATCGGCATCAGCCAATAAAAAATTTGCCCGATATATTAACGCCGATAAATAATGTATTATTTCCTTTAGCTGAGACTCTTCAGATGGTTCAACATGATGATTTTGAATTCCTTGAAATATGATAGGAATCACTTCAAAAAAGGAAAATATAATCAAGTGCAACATGTGCAGCGCAAGTCTGTCATAAAGCATACATAAAATTATGAGAACATTATAATTGTGTGTTTGGGACATGGCTTTTAATGGTGAGACTTTTGTTTTTGTAATCAGGCTCTCATAAATTATATAAAAATTTGGATTTAGATTTATCGGCTCATATATCGGTTATCGGATGTCAGATATAAGAATTATCGGTTATCGGTATCAGCCAAACTTTTCATATCGGTGCATCCCTACTTTTCATATTTGTCAGATAAATCACGTATTGCATTTTAAGTATTGTGTGTGTGTGTGTGTGTGTGTGTGTGTGTGTGTGTGTGTGTGTGTGTTCCACCCACAGTCCATGGCCGTACTCAAACCTGGAAAGAGGCTTTGACCTGGTCACAGGGGAACAGGCTCCAGAGAAGATTTTCAGGTAAGCACGACAGCAAAACCAGATCTGTCCTCTGAAGGAAGGTCCCATGCTGAACATGACAGTCCCTGGGGCGTCCCGGCCCGGGCAGGGCATCACCCCTCCTCACGCTGAACACAGGACTTCACACAGCGCCTGCGGGCTTCACTGTGGCTTTCCTGATAGGATTTGCCCTAGGCATGTTCCACCTGAAAGAGGAGTGAGTTTTGCTGGAGCTCTGGGCCTCTAAAGCAGGGTCACTCTGGAGGTTCACGGCTCTCTGTATTTATTTTTCATGTGTTTGAGAGAATGGTGGCGATAGAAAGGAAACGAGGACGGGTCACAATCCGCAGCACGTCACTTTAGATTTCTCAGTGTTTCTGTCCTGCGGGCGTGAGAGTCTGAAAAGCTTCCGCCCATAAAAGATCTGATGTAACTCGTCACATGCATTACAGCGAGCTCGACTGCCATCCGAATGATGCGTGTTGATTTCAGAGGAAATATGTGGCGGTCTATATTTCTGTAAAACCTGAAATGCTTTGCTCCGGGTTTATTTTGCTGTCCTTCTCAAGAGACACATCCACAGAAGGCACTATAAGTGGTTTCATTATTTTTTTGCAAATTTGGATTGCAGATGCAGATTTATTACACAAAAAAAAGGTATATTTTGGCAAAATGCTATTTCATGAAAGTTTCATAGTGAAAAGATTAAAAGATTAATGCTGTATTGAGTTTGAAAATAAAGCAGCACCTTCACTAAACCCGAGCCTAAACCTAACACATAGTGTTAACAAAAGCAAACAGGAGATTAAAACACATTTGCTAAAGCTACCATGCCATGTTAAAGGAACACGCCGACTTTTTGGGACTTTATCTTATTCCCCGTATCCCCCAGAGTTAGATAAGTCCACACATACCCTTCTCATCTCCATGCGTGCTGTAAGTCTGTCTGACGCACCCACCGCTAGCCTAGCTTAGCACAAAGACTGGAGGTAAATGGCTCCAGCTAGCATACTGCTCCCCATAAGCACGGAGATGAGAAGGGTATGTATGGACTTATCTAACTCTGGGGGATACGGTGAATAAGCTAAAGTCCCAAAAAGTCGGCGTGTTCCTTTATCTTGCTTCTACAAGTGTTTGAGCTCTTTTATCGTGACTCGTGTTTCCCAAGCGCTTCACATCACGAGTGCAGTGCTGTATCAGGTGAGCTTCAGAGCGAGTTTACTACAGCAGAAAAGACACACATATGGAGCTGCTTATGTGATGCAAACATTAAAAATTATTAGTTTACAAATCATGCACTATGGTAAAAGTGTGTTGAGATCATAACATAGCATTGTGCACGAAACAGTGAAAAAATAAGTCTTTTTTAATCAATAATCTCTCCCTATAATCCTCATTTGTGTGAAAAGGAACAAAAGAATTAGGTGTGCTTCAGCCACTAGTGTTCATTTCAGCTGGAAACTGCAGTGATATGAATGACATATGAAATGTATGCAGTCACATATTTCCAGTTATTTACACGTAAGAAGAGATGTGTCCCAAAAGATGAGAAAGATGCATAGTTTAGTTGTTTATGGTTTCTGAGCAATTATGATTATCCAAACTAAGGTTATTTGAAATACAAACTATTATTTCCCTAATTGCCTAATACCTGAAAATAGTGATTTCAGCCATTTTGTCTGAAACAAATGTGTGCTTTACGCTGGTCAATTGCATAATCTCACCATACTTCCCACTATTAAACTGCCTCTTAATTAAACACTAAAATAAATTCAATTATTGTCAGGCTAGAAGCCTGAGCTTTTCTCTTTAGGTCTAAACGCGAAGGTGAAAATAAATGAAATTTATATCATCCATTCACTCTCTCCTTCCTCACCCAAGCTGTCATCAGTCTTAACCAGCGGACGACTCAAGCCATTTAGTTGAGCTGGCAGCGGCTGACTGATAGTGGACTGAGGAAAGCAATCGATGGCCTCTGAAGTGTCAACTGATGGGCTGGAGCAAGGCCTGGGCGATCGCTGTCTTATTTATGAGTGGAAGTATGCATTGATCCCGAGTAATTCAGATGTGCCTGTCTATACTCAAGGTCAGGAGCCGGTGGAGCTCAGACTGCGGTGGAGCCCTCGGATCAGATCGCCATGATATATGATAATAAGGGTGCCTGTTATCATACAAATTGGATTCCCAGAATATGGATTCATTGGTTAAATTAATATTGAATAAGCTTGATTTTTTTTTTTTTTCAGCTCTTCAGTTGCCTTGACAACATAATGATGTTGCTGATAAACGAATGATGAATTTATTAATAATAAGTCAGCCATATAATATACTGTGTTTGTCACACATTCCCTAAATTGAGAATATGGTCATGTTGATTCACCCCAATGCCATTCTAATCCAATCTGCAGTCTTGATTGATTGATTGATTGATTGATTGATTGATTGATTGATTGATTGATTGATTGATTGATTGATTGATTGATTGAGTGAGTGAGTGAGTGAGTGAGTGAGTGAGTGAGTGAGTGAGTGAGTGAGTGAGTGTGTTTTGGAACTACACTTGGGGTGATTAAATAATGAGAAATAATTGCTTTTATTTTTTATGTATTTTCTGTTTACTGACTTAATTTTAGTTTAAGTTTTTATATTTTATTATTATTTTATTTTAATTTAATTTGAGTATTTTTTAGTTATTCAACTTCAATATATTTTATTTCAGTTAGTTGTCTAAGCAACAATACCATTTTTTTTGTGTAAATTTTCAATGTCATTTATTTGATTATATTCATTATATTAATTAATATTTTATTTCAGCTTTATTTCAAGCTTTATATTAGCAAAATGGATTATTACTACTTTTAGTGAGCAATAATAACACCGACACCCATCTCTGACTCTTACTGTATCTTTAAGGCGTCTGTATGCAAATTAATTGTGGTATGATTGGCTAAAACTCTTCACAAAGCTCTTTTATATGTTGTGGGTTGTGAAATTAAGAGTATGACTACACTGAGGTCTTCCTATTTTCCATTATGTGACCCATTTCTACAGACTTGTCATGTATACTGTATATATTTTAAGTTATTATTGTTTTTTTATTAAACACCTTTGCATATGTCATTATCACACAACTACTCTCTAGTTTTGATGTGCATGTCGTGAAAAACAGATCTTCTCCTCCCAGGGTCAGTGTGGGTGTCTTGTAATAAGCAGCTCTTTTTAGTTTTTCTTCCAGTGATTGAGATTCACCTGACGCGTTACACTCTCTGTGTGGATGTCCCTCTCGCTGCAGGTCGTCCTACAGTCTGGGTCAAGGCCTTTGGCTGCCAGTCAGCAAGAGCTTCGTGGTTCCTCCGGTGGAGCTGTCCATCAACCCCATCGCCAGCTGTAAGACAGACGTGTTGGTGACAGAAGACCCTGGGGAAGTGCGGTGAGTTAATCACACCACCTGTGTGTGTACAGTATACACTGAGCAATGGATACAGTAGAAGAAGACAGAAATGCTCTGCTGCTGTAACCGAGGGCTGACTGTACATCATTTAGCCTCGTCTGGATCGTTTTATATGACAAGGGTTATTGAGGAGGATAATTCATAATATGACCTTGACCCAGCCAGCATATTAATTTTGCCAAAATCTCTAATTGGAGACATTTTTGTCTATATATATAGTTTTAGTGAGCAATAATAACACTGACACCCATCTCTGACTCTTACTGTATCTTTAAGACTTCTGTATGCAAATTAATTGTGGTATGATTGGCTAAAACTCTTCACATGCTACACACACATCACAACATAACAAATGATTATATATATATATATATATATATATATATATATATATATATATATATATACATAACAAATGATTATGACATAGAAAATGGTAGCATTGGTGCATGTTGATTCAGAGTTAGCGTATATACACACACACACACACTTTTGTCTCTTTGTACCTACAGGACTTATACTGTAGAGATACTCAGCTCACAATTCTCACAACCACCCATCAATCACCCAGAACACCTTAACAACCACTTTGCAACTACCTAGCAACACCCTTGCAACCAATAGAGCGCAACAGTCGGGTTCTGGAAGTAAAATCTCCTTTCATTACCTCTAAATTGATTTTTAACGATAATTTATTAAACATTAAAAGACCCCCCTACTGTGAGCCATGATGGGGATAATCAATGCTATTTGTTGCTCAGAGTGTCTAATCAAGCTAAATGCGTCAAGAGCTCTTTAGCTCCACCCACTGCCATGAAGCGCTGCGAATGATGTAATCAAGACGGTCTCCCTATACTTAAAAAAAAAAACTACAGCTTTCAAATTTATTTTTATTGGGACTTTTTTATTTTTATTTTTTTAATTTTTTTATATGTAACAACTTTGCTTCTATATTTTATTGCAATGCAATGCCTTTATATCCTTTGGATTGTTTCAGACTTAGTTATTAATAGACTTGTCAAAGCCATTTATATGACACTGCTCCTGCCTCTTTATTTCTGATCGCTCCACAGATGCTGGTGGCTGAAATGTCCTCAGGGAAACAAGCTATTTACAGTATTACTTTTTCTTTCTTTTTTTTTCACAACCAAGCTGTTTTTGCCATTATTGCAAACACAACATATGCCAAGGTGTTCTTATGGTGTCAGCAGCACATGCTCGAATACGGATCTGGTACAGACTAAGAGCAGCGGCATCATGCACATATGATTATATATATGTGTGCAGTGGCAGTTCTGGAGATACAGCTTTAGTTTAAAAGCTTAAAAGGGATTGGTGTTGAAATGTCCAACTAACATTTTTTTTTAATATATATATATATATATAATGATAACAATAAACCAAGCAAAATTGCAGCAGAACTTGACAGCCAGTGATGACCATGCATTTTCGAGGTATAAAAAAGGACGCCTGACTTAGATAGTTTGTTAGTTGTTAGTTTCAAGTCAGATGACCCTTGTGGAAAAGTACACTTTATCACACTGTCAAAAGCAATAGTTATTGCAGAAATAATATAATTTTAAAAAGTTTAAATTCTAGAATTGTATGCTATTTATGTACAGCACTTTGGGCCATTTTGAAAGTGCTTTATAAATAAAACTTTAGTTGAGTTTAAAATAATTGAAGCACAAACTGAATGTAATGTTATTAGACACTTAATTGCATGTTAATCGCAATTAAATGGCAATGTAGTTAATTTAGTTATAGTTAAATGCAATTAGCTCAACTTTAGACTTTTATTTTTTACTTATGTCTTTATGTAATTTCATAATTACCAATTGTCTTTGAAATATGGTTAAAGTTACTGCAGAGTATACTAACAAGCATTTATGCTAAACTAAAATGTAATTTCTATAAACACATGCATGTCATGTATTTATATTTATATTTGTAATTACACATTTGTAATGATTAAGTTGCATTTTATATCATATTATATTTATTTATATATATATATATATATATATATATATATATATATATATTTATAACTTTAAATGTAATATTGAATAACATTACAGTTAAAAATTATAATCAAGTACTTTACATGTGCTTTAGTATGTTAGTCGACATATCAAAATAAGTGCTTCTTCAAAGCAGGAAAAAACATTATTTAAAAATATACTTTAAAAATAAAACTTGTATGTTACAAAGTGCACTTAAGTGCTAAGAAACCTATAGTCATACTCACTTTTGTATGCACATCTATGTGGCCTTTTATTCCATTAATATTATATTATCTGCATGTACAGGTTTTTTAATAGACTTATACGATTTAAAGTACACTACAAGTGCATATTTAATGGAATTATGTGGATTTCTTTTTCATTCTTTTTCAATTTCTTCACAGCTGTGAATGCGTGTTTTCTGTCACAGCATTTTAGACAAACACTATTCTTGACCTACCCTGGAAATCCAGAGTTCTCGCGAGAGCACAAGTTGTATTTGCTCAGCGAGTTTACTCTGGCGTCGAGTAATGATGCTCATTAATACCCTTGTATCCGAGCTGCACCAATCACATCGCTGTATCTGATATAGGCGGGCCAGAGGTGAGCTAAACAGAAGACAACAGCGCTGTGACGTCGAAGTCATTAGTAAACATTGCAAGATGGCTATGGATGAACACCAGTTGTTTGAAACGGCTTTGGCCGCTACAATGAACGAGTTTGACTTGGTTTTTTATCTAAAAGAGGAACAGAAGACGGCGCTCGAATCCTTCCTTTGCAAGAAGGACGTTTTTGCTGTTTTGCCGACCAGATACGGCAAGAGTCTAATCTACCAGTTAGCTCCGCTGGTAGCTAAGCGTATGGGGCTTATTGTTGTGATTGGTCGTAGTGTTATCCAATTGCGTGCAGTGAGATTTTCAAATGCATGCTTGGTGCCGCCCCTCGAGCTGGCTGAGTTTCATTAGTCGATGCCAGACCATTAATCTTTCAGATTTGAGTCTGGATTTCCAGGCTATTCTTGACCTACAATAATCATGCATCTTATAAAAAGGTTGCATTTAAAAATTACGAGGGACCACTAAATGGTCATGATGCTTTGGTCTAAAAGTGTGAAACCACAGATCATTAGCAGGCTTTATGAAAGCTATTCTGACATGTTATGAATAATGATTTTTTTTTTCTTCTTTCATTCGATTGTAAATTAGTTCTTAAAAGCCTGCCAGAGAGGGAATTATGTTCTCGGTTGCAAGTACATTAAAGAAAATTTACGTAGTTTGGACACATTACTGTTTCATGTGCCAAAGAAGTGAAACAGTGTGAATGTTGTCTAATCCAAAACCATAGTTGTACTTTCTATTAGTGGGATTATATTCCTTTCTCCGAAAACCCATCATGCTCTCGGATTATTTCTGAGCTCTGATAATGAATAGCATTCATTAACATTTCAGTTTCATCCCAGAATAAGGTGGTCATGTCTTTGCCCTTCGGGAAGCGGGGACAGTGACCTGTGATTGCGTTTATGTGGGCTCCAGCTGAATGCATATGAGCCTCTCTCTGCCGCAGGAGTGATCGCTCCTGTTTTCTGATGCTCCGCTCCAGATAGAGTTACGCGTCTCAGCGCTTGGGAAAGTAAACACTCCTAATCTCCTTTATGTTACTCGGTTAATACAGCTGTCAGCTGGAGGAGAGGTCATACAAGCCCGTGCAAATAAACTCCACCTTCAAGAATTAAAAGAAATGCTGGAAGCTTTAGGAGACACAGCTGTGTCCCCTTCAGAAGAGGAAGATGCAAGCTGCTTGTGACTTAAAGTAGTTCAAAAGCACTATTCGGACGGGATTAACTTCACAAGGGTAGATGGAGTAATGTAATTTTACCACAGGATGTCTGTAATATAAATGGCCAATTCGCACGGGATAAGATATCTCAGTAAAACCAGCAGAAGTGGGAGAGTAACTCCATTTACACACCGCCGTCACTCCTGTCGTCATGTGTGTATTACTCTGATGTCATGTGCGCAAACACATATAACCTATATATATATATATATATAAAACAGTTATGTCCGGTCGAACAATGTATTAATTAACTTCAGATTGGATTGCGTTGGTATAGGCACTTACGCTAAAAGATGTTTCGAGCCTCTAACAAGTGCTGTCGATCTTCTCTCTGATCTGAATGGTGTGTGTGAAACACTTGAGTTTTGCCACAGACTTGTCCCAGCGTCTAGAACGCAACTGAATGCTTTCTCAAGCATCTCCATACTTGAAAAAACGCGGAAAAATACTTTTAAACAGGAAATGACGGAATATTTACGTACATATTTACAGCGGGTCTATTCGCACGGGATTATTATTACCTGAGGACATTTTTCCGGACCTTGTTACTGAAGGTAAAAGTCTGCGTAATCTTTACTGACATTGTCTGTAATGATTACTGAGATGCACATTCGGACGGGACTAAAATCACAGAGAAGCTCTGGTAATAATTACTTTACCCCACCTCTCCATGTTAAACTAGTCCCGTCCGAATAGGGCCGATGTCAGTAAAGAGGTCGGTTACTGAATGAATGCAAGTCTATTAGCTATTTTTGCCTGACTCAAACATGTTGTTTCAAAATGAGAAACATCAACGTCTTTAAACCTGGAGCTCTAGTACTGAGCTTGAGACTTATGATTTTAAAGGTTTTCTACCCTGTTCAGTTTGTACGCTGAAACAATCACGAGGCGAAACAGACAGCAACATTAGTGTCGGCCCAGATCCGGCCCACATCTGGAACATGTAGATTCCACACGGCCCAGATGTGGGCCGGATCTGGACTGACACTATAGCCGCGTTTCCACCGAAATTACCCGGAACAATTGGTCCCAGGAACTTTTTTCCCAGGAACTTTTTTTGCCCCAGACCGGTTGCTTTCTGCGTTTACACCGCGGTCTAAAGTACCGGGAAGGTAAACTGCGCGCAACTGCTCCTCCCAGTCTGCGACGGACAGTAATCAGTTTTGAGTGCCACATTTATAATAAGTATAGAGGAGATTCAAACTGTGCTGCAGTTATGTATTGGTTTACTAACGAGGTAATTAACAAAACAAAATAGACGAGCACTGATACTAAAGCGTGTTCAGAAAGCTCGTATGCTTATAAAATTAGACAACGTATATGTTATCAGTTATTGTGAGATGCCTGGGACGAACGCGCAAAAAAATTCGTCTTTCGCAAATACGCTTAAAAACAGCCTGAACCCCGTCTATCAATCATAAATAGTGACAGTCTTGTAAATAGTTGTTTGTTACTCTAAAATCAAAGCGCTATTTCAATCCTGTAATAGTAAATTTGTAACATGGTTTGGAGTGCCTTGCAATAGATGACAATGTGTAAACATAATGACTTAATAATAAAAGCTGTGGCAGAAAAGAGACGAGCACTGATAAAGCGTGTTCAGTAAGCTCGTAATGCTAACGTTAGATATAAAATTTGTATGTTATCAGCTATTGCGGACATTGACCGTGAGATGGCTGGGACGAACGCGCAGAAAGTTTCCTCTTCCACAAATACCCTTAATAAAGCCTGAAACTCGTCGCCAGTCCACCAGTTTTTTTTATTAAATTCCATATTTGCAGACAGACAACTCTTACTGCATGAAGCCACGACACGAACCACAATAGATTTTTTAAAAAGGGAGGTTAAAAATAAATAAAATGCTGCATTGAATCATCCAACCAAAATGCGGCGAGAACACAACCAATCAGCTTGTGCAGCGCACAAGTCCCACCCCTGAAAGTTCCTGAACTTTGAAAAAGTACTACCTCATGAGCAGGGACTATCGGAAGGGGAAATATTTACCCGGAACTTAATTTAGACCCTGGTTCCTGCGGTGTAAACACATCGAGTACCAGCCCAAAGTTCCTAGTTCCTGGGGAAAGTTCCTGCGGTGGAAACGCGGCTTATGTTGCTGTCTGGGAATGTAATCTTCACGAATCACCAACTGGTGTGAAAATCGGTGGGAGGAACATCAACAACCTTCGATATACCGATGATACGACCTTACTTGTGGAAAGTGAAAAGGACTTGGAAAATCTGGTCCAAAGGGTCAAAGAAGAAAGCGAGTGCATGGGACTGTACCTTAACATCAAGAAAACAAAGGCAATGACAACAACAGGCAACGGCACAGTTCACATAATAATCGACAATGATGAAATTGAATTAGTAAAAGATTTCCTCTTCCTTGGCTCCAAAATTCTCCTCAGCGGCGAATCGAGACTGGAAATCAACAGAAGAATTCCACTTGATCGCAACGCGATGCAAGGAATGGCACAAATTTGGAAGAGCAAAGAAATTAGCCCCGCAATAAAGATTTGAGTCAATGCAATCGTTTTCCCAATCTCCACATACGCATGTAAAAGCTGGACACTCAAGAAGGGGGATGGATGGAAAATTTATGCTTTCGAAATATGTTGTTGGAGGCGAATGCCGCTCATATCGTGGACGTCAAAGGTCACAAACAAGCCGATCCTAGAGCGAGTCAAAACAAAGATATCACTTATACTTCAGTCATATTGTGCGAGCTAATTCCTTGGAAACAACATCAACAGTCTTTGTGATGAGAAGAAGAGACGAATCAACGCCGACACGGACAGTCAAAGATCATAAAGCATGGAGAATGATGATCCATAAAGTGTCTGAAAGTTGACCTCGACTGAACAGTATCATCATCATCACCTCAAATCATTCAAAAAAATCTAAACAATATTATTATTATTAATATACTGTATATGACACGTAATAAGCTTGTATCTCTCTTGTGCATATTTAACTTTCTATTTTACACAATGCTGTCACTACATTTCTCTCTAATAATAAGTGTGTATTTGAAGTGTTAAGTGCAACCCTAGCTCCATCAAACTCTAACTTTCGACTTGCTGTGTTAAAGCTGCTCTAAGCGATGTTGGGGGACGTCACTTCTTATTGACGTTCGAAGTATTGTCAAACAAAACGGAGGCTAGCTCGACCCTCCCTCCTCCTCATCCCGTCCCCTCCCCCTCCCTTCCGTGCTTCCTGAAACACTCATGAACCATTTAGAAAAACAGACTGGATTTACCCTGTCCAGCAGAAACAGAGCCTCCTGAATGTGGGATTGGAAGCCCTTCTGCCGGCCGAGTTTTGAACGCTTTTTTACGATGTAAATTCGGGACTTTGCGCATTCCTTCTCCTTTTCCCTATTCTTTGTTATTTGTTCATCGGAACGTCGTCTCTTTGGTCCTGTGTCGGCCATATCGAAATGTTAACGTTGTCGTTGTCTAGGACATCTCTCCTCGAGCTAACTTCCCTCTTCATGCTTCTCTCTCCTCCACCCCCCTTCATGTGCATGCGCACTAAATCCCCCACCCCAACCCAACCCCCAACCCATTCTTGTTGGTTATTGGCTGGAACACTGTTTGTTATGTTCCGTGGTCCAGGGTGGGCCAGTTTGTTTTTCTTGCCGTTTGTGGAGCCTGGGCTGTTTTTTTGCAGTGTGTTTAGGGGACAGGCAGCTAGCGGATAGTGAGGAGATGTTTGCTGGATGTGACAAAAAATGTTTCAGCCTAAAAAACGTGTGACATCGCTTGCAGCACCTTTAAGGTTATGAATGATTTATTGAGCTTAATTAGTATTAACGTAATGGCAGAGACAAAAGAACAACTTTGAGGACGGAAACATGCATCTTATGAGTGATTAGTGGAGTTTCAGAGGAATACATTATATCAGTGTAACGTATCTGGAAAATAATTAGTTCTCAGCTGCGTAGGAAATGTCTGTCACATCACACACAACACAATGAATAATGAGCCCTCTTAATTATGCAAATTATATTCTCAGGGCAGACCTATGCTATGAGTGAAGGCGGGTTCTGGTTCTTATTCCTCCCAATAATGTCAGTGGTGGTCTTGGACTTTATACTGACACCTTCTGGCCTGGATGCAAGTTTTATTCCTTGTTTCCCATGTTTTTTCATGTCTTATAATCCACACATTCATAATGGATGATCTTGGATTTAATCTTGCCGATTTTTTGCCTGGGTTTTGTGGTTGTTCATGCTCTGCCCTCAATGGCATCATGTTTATATACAATCTGTGTATGAGAGCTGTGGGTTGTTCCCTCCAGAAGTAACGGCATGCTTGGCTTTTTTTATTTATTATATATATATATATATATATATATATATATATATATATATATATATATATATATATATATATATATATATATATACACTCACCTAAAGGATTATTAGGAACACCATACTAATACTGTGTTTGACCCCCTTTCGCCTTCAGAACTGCCTTAATTCTACGTGGCATTGATTCAACAAGGTGCTGAAAGCATTCTTTAGAAATGTTGGCCCATATTGATAGGATAGCATCTTGCAGTTGATGGAGATTTGTGGGATGCACATCCAGGGCACGAAGCTCCCGTTCCACCACATCCCAAAGATGCTCTATTGGGTTGAGATCTGGTGACTGTGGGGGCCATTTTAGTACAGTGAACTCATTGTCATGTTCAAGAAACCAATTTGAAATGATTCGAGCTTTGTGACATGGTGCATTATCCTGCTGGAAGTAGCCATCAGAGGATGGGTACATGGTGGTCATAAAGGGATGGACATGGTCAGAAACAATGCTCAGGTAGGCCGTGGCATTTAAACGATGTCCAATTGGCACTA
Organism: Leuciscus idus; assembly: GCA_021554675.1. Lineage (NCBI taxonomy): Eukaryota > Metazoa > Chordata > Actinopteri > Cypriniformes > Leuciscidae > Leuciscus > Leuciscus idus. The sequence continues at coordinate 2,438,410 of CM038624.1, forward strand.
AGGGGCCTAAAGTGTGCCAAGAAAACATCCCCCACACCATTACACCACCACCACCAGCCTGCACAGTGGTAACGAGGCATGATGGATCCATGTTCTCATTCTGTTTATGCCAAATTCTGACTCTACCATCTGAATGTCTCAACAGAAATCGAGACTCATCAGACCAGGCAACATTTTTCCAGTCTTCAACTGTTCAATTTTGGTGAGCTCGTGCAAATTGTAGCCTCTTTTTCCTATTTGTAGTGGAGATGAGTGGTACCCGGTGGGGTCTTCTGCTGTTGTAGCCCATCCGCCTCAAGGTTGTGCGTGTTGTGGCTTCACAAATGCTTTGCTGCATACCTCGGTTGTAACGAGTGGTTATTTCAGTCAAAGTTGCTCTTCTATCAGCTTGAATCAGTCGGCCCATTCTCCTCTGACCTCTAGCATCAACAAGGCATTTTCGCCCACAGGACTGCCGCATACTGGATGTTTTTCCCTTTTCACACCATTCTTTGTAAACCCTAGAAATGGTTGTGCGTGAAAATCCCAGTAACTGAGCAGATTGTGAAATACTCAGACCAGCCCGTCTGGCACCAACAACCATGCCACGCTCAAAATTGCTTAAATCACCTTTCTTTCCCATTCTGACATTCAGTTTGGAGTTCAGGAGATTGTCTTGACCAGGACCACACCCCTAAATGCATTGAAGCAACTGCCATGTGATTGGTTGATTAGATAATTGCATTAATGAGAAATTGAACAGGTGTTCCTAATAATCCTTTAGGTGAGTGTATATATAGTTTCCAGTATATATAATAATTAATAATTTAAAATATATATATATAATAATTAATGTTTCACATTTTTGTTAGATGAACTTCTGAAAGGATATTCAAAATGGTGAAAATATGAATGGTGGTACAATATCTGAGTATGGGTTGTTGTACTTGGCCTTCACATCACTTCTCTTTGACTTTCATCACTTAAAATATACACTTCAAAGTATGAATTATTAAACCGATGGGGCCCACAAACCCACAACACAACCCTGAGGAAAAAGTTGGATGACATGTTGTTTGCAAAACTAAATAATTAGCTACTAAACTACTGAGAACAAAATATTACTATTAAGTTATATAAAATAGTATTATGTGAGTTCTTTTCACAACAAAAAGCATTATTTGTACCTCTAATGATTAATTTAAAAAGTCTTGAGACCGTATTCTTTGATTGTGCTCAAAACTAACTGTTTTAATATACACGCTATTTGCCATTTCTCCCATGGTTTATTGACAAGGAAGCATAAAAATAATAATGGCAACTCTTAAATGTTAACTAATATTACATTCACTGTTATTGAATGAATGAAAGCTGTAATCAATGTTTGCCCAACTGTGTTAAACTGAACATGACTCTATTAAAGGCTTAAAACCGATGGGATGGATCTGTCCTAAAACCTTTGTAATGTTTTAGCTTGTTTAAATACCAGCCAGGCATGTTAGCGAATGTGAGAATCTTGGCATTTAAAACCCAGATGGTGATCGATTGTGTGCTGTTTGTGTGCTGTCTGGAGGAAAGAAGTTTGATGGAAAATATCATGGGATGAAGGGCAGAACTTTAACATGTTTGATCTAGTAGGAATATTTTGCAGTGCAGAATTTACACACAGTTTCCCTTGATGGGAAAATGTATTAATTGTAATGCATTAATACTATTAATGGTATCTGATTAGATGCAAAGACATTCGTCACTATTAATATGGATCATAGTTATTATGATTAGTAGCTTGAACAAATCCCTAAGCCTAAGTATTTAACTTTGCCATGTGACTTGTCCCACACCATTTCTGTTGCAGACTGATTCCTTAAATCATGCTACTCGCAAGTCTTAAAATGTGTGCCTTTCAGATAATAAAATGGCCATCAAAACCTAATAAAGCTGAGCCATATGCACCATTCAATGAATGTGAACAGATTTTACAGTAAATTGGTTTTGGTGACCTACAGCAGAGATCTTTGTAATGTAAAAGAAAAAAAGAAAAAGAAGTCTTTCCTCATTTCAGCCCTTTGGGATAATAATACTTTCAGATCAATACTCATCTACAATAGGCCCATGACAAAGCACTAAAGTCTTGTATCACCACAAGCCTCATCTATTGGAATCTCTATTGTCACTATGCTATCCCTGAAAGTCTGCTGCAGGTTTTAGGTGGCTCATAGATTTTTACTGCAGTGTTTATAGAAGCTGATCCCACATGATTTAGCCGCTGCTTTTGAGGGACTCAAGCTGTCTAAGGTCATGTTTTCACCAGACATCTACAAGCACACATGCCATTAGCGTTGCGGTGAGTCCGGTTCTTCAATGGACTCCACAGGTCCACTTTAGGCTTCCCTGAAGAGCTTCTCTATCTCAAACACTTCATAAATCCCCCAATCAATCCCTCTCCAGGCGTCTCCAGCTGTGCTCAAAGCCCATTGTACTGTCAATATGAAACTGTCGATAAGTCGAGAGTGCGAACGACAGAACCGGCGCTTTGATGAATGGTGCATTCGATGCAAGCAAACTGAACATTACCACAAGCTAATGTCCTCCATTCATCCTGTCATGCTTCATAGGCTGTGCCAAATATACAGCCGCTTTCAGGATTTTTGACTTTTTGAGGAGATATGCGTAGGTCATTTCCATGGCTTTATTTTGTCTTAAGGCAACCCGAATTGTCTTTGGCACCCTTCAGTTTCCCGTGTGAAAAAGAAGAATGTATGAATGAATGATGAATGCACACTTGTAATGTACTTCAAATCTTATTAGTGTAAATTTAGCCAAAATTTAGACCCTGATTTCATATCCCCTATAATATATGCCATACCTTCCATTGGGGAAAACTGAAGTGTGATGAACCTGCCTTGTGTAGAGTTGCCTCATTTGTCATGCATGTTAAGTATCTCAATTAAAAGCGCCAGGCTTCGCTCGAGTTCCCTCACAGACTGGAATTTGTGATGAAGCGCAACATATTTATGAATTACAGCCAGAGCCCCATTCATCAACTTCAGAGCAACCCTGGACAATTATAAGTTGGATAATCATGGCCAAACACAATGTTGCCGTCCAACAGAGGTGATTAATTTCTGTGTAGGAAAGACAGAGATTATTGATGACCACAGTATTGTCACTGTGTAACTTAATGCTGCATGTGTAGTTTGGTAGCGGGATTGTGTCTCTCCATTGGCACTAAAACAATACAGCTAAATAAGCCAGAATGGGAGGAGTTGTACTGATTAGTCCATTTGTGTTGCCAGTATTTGTTGCTTATGGTCTATGTAATCACATAACTTCAATAGTCATCCTATTGAGACAAAACAATGGGACTAAAATGCATGTGCATGCATTTTAGTGTGAGACTTAAGCCTTGTATGTGAATCCAGGGGTAAGTGTATTTTTAGTATACTTCTTTTAAACTAAAAATTAGAGAGTATTCTTTCAGACTACTTTGTACTTATCAGAGATTTTCCAGTAGCTGTTTCACTCAGATATGCATAACAATAGGGATGAAAAAAATATCGTAACTTTCGTTTCATGCCGACTTTAAAGAGGTCCTCACCTTGTGAAGCTTCTTGAATCAGTTGGTTCAATTGATTCAAAGTGTTGAAAGCCTTGCTTCTTGAGTCATTGGTTGCCGTCAGTGCATTTGCGTGGTTTAGCTCAACGTTTAGGTGGTTTGCTGCTATAATGTTGTAACGGCATCTGTCAAGCTTGTAATAAAACGTACAGAAGAAACCAGTTAAAACCATTAACCTCTGCATTTTTGTCCTTCAAGATTTGCCCTGAATCCATTGGATGGAATGTTTCTTTAACCTAGTCATTTCTGATGTACACAAATGTGTTCCCATGCAGTAAAACACAACTGAGACGAATGCGAAATGCAATTTCAATCCATTACTGTAGTAAAATCATTCTTCTGAGCTCTCTGAACAGCTGTGTATTGTTTTGTTGCTTACTGTACAGTTTTTACTTGTTTCCAACTCCCTTGTTATTCTTTTTTTTTTTTTTAAGCAAGCCATCTGCGAGAGGGAAAGCGTTTGCGTGTGCTATAACCCGTCATTTTCCCCTCCGCCCCCCTGCACGTCTCTCTGGGTCTTTGTCCTCCCCGTCTGGGACTCATTTCCCCGTGTTGTCTCGTTTGGCAGACAGGGCTGATGTTCAGCGCTGCGTATGAAGCTTTAGCAGATGCAGGAGAAGCCCATACCTGCCAAAGTCAAGCAGAAAAGTTTTCATTCTGTTGGAAAGGTGGTGATTTGCACAAATACACGGCAGTGTTATCATGGAGAAGTTACGAAGGTGTGCAACAAAAAGTTCAGTGGTGTTCTCAGTAGGGTTCTTGGGTTTATTTTATGCCAGATATGTTCTATAGCACTTCCAAAAAATCTAAAGAACCTTTTGTGCAATGGAAAGGTTCCATTGATGTTAAAGGTTATTCCTGGAACCATCGATGCAAATAAAGAACCTTTATTTTTAAGAGTGAAGGAGAAAAGTTAAATTATACTTTGACACGTTCATGTTTAATGGGTTATTTATGTTTTTCTCCCATAGTGTTCAATTATGTTTACAAGTAGTTTAAGTGATAACATTTAATTACAATACAAAATTAATTGAAACTAAATGAATTAATTAAAACAAAAATCAACAAAATGATCCCATCCTACATGTGAAGCGCCTGATGGAACCCTTTAAGGTTTCATACAGAACCTTTTCTTCTTAGAGTGTAAAAACCATCAGTGCAATGGCATACTATTATTGCTTTTAATATAAATCAATGTTCAATTTAAATAGTCTTAATATAGGCTACTGTATCTCAATCTAACCACGTCAGGCTCTACTCTTCACTAGAAACAGAAACCGCAATAAATCCCAACACAACAGAACATTAAACACTAACAGATCTCCCCTATATTCACAAAAATATTCTTAACTCCAACATTTGCTCTCCTTATACAGTACGTATCAAAGCTTGCTGGGAACATCAGATTTCCCTTTATTTGTTTGCTGTTGTGTCCAGCTTACAAAATGTCTTACCTTTCTGTTGAAGATGAAGAATTTTAGATAATTATTAGGTATATTATTAGCTAATAGGCCTAATAATTGCAGTTCTTGAAACACATCAATGTAATTTCCCCATTATCATATATTTTGATTGGAATTTAACTACAATATTAAGAATATCTTAAAAATATAATGTCAAATGTATTGTTTACATGTCAATTGTAGACTAAAATAACTATTATGATTCATTTATTTTGGTATATTCAACTCAAATAATCACTTAAGTGATATTTAGAGGCTTTATTAAGGTATTATAGTTAATTATTATTGTGATATTTACAAAAGAGTGTGAGCTTTAGTAGATGATGTGCTTGAGAATCTCAGGTTAGCCGTTATGCATTAGGGACGCACATCTACACGTGTACATTAAGAAGACAAAGAGTAATGGGGCCCTATCTTGCAACTAGCACAATTGACTTTGTACAGCGACGCATGTATCATTCCTATTTTGCACCCAACACACAGCAGACTTTTCCCTCCACAGACGCACGTCGGTAAATTAGGGAATGAACTTGCGCTCCCGGGGGCGGTCCAGCGAAAAGAGGAGGCGTGTTCCGGCGTAAACGTTCCCTGGTGCTATTTTGCAGTTTCAGAAAACAATTCCGCCACAGACCAGGAAAAACCTAGTCTAAAGTCAGTGGCGCGTTATTCAGATGCTATTTTAAGGGCGCATGCTTGGCCATAATGTAGCGTGTGCACAACACACATACACTTTGCTTCTCTCATCTACACAGACACAGCAGTTCACATTTTTGCAAATCATACATAATTACAAGGAACAATATTACCACAGAGGGAAATCATTGTGGTGTCCATGAAGATGTGAAAAAATAGGCATAAATCTAGCTTACACATTTACCCAAATTATTATATGCCTGTTTAAGCGAAGTTAATTTGGGTGTGTTTCTCCATCCCCATACAATGTCACTTCTCTGTGTTTTACGGCCCTGACGAGAACGTCGGTCTCCTCGGCTGTGAACCGCTCCTGGCGTGCGCCTGGCAAATCCGCCGTTATAATAGCAAACCGCCATGGAACAAGCGCGCCTGCTCTTAAAGGGAATGTGTGATGATGCTCTGATTGCTTTATTTCACGTTACGCCCAAACCACACCTATGAGTAATGAAGCTACTTCAGACCAACACATTTTAAGATTTGCGTCGAGCGCTAGAGTCATTTATCCGGCCGGTATAATAGCAACAGCGCCCGAGATCCGCACACAAAGTTACTTGTGTTTCGCGTTTGATACTTGCGTTTCAGATCGTTAAAATAGGGCCCATGATCTTGAATTGCATTGTTAAAGAGGGTGGATTGTATTAAACGTGCTACTCTGATGGTTATAGTGGTGCGGCTTTAAGAGGATGAATGTAAAGATGCAGCTTCTCATGAGGGTTTATCCGCCGACCCTCTTTGAGAAGTTACGTCTCTGAAGGCTTCCGCTTCAATGCAACTTTATGTGTATGTGCTACTAAAAAGGCTGTAAGGATATAGAGTTGCTGCTATTATATAATGGTATATGCCTTTGTTTAACAGAAGCCACTATTGCTAGTATCTGAAATCGAGTACAACCTTCGAGACTTTCATTACATCTAGGTCTTGAGATAGGGTCAATGTTTCACTTCCACTGTGTGTGAAAATGTCAAAGCCCCCCAGAAGGCAAAAGATGTGTGTGATTTAGAGAGCCAAGAGAGACAAGGTTCTCCTCCATTCAGAGAAGCTTTTATTTTTCTTTCTGCGAACCTCTCAAATCTGGTGTGTCATTGCAGAAAAGCATGCTGGATAATTGCAACACAGCAAAGATCTCACCGAATTGGTCAATTTGCACATGTGCGAAATGTGAGTAATGTTAGTTGCGTTCAGAAAAAAAACCTGAAAATAATCACTCGAGCTTTCTGAGTCCCATTAGCACTGTAGCTTTTGGAAACTGACATGAAAGGAAGGAAACTGAATGTCTCTTGTGAATTGTTGTGAACTGAATGTCGGTCTTTCAGCCGCTGCACTGAAAGACCAATTACAAGGACAGGTTTGTTTTGCAATATATAAATCATCTCTCACAGAAAGTTATACAACCAAGACATCATAGTTTTTTATTCGGTTGTCTCAAACTATTTCTTGAAGGCACAACCGAAAAACCGAAAAACCGAAAAGTACAAAAGCAAAGTTTCTGGTTTATTTCACTAAACCTGCAAAAATATATTTCACCCCAAAAGAAAAAAAAGAAAACATTGTAGAACTAATTTTTTTTATTTATTTAAAAAAAAAAAATGTTTTACACTATTTATTACTGTCAATATATATTGATAAATACAAGTCAAATGTGTATTTAAAGTATTTATACGTTGTGGCTATTTATTTATTGCATTGCTATTTTGATAACATGCATTAAAAAAAGAAGAAAATGTGCCTAATGGATAACTTTTTTAATGGACTACCACAACTACTTGTGCATTTATTACTTCTCAGTTTTTTTCTATGTCAATGTTACCAATCTCGATTTTTAGATTTGCCTACAAATATACATTTTCCATGTGGATGTGATAAATGAATGAGCGAACAAACCTTTTCTGCCACTAGTCTACATGAGACCACTGCTCTCCTTCTCATTAACAGTGTATCACAGTGATTTAACACATGCATGCTGAGTGTCTTAAATAAATGTGAAGAGAAAAGAAAAGAATGAAACTATTGTATTGAATAAATGCATTTTAGATTAATTTAAAAGCATTAAAAACAAATTAATTAATCGGAAACATAAATATGCAGACATTTTTACCAATGAATTTTGATTTACATTTCAACACAAAACAACTAGTTCAAATTGCTAGTTTCCAGTTAAGCATGTTTATTATTTTAAATCGGTCATATAGAATTTATAAATATAATTATACATTAAATGTTTTTTTTTTTTGTTTTTTTTTTGTGGTTATTGAGTGTGAGGTTTCTTTTATTTTTCCCATGATAGTATATAGAATAAAAATATATACCCTCTATCATTAAATGTTTTCCTCTAAATTAATACAAAGTAAAAAAAAAAAAAGTAAATAAAATCCCAATCCTTATGCGTTCACAGAAAATGCTGTTGATTTCTGTGAAACAGTGTGTTATTGCAGTTTGGTGAAGTGTTGACCCTGACCCCCGAACAGACTGAACATCTCTCATGATCTCTGAGCAGATCTCAGCTACACACCTCCTGCTCACACACACACACACACACACACACACACACATACACACAGTAGAGGACGCTTCATGATCTCAGCTACACACCTCCTGCTCACACACACACACGGCAGAGGACGCTTCACGATCTCAGCTACACACCTCCTGCTCACACACACACACACACACACACACGGCAGAGGACGCTTCACAATCTCAGCTACACACCTCCTGCTCACACACACACACACACACGGCAGAGGACGCTTCACGATTAGTGTTTCACGCTGGCCAGAGATGCTTATTGAGCGCTTTTCTTTTCTTTTTTTTAGTCATTAGTCTTCCTCTGACAAGGAGAATGAGTCGCACCGTCAGTGGCGTTTCGGCTTCTCAGCTGATATCACACTCACCACATATGACTCTTAATGAAGGACCTGGATTCCAGATATATACTTTTATCTCCCTGTGTAATGTTGTATGAGAGACGCAGTTTCACTACATTCAAAATCCTGTCTCAGATAGAATTCATTACACAGATTGAGTTGATTTAAGGTGAGATATTCAGTGGTTTCTTGAACTATTGCATTTGTGAAAAGATAGATAGATAGATAGATAGATAGATAGATAGATAGATAGATAGATAGATAGATAGATAGATAGATAGATAGATAGATAGATAGATAGATAGATAGATAGATAGATAGATAGATAGATGATGGATGGATGGATGGATGGATGGATGGATGGATGGATGGATGGATGGATGGATGGATGGATGGATGGATGGATGGATGGATGGATGGATGGATGGATGGATGGATGGATGGATGGATGGATGGATGGATGGATGATGGATGGATGGATGGATGGATGGATGGATGGATTGATAGATACATGTAGATAGACAGATAGATAGATAGATGGATAGATGGATAGATAGATAGATAGATACATGTAGATAGATAGATAGATGATAGATAGATAGATAGATAGATAGATAGATAGATAGATAGATAGATAGATAGATAGATAGATAGATAGATAGATAGATAGATAGATAGATAGATAGATAGATATCCATCCATCCATCCATCCATCCATCCATCATTTGGAGATGATATATATACTCATATACCAAAATTATACCAAACAAGTAATTAGTTAATCTCTCCCAGTTGTATGAATATTTAACAGTATGAAAACTTGCATGAATCCAATATGCTTTGCTGCATGTGAATCAGCCAACATGAATAGAAAATATGTAAATATGTAATGCATATGTAATGAATACAGAAAATATGTAAATATATTATGAATATGTAATGAATATTAAATATATGTAAATATTTTCTGAGAAAAGCCACCAAATGAAGGTAAGACACTGCATTACATTGCATTATACCTTAGATTTATGTATTGTTTTCTGTACACATGAGCGCTACGCTGTGTCATGCTAGTTTCCCATTCATAATTCTGCTTGTTGGAATGTGAAAACCATATTTTAAAGCTCATGTAATTCACTCTGCTTGTATGTAGTTATGAATACTAGTTGACAGAACATTTACACACATTCTCCCTCATCATTCTGTCCTTGTTATGATTCATATAAAGCACAATGTATTTCCCCTTTTTCGTCACATTATTTGAACAACAAAGCAAAGTGATTTGAGCATTTTGACTGATGAATTTCAAGTGGTTCTCGATATTTCCCGTGAATGTATTTTCGCCGCACACACAGATCGCTGGCCATATCCACTCACTCTTCTCGTCACTATGAAAGCAAAGCGAGGCTCATTATAGACACACATCAAATAAAGTCTCACGCTGTTGAGCTGTCGGCGCCCTTCTGCTTTAATCCATCTATTACAGAAGCTCCAGTGGATTCGTAAATCGCTTTTGTCCCAGACTCATAAAACAACAACCAGTTTTGAACAGTGGGGGTCAAAGGTCATACTCTCATATTGATTTAGCTGAAGTAGAGGTATAAATTCAATGAAAAAACGCGCCAGCGTCCCACAACGCTCTTACTCATCGTGTTTTTCCAGCAGAAACGCTAATGAGGGATTCTGTCTGCCAGTCTACGGGAGATTTAGAGAGTCTGTCTGTTCATACACATTCTGGTGCTTTATTATATATATATATATTTTTTTGAAATCTCAGAATGCCATGTTAAAAACCATTCAGAGGTGTTTCTTTATATAGTAGCCTATTACTTGAGTGTGTTGTGTGCGGCATCTGGGAGTTTTGCAAACAGCTTGTACAGTAAATTGGTGAGATTGCAACTTTAGAGTTGGATATTTCCCATTCCTCAGCACGACTGGCACAGCTGCGGATGAAACGCAGTTTTCCTCGGAGAGACGCTGTCCTAGACAATCTGTGGCACCATCTGAGACGCTAAACACTGCATTGTTTGACTACAAACACACTGCAGAGGTAGAGCCCTGTTTCGCTGTGCAGTGCAGGCGCTTCTCTTCTCCTCTAATGGACTAGAGTATTGTTCATGTTGAATGCCTGCATAATTAGTTTCAATTTGGTGAGCTCCGCTTAGAATATATGAGTTATAGTAAGTTTAAAGTTGAAACATCAGCTGTAAATATATTTAGAATATAAAAGTTGATTTTGTAACTTTGTAATATTGCTGACAATGCTTTTCCGCTGTGATTTCTGGAGGCCTCGCTCTTTGCATCACAACTCAATAATTCCAATAAATGTTTTTTTTTTTTTTTTTTTTTTAATTGATTGTTTGCTTGTTTGTTTGTTTTTGTTTGATTGATTGTTTGTTTGCTTGCTTGCTTGTTTGTTTGTTGGTTTGTTTGTTTGTTTGATTGTTTGTTATTTTGTTTGTTTGTTTGTTTGTTATTTTGTTTGTTTGTTTGTGTTTGTTTGATTGATTGATTGATTGATTGATTGTTTGTTTGTGTTTGTGTTTGTGTTTGTGTTTGATTGCTTGTTTGTTTGCTTGTTTGTTTGTTTGTTTGTTTGTTTGTTTGTTTGATTGTTGGTTTGTTTGTTTGTTTGTTTGTTTGTTTGTTTGTGTTTGATTGATGGCTTGTTTGTTTGCTTGTTTGTTTGCTTGTTTGTTGGTTTGTTTGTTTGTTTGTTTGTTTGTGTTTGATTGATGGCTTGTTTGTTTGCTTGTTTGTTTGTTTGTTTGTTTGTTTGTTTGTTTGCTTGCTTGTTTGTTTGTTTGTTTGTTTGTTTGATTGTTTGTTTGTTGGTTTGTTTGTTTGTTTGTTTGTTTGTGTTTGATTGATGGCTTGTTTGTTTGCTTGTTTGTTTGTTTGTTTGTTTGTTTGTTTGTTTGTGTTTGATTGATTGCTTGTTTGTTTGCTTGTTTGTTTGTTTCTTCATCATTCGTTCGTAAGAAATAGTGTAACTTGACATTTATTTTGTTTTAAATGGCGTCCTCTTTATTTTATTTTGAACATTAGAATTGGTGCGCTTTGGTTGGAGGATTGATTGGTTTGATAGTTGGTCAGTTAGATTGTTCGTTAAAATGTTAGTTTATATTATTTATTATAGTTTTTAATATTTTTAATCCGCTTTTTATATTTTCAGTTTTCATTTTAGATTTAGTTTATTATGTGCTTGTGTTGTATTTTTATTTAAATTTGATATACTGTATATATATATATATATAGCTCTAATATATAAAAGGCAATTTGAGGCAACATTTCTAAGCCATTTAAGTTTAAGTTTTTCCATCTAGTACTTACATTTAGTTTTTATTTCAGATTTATTGCAATAGTAGTTGGTTTGCTTGTTGACTAGTTCTAGTTCAGTAAGTTGGTTGCTTGGTCACTTGCTGACTTGTGTACAATTGTATTTAAAGTGTCAGATGATGAATCTACACAGGGATTCTGGGAAACCCGGTTTCTCCTTTTCATTATATTTGGAATGTATCCGAGGAAAGTCCTCGACCAGAAGAACAGAAGAACCGGCACAGACTGAGAGAGCTGCGTATCACGACACTCACAGTTTAGTGGAGGAACATCAGTACTTCCTCATTAAGGTAGAAATGTAGATTACATCTGAACAGTGATTGAACAGAACGAGCCATAAAGGAGAAGGAAGTGACAGAGCGAGACAGAAGAGGAGAGCATGTGAGGTCTGGGATAGATAGTTAAACGCTGCTTGAATTAGAGGATTTTCATTTCATTTTAAAGTACAGTCCATGAAAGGCATCGGAATACGGTACACAGAAGGGGTTTTTTTTGGTTTTTTTATGCAATCGGTGTTAAAATACAGAACAAAACAAAACTGAAAAAAAAAAAAAAGTTATTTCCAAACTTTAACTGGATCATTTTCTTTGGATGGAAGCAAACAAGTTTCACTAGATATATATATAAAAAATAGACACTTTACTTTCTGTTCTGCTGTGTGATATTAAAGTCTACAATAAAGATAAGGTAACCTTTCAGATCTGAATTAAGTAATAATATTAGGAGACATAAATGAAAGGGTTATTTTTGTTCTATTTGCTCAGAATCGAGTCTATGTGAGATTCTGTAGTTCATTTTGAGAGATTTCTCTCATTTTAAACTCCTAGAGCATAATGAGGTTTTAATTAGATCCTCAAAACCTCTTCATGTGCAAATTTACACTCGGAATCTCATGATTTTTCCACTTTTTTTTTTTTTTTCATTCACAGTCAAACAGGAGGTAATCTGACCAGATTCCCCTCCACTCTCATATTCTAGAAATGTAAATACAACGCTGATACAACACTCTTTTTCTCCCTTTCTAATAAAGGTTTCAAAAGGTGTTTGTATTTGTCTCAGCAGTGACGTCATTAAAGGACCATTCTTGGCTCCTCAGAGAACCGTTCATGAATCTTTCATTTGTTGAAAGAACCTTTTTGTTTTTATTCTTGAGTGTGAAGATCGTTTCTAATAATCTGAAGATTCTTTTTTTTTTATTTTATTTTTTTACTTTTTGCAGTGAAAGGTTTCCATGGATGTTAAAGGTTCTTCATGGAACCATTGATGCATGTGTGACTTAAACCCCCATAAATGCATGTGTGGATCAGAATCATTAGATTATTTATAAAACTACTTACTTTTTTCAAGGAAAAATAGCATGAGAATTTAAAAGTAAAATAAATATACTAAATTGTATTAGGTTGAGCTTCTTAGCATGCTGAACTGAGCTAATTTTTACCTTCGTATATATGAGCCATTTCAGCGTTTTGTTGTGTTTTCGGGGCCCTCATATTTCTTCTTGCAGCTTCATATGTTGTTTCTAGTAAATAGCATGGTGCATCGTGTTGAATGTAATCGAGGAAACATCTGCTCCTGAAAAGTGATTTGAACAGCACCTTGATTGCACAAATGCTTCCTCTACAATAGTAGCCATGCAGAAATGTTACCATCTGGAAGTCTGTAGTGTGGAAGAAGTTCTAGCGAACTCTTATAGGTGAACAGGTCAAGCATATTTTAATTCCTTTGACACGTTTAAGTTGAATATCCCTTCAACTATGCTCTCATATGAGAGGCTACCTCAACAACGCCAGAAGCCATTAAAATGTTTGTCTTTAATTAACTTTAAAAGGGAATGGATTACTGGCACTGATATTGCAGACCTTTCCATCACTGAATGTGTCAAACTGGGTCCACATCATGTCTGCATTCCCATTAGCCCAGCCTGTGACCCTCATCAACCCCATTCACCAACGCCCTCTGGAAATGCCACTCTCATACAGAATAAATTACCGGCAAATCTGCTCCATAAAAATGTTATCGTAATAACAGTTGAAAAGCTCTCGTCCCCAGCACAACCTGAGTGTATCACGAAACAGAACTGAGGAAACAAGATTGTGTCTGTCACAAACTCAGATGTCAGACTTATAATGATCCGACTTACTGGGAGAAGTCCTTACAAGCCAAACTATCTAAAATGATGCTTTCGGAGGGCACTGAAGTGTTTATAATCTAATTAAATACAAAATTATATTTTGTACAAAAAGACAATTATATTTGAGCCCCACACTTTTCAGGGCTCCCAAAGCTCTAACAGTGGAACCCTTAATCTGCTGCATTATTATTATGCAATATTATCTAATCCTAATTCTGTAAGCACCAAGTCAAATGTGTGCATCCACGAAGAAAAAAAAAGCTGGTTTGAAGTAAGAGGGGGACTCTAGATTCACTGAGAGGAGCATTCGTCACTATAATGGTCTCTTATTCTGCATGAGTGTGAGAATGATTGTTAACACTAATGTGAAAAGAGGCAAATACTGCAATATAAGTCTAATGCTATTCCCCTGTTTTTTTTTTTTTTTTTAAAAAGACAAAACAAACAATCAGTCCATCCATCCATAAATCAATTAACCAGTCAATCCATCCATCAATCAATCAATCAATCAATCAGTTCATCCATCCATCAATCAATCAACCAGTCAATCCGACCATCTATAAATCCATCCATCCATCAATCAATCAACCAGTCAATCCATCCATCTATAAATCCATCCATCAATCAATCAGTCAATCCATCCATCTATAAATCCATCCATCAATCAATCAGTCAGTCCATCCATCCATCAATCAACCAGTAAATCCATCCATCTATAAATCCATCCATCAATCAATCAACCAGTCAATCCATCAACCAGTCAATCCGACCATCTATAAATCCATCCATCCATCAATCAATCAACCAACCAGTCAATCCATCCATCTATAAATCCATCCATCAATCAGTTCATCCATCCATCAATCAATCAACCAGTCAATCCGACCATCTATAAATCCATTCCTCAATCAATCAGTTCATCCATCCATGAATCAATCCAGTCAATCCATCCATCCAGCCATCATAACGTGAAAAGAGGCAAATACTGCAATATAAGTCTAATGCTCTTCTCCTGTTTTTCTTTAAAAAAAAGACAAAACAAACAATCAATCAATCAATCAATCAATCAATCAATCAATCAGTACATCCATCCATCAATCAATTAACCAGTCAATCCATCCATCAATCAATCAGTTCATCCATCCATCAATCAATCAACCAGTCACTCAGTCCATCCATCCATCCATCCATCCATCCATCCATCCATCCATCCATCCATCCATCAGAAGTTTTCCTTTGCCCCAGTTTGGATTGGCTCTCTCATTAGCACTTTCTCTGTAAAGCCGCCGTGGGACCATTTGTATTGTGAAAAGCACTATGCAAATAAACATGAATGGAATGAATTATTTGCAATTCTTTCCTGAATAAATCGATGATACTGGAGAGACTGTTTTGGCTATTTAGGATTGATTATTCTACTCGGGGAGAGTTTCGGGATCCGGGATGGGTAAATTATACACCACTAGTGTTGACTGTTGTGAAATAATCATTTTTACTTGGCACTACAAAGGCTATGATTCATTTACAGACCTTGAGCAAATGCTGAATCAACAACACTTGCATTTCCCTGAAGCCGTCTATCCATTGCTTACAAACAAACGTCACACTGTAGACCAGAAGCCATTCATTTCCAAAGGCGAGTCCTGAAAAGTCACAGGTGTGAGTCTGGTGAATGCAGTTATCACTCCCGTAATTATCTAAACTGAATGTGAATGCAACCATATTAAGGACTCAAATACAGGACTGACAACCGTATTCTGTTGCTGTGTGGCAGCTGTCTTTGTTTAAGGGGTTTCCAGATAACGTGAAGAGTGAATGTGCATTTTCATTCATCACGTCTCCTTCACTCGTTCCCCTGTTCTTCTCATCTGTGTTGGGCTTGTTTGCATCAGTGTGTGCATGTGTCTTTGACGCAGAAATACAGTGTTGTATTTTTTAGAGGTATAGCGGAGGATCTTTCCAAATTTTAGATAAGACCCGCCCTCTCCACTTTTTGAAAAGTTTGATTGATTCACCAGAATGATTGACAATTAGGAGGACCAATAGTTTAGACTACCCACCAGGAAGTAAAACATCCTCCGCTATACCTTTAAGTGCAATTTAAATAGGCCTACTGTGTTTATTCATTATCGTGAGATATATTGTATGTCTAATAGCAATACTGTATGTAATAATGTGATTTAAGGACCACATCCACCAAAAAAATAAATATGTCTAATAGATGTCACTGACATTTGAAATATGTCTAGATGTCACTGACTTCATGCATTTGTGACATTCTCACTGCTTGCGAATCAGTGACATTCTCACTGCTTGCTCTGCGGTGCTATGATGGTTTTTGTTATCGAGGTTCAGGTAGGTGAAACACTACCTGAGTGTATGTGACCCTTGACCTTTGTTATTCTCAGCCGCCCACCTTTCAGAGGAGGGGCTGCAGCTTTGCCCTCGCCAGCATCCATCAATAATTCAGGCTTCACATTAATTACACAATCGCTCTGCAGGGTTCTGCTCTCCACATGTGGTACAGGCTTACAGTCATCCATCACCCCTTTCAACCCACTCACATAAATCTCACATTTCTCCTGAAGTCCAGACAACGGGAAAAAGCAATTCTTTCATTTCTGCAGGTCTCCTGGCAGGTGTTTGTTTGTGCGAGCATGCATTAGAATGCAATCTGAACTGTCGCGATGTTGACGTGCTCCCCAGATGTCATAGAGGAATTCAGTTAAGACATCACAGGAACGGGGCGGGTGAGAATGATTAAAATTGTCAATAGCGAGCACAGTTATGAAATGCCACGGCAATATCAGCCTCCAATGCATCACAAGACAAATGGCTTTCATCTAGAGCCACTGCGGCCCCTGATTGAATCAGCAACATTTCAAAGGAATTATCCCGTTAATAATATTTCACCTGTTTCATATCCACTCCTATAAGGGCGGCAATCCAAAAATTGTTCATCAACTTTAGATCACACTGAAAACTGTAATTATGAATTAGCTCCCAGCAGCATAACTGCCTCACATATGAAATATCTATTCTGTGTCTGTATCTACAGTAACAATATCTATCTATCTATCTATCTATCTATCTATCCATCTATCCATCTATCCATCTATCCATCTATCTATCTATCTATCTATCTATCTATCTATCTATCTATCTATCTATCTATCTATCTACCCGTCTGTCTATCTATCCGTCTATCTATCCATCTATCTATACGTCTGTCTATCTATCCATCTATCTATCCGTCTGTCTATCTATCCATCTATCCATCATGTTAACCAAAACATGTTATCAACACAAATCAGTGAATCTAAACAGCAATCCACATGATCCAAATGAGTCGGCACAGTCACCATCATCTAAAGAGCGAAACAAGTTCAGTTATAGTAAACTAGATCAATTAAAATTAAAGCTGCAAGCAGCATTTATCGGGGTTCAAGCGTTTAAGGTCTTTAAGCACATAAGCATTCACATACATTAAGTTTTATTTAGCAAGCATGTAACCACTGACATCATAGATGGAAAAGACCATTTACAGCCAATACAATACAATGTACCATAGGAAATATATGGTTTTCAAAGCTTTTTAACAGTTACAGCGCCACCTATGGTCCGATCTCCATAAAAGTTAGCATGCTTGTTTACAATCATATGTCGCATGTGCTCACCCATTTTCGTAAAGTTTTGAGTTTTCGTTTAGGAGTTATAGGCTTTTGAGTATATGTTTTGCCACGTCCATTGTCTAAATGACCCTGTTATAGCTATCCAAAGGGTAAAGTTCAACATTTGTTTGATAACTATTGATCTAGAGCGTCCAGAGAATTGTACTGCACTGGTTTGGTTCCGATCGGGCTAAAAACCTAGGACTAGTACGCAAAAGTAGGTTTCACAAGTTCACACTTACATCGAATTAAACAGTAAAGATGATGGTATTTGGCGAGCTGTCCGGGGGGAGGGATCCGAGATGGGAATTGTTTGCCTGAACCCAGAGTATTCCCCCCCCGCTTGTTGTAAGAGTAGTCAGGACTAGAAGTGAGGAGAGGGAGTGGTGGAGGGATGCTGTATATATACCTCTTAATTCGTTGATTGGGTTGATTAACTGAATGTGCTCCACAGGTGTTTAATTAGCTTTGATTATCTGAACGTGCTTCTCCCGAACTTTGTTAATAAAACATCATGTAGTGAATGATGGGTGAATAGTATTTGGTCAGGAGTCACTGTTCAGTACATCATAGATACCATAAAATGATGAATGATCTACTAAATTAAACAGCATGGTTTTATGAGATTCGCCCTTCATGTGAAATATTATATTGATCAACAACAAGATCAGTTATCATGTGTGGATCTGTGTTTAACACAGAATCATTTTGGAATCAGCTGTAACCGCTTGTTAAGGCTGGTGTCCAGGCGCAGCTGTAATACTGTGTGTGTGTGTGTGTCTGCAGAGCTTGTTAGGGTGACATGTAATGCGAGAAGGCAGGCTGTGGGCAATGCCAGTGCCCTTGCCATGGGAAATCATGCTCAGTCTTGTTAGGGGAAGTTTGGAGGCTTTGTCCTTTGAGGACTGCTAATAATCCCGCTTGTGGACGTCCACCTGCTCTACAGAGACAGCCAGAGACACGCTCATTATTAGCGCATATGTTCCACTGTGGGACGCCGTTGCATGTGCACGCCGTCAGCGTTTTCACAGATTCGCGTTTTTGAAGTTTACACAGAGATGATAATGTGTTTTCTTTAAAAAAAATCAATGCTTGCACCGTGGAACCAATTTCAAGGTTTGCGTTCTCGAGCCACCAGGCACTGTTGTTGTGTGGATGAGCGGCCGGAGCGCGTTAAAGCAACACTAAAGATGATTTTTTACCTTAAAATTATGTTTCCAAAATCGTATCAGTGGTTCATCAAGTCATAACAGGGTGAAAGGCACTTCTGCATTCGCTTTGCGGCCCTATATCTGCTATAACCACACTATGCAAGTTTGCCAGATCGGGTCGCGTTTCTGTAGTTCAAATGAGACTACAAATTTGACTTGCTTTATGGCAAGCGTTACTATAGTCATTATTTTGTTTTTCTTTGTTTCTGATGGCCCAATACATCATACTTTCATAAAATCATGCATCATACTCTACCGTGTCTGTGGACATCGTTCATTCCAAAGCCGGTGCTGGATAAACAGCGAGCGTGCGTGCGACAGTAGGCTGCGTTAGGCTAAACTATTTACGACAGCGGTAATGGACAATTCCGCTTCCAACCTGTAGGGGGACCAAAGAGGAGAAGTGCTTTAGTGTTGCTTTAAAGGTGCATTAAGCAACTTTTCATGTTAAAAATACCCGTTTTCTAACCCATACATGCTTAAACAATTGCCTGATGGGCTGAATGAGCCCTTCTCTGATCACTGAGATTGTCTCTATAATCCTGTAAAGTAAAATAAATAAGAGGGATTCGGGCCGGAATTTTAGACTGGGCGTGACGTCATGCGCGTTCACGGCACGCTCACCTGGCTGTCTGGCAGGTTTGTGTATTCGCCGCCATTCTCCGTAGAAGATGGATTCTAAGAGACCGGCTTGTAGTTCATTTCAAACACCAACGCAAACTCCACGTAAGATAAAAAAAAAAGAAAACTTTTGTTCGTGAGCGTGCACTCTTCTGGCTGCATTTTCGCTTGCCGCCAGAGGGGGCATAGTTCTGAGAAAAACTCAGAGACTTGCGCAATGCACCTTTAAGGGTTTTCTGTTAGAATGGTGTCGTGTTAGCGGCCCCTAAGTTAATAACTAATGATCTTTGCAACGGAAGTGAATCAATCAAAACTAACATTAGCTGGATGATAACTTTATTCTAGAGCTGCTGTAAAGCCAATAAGGGTGATTTCACACCTACCTCATTTAGTTCGGTTGAATCGCACTAGAGTTCGCTTTCCCCATTGGTGCGGTTCGTTTGGGAAGGTGAGAATGCGGCAATCGCACTCGGGTGCGCACCAACAGTGGACCAAACAAGCGCGGTCCGCTTTGAAACGAACTCTGGAGCGGTTCGTTTGTGGTGAGAACGTGATCCGACCTCGAACAGAACCAACTGCCAAAGAACTGTGCATTTTTGGACTAAACCAGTTGCCGTAGTCAGCTGCGCTGTGCATTATGGGATGAGGAGAAATGTTTGTTGACAGTTTGCACTTTAAGCATGGCAGCTCGCAGACAAACTTGGAGTTCTGAGGAGGTACGGAGCCTAATAGAAATTATTAACGTTATTTTCGAACCACATCCTCGCTTCATTCTCAAATATTATTGTTTGTCTAAAGTGGTGTAGACAAACTATATAATAAAATATGACCAGGGATACATTCAGCCCACGCAGTCGTCTCTCCATAGTAAACAGTGGCGTGTTGTCTGCCGGATTTTCCACCTCTTTGTTTACATCCGGTAGTTCTGTTGGAATTTTCACGCACGTTAATTCTGACCAATCGAAGTGCAGTTATGGAAGTGCGTTCAAGACACATCTGGCCAACGAGTGATGTGGATGTTGTCACGTGACTGCATTTTGGTTCATTTTATCAACTCATAAACTGATCCGGACCAGAGTGATCAGTGTGGTGTGAAAAGGAACCAAAACGCCTGAAAAATGCTACAAAGTATCATTTTTCGTCCTTGGTCCAGAGCAAAGGAACCGCACTACAGATGTGAAAGCACCATAAATCTCTGTTACTTTAATTTCCTATTATCACTGTAAAGCTGCTTTGAAACAATCTATATAGTTAAAAGCTCTGTATAAATGAAGGAGACTTGACTTGTCTGTGGGCAGATGAAGCCGTACGTGAACAGACACATGCATGTGTGAAACTTCAAAAGCATTACTTCATCAAACTACAGTAAAATCATTTGTCCATGAATCTCATGAAAACTCTAAAGACCCGAATATGTAATAATGATTGGTGAAACATTCATGCATTTAAGGGTTTATGCATGACATGACATTAAATCATGCATAACATGAACTAACAATGAACAATATTTGATTACACTTTAATTTAAGGTGACGTAGTTACACTCAGATAAGTACTTAAAAATATTAATTTACTATAGAGTTACGGTTAGGGTTAGGGTTTGGTTTAGTGTAATTTACTTGTAATTATGAATTAATACTATAGTAAATACATGTAGTAACGTGTAACTACATCAACTTCAGGTGTTACCCAATATTTTCTTATAGCATTTAAAATTTGTTAATATCAGATAATAAAAATGTTTGTTAGTTCAGTGTGTATTAAGTATTGTTAACTATTATTGTTAACTAGTGAAATCATATTGCAAAGTGTTACCCTTATTATTCGTAATAATGATTCTAGTTAGATAATGCAATACACTATTTTTCACAGATTTTTTTTAATTAGCATAATATATATATAAATTTCACAGTTGTAAATACAACAGATTATTGGAGTATGCTTTACAAGAAAATACCATTTCAGTCTTTCTACTTTAAAATTTCACATTTAATTTAAAAATGTGTTACTTGCCATTTTTATGTAATTACTATAATAATGAATTATTATTTCATAGAAACATTTAATTTTCTTCTAAATTTTTTTCAGTGCAGTTGCTGTATGACAATTTCAAAAGCTTTCTGTTTGTTTCTCTTATTTAGAGATATTTAGATATCTCTTGCAAGCTTCTATTTACTGTTTCTCTCTTTTTGAAAGCCAGACTTTTACTGTTTAACGTTCCAATTTGCATCTTTTTGTGGTTTAGAAACAGCCACTTGTACAGTATATGAAGAATACACCTGACTGACATGTAAAACATTCAGCCACGGTTTTGTTTTTGCGTTTTGTTTCTCCTCTGAGACTAATTTGTCTCTATTCATGCTGTTTTTGTGTGAGCAGAGAATCAGAAGATGTAGTGGACGGCACAGGAAGCATATCTTTTATCGTTCACAAGCCGCTGTCATTCAACATGTGTCTGATCAGCAGACATTTATATGTTACATGACCTCAGGTTAATCTCCAATTAATTTCTTTGCTGCTTATGTTGTAGTGCCTTTGTCTAAGTTCACAGAAAATACTGTCATTAATAAGAAACATGAGACTTTAGCTTGAGGTGCTATTGAAATAAAGAGCACTCACCAGGAATGTGAATCTCAGCATGCATTGAATCGAAAAGCATTCAGTCGGCTCTGTTACTTGCAAGGTTTTGAATGAGACTAATTCAAGGACACAGTATGAGTCACATTGCTGAATCTCTACTAACAACTGAAAAACAGTTGTCTTTGCTGAACAGTCTTTGTTCAGCAGTTGGTTGGCAAATTGATTTAATTGTGTTTTTTTCTCTTTTTTTCTGAGGTCCATAGATCCATTGTTGTCCAAGATGAATTTCCCAGAGATGGGACAATACATTCTATTCTATTCTATTCTATTCTATTCTATTCTATTCTATTCTATTCTATTCTATTCTATTCTATTCTATTCTATTCCATTGTTGTCCAAGATGCATTTCCCAGAGATGGGACAATAAAATATATTCTATTCTATTCTATTCTATTCTATTCTATTCTATTCTATTCTATTCTATTCTATTCTATTTTTGTCCAAGATGAATTTACCAGAAATGGGACAATAAAATATATTATATTCGGTTCTATTCTATTCTGTTCTGTTCTGTTCTGTTCTGTTCTATTCTATTCTATTCTATTCTATTCTATTCTATTCTATTCTATTCTATTCTATTCTATTCTATTCTATTCTATTCTATTCTATTCTATTCTATTTTTGTCCAAGATGAATTTACCAGAAATGGGACAATAAAATATATTCTATTCTATTCTATTCTATTCTATTCTATTCTATTCTTTTCTATTCTATTCTATTCTATTCTATTCTATTCTATTCTATTCTATTCTATTCTATTCTATTCTATTCTATTCTATTTTTGTCCAAGATGAATTTACCAGAAATGGGACAATAAAATATATTCTATTCTATTCTATTCTATTCTATTCTATTCTATTCTATTCTATTCTATTCTATTCTATTATATTATATTATATTCTACTCTATTCTATTCTATTCTATTCTATTCTTGTCCAAGATGAATTTCCCAGAAATGGGACAATACAATATATTATATCCGGTTCTTTTCTATTCTATTCTATTCTATTCTATTCTATTCTATTCTATTCTATTCTATTCTATTCTATTCTATGATTAGCATTCTAGTCTTCTGGGTGGCTGCTGACCCAAGTCATAAACCAAGGAGCCACAGAACTCATGTAATATATTAATTTATTAAATATGTACAAAAAATTCATACAAAAAAATCTGTGCTGCTCAAGAATAAATTGAGCCTTTAATTACAGCAAATGCCTGACAACTGACAACTGCGTCTATAAAAACATATAAAATGGTGTAATAATATTTAATATTTTCCTCACAATAAGTAAGCCTAATCATTTCATTAAAGTAAATTAGTTGCAAGAATGTTATTCTTAGATTTGTGATTGAAATAGTTATTTTTACTAAATATTTTCAGTTGAATTGTTTAAAAACAACCGAAGCCAATTAATATCGCATTACTGAGATTTGCAGCTCGCATTATGCTTTGCATGTGAGTAGAAGATAATGTTTTTACATAATTGCAGAAGATTATGCTTTATTCCGATAGACATTCTACTAACCATAAGTAACAAATAAGTCACCTAACTCTCATTAATTTGCAACTACATGTTAACTAACTCTCATTAGAGTATTAGTAGGGTTTGGGTTAGTAGAATAAGTTGACATAGTTGCAAAATTACTATATATATATATATATATACACACACACACACACACACACACACACACACACACACACTAGTAGACATTAAACAGACAGTCTACTAATACTCTAATGAGAGTTAGTTGACATGTAGTTGAACAATACATTACTCATAGTTAGTACAATGTCTGTAGTGGACTATCAAATAAAAGTGTAACCTTACATAATATACGTTAAGCCAGAAGTCAAGTCAAGTCAGCTTTATTTATACAGCACTTTTTACAATACAGATTGTTTCAACAGGAAAATAATGCAGCAAAGTTTGTTTCGACTGTACAAAGGCACAACAAAGTGAATCAAAATGCCTGCATCTGTGTAGTTCTGCTTTGTGTTGAGTTGTGTGATCAATTTCTTCTACTTTACAGAGTTTGTAAATGAAACTGACAGTTGGATTTATTTATTGTTTGTTATAATGTGTGATTGTCACAATCACAAAACTGTAGATCACTGCAGAAGTTTGTCAGATGTCATGGCAACAACAAAGCACACACTCTCTCTGTGACCTTGTGCTTTCGTCTCCATCCTCACTGAAAAATAAAGATGGATAGGAACAAATTACATGTCTGTGTCAGTCACAAAACAGACAGGCTTCGAGTGTGTCCTGCTCTCAGACTAAACGCTGTTGTGCAGATTCTGGCCGTCAGCTGAAGCTTTGAAAGTTTGTCCTCGTGTTCCTACTGCAAATGTTCACATCCTACTTTTTTAATGTCTGAGAATACACTCATTACAGTAGAAACAGTAATTTTGTGAAATTCTATTTTTTTTATCTATTTTAATGGCAAAGCTGAATTTTCAGCATCATTACTCCAGTCTTCAGTGTCACATGATCCTTCAGAAATCATTCTAATATGATGATTTTCTGCTCAAGAAACATTTATGATTATTATCACTGTTGAAAACGGCTTAATATTCCTTTGATCAAAGCAAAAATTTCAGCATCGTTACTCCAGTCTTCAGTGTCACATGATCCTTCAGAATCCATATGCTGATTTGCTGCTCAAGAAACTTTTACAATGTTACAAAAGATAACTTTCAAACAAATAAATAAAAAATCTTCTTTTGAACATTATATTAATCAAATAATTGTGAGGAGAAGAAATGCATCACAATTTCCACAAAAAAATATGAAGCAACTGAATTCAACATTTTATAATTAGTATTTATTTATTGGTTCGTACTGCAAATGTTCACATCCTACTTTTTTTATGTCTGAGAATACATTCATTACAGTAGAAATATTGTAATATTGTGCAATTCTATTTTTTTTTTGTCACATGATCCTTCAGAAATCATTCTAATATGATGATTTGCTGCTCAAGTAACATTTACGTTACAAAAGATTACTTAAAAAAATCTTCTTTTGAACATTCTATTAATCAAATAATTGTGAGGGGAAGAAATGCATCACAATTTCCACAAAAATATGAAGCAACTGAATTCAACATTGATAATAATGTTTCTTGAGCATCAAATCATCATATTAGAATGATTTGTGAAGGATCATGTGACACTGAAGACTGGAGTAATGATGCTGAAAATACAGCTTTGATCACAGGAATAAATTACACTTTACTGTATATTCACATAGAAAACAGTTACTTTAAATTGTAATAATATTTTACTATTTTAACTGTATTTGTGATCAAATAAACGCAACGTTGGTGAGCAGTCTACATGTGCAATCTGTTTTCAGACTGATATCGTACTTAAAGATGATAAACTTTACATGAAATGAAATGTTGTGTTGGTCTCCTGTGTTTGCCCTGTAGGGAGGAGGGCATCATGTCCACATATTTCGAGACGGTGGACGATCTGCTTGCCTCGTTCGGTCCAGTGAGGGATTGTTCCAAAGACAACGGAGGATGCCGGAAAAACTTCAAATGTGTTTCAGACAGAAGGATGGACTCTACTGGCTGCATGGTGAGTTGCCATGGTGACCACAGATCATCTACTGGAACATCGGTGTAATAATCGGTCAGGGGTGTGTGTCCCGTACAACGACGTAACTCGCTGCTTCACTACTATAGTACGATCCATCGTTGAAGAAATCAACTAGCTAGTCACGACTGTTTCATGAAGCAAAGTGGTCATTCAACCATTTTTGTTTATGGCGTCACGACGGCAGGTGGTGGAGAAATAACTTTATTTAAAAAAAATTGATTCAATTCAACAAATAATTTTTTTAACTACTTTTTAACTACTTTTAATGAATCTGTTTTTGATTGAATTAATTTGTAATAAATTACAGACATGACATCTGAGGACTATCTCATTTTTCTCAGTTTTCTTGCTTTATCTCCAGATTCGATCATAGTCTCGTTCTTACACACTAGAGCTCGTTCACACATGCGCACTCTTCAGAAACGACGCTTTAAATCTCTTGACAAACTAAAAGACGTAAATCACATTTGTATGTATTCTAAATAAAAGCTACAGATTGGACTGAATTGCTTGTTTGTCATGCAAACAAGGAACTCTTCTTCTAACCACAGGTCGAGATCTGTCGATACACACACACAACTCTGCGATGCTGTTTGTGAATGTTCGTTGGAACGATGGTTTCGGGAAACACCGACTCGTTGAACTGCTGATAATGACTGAACTTGTGAACATAGTTGGCTAACGATGCTTTTGGGAAACACACCCCTGTTATATTGGTGCATTCAAGTCATCTCGTATAGATTGTATTTACGAGTTGAACGCACATGAACACAATGTCGTAATACGAGTGGGGAGCTCAGGATTTTCTTTAAGCCGCGATCTTTACGAGTTGTGGGCGTGTCAGTGAGAAACATGGCGGAATCCCACAATATTTCAAGGCAGTGATATTGTCAGGCTTTTCTATTTACAGCGAGGTAAGCTAATACATCCTGCACAGGATATGATGGCATTATAATAAACAATGCAACATGTAACGATAAAGTTGGCAGTGGCTTCATAAATTAATTAAAAACATTAAAAAACAAAGTACACCGGATGCACATTTATTTGTTCTTCATTTTCATGAGTTTAAGAACCTTACTGTATTTTTGTGTAATTAATTAAGAGAAAGTACTCCGCCATCTTACTCCGACGAAAGTGACTTGAACGCACATGCCGTCGTAAACACGACTTCCCACCTCGTTCGTACGAACTTCCCAGGAGGACTTGAACGCACCATATGACTGACTGTGGTTAAGAGTGTGTGTTGTATCTGCTCTCGAGCTCTCATTCGAGGAGAACAGCAAATACGTCTCATTACAGGCGGATAAGTTTGTCTCGTGTTACATGTGCAGATTAAAAGGAAGGGAAATGAGAACAAGGAAATGCAGTTAATGGCTTTTTTGGGAGACGAGCTCTACTCATAAAGCAAGGAAATTGATGAGTTCACCGCTCTCTGTGCTGATGGATGAATCAATCATGTACAGCAGGATGGGCTTTAATCACTCACGCTTTTATTAGGAATAAAAGTCTGACACTGATTTTGCAATCTGATCAGTTGCAGTGCTTTAAAAGAATAGTTCCGCCAAAAATGAAAATGCTCTTATCTTTCACTCGTTCCAAACCCATTTCCTCCGTGCAACACAAAAGGTCACATTTTGAGGAATGTCCTAATCACTCTTTTCTTTTGTAATGAAACAAGTCTGTCAAGTGTCAAATTTGACATAAAAAATGATTGGTTCTCGCGACTTAATTTTTGAAATATGCTTAATTACATTGCATGTACACTAGTAGTGCACTTCGAATTTAAAAAGTCAGTGTGTGGGCGGAGTCAGCCAATTAGAACAGTGTGTGGGCGGAGTCAGCCAATTAGAACAGTGTGTGGGCGGAGTCTCGCGGCGAGTGCACAGCACCAGAGAGTAATCTTGACAGCACTCGCAAGAAAATGGATAAGGGCTACATAATCAAATTCACTACTATTACACCATTTAAACATTACTGAAATACATAGGCTACTGAGTTACTAAAACAATCTTAGTCAAAGAATAGACTTGTTTGTTCACAGTTTGAACGTTCTTGTTTCCATTTGTTTAATTTCAAGATCTGAGGTGAATTATCCATTGTTGCTTTTACAGCTTCAAAGCTGGAGCACTGAATGATATTCAAAGTCACATTACACGCTTTTAACATTAAATAAAGCACATAAACAGTACCTGAGATTATCATCGCCACACTTTGTGTTTGTTGTTCCAGCGCGACGTCGCAGAAATATAGAAACCGTTTCTAAAATAGAATTGTCGTGTGTCGCCGTCGCGGCTGGTTAGGACACACACTCTGATTAACATGGAAAACAACCTTTTATCGCGTGTCACGTGTAGTTAGGACTAGTGTAAGTGACGTAAATGCTTCAGAAAAAAAGTGTCCACACCTGTGCATTTCATTTTAACACGCCATTTTAACATGAAAACGATCCTAGTCCATACTGGGGTTTTCCACTGCGTTTCAGAAACGATCTCCATCCACACCTGAAAACACAGATGACCATTCGTGCACACTGAGCATGCGTGTACAAATGCTGCAGGTATAAAAGGGAATAAAGCTTTGAATGTAACTCGACACCCTTGCCTCATTTAGTATACGCGGATCTATGAATATGCAAATGAGCCCCGCCTCCACTCACTCCCTCAGCTCAGAGATCCACTGGTTGACGATCACACGTTGATCTGATTGGTTACAAGGTAGTTTGTGACGTCAGAAACACCAGCGATTTCAAAGCGTGTGTTTGAGACTGTCTTTGGTTCACTGCAGTTTTAAGGAGGAAATACTCAGCAATGGTGTCGACTTATGAATTTACACATGGTTTGAGTTAAAGCTTATTAAAAACACCACATAGACACATAAACAACATTAAAAGCTGGATTTTCACCACAAGGGGAATTTAAAGTATTGATGTATTTTGCCTCATGGTGGTTTAACTTGCGACCTCATACATTTATATGATTTTTAAACAAAACAAATCACTTTTATGATTTATTTCCACACAAAATATGTTGCTCACTCAATGTTCACAATTTTTTTGTTGTTAAAAAAACAAACACATTTTTCCTCCCAGTTGTGCCCTATACAGCATTTCACAAATGTGTTAAAATTTGATGATAACATTCAAATAATGTTTTTACAATTCCCTTGTAGTTTGGTCTAGCTTAAATGCATCTATAAAAATCTTCATACACATCCAACACCTGTAAGTCCAACTCCGATCTTAAGCTTGACACTCGGGTACAGCGATACAATTTCCTTCTAACTGCTGGCTGGAGTGGATTCATTTCGGGATCTCTTGACCCGGGCCGAGGTCATGGTGCCACTCTGGCTTGTGTTTTACTCTCTTCAGCTTCAGTGACATCGGGAACTTTCAGAGCTTTACCTTCCTCTGCCACTTCTCCACACTCTCAGTAATAGAGGTGAAGTGGACCTTTAAAAGGATTAAGCAGCGATTGCTGCAAATGTCCTAAAAGTGCAGTGCTGATTGTTTTAGGACATGCTGTGTTTTTATAAGACAGGCCGCATTCAATGCTTGGCAAGATTACAAATGATGTCACTTCCTTTACAAATGCTCTTGACTTGCAACAACTCTGTAATGACGACCCAGACTCAAAATCCTTCATGCATTTAGCCGTCCCTTCACTCTTCTCAGAGATTTGCTCCTTAATTACAGTCGTGCGAACGCTTGCTCTGAGAAAGAGATGTGACATTAATGTGCAGGTACTGATTTTTTATTTATTTTTTCTCTCTTACATATCGATCAAAGGAAGACTAAACATCACCTGGACAGTTTTTCTTTTTTTCACCCAGAAAATAGTGGGGACTTGGAAAGTAAGCCAAAAAAAAACACAACAAAATAATGCAAAATAATAAAAACAAGACAAAACACATGCACCATACAAATCATTGCAAAGGGTTAATCATTGGCATGCAAGCGATGGGAAAGTGATTAATAATAAATATTTTAGTAGTGAAATGGCACCGTCATTAAAAATAAAAATAAATAAACATGCACTTCAAAGTTTGCCAGATCTTGGCCACAAGCAGGCCATAGCAATGCCACATGTCAGCCAAGAGCAAAAAAAAAGTAAAATAAACCAGAACTGGACCTTATCTGAGCCACACAACCTGTGTATATTAAATACTGAGTCATCTCAGCCTTAATAAGCCTGTTAACAAGCAGAATCACTGAAGGAAAGAAGAGAACAGGAAAAGAGACGAGCAGAAACACAAGAACTACAACTTGACTTCAGCCACAGCTTTAGATGAACTCAAGTGAAGAGAAAAGAAGACATTAAATCTGTGAAGATCTCAGCAGAGGAGGATTAAACAACTCCACAAACAGCATTACCAGCTTCACTTATTACTAACCAGACTGACTTTATCTCTGTAAGACGTCTACAAAAGTTTTTATTGAGAATTGAACAGGGGTTTAACTCTAATGTGTTTCATTTGAAGTCACCATAATGGTGATTAGTGTTTCATTAGTTGGGCTCTTAAGTCTGATCATATATTTTGTCTTTTCTGGCCGCTGTGACAGTGTGTTTGTTAAACATATTTGCAGCAGCAAAGACAGATAAAGTGATATAAGATCTTGTGATGGTGGTTACCTGTTGATGGCTTTATAATCATCATGAAATAGACTGATTCACCGATGTTTTTTAAAAAATCGAATTACTGTGTCGTGCCATTAATACACTCACATTACAAATCATGTGTTCCTGTATGAGATCCAGCAGTATTATAACAATCAGTTAAAAGATTTTAACAAACATGAGCACAAAAACTAATGCTATGCTAACACACAGATATCATCAATCAGCACATGAATCTCAACAATGGTGACAATCAACAAAATATTCAGATAATCAGATCAACTCTGAACATCACAAAAAAAGCTACTAAATGTCACAACAAAAACAGCGAAAAATAAAAGCAAATATTTAAATTAAACAAAATAATATGATAATTCGAATGCATAATTTATTCATGATGCAATGCAAGCTGGGAGTTGTGTACAATGCTGGTACCCAGCATGCATTGCAGCATGGCGGTTTTGATTGTCACCATTGTTGAGATTGATACGCTGATTATTGATGTCTGTGTGTGTCTGCATGTCATTGTAGATATTTAATTTTTTTTGGTGCTCGTTTGTTAAAGTATTCAAAATGATTGTCATAGTACTGCAGGATTTCATGCTACAGTAACACAGGGTTTGTAACCCTAACCCCAGTGTTGTGAAAGTTCACTTTCTACATGAACTAGTTCAAAGTTCAGTTCACAAATTTTAAAATTAACTAGTTCAGTTCATAGTTCATACAAAAAATGTTGAACTAGTTCATAGTTCTTTTTTTCCATGTTGCTGCGAGATATTATTTTTCAAAATGATTGCCACAGCCCATATAGAACCACAGACAATTATTTTATCAGTTTTAACACTGAAGCTATGCATCAGATTTTTCCATCCTCACCGACCTTGTCATAAAACTTGTCATAAATGATCATACGACGCCTCCTTGCTGCTTTTTGTTTTGATTTGTAACGTAAGTGATGAGTTGTTCATGAACGATCCATTAATTGCGTCTGTCATGTGACAAATGAACGAAAGACTCGGAAGGTAAAGTAATTATTTATGTTCCCTGTAAACGAATTTTGACTGCATTATAATGATTTCTTAATTCAGAATATGATCAAGATTGCGTAGGTGGATGTGTTCTGGGAATTTGCCAGTTAATAGTATAACATTTAAAGCCCCTTAAACTCGAAAAAAGATTTGTTCATTTTGATGAACGAGATCGAACAAGGCTGGTGTTGCCAGATTGGGTGTTTTTTCCGCTACATATTAGGGCCGGTTTACGGTGTGTTTTAGCCGGGTTTCGTCTGGAAGGGTCTATAGAAATCTGGCACTCTATTGAACGAAGTTAAACCGAGAGAGCGTGGTGTTCACAGACACCAGAATGAACGAGTTCACAGTAACGTTCATCAGGCAGTAATACAGTACGTTCAGTTCACGTTCGCCCAAATATAAACGAGTTCATGAACTATCGTTCAATGAACGCGTTCAGGCACAACACTGCCTAACCCATACATACATATATACTAATGGCACAACACAATTGTTAGATACAAATGACTCAGGCTGATGATTTTAAAACCATCAACAGGGAACCCCTATTACCTGATGTCATTTCACTTTAGCTTTTTTGTTACTGCAAATGTGTTTGACAAACACACTGTCACAGCAGCCAAAACTGACAAAAGATCTAATAAGAGTTAAGAGCCCAACTAATGGAAACACTGATCACTGTAATGGTGACTTCACATGAAACAGAGTTTCCTTTACACATGCTCTTGACTTGCAACAACTCTGTAATGACAACCCAGACTCAAAATCCTTCATACATTTAGCCGTCCCTTCACTCTTCTCAGAGATTTGCTGCTAAATTACAGACTTACGAACGCTTGCTCTGAGAAAGATATGTGACATGAATGTGCAGGTACTGATTTTTTATATATATTTTCTCTCTTACATATCGAGCAAAGGAAGACTAAACATCACCTGGACAGGGTTTTGTTTTTTGTTTTGTTTTTACCCAGAAAATAATGGGGACTTTGAAAGTAAACCAACCAAAATATAATAATAATAATAATAATGAAGTAATAATAATAATAATAATAATAATAAAACAAGACAAAACACATGCACCATGAAAATCAGTGGCATGCGAGCGAATGGAAAGTGATTAATAATAAATATTTTAGTAGTGAAATAGCACAGTCATTAAAAATGAAACATTAAACATGTACTTCATAGTTGCTGATGGCAAGTATAATTAAGTGTTTCTTAATTTCCAAACATATCCTGGGGAAAAAGAAGTACACTTTTGCATTTGTTTAAAAGAATACTTATTACCCAAAGAATACCTTTAAAAAAAAATACACTTGAGTGCAAACTGAATGTAATGTTTTCAGGCACTTAGCTGAATGTTATTTACAATTAAATAAAAATTCATATTATACATTGAATAATAAACATAATAGTTTAATGCAATTAACTGAACTTAAGTGAGTAAAAAACGTTTGTAAGTAAGACTTAAGAACATCTTTATAAGTTTACTTTTGAATTCATAATTACTTTGAAATATAGTTAAAGTGCATTTATGGTAAACTAACATATACTTCTATAAATTGATTTGTAATTATATAATTGTAATGATGCAATTTAGTATATGTATATATTAACTTTACAGTACAATGTTTGTCAACACATCAAGCATACTTTAAAATCCGACACAGATTATTAAAACATAATGATTCAAAATGTACTTTAAAGTAAAATGAAAAAAGTTTGAAAATGAAGCTTTTTGAATGAAATTTCGAAAACGACGCATGTTTAATTATGTGACGCATTATTGTACGCATATCTATGGTTACACAGCTACTGTATGGTGAATGCTACTTTGTACAAGCTTCATTACATCCTGTGAGCATTTACTTGAGTCGTATATTAATATGTTTGCAAAATGTAATGATGCTGATGCAGTTCGCTTAAAGCGTAACTCTCGCCAAAATGCAAATGCAAAAGGCAAACTTTCGTTTAAAAGTATAATTAGGATGGAAACGCCACTTTTAAGTTTGACCGTATTTTCGTTTTCGGTCAAATTGCCTTGTGAATGGGAGTGCTTGGGGCTCGACTATGATAGCATCAAAATGGCTATTTTTAAAACAGTAATGCGGCTCGACACAACATGAAATTTTGCTGGAAGTATCACCAGAGGCTCTACACATGAACTCCAGCATTGAGAACATTGTTTGTGAACACAGAGTTTACTAAAAAGAAAGATTTTGATCAACTCACTGTAGCTGTGTGTCCGCCGGCATTCTGACAGTCAAAAATAGTCGATCTCCGAATGCGAATGAACTGACTCTGAATTTTAGTATTGCTTTTTATATGAGGATCCTTTTTCAAATACAAGGTCAATATTGATTTTCACTAACGACAAAACAACAAATTATCCGTGAATTTATATGGAACTAAGCTTTAGGAGCTTTCCATCTTTACTCTCCTCCCTGTTACGTTGCATTCGGAGATCGACTATGTTTGACTGTCAGAATGCCGGTGTCACGTTTTCATGGACTTTCTGTTTGTTTTCATTGTCATTAGTTTCTTCATCATCATTAGTTCAGTTCTGTCACCTGTGTTTAGTTAATTAGTCAATCTTCATCATCACCGTCACCTGTCGTCACCCATTATCATCTGTGTATTTAAGTTCTCCCTTTTTACTAGTCAGTTGTTGGTCAATGTTTGTGTTAGCACTCTGTCTGTGCATGCACACTGTTTCGAGTATTTGTCAGTTTAAATAAATATTGAGTATTTTGGATCTTTGCCTGGAACTTCATCTTCTTCTACCCTGAGACGTTACAGATTGACCGACCCAACAAAGATGAGTAGGCTTGATTCGATGGAGTTCTTTCACGACCTGCGATCCCCAGCACCTCTACTGGCTCCTCAATTCGACGCAGCCCCATTCCTCCGATGGTGTCCGGCTGAGCCGGCGTTTCGGTTTGGGTGCGGAGCTCGGCCAGTGGTGGAGGAATTCTCTGGTCTTTCTCTGGTCTCCCTCATCCCATCAATCCAGCAAAGCCCTCTTCGCCGCTGGTCCTGCCCAGCTCAAAGCTTCCTTCGCCGCTGGTTCCATCCAGCTCAGAGCCCTCTTCCCCGCTGGTCCCGTCCAGCTCAGAGCCCTCTTCCCCGCTGGTCCCGTCCAGCTCAGAGCCCTCTTCGCCGCTGGTTCCGTCCAGCTCAGAGCCCTCTTCCCCGCTGGTCCCGTCCAGCTCAGAGCCCTCTTCCCCGCTGGTCCCGTCCAGCTCAGAGCCCTCTTCCCCGCTGGTCCCGTCCAGCTCAGAGCCCTCTTCCCCGCTGGTCCCGTCCAGCTCAGAGCCCTCTTCCCCGCTGGTCCCGTCCAGCTCAGAGCCCTCTTCGCCGCTGGTCCTGTCCAGCCCAGAGCCTTCACCACTGGTTCTGCCCAGCACCAAGCCCTCATCGCTGGTCACGCCCAGCTCAAAGCCCTCATCGCTGGTCCCACCCAGCTCAAAGCCCTCTTCAATGCTGGTTCCGTCCAGCAGAAAGCCCTCTTCGACGCTGGTCACGCCCAGCTCAAAGCCCTCATCGCTGGTCACGCCCACCTCGAAGCCTTCATCGCTGGCTTTGCCCAGCTCATCAGCACACTGGGCTGATGATCCCCTGTCCTCACCTATGTCCCCTGCACCTCTGACTTTACCTGGCTCCTCCCTCCATCGTCTCCTCCCTGGTCCTTCTTCGGCGCGGGTCGCGCCTAGCGGGAGGGGGGAGTTATGTCACGTTTTCATGGACTTTCTGTTTGTTTTCATTGTCATTAGTTTCTTCATCATCATTAGTTCAGTTCTGTCACCTGTGTTTAGTTAATTAGTCAATCTTCATCATCACCGTCACCTGTCGTCACCCATTATCATCTGTGTATTTAAGTTCTCCCTTTTCACTCGTCAGTTGTCGGTCAATGTTTGTGTTAGCACTCTGTCTGTGCACGCACACTGTTTCGAGTATTTGTCAGTTTAAATAAATATTGAGTATTTTGGATCTTTGCCTGGAACAACTTCTTCTACCCTGAGACGTTACAGCCGGCGAACACACAGCTACAGTGAGTTGTTCGAAATCTTTCTTTTTTTAGTAAACTCTGTGTTCACAAACAATGTTCTCAATGCTAGAGCCACTGGTGATACTTCCAGCACAGTTTCATGTTGTGTCGAGCATGCTTAGTGTTTTAAAAATAGCGATTATCATCAACCCAAATAATTTTCTTTCCTCAATAGTGGTTTTCAAAAGTGCATTATTTTTATTTCTAGATCACTCCAACTGCTCAAAGAACAAACCTGAAAGACAAAGAAAGATTAGTGGTCTTACACTGAACAAGCGAGTATAATCTCATCTTCAACCACACGTCAGTTCTTGTGACAAAACAAGTCCTTGTGATGACATGTCAAAAGAAGTGTTTAAATACAAAACATATTAATATAGAAATGAAATGTATATAACAGCTGTTCAGTTCCGTCCTCTGGAGAGAAGCAGGGTATGAATGATGATTATTGATGTTTGATAATCTTCTCCAGGAGTGGGCGTCCACAAATGAGAGCTGGCTCTATAACAACATGATGTTCGGGAGAGCTTTATTACACTTTCTGTGTAGCCACTGCAATTTTTTTGACAATTTTCAACAAGTGCAAGAACTGCTCCGAGAACATAATTTGAACGGTGAAATCCATTATTTATTTTGGAAGGAAAGTTTTCAGCAAGGACCTCTCAGAAATGAAATATACATGAAGAACAACTAATAAGATTGTCCGAGTTTATTCCAGGCTGAGTTGTGAAGGCCGAGCTCTTGCCAGTGGGTGATCTTATTAAAATACCAGGAAAAGGCCTCTTTCCAATAGCCAACAATTTCTCCGTCTGATTCATTTATTGCTTTTTTTTGTCCCTTGTTGCCTGAAAACAGATGAAATATAGGCTTCTCAACCTCTTTCTGTGATTCTTTCAAACGAGTGCAAACGAGCGATTTGTTCGTCCTGTGGATGAGGAAGACATTCGGTCTCCTCCATCATGTTCAGTTGTTCACCTCACTGAGCCGAAAGCCTTTTACGCACTTTCCTTTAACTTCGGTTAATACATTCATTTCAAAACGCTCTCCGTCCAGACTAACATTTTCAAGCGTTTTCCAAAAGTTTCTCTTCCACACTGAAACATGTGTAAAACCTCATAAAAGCTCACTAAGATGATACAGACTGAACAGACATCATACAGTTCTCATGCTATTATTCGGGCAGGATCATTTTATTTGGCAAAATATCTCCGCATTCACTGATGCGTCCAGGTCGCTCTCACTCAACCTTATATGTTTGGTCGAAAACTGAAGTAATGATGCTGAAAAATCAGCTTTGATCACATAAATATTGCAAGAGAAAACAGTTATTTTAATTTGTAATAATATTTCACAGTATTACTGTTTTATGTTTGATCAAATAAATACAGCTTTGGTGAGCATACTAGACTTTTTTTGATTTTTATTTATTTATTTATTTGTATTATTGGCAACGATTAAAGGGGTGGTTCAGGATTTTCGACATCGGACCTCATTTTCAAGTGAGCCTGGTTGTTATTCATCAGTGGAGACAGTTTTCAAAAAAATTCATCCAGTCCTTACTTTTGGATAGTTCGCCGGTGCTAGGCTAGCGCGAGTCACCGGTGCACGTTAGCCTGCCATTAAAAACAGCTTTACCCACTCCACAGTACACCAAAAGCAAATAAATTATAACGCCAGACTATCGATGTAAATGTCTGTTGAGAGAATAATGCTAGAAATCAAACTACCCTTTCATCACATTGCATTAGTTATAATTTGTTCCCTGTATTTATAAGCAGTCTACAGCAGCGGCGGAGTTATATTTGGTTACCTAGGAAACCGAGAGAGCCGGTCCACATAACAATCACGCAAGTGTATTTATTACCATTTTGCCAATTTATTAGTTTAAAATTATGTTGAATTATGTTGAATATCGCTGGAGAATGCTGCTACTAATAGTAGCTAGCTAGACGTAAGCTACCGACTGTAGTGTGCTTATGTTCTGTGTTTACTTTTCGGCGCAGTACTAATAACCGGAGCAAAGTAAAATTCCGCCGCTGCTGGGAAACTAGTTCCTGTAAAGGGGGAGGGGGAGGGGACGGGATGAGGAGGAGGGAGGGTCGAGCTAGCCTCTAGCCTGGTTAAAACCAGACCATTCTCAGTAGTAACTGAGTTATGGTCTGGCAAAGCTCCATAGACAAATCATTTCCAAAGGGGCGTCACCAACGGACGTCGCTCAAATGCCTCTCGGCGCAATTGGATAGACCTAAAACTCCAAAAACCAATCAGAGCGATCGTCATGTGTAAAGCCATATGCTGCGTCCCAATTCGCCTGTTACACTACGCCATAAAAGTACTCTTTTTGTGAAGAAAATGTATTTACTTTTGAATGTGTAGCAAAAAAGTAGGCAACTTTGGGACATACTACTTCATCATCTTTATCGGACGGATCTGTCGCGTGCATCCTGTCACGTAAACTGCCCTGTCAATCATCTTGTCACAGTTAAAATCCTCTATTAAATCTAATTTAATTTCCTACCGTTTCGGAGAGAAATGTAGTAGCATGTTCATCTGCCAGTGGGTCTTTCATGGAGACTGTCCTCATGTGTTTGCAATTTGAATATAATAATGCTGCATTTAAAAGTTGGTGCGCTTCACCAACGGAGTGGACGTCGCTCAAATGCCTCTGGGCGCAATTGGATAGACCAGACCTAAAACCAATCAGAGCGATCGTCATTGTGTAAAGCCCGCCTCAACGTTTCTGATTGGTGCCGCGATTTCCACGGCATGGAAATGGCCTTGAATGAGCTCTTTGCCAGACTTACTTGCAGAGCAAATCTAAATTTGCCGGAAGTTGTCTGGGTTTTCCCAGGCTAGCTAGCCTCCGTTTTGTTTGACAATACTTCGAAAGTCAATAAGAAGTGACGTCCCCCATCATCGCTTAGAGCAGCTTTAACAGTTCGACAGCAGTGTGACGTCACACTAAACACTTCTCATGTTACTGTAGAACTGCTACTGCAAAAGTGTGGCTACTAGACAGGAAAATACTGTAAATATCATGCTAGATTTTAGCCTGAGGCATTTTTTCCCCCACTTTGTTAGACCCTTTAGGGGTTTGTGTGTGCGTGCGTTGTGTTTTCTATGTTTAAAAAGTCCACGCTGGGTTGATTTTCGTCAAATTCCTTTGTAAAGACACATTTATTCACACGCAGGGACCTTTTTCTTCCGTATGTCGGTTAGTTTTTGAAGGCATGTATTCTTTTCAAGTGTCTTTATCTATCTCTGCTGCAAATGAAACAGCTTGCGTGTTCGTCATTTGAATTTCCTCCCTGGAGTTCAAGCCAGGTGTGTCCAAACCATTACACTGAGGCGACGGCTCCCTCCTGGGCCATTAGCATAGAGAGAGAAGAAGAAGCTTCCAGACCTGTGAAGAGGTGACCGAGAGACGGATGAATGATGAGCAGAACAGGAGGAGTGGACGTGGAAGAAACGTGGAACGAGATGAAGAGCAAGAAGAAAGGACGGATGCTGATTGAGGGCAGAAATTAATGAGACGACAGAGAGCAACACACGTTATTGTGGAGGACTTTTTGTACGGAATAAAAAAAAGGGTAAAAATCACCGTTGGCATGTCATTGGAGTTAGTTAAATTTATAAGGAACAGAAGCATAATACATGCTTTAAATGGTTTGATGCTCAGACTGATGGAAACACACACACACACACACACACACACACACACACACACACACACACACACACACACACACACACACATCACCTACAGAAGAAAACATGATAACACACTTTCTATGAAGTCCATGCTTATAATGAATTATAGCCACATGTATACTTATTTATAAGTATTGATATTCTATACATATATTTATAAAGGCTCATTAAGACCTATACTGCATTATAAGAACAGTTACATTTATAATATTTCTTATAATTTATTATGTCATGCATTTGCTTTTTCAATGTGCATGCTCATAATCTGTTATACACTGATTTATACATTTATAAAATAGCTCCTAAGACTCTTGTTTGTTGTACCAATTAGGTCTTTAATGACTAATGTTTGCATTCATGAATGGTAATTGATTTGTTAAATCTAGATCTCATCAGTCATATGCATATTGCTTAAAGCAGTTTGGAATTATACTTTTAAAAATAGTGTTGCAGTGTTTTGCTAGTATGTAACATTAAAAAAAAAAAAAAGAATATTTTTTTTCAACTGGTATTAATGATTTTATTTATTTTTTAAGGAATTATTGTTCATTAGTTAAATTTACAAGTAAACAACTTCAAATGTATAATGAGCATATTTTCATGATGTCTAAACATTTGCTTTAGGAAGATTGCATCCTAAGTTTTCACTTTACTTAAAGCCATCAATGATGCATTTATATTGGTTAGTAACTGTATTGTTACTCACAATATGTATTTATAAGAACACAACACGGCTATTAATAACAATATATTCACTTTTTTGACAGAAATAATTCTGAATAACATTATTGCAATGCAGGTTGCATCAATACGTTCATGGAACCATACGACTGATTATATTAATACTTATAAATCAGTGTATAATGGATTATGAGAATGTGCATTGAAAAGCAAATGCATGACTTATAAGTAATTTAAAAAAAAAGTTATATGAATGTAACTAAAGCAGTATCGGTCTTAATGAGTCTTTATAAATGTATTTACAAAATAGTAATACTAGGAGCTATAATTCATTATAAGCATGGTCTTCATAGAAATTGTTACCAAAAAGATCTGCCATGGCTCGCACTTCTTGATTATTTTGATCTCAGTTTATTACCATAATTGGTATCAATAGGCCACCAAGGCAAAAATATGAACATAACACGGCATAACTCAAGACTGAAAAGAGCAACAACTAACACAGTAAAACAGTAAGCCATAATGTGCATGAATTATTCATACTGTGATGCATGCTGGGAACCAGCCCTGTCTTCAGCACCACAGACATCACAAAATAACAGATTTGTGCAGTGATTGTTCTTGTACAGCTAATTGAGCAGCTGCACATTAGATTATTGCAGTTCCACTCGGAGATTTGGGTCTCCCATCACATCAGGGTTTGTCTGGCTAGTTTTGACCAGTAATCCCTTCTGCAATGACTATACCACTCAGTGAGCAAGAAATCTGCTTCTTCAGATCCATTCAAAAGTTTTATTTTATTTTATTTTATTTTATTTTATTTATTATTTTTTTAAATATATATATTTCTATTTATTATTATTATTATTATTATTTATTTATTTATTTTTTTTTGGGGGGGGGGGTTGCCATTTAGAAAAATTAATTCAATAATTATTAATAATATTATGACAACTATCACTACAATGCATAGAATGCATAGGGTATAAATTGTTAAAATTAAACCAATCCAGAAGAGAAAAAAAAAAAAAAAATCATAGGGCCCTAAAAATGTTCTATTTATTTAACTTTGAATAAATAGATATTAAATTGTATAAATTTCATAATTTATTTAATTTAATTAGACATGCTTTTTGATTACAAAAATTATTTTTAACCATTAAAAATCCATTCTGGAATGGATCCCTTCCAATAAAAAAAAAAATACAAAAAAAATAAAATAAAACGGATTTCACAGGGCCGTAAAAGTGTTATTCAATAAAAAGCACACACTCAATTGTTAGTGTCCTT
This sequence comes from Leuciscus idus, assembly GCA_021554675.1. Taxonomy (NCBI): domain Eukaryota; kingdom Metazoa; phylum Chordata; class Actinopteri; order Cypriniformes; family Leuciscidae; genus Leuciscus; species Leuciscus idus. The sequence goes on from CM038624.1 coordinate 2,479,625, forward strand.
AATGATATCCTGCAGTCAATCTCTGTATCATAAAATCCTCCTTTTTTGTCCCGTTCTCCTGTTTTGGCACCATCTGATAAGGTCAAGTTGAGATCTGAATGCCAGGAACAAAGAAATTGGCATGTCATGTGCACATTAAACCAATGAAAGAGTCTAAACTCACACAGCAGCGTTCACAATCGGCAGAGCTGTGCACAATGTGAGATATTCCACAAAAGGTTGCCATTTCAATTTCCGCTCCTTTAATAGTTTAATGAATGCGAGAGCCACAGTATTATATGCGGCAGATATCATCTCTAATCTGAGGCGAGGAGCAATGGGGACAAAATAACAAAACGGCTTTTAGAGTCATTTTCCTCCCCATAATCTTTTGTGTGACTTCTGTCCACAAGTCTCTCTCGCCGTCAGGTTTTCGGTCGAATTGCCTTTAATGTTTGCAGAAACGTGTCGGTTTGACTCACTCTTTATGTAATTTATGCTTCTTTTGGGATCAATAGTGCAGAAGCATATTATAAAACAGATCTTTTAAGCACTGATACTGTCTGTAAGTGTGTCTGTGCCACTCCAGTCTCCATCGAACCGCGGGTCAAACGTCACTCCAGAACAGCTTTATTAGGTCACGCGTGTAATTCCAGAGATTAATAATGAGGGACACGCATTCATTAAGATGAAGGCAGCCGCTTAAATTGCACAGTGTCTAATTAAAAACCTGGAGGTGATTAGATTGACTAATGAGAGTAAACACAGACTGAGCCACAGAGGTTTCTGTACTCCTTCATTTCTCTCCTCTCTGCCGTCTGTTCTGATGGAGATCACGACCGCTCGTCTTTTATAGGCGACCATTGAGCGTTTTACATCAGCGCTTTAGGAATGTGCTGTAAGACATTTTTTATTTTGTTCTCTTAATCTCTGTAATAATGGCGCTCCACGAATAACTCATCGCTTAGAGACTGATAAAGTTCAAAGAGTGACATACTTTTTTTACAAGTGGCAAATTGGAACGAACGAACGAACAAACAAAACGATCGAACAAACGATCGAACGAATGAACAAACGAACGAACAAATGAATGAACGAATGAATGAACGAACAAACAAACGAATGAACGAACGAACGAACGAACGAACAAACTAACTAACTAACTAATTAATGGTATTTGTAATACCATGGTTATTATTAATCTATAAGCTATTGTATGACTTGCATAGCTTATTGCAGTCAATGAAAATAATTTTACAAGATTTCAAATACGAAAAGAGATTTCAAGGTATTATCAGATTTAAGACTGAACTGCTAATTTAATTTTTAAGCTGCTAATTTAATTTCTAAGCTTATTTTCTCCAAAGTCAGCTGTGTATAAATGATAACACTGATCATAATAATGGTGTGTTACCATTATTGTTATGTGCTCTTTTTTTTCTTTTTTTTCTAAAATGGGGGGGGGGGGGGGGTATGAAAGTTGCCAGCCATTGCCATTCAGCAGTGCGATATGGTTTGCTTTCTACATTCTTGCAGTATTTTACAGTAAAAACAACGTTAAATGTGGCAAATTGCTTATAGTGTACTGTAAAATAAATGTACTTTCAGGGAAGCCGAATTCAGCAGAAAATACAGTACAGTAAAACAGCTGGTTGCATTACTGTATGCACACAATCTGTACCATATTATTAGTTTTGTTATCGCCTGTATTTGTTATTGCACGCCTGTATAATGTCATCGTCAACAGATGGACTCCATCATATGTTTTCTTCGAGCACATTCCCATCTCCCGCAGGACAGATACGAGATATGTAATGAACGTGAAGTGTGTTGAGTGCCTCTGGCCGATGTTGACTGTCATCTTATTCAAATATCTCTTTCATTGACAATCTATCTGTGCATCAGTACCAAAAACACCCTCTCAACAATGAATTTTCCCTCTCAAGGATCTCTCAAGCAAAGATTAAACATCAAGATTTACATAAAACAGAAACTGATCATAAAAAAAAATAGTGCAACCTTACCTGTGACAGCCTTAGAGAACACACTCACAGTTATCTACGACTTACCGTGCTTTAAGGCCATGATATACTTCAGGCGAAATCAAAGAACAAAACTGTGACATAATTTTGAACATAATCGGACCTCAGGTTTTACAATCTTCTTTTTAACCCTAAGCGAAAAATAAAAATAATAACTTTTTTGCAAATCCCAAATATCCGACTTTGCCGTGCAAGTCTCCCCACACGATTTGTGGACCATATTATTAGTTTTGAAAGCAGGGATAAATAACTCAAATGAGAGAATATTCTGGTGTTTTGGTGAAAGAAAACATGTATAACCTGAAAGAAGGCAAGTTTTGAGCTGTGTTGTGTTATGACATGTCATGATTTTGGTGTTTCGGACTCCTCGATTGAAAAATGTAGCACCCATGTGCTTCTGGGAGAATGGTAGATGTGACTGCGTATGACCCAAGCATCCATAAACAAAACTGTGATGAATATTATATTGCAGACGCAGGACTGATGTTGTCCTATGATCCTATCCAATATGAAGAGTCTCTCATTTCTTATCATATGCTGTGTTATATGATCCAGTGCACTCGTCGACCCAGTTCCAGTGTGCTGTAAAAAGAACTTATACATGATAACACTACTCAAATCTCCCGACCCCCACTCTTAAAAATAAATAAATAAATAAATGTTGTATAAATGCAATGCTGCTCTTTTATTTCTCACTTGATGTTGTTGTTGCTTTCTTTGAATTCATGCAATCTAAAGCCTTTGGTCTTAGTTCAGTCTCTGCTGGCTCTCAGGGACCGACCCTGTGTGCAGAATGAAAGATCTGACCTGAGAGTCTCTTTGCCATCTTATTGCCATGCCATGACACAAATATTTGTGATTTGATGATCGTATTCAGCATGCCTGGATTCATTTTCAGTGCAGACGAGCAAATAAACTGGTCAAGAACTGCATGAAAGAAAGTCTGTGAGGCTTCGGTTAAGAGCTGATACTCTGTTGTCCTACATTTGAAAGCTTTAAGATGTTTGTGCTTGTGTAAATCAATTCAAGTGTCACAGTTATGTTCAGTTTGTTTTAGTATCCATGGACTTTTAGTTTGTATTTAGTAGTTTTCTGTCTTCCTTTGTTCATTTTCCCGCCCCTCCTTTGTTTCCATGTTCATCATCATTATGGTTCAGCTGTTTAATTAATTAGCCTTGTTTCAATGTGTATTTAAAGTCCCACTTGTGGTGAAAATCAAGCTTTTAATGTTGTTTATATGTCTATGTGGTGTTTTTAATATGCTTAAGACAAACCATGTGTAAATTCATAAGTCGACAGCATTGCTGAGTATTTTCTCCTTAAAACTGCAGTGAACCAAAGACAGTCTCAAACACACACTTTGAAATCGCTGGTGTTTCTGACGTCACAAACTACCTTGTAACCTATTTAATAAAATACATAATATAAAAAAATATATATATAATTGTTAAAAATAATAATCATTCATATTACTGTTATTATTAAAGTAAGCTACTTTAATGTATTGGATTTATGCTTATTAATATTAATATGAATATGATTTTATTTTTATTTTTTTTGTGATTTGGGAGTGTAATTTTATTCATGACATTCATGTCTGCACAGATCATTCCTTTCACGGCTTTTCATCCACTCATGTTGGTCTGTAACACTTCAAGAAAATAAATTGTGATGGAAATCCTGCCAGACTACAATTGCCTTTTCAGTGGATCATATTTGTACTCGCTACATTTGTAAGTATATTCATATAAAACATGAGTCATTAATGTCCAAAGCAGCACGCCTGTATAATGTCATCGTCAACAGATGGACTCCATCATAAGTTTTCTTCGAGCACATTCCCATCTCCCGCAGGACAGATACAAGATATGTAATGAACGTGAAGTGTGTTGAGCGCCTCTGGCCGATGTTGACTGTCATCTTATTCAAATATCTCTTTCATTGACAATCTATCTGTGCATCAGTACCAAAAACACCCTCTCAACAATGATTCTTCCCTATGGGATCTCTCAAGCAAAGATTAAACATCAAGATTTACATAAAACAGAAACTGATCATAAAAAAAAATAGTGCAACCTTACCTGTGACAGCCTTAGAGAACACACTCACAGTTATCTACGACTTACCGTGCTTTAAGGCCATGATATACTTCAGGCGAAATCAAAGAACAAAACTGTGACATAATTTTGAACATAATCGGACCTCAGGTTTTACGAACTTCTTTTTAACCCTAAGCGAAAAAGAAAAAGAAAAACTTTTTCACAAAATCCCAAACATCCAACTTTGCCGTGCAAGTCTCCCCACACGATTTGTGGACCATGCACTCAAATACCAAAACTGGATTTACAATTTTCAACCAGACGAATGATACAGTAGAAGAAAACAGTAAAGGAGGGACACGAGCCACATCAAAGAGACTAGAAACGATATGCTTAAAACTGAGACGTTTTTCCTTTGAGTTTTCCACAGACGACACCATTGTCAAAACAATCCCCATTCACACGGATTTTGGATGCAGCCTAAGCCTAAAAATGGATTTTTGCATCCCAGACAGCAGCATAGTGTCGGCCCAGATCCGGCCCACATCTGATACGCGTCGAATCCACATGATCCAGATGTGGGCCGGATCTGGGCCGACACTATTCTTCTGTCTGGGATCCTTAGTTTATATGTTATTATTATTTCCTTTGTGTAGTTACATTGGTCTACAATGCTAATTTGTTTCAATAGTAATTATTATCATCACCTGTGTCTTGTTGAGTTCCTTGAGTTCCTCGTTTACCTTTGTATTTTATGCCATTTCCTCGCTTTCTGATTGAGTGTTATTATTACACTTGTTTGTAAAGCTGTTACATTTGCCTTCTTCTCTGCATCCGTTCTAGTTATTTTTTTTGTTGTTATTTTTGTTAATAACAGTAAAGCTGCACATTAGATCCTTGTCTCCTCTTCCTTTCCTGCCCCGCCGTGACACAAGCATCCTCTAATTTTGCACATGCACATTTTCTTATAAATAATATAACAATCTAATTTGTCTCTCTCTTGCCTCTGAACATGTGGGCTGGTCAGTTTGACATGTACTGTATGTGTAATGGGTGTCTTACTGAGGCTGTGGTTCTTTTCCTGAATTCTATGTCGCTGCCTTGGCAACCCTCATTAACACCCTTTCCTTCCTGAGAAACTGCTTTGTTCGTCATATAATATCACCCCACTGGGAATACACACCGTCTCAGGAATTTTTATTGTTACCTGGTAACAGAAGATCCAGACCAGCACGCTGATGTTGATCTCTGTGTCCATCTCTCTCATGTCAAATCATTTGTAGTGCCCAGAAGGATTGAGGCCCATGAAGGATGGCTCGGGTTGCTATGACTACTCGCTGGGAACAGACTGTACGGACGGGTTCAATGGAGGCTGTGAGCAGTTGTGTCTTCAGCAACTGGTTCCTCTTCCCGATGACCCGACATCCAGCAATGTGCTCATGTTCTGCGGGTGAGTGCATGCATTTTAATCCAAGCACAGAAATAGCTATATAACAAGCACAAATACAATTCAATTCACATTTATTTGTATAGCGCTTTTCACAATACACATTGTTTCAAAGCAGCTTTACAGAACACATTACAATTTAGAGTGATCTGTTATCAAAGGTAACTGTCTAAGTTATGTATTTCAGAAATGTACATATACAAATCAGAGTTAGCTAAAAATGTATTATTTTAAACAATGTAATAATTTAAAACTGTCCGTCCATCCAGAGAAGGGATTCATTAATACTTTTAATCACCAATGATGCATTAAATTGATCAAAAGTGTGTGGTAGATTTATCCCTAAACCTAACTATCTGGGTCTCGTCTACATTTCGACGTCCCCGAACGTCTACTGTTGACGTTTAGTCTATCTGGGTCCTGTCTACAAATCAATGTCCCCATTCAATAATAGTCACCTAACTAACTTGTTCCCCTAAACTAGCTTACTTCCTGCGCAGGAATAATCGTCAAACAGATTTCAGCAAATGTCCTTTAAATGCTTTAATCACGACCAGGAGATCTTCTCGAGCAGTTCTCAGAGAATCTCTCCCAAGAAGCAAGGCCGAAGGATCTCAGACAAATTCCAATGAGAATCCCACCAGAAAACACAGATGCAACAGTTTTTATAGATTCGAGAAAACAAATAAGACTAACATGCCACCTTCAGTATGATTGGTTCAATTGGTTCAAAAGCCCCAACCTTTTCCCTCTGTCACTGGCACAAGCAAACTCTGATTTTGTGATTACTTATCACAAGGTTTGGGAACTAGTCATCTGTCTAGTTTCACTTTCCCTAATTGTTATTTATACACACACACACACACACACACACACACACACAATCAAAGTCACAAGTTTTCCCCAAAGAGTTTGGAAACATTTAAAAGCGTATGAATGTCGTTCCTGTAAGAAAAACAAATGTTAGTTGATTAATTAAAGTTGCTTAATTAAAAAAATACATCACAAGTGACAGTAAAGACATTATCACAACAGTTGTATTGGCTGAATGACCTCTCAACTCTGTCACTGTGTGTGTGTTTGTGTTTGTGTGTGTGTGTGTGTGTGTGTGTGTGTGTGTGTGTGTGTGTGTGTGTGTGTGTGTGTGTGTGTGTGTGTGTGTGTGTGTGTGTGTGTGTGTGTGTGTGTGTGTGTGTGTTTGTGTGTGTCACTCAGGTGTGTGCAGGAATACAAGCTCGCGGCTGACGGTCGCTCCTGCCTTCTTCTGGCCGATCACTGTGAAGGACCCAAGTGTGTGAGACAAGACTCACGCTTCAACGACACACTCTTCAGTGAGATGCTCCGGGGTTACAATAATAAAAGCCAACAGGTGATCCTGGGACAAGTCTTTCAGATGACCTTCAGGTGAGTTTTTGTCTTTGTGGTGTAAGCTTTTACAGTAACACATTAGTTTAGGGTCCAGTTCTCACTGCATCAAGTTCAGTTACCATAAAAATAGAAATCATGGTAAAACAACTCAGCAGCCATCATGTATTCCCATGAAGCATTGTGAATGACGAGTTGGTCTCCCTTCTGCAAATGCTAATGTTCTACAAGAACATATATCATATGTAAAATATGCAACAAGAGTTTAATTAAATTTACTTTTAATTTACATATAAATGTTTGAGATCATCGAAAAAACATAATTTACCACTTTGTTTACAATACATTAATCTGCAACACGCATTCACGCAACAACATCTGCTCTCGCGTCAACACAACACACATGCATCGTGGAGCTCTAGTGAATGCGCATTGGAGATTAATATTTTGTATAATAAAGTGGCAAATTATGTTTTTTTGCACACACAAATCACTCACGTCACTTCATAAAATTGAGGTTAAACCATTGGAGTTGCATGGATTACTTTAATGATGTCTGTACTACCTTTCTAGTCCTTGAAAGTGGTAGTTGCGCAGCTGTCAATGGAAGGACAGAAATCGCTCATATAAAAAAGATCTTCTGAAGATGAACGAAAGTCTTATGGGTTTGAGTGTTTGTTTTGAGTAATTAATGACATCATTTTTGTTTTATGGTGAACTAACCCTTTAAACACTACATTTAAATGTCATGTAGTCATCTAGCTTTCTAGTTCATCACCACAAAGGTGATTACTTAATTTCCTTAAGGCAGTGAATTTACCTTTAATTCTCTCTATATTAACATTGTTAGAGCATGCACACTTTCAAATTAAGTTTTATATTGTACCCTAACATCTGATTTGATTATCAGTCGCAATGCTTCATGGGATGCTTTGTCCATTCCCTCATAAGAGCTGGTTGGTTTGGTGCTCTTTACTAAAGAGTTTCTTTTTTAATCCCTGTGGAGAAAATGAATGAAAATACAGCGGAAAATACTTGCACTCTATAGCGGTATTCTGTGATAATTTCAAGACACATCAGTTATGTTTTGTAGTACTTTTTGGGTCTAAAGTGATTTTGTTAAGCAAACGCATCTCTCAAAGAGCCTCACGTTTAATTTATAGCCTACACAACTGCTTTCATGACCATTTCCAGCTGTCACTCTCACTTACATTAGATGTGTGATGCGGCCCAGCAGTTCTGCTGATGAACATAAAACACTCCATCTTTATTAACTTTATTATGTTGTGTGTCAGCGCAAATCCCAGCACTACACCACCACTGTCAAACAGACAAACACTGTCTGAAAATAAAGACAGATGCTTCGTGCGGAAAGACACCTCGGCTGTTTTACACAACTGATCTCACCCACTGGCCTTATACTAACAATTATAATATTGTACTATTATGTAAAGGCTCTTATAATTGTCACAGTGTGGTTGCAGCAAGGATGAGTTTGAGCAGGATCTAGTTGCACTCAAATTAACACTCGTTAGAGAGATCAAGATGCACGAACAGAACAACCACTTAAAACAGACATAAGAATTAACCTGAACGGAGTATAAAGAGACTAAATGAGTGAGTTAATAAGGGTCAGGGGACACCATACCCTGCTAGTGTAACAAACAACTAGGAAACTAGGGGGCCGTTTACACCACACCATTTTCAGCTACGATTGTAATGAGTTTTGGCTGTTCATTTACACGACAACGGCACTTTGGGAGCCTGAAAACTCGAACTTTTGAAAACAAGACTGTTATCGTCGTTTAAGTTTTTAATACATTGTTATCGTGTAAACATGCCGAAAGTCACACACTATGTCAACTAAGGAAGACAGGAAATAAACACAGGAACTTGGAACAAACAAAACCAAACCAAAACAGACCATAAACCTGACAATAATGACATCACACTGTAGAATGCCATTTTTTTATATTGTAGTTTATTCATAGTTATGGACGCTTGTTTTCGCTACTTTTTATCTCACAGTTATGACTTTGTTTTCTCACACAATTGTGTTTACATCTTGCAATTCTGACCTTTTTTTCTCAGAATTGTGAGATATAAACTTGCAATTGCGAGTTATAAAGTCAGAATTGTGAGTTGAATTTTTTTTTCTCAGAATTGCGAGTTTATACAGTGCTATGCATACGTTTAGACACCCATGCTAAAGTTGACTAAAAAGAGGAATAAAAAAATCATCTTTTGGAAATTGAACTTAATGCCTTAATTAAAAAAATTAGGAAAAATCCAACCTTTAAGGACACCAATTTTCTTTGTGAATAAATAATGTATCGTACATAAATAAATGTTCTTCCTTAAAATACAGGGTGCATAAGTCTGGACACCCCTATGTTAAATTCCCATAGAGGCAGGCAGATTTTTATTTTTAAAGGCCAGTTACTTCATGGATCCAGGATACTATGCATCCTGATAAAGTTCCCTTGGCCTTTGGAATTAAAATAGCCCCACATCATCACATAGCCTTCACCATACCTAGAGATTGGCATGGAGTACTTTCCATAAGATCATCTCTCAATGCAAATCAAACCAGCTATTAGGCTAACTGAAATAAAACCATGCCCTCTCTCCCCCGAGGGCGGGTCTGTGTTGAAACGCTCCTGTCAATCAACCATCGTGGGAGGGGCGTCGATATTGTGACGTCACAAAATCGAACAGCTTGATTTGAGATGGGAGGAAACATATAAGAAGATAAAATAAAATAAAAACACTGGATGGATTTTTATCATTTTATGATGGTTGTGTACAGGCACTGCCAACACACATTTCAGTACAATCAACTTGTAAAAGTGCATGTACCATTATATGACCCCTTTAAGACATCTGCTTTAAACATTACAATCCTCATGATAACTTTCGTTAACTTTACATTAAGTAAATCCACTTCAAAAGCTAATTGCTCCTGGACAGCAATGCCATAGAGATATACAGAGCGACTGCTAAAACGGAAGTTCAAAGACAATATTATAAATAATTCCCTCGTTTCTCTGGCGCAATAAGGTCTATAGAGATGGTGCGATTGCAAGCAGAGTTGAGGACCGATCAGCCTGCGCCATATAGAGTTTCATGACAGAACTTTGTATTAACGACATGAACATGTTCGGGAAACAATCGTGACTTGCTAGTTAGCAACGATGCATCGTACTACTGTGTTTAAGCAGCGAGTTATGTCGTTATCAGGAAACACACCCCTGATGGTGATATCTAGTTCTAGTTGTTTCATGTATCAACAATTAGCTTTATTAGTAGCCTGTTTAAACCTATTTGAAACATAAAAAAAGGAATAATTGGGGTTTAAGTGTCATTTTGAGATGACCTGTAAATTAGTTTAGTAAATTTCCCTTGTGACATTACTGAAACCAGAAGCCTGCTGCATGCAAACATTTTCTATGTCTGTGCTTTTATGCTCTGAGTGGTTTGGTAAAGCTCAAAGAAAGGGGGAAATAGTGCACTTATTTTCAGCAAGAACACAATCTTCTCCACAGGCGGAAGGACAGCCGTGGATTACATTTTTTCAGGAAGGCTCTTCCATGATTTGCTGTGGTCTTCCTTTATTTTCTGTAGTGTTTTGAAGGCAACAAAAGGATGTTTGAGCTGAGCGTGGTTTATTTTAACATGCTCGTATTAATCTCCTGCTCCTGTTTAAAAGGATGAACTAAATGAGGGCACAGCATAGCTCACCTTGCCACATGCATCATAGCACAGTTATTAACAGTAACAACACATCTGCAAGACAGCGTTGTGCTTGTGTTGTGCGTGTCATATTAAGCTTGCTCACTGGGTTTCGTATGACAGTATTCGCAGTATCTCAGTATCTTATATCATCTTATTTGGACTTGGATTTATTTAGAAAAATGCTGTGCATATATATTAGATTTGTTTTCTTTCTTTAGATTTAGAATTAGAAGTTAATACTGTCCATAAAGGATTTAGTACATCATTGCCACCTTTAAATCAGTAATTGCAATTTACTTAACACATTCTTAAACATTGAACATAGAATCACAATTTGGGAGACCTTGGCATCAAAAAGTTTGAAATCTCCTGAACTAAAAACATCATGCACATGTTGTTTTTCACACCAACTTTTGGTCAAAAAGAAATTCATACTGTATTGCAATACTGAAGAGCATTTACACTGTTGAGTATTAGCTTTGTGTGAGGAAAAGACACAATTGAAGCCATTATTTGTTGATAATGTTCCCCTCTGATATACAGTATCAATGCCAAGGTCATGGGCTTGATTCCCAGGTAAACTTAGATAAAAGTTAGACATGTTTTTTTTATATAACTTAAGTTCCCCCATTCCCCCATTAAGTTATAAAATCATTATTATTGATTAACATTTTTCTCTATTTGTGGTTGTAGTGTACTCGTCTGCCTCTAGCCTTTGTTTGACCCTAATTGCACTGTTTTTCTCGAGGGGTTCGCGTCCTCCACATCACTTCAGATGCTTTGATATGTAGATGCATCCCTTTACCATCCACAAATCCAATGTCAGGAGACGTGACTCAGATCCGACGCGGCCTGAGGGGCTACAGATGCTTTCAATCACATTTTACTCGTGATGAAAATGCTCATTAAACATTATGCCTCATATTAGTGATATTTTTGTAGCTTTGGCTGTATGCATCCATGGAAACAGTTTGTGGAAATTAGTCATTAGCAGCAGAGTGCCAGTAATGATATAACAAACAACATTCAGGCAAATTTTATTTGTGCAGAATGGAATATCATTACTAATGATGTTTGCTTTTGGCAAATTAGGGAAACTAATGTTTCCTTGGTAACATTTTCAATACCTTTCATTAATAATAATTTACAAATCATTTGTAATGTTTTGAACTGTAAGCCATTTTATAAATTCAAATATGAATACATTTGAAAATATATTAAAGTTTCATGATATTTCTGAATATTTTATCTAGATATATTGCCTAGAAACTGTAATACAATGAGCTCAGTGAATGCTATTATGAAGTTGTATCACTCCATAGTAAAGGTTCCATGACATGGATTATTTTATTATTTTATAATGTTTCCTGGGGTGCCCTTATAATGTTAGTATGTTTTTAAGATCAACAATGTTAATAATTTAGAAATAAAAGGCATTTTTCCTAGCCTGATTTTAGCCTTTGATTTGAACGCTCTGTTTGAAGGGGCGTGTCTGCTGTGAGACTTCAGTGTAAACGCCCACTGCTGTGATTGGCTGCTGTGAGACTTCAGTGTAAACGCCCACTGCTGTGATTGGCTGCTGTGAGACTTCAGTGTAAACGCCCACTGCAGTTGCTCAGTGTTTGGATGTACAAATGAACACAAAAGTATTTGTTTAGTTCCTTCATCCGAGCCTCTGAAGAACCAGTGGATTATGTGAATTTCTGATGTGTAATTGTTCAAGTTCAGACAGATAATCTTTCTCTCAAAATCGTTCAATACTGTTTATGCATCAGTAAATCAAGCCAGTGACTAAAATATCAACTTCACATCGTTTCTCTTGGTAGGATGAAAATAATCTTATTTAAACTGTGATTAAAATATATACAGAAAGTGATCAAAGAACAATCCCTTTCCAATCGCCCAAGCTGTCAATCACACGGCGCGAGTTTATCTGGACACTTGCCAAAACTCGTTATGAAATCAATGACGCTGTTACGCTGCACAACGAAGCTCTTACTGTACTTACCTCATGTTTGCATTGGTGAAATCATTAATGAGAGTGCAGAAACTGCGTTGCAATGATAAGATCTTCATTCACGCGATCAACAGACTGTAATCTGCTCAATGCTCATCACTGCAACCTTTTATGTGATGGGAATAGATCAAAATACTTAAAAAACTTCTCACGATTCATTCATCTCGATAGATGTAATAGTAAAAATGTATAATAGCTGTAATAGTAAATTATTATTCGAGAGAGTTCCACATGTAATGCTAGCTATTTCATATGCAAGCATGTCAGCCAATCACAGCATGCTTCGCTCGTTTGCAAGCCATGATGTCTCTCGAGGAAAAACCAATATCGCGCTCGCGCAGCTCATTTTCTCATGGGCGGCCAAATTCTCTTTGCGGGCAAAGAAGAGAAAGGGGAGGTAACCTTTCCCCTTATGACGACATAAAGGGAAGATTCTAGATTCGCCCGTCTGAGCTTTCATTTTTTCAAAAATACCCAGGGCTTGGTTTACACCCATCAAAATGTCTAGCCACTGGGGGACCGTAGGCAGGCTAGGGGAATTCATATTAATGTTAAAATACCTCATAAAGTGTAATTTTCATGTCATGTGACCTTTAAAGAACTGTGTGTGATATTTACTGCATCGTAAGTCACATCATGAACCTTTATCATTGCAATGTGGCAAGTTTAAATATGCGCTTGTGCAAATTATATTTGAGCGCTATGGTCGAGGGGAAGATAATCAGTGAATAAAGTCTGTTCCTCATACAGAACTATTGTAAGACTTGGATTATAGCTCATCCCTTATGAAAACAAAGTGCACTTAAATGTACTGAATGTGCATTTGTCTTTAAATCTTAAACAAATATAAAAAAGAGAGATACATTTTAAATAATTATGTTTTAATCTTTTGTTGTACTTTAAAGAAATACACTTGACATGTTGACTAACATACTAAAGTACATGTAAGGTACTTGACTGTAATTTGACTGTGTTATATATAAATATGTATTTAAATGGGTCAAAAACACTCTGAAGTTCAGCTAATTGCATTTAATATAAATGTAAACTGTAATACATGTTCATGTAAGGTCCCCATGAAATCAGAATTTAAGTTTTTTGGCTTGTAGTATGAATATGTTAGTCTTACTGTCAATGACAAAATTCGCTTCTCATCAGATTTTCTGTCCAATCAAAATGCTCTCTAGAATCTGAAGCTCCGCCCCCTACATTATAAATAGACGCTGAAGCTGAACGCGGCTGAAATCGGTCAGTTGTTCACACATTTACTATTTTCCACACAGTGAATATCACACAGTGCACTATGTAGGGGATAGGGAACAATTCAGAAAGTGCAAGTCTGGTTTGACATTAGTCTCCGCCGCAGCTTCGGTCCAGAGACACGATACACAGCGCAGATCATACGATCAAGTCGGCTCGGACCAGAAAACACATCGGATCCATTTGAATTCAACACAAAATGCTGTATTTTAAAGCGATATGTTGGAGATTAGGAGGAGAAATGGTTAGAGATTAGGAGGAAACTGCGGCTTTACTGAGCTCAACAGCTCTGGCCGAGCTGTGATATAGACTAAACGTCATTGGCTATTTTAGAAAAGGGAAGGAGTTGTTTGAAATGTCCCGCCCTGTCTTCCTGTTTCAGTGGGTTGGGGTGACAATGACAGGATTTTTTATTTTTGTGTGAACTACTCCTTGGTGGTGGTGGAGAAACAGAAAATCTCTTCGTCTGAGACTGGCCTTCATGGATAGATGCTCTTTCAGCTGACAGCCACTGCACACCTGTCCCAGCATGCCTTTCTCCTCGGGCTCCTCGGAGATCTGCATCAGGACGGCCTCAGCGACTAATAGATATTGACATGCCAATCTGAGAAAAGAGGCTCAGAGGCTCCTTCTGACCTCAACGTTTCCTTTAAAAGGCATTCAGTGTGGGACGGGAAAGATGAAGACCATCCATCAGAGATGACATACTGACTGGTTTTTGTCTGTCTGAGTGAGACTGAGAGGGATGGCAATGATATCGAAAAGACAGGCTGTATCTGAATATACATATTTCTCGACTATATAGTAGACAAAAAGAGAGTAGAAGACAGAAGGAAAAAAAAAAAGAGTAGTGTGTGATTTGCATATCACAAAATTCTGATTTGCAACTTTTTGGACACAATTAAAAAGATTAGATTATTCATAACAACCGAATACAAAGTCAGACATTAGTGAAAAAAAAAAAACTCAGAAAATGTAAGCAAGCTACCTAAGAAACAACTCTTAATAAACACTCAAGATAGGCTACACACCATTTTTTTATTGTTCTGATGTGCAAATATCTGGCATAATTGGGTAAACATTTCTTTGGACATTCTGCCCAAAATTGTCATACCGCCTAATGCTACAGTTTTGACAAGTGTCAAGTCACCTTTATCTATACAGCGCTTTATACAATACAGATTGTTTCAAAGCAGCTTCACAGTGATGACAGGAAAATTATGCTTTTCAGCTGAAGTCAGTTCAGTGTTGAGTCGGTTCCATTGTAAAGATCAGCAATTATTAAATTTGTTCATTTCGTCTATTAAGCAGTTCTGCTAAAGAAAATATGTCATAGTCCAGCTCACATACAGCAGCGTCAGTACAGTCAGATTAATAATAGTGTTGAATAATAAGTGCTCAGGCTCAGTCGGGAGGCCGGTTCTCCTCTAGCCAATCAACAAACATGGTGTGATTATGATTCAGGTGCATCACAAGTCCGAATACAAGAGTCACACCATTCAGTTCAAAGCCATGGGATCCAATTTAACCAAAAAGAAGCTGGAAATCTGAGAATTTCTGCTGTTGTTTCTTTTAACTAGAAATGTATTATTTGCATGGCAGAAGAGAGTAATTCGATTAACTAAAGTTAAACCGTCACAGGAGGAAGAAAGCAGCCGGAGGCGGTAATATTAAGAGAGGCATTTACATATTTTACATACAGTATGTATGATATTTTGACATTTACATATCCTAGTCAATTAGTTCATTAAATATTTCAAAAATATTTCTATTTTGAGTGTTTGTTGGCACACCGGAAGGGGGGAACATCTTTAGACAGGAAAAAACTAGCATCAAGTGTGTTACATATAAAATCCTATTGATGGAGAATAACACATTTAACACATTTGGGTCAGAACTCAAGAAACTATTGCTTCTATTATAGGAATGGCTTCTGTTGCTAAGGTATAGTTTTACAGACCGCTTAAATGAATAGATCACCTTTTTAAAAAAGAATTAATTACTCACCCTCATGTCATTCCAAACCTCTGACTTTCTTTGTTCAGTGTATTTTGGAAAAAATAATGTTTTTTTTTTTTTTTTTTTTCATACAATGAAAGTCAATGTGATGCAATATTGTTTGGGCTCCATTGACTTTCAAAATATATTCTTTTGTGTTCCAACAAAGAACACAGAATGCAGTGTGTCAGCTCCGGTCTTACATTGAAGCATTATTGACTTCACATGAGCACATCTCTCAAAGAGGACCTATTATGCAAAATTCATTTTTACATGGTGTTTGAACATAAATGTGTGTCAGCAGTGTGTGTGCACAACCAACCTGTAATAGTAAAAATCCACCCTTTCCTTTTTTTTTCTTTTCTTTTTTTTGCATTTTGAGCATAAAAGGTCCCCTTTAATGAGCTCTTCCAGTTTATGGGTGGTTTCCAGATTTAGCCACAAAATCGACCAGATTTATAGGCCAATAAATCCATTAATTTAGGTGAGTGAACACATGCTTGGTTGATAGCAGCCAAGGTGAGACTGTATTGCACACATATGATATCCAACCTTAGCAACAGGGAGAAATAGTGTGAATTCTTCTGAAGGTACACAGTAAAACTAAATACCAGAACAGTAGGGCAAAACAGGTGTTGAGATGTGGAAAGTCTGAATTATGGCACAGTGTGAGTCATTATCTACAAATGGACTGGTAATGGACATTCACAAGAGTGGCCAACCTGCCAAAATGTCTCCAAGTGCACAGTGGCACCTCATCCATGAAGTCTCATAATATCCCAGAAAAACCTCCTGAGAACTGTGGGTCTCTCTATCATCAGCTGATGTCAGTTCTCGTGTCTCATTAAAGACTTCAGGGACGAGCTAGGTGAAATACACTGCTTACCTAGAAGAAAAACAGGATCTCACGCTACCTAAAACACGCTATCCTTTTAGAGGGTGCAAGTATCCCTGTATCCGGTGTGAAGGGAATACAGCTCTCTGCACTATAAGAATGACACGCTTACAGTGAAACATGGCAATGTAATGTCTAGGGAAGGCATTTAATGACTCTAACCCTTAATGGTTTAATTAACAATTATTTTGGCACTTTTGAGGAAGAAACATTTTGGGAAAATGAAATGCAACTATTTCTGCATCTTCCTCCTTCGGCCATCTGGTTTCAAATGACAATTTCAAATTTCAACAGAACAGATCTAACAAATCAAAAATGTATTAATACTATTCTTGTGAAAGATGTTCTCAGAGGCTTTTTTTATTTGTATTTATTTATTTTTAGAAGCAGCATAAATGCATTCCAATAAATGGTCTTAATTGTGTATTAAATAAATATACTACACTCTTAAAAGTGCTGGGTTGTTTTGACCCAATTTTGGGTCAAATATGGACAAACCCAAATGTTGGGTTAAATTTTTATTAAAAAACTTAACCCAATGGCTAGGATTGTCCATATTTGACCCACATTTAGGTTGAACAAACCCAGCATTTTTTAGAGTGTAACCAAACTAATTGAATATTTGAAGGATTAAAGGGAAAGTTCCATCATTTACTCACCCTCATATTCCCTCAAGAGTTTTGTTCATCTACAGAACAACAATTATATATTTTTGTCCATCCCTTGAAAGTCTACTTAACATTCAGAGCTTTAAAAAGCACACTGGTGCTCAACGTACAATTCTGGATTGTTCTTGTGCATCAAGCACGTCCGGTTCAGCTTCCATTTTCCATATTTGATGTACTATATACATGTACAGGGCCTAAAACGAACTTTTTGCCACACCTGCCAATGGCCAGTGACAAAATATACCGGCCATAAATATTGTTTTACTGGCCATGAAACTGTTTTTGCAAAAACAGGGAGTAATGACACCAAAATGTTAGATACCAGTGAAGATTCACAATTCTCTATTCCAATTTCAAGACCACAGCTAAAACTACTAGCCTAACTAACATACATTTAAATCATTAAATGCAAGTAAACAGTCAGTAATAAAAAAAGAAAAAAGAAAAGAAAAAAAGAACAAATAATCAAATTAGAAGCAAAAGCAAAGATAAATACAAAATAACAAGGAGACAAATGGAATTAAAAATGCTTTTCAGGTTTGTTTAAGAGAAGGTTTCAGGTGCAAAAAAATATATAAAGTAAATCAAATGTTAAATAACATGTTCATCTTAGTCCCTGACTATATATGCTGGTTGACCATATGTGAACAAGAGCCTAAATTAAACATGTTCATCATATAAAGCAATCATGTCTCTTCAGAAGACTTGAACTGTTTGATTCATATGGAGTACTTTATTAATGTCTTTATGCACTTTTGAGAATCTTGATCACGGAAGAATGCATCAGTGGACGATTGCATGACAACTTTTAACGTAACCAAAAGTCATTAAGCATTTCTTTTTTACAGGTGTTTTACTCATATTTTGAATTTATGCACTGCATTGTTTTCTAATTGAAAGAAATGTCTGTAAACTGAATGTACTGGCAATTTTCTGTCTGGCTTCTTTTTTTTTTTTTTTGTGCAGAAAAATCCTTCAGTGACCGTATCTACTGTATGTGTCAGTGTCCTCTGTGAGAAGCTCATTTCTGAAGACTTACCAATCAATGTCACTGGTAAAGCAGTAATGCAAAGAAGAATAGGCTATGAGTCCTCTACAGAGACATGCAAGTCTCATATCAAATTATGTGAGGTGCCAGTCAGTGTCAGTTATTGGCAATAAGGCCGTGTGTCCACCAAAGCGTTTTTTCACCCGGCTGGCGTATTTTTTTCAATTGTTTTCAATGGGAGCGCCGTGTTTTTAAAACGCCTTGAGCGTAACGAGGCGCTTTTCACGCTGAAGCGCTTTTTTACAGGTCGCCGAGAGTTGAAGAATGTTCAACTCTGGGTAAAACGTTGCGCTCATCACTGTCACTTTTTACCCAACTGTCCAATCACAGTGGAGGAGGGGCGGGACTAATACCACACCGATCAACTGCCACATTTGGCTTGTACAACGTCAACAGAGGACAACAACAAGCATGATAACGGAACAAAATCATTTAAAACAAGAGCCAGAGAAAATACGTTACATTGTATCGACATTTTAATATAGAATCAACACAGAAATGAAATATGTGTGAAATGAGATACTAGTAACACTTTCGTGGATATTCTGTATCATAACAAGCAAAGTGTCTCAACTGAAAAAAAAAAAAAAACGCAACGCTACCAAAACGCTCTCAAGCGCCCACAGCTAGCCGAGCATTCAGCCGGCTAAAAACGCTTTGGTGGACACACGGCCTAAGGACCAGATTTTAGCTTTAACCCAATCTTCAAGAACTCAGTAAACATTAGAATACAAGCATTGCACACTGACCTTTGTGCAATACTACTGCACAAATCTGAAACCAGAGTGTTCAAACAAGGCAATGCCAGAGAGTCAAATGCATTATCAAGCCCCTGTGGTTAAAAGTGACACCTCTAGTTGTGCAAATGAGCAATTGACAAATTCAGCTGTTTACTATCAAATGGATCCAATCACTTTTACACTGTTTTCACTTTTTGCTAACTAACCGTCCTAACCGATAGCAGATCACATTGAGACTACGGCATGTCTGCAGGCTTTCAGTGTAATCACGGTCAAGATAGACCTTCTCAAAAACAGAAAGTTAATTCTACAGTGAGAGCCAATTATTTCCTGGAAGCCCTCATGATTGTTTCCAGAGCAAAGCCCGTTTGAGGTCGGAGGCAGAATCCTTTCTGGAAACCACAAGCAATCGCATTTCAAGCCTGACGTAATGGCTCTAATTTTACCTGATGTAGGGGAGGTCTCACCCGTGCCGGCCCGGGGGGAGACGCATCCCATGGATGGATAAGCACTGATTTAATGTCTCAGCATTGCTGAGCTTGTTAACCTGTGGACTTATCCAGTTCTCTTATCCAGCCGTGGAAAGTGGAGTTTATTTGCTAGTGGTCTGAATGCCCTCAGCTTTTTTATGAGCACTCTGAAGTAATAAACTATGAGTAAAAAGGAAAAATTGAACAGTACTAGGGGACAGCATGTATAATTGCCAGAACAAGAACAGACATGGACAGAAAAAAAAAACTTCCATTAAGACTTAAGAATTACAAGTACAACATAACATTCAGGTGAACTGATGTTGTTCAAACTCAGATGACCTTATGTTGGCCTGTTTATCTAAATATAATCCAGTGTTCTCCTCAACACCGGCACATTGATAATATCTGTGAGATATGGATCAGTAATAGACCAGTTTCGTGACACACTTGATTGATTTAATACCCCTCTAGACATGTTGACCACTCGCAAGTGATATTTACAGCCTGTAAAACAAAGTAGTTGTGTTATTAGTGCATTATTATTGGTATGTACTTCCATCCTTGTGCTGCCACAGATAATGAGTGAAAATGAATATTCCAATTTACAAATACGTCTTCCTTCGTCTTGGTTTCCTTCCCTTGCACCCCTGGGGACGAAAGGAAACGAGGATGCACAAATAAGAAATGAGAAGCACCCAGTGTGTTCAGAAAACGTCCTCCTCTGGCATTTCAAATGAATAAACACGAGTGGAGAAACTTATCCCGCTTCTATCATTCTCTCTGTTCTCTGCGGTTCCACATATCCATTATTCTCAACATTAGAGCTCGGCCCGGACTGGCCATCGGGAGCATTCCCAGTGCATGACCCGGCAACTGACTTTGCCCGCTGCCCTGTTTTATTTCATATTATTATTATCATTATACATTATTGCCTATCCAATATACTATAGTAATAATTTCCGAATTCGGTAATAAATCGATAATAAATCATGAATCGGTTAGGCTTGACTGGCAACGCAACACTCCACACCTCCGCCAAACAGTTTTGATCAGAGGGAGATATATGTGACCATGGACCACAGTCACAAGGGTAAACAAATATATATATATATATACATCATCTGAAAGTTGAATAAATATACTTTCCATTGATGTATGGTTTGTTAGGATAGGACAATATTTGGCCGAGATACAACTATTGAACATCTGGAATCTGAGGGAGCAAAAAAAACGAAACATCGAGAAAATCTCCTTTAAAGTTGTTCATTTATGTTCACGATTGTGCAGCATTCACTCACAAAAAATAAATGTTTTATATATTTACGGTAGGAAATTTACTAAATATCTTCATGGATCATGATCTTTACTTAATATCCTAATGATGTTTGGCATAAAAGAAAAATCGAAAATTTTGACCCATACAATGTATATGAAATATACCCGTGCGACATGTGACTGGTTTTGTGATCCAGGGTCAGATTTGATAGACGAAGCGCGCACTGTCAAACAGCGCCAAACTGGATTTTTGTTGGGTCAGACCCATCTGCTAGCGATGGAAAAATATGCACAAAACAATCCACTTTTAAATTTTAATTTATCATCAGATGGACAGATCATTTCTCAGGGGAGGCAGGGCTTATCCTAGGGGAGGCACTGCCTCCCCCAGCCTCCCCCTAGACACGCCCCTGCATATATCAATACAAGGGAGTCGAGGATGAAGAGGAGGAGAAAGGAGCAAAGAGGGAAATGTCTACAAGAAGAAGCAGCGAGATATAGCAAATTTACTGAACTGGTCGGGGCTTCGAGTGCAGGCCAGTTTCATCTGTAAATGGGCAGCTGTAGTCTTATTTTTGCTTTCAAAAAAGGATTTAAACCTTTTTCTTTTCTCTTTTTTTTTTTTTTGATGGTCACACAAAAGCATAGGGTTGTCCGTGGTTGCAGAATTGGTTATGGATGTATAGGATGGCCTGGAGAAATGAGATTTTGTTCCAGTAAGAGGCTTCCGGTCTCATCCGCTTCCAGTTATTTTAGCTGTACAAAAACAGTCCGTTATGCTGCTTGATATTGCAAATTGTTATTTGTTATCATATTATTCTATACACACTGGTTTGTAGCGCAAATTATTTCACCGATTAGGGATTTTCCTTTTCTGTTATAGCGGCTAATGAATAGAAGTTTACACACAGAAAATAACTTCTGTGTTGCAGAATAAGGTGGAGAGCCGCTGAATCACAGCATGTCAAGTCCAGAATGGGTTAAGACATGCTTTTTTGGGTGGTAAATAATAGCGGAAATACCAGATGGGGAAACTCGTACAAATGCACATGCAATAAGGTCAGACGCAAAATAACTGTGTTCATTTCATTGCTATTATTTCACTGTGTGTCTTTAGTAAATCCTGACAGTAGTTTGTTTTTATGCCTATAAGTGCTGGCCCAAGCTGTTAGTAAATCTGGCCTTTACAATGAAAATGGGTAATGCTCGGGAATCGGGTAAACGGTGTGTATACTGTAGTGTATATAGTGGGGTAGGTTGTATCACAATCTATAAACTTCAAAGACAAACAAACTTACAAACCTCTTCTTTGGAAAATTCTGAATTTCTACACACAACTACAGCATTTGGGTTCATCTTGATATGTTTATTGCAACATGGATTATTGTCTGTGATAAATCTGGAATGAAGCCGGAGCAGATTACAGAATACAGAAGGCTATGAGGAGAGTGAGGAATGTGTTATATTGCTCTTCTCAGATACTTTAGTCTAGTCTGACACAAGTGACATGCAAAGGTTGCTTCATTTGGACCTATATTTCCATTGGCAAATATAACTGGCCAAATTTGGTCTGAAATATAAGTGATTTAATATTAACTTATTATACTCACAATCACACATTGGCTATTAATATGAAATTGCCTGCAGCCTTTCGCCTGTTTTATTGCTTAATTGTAATGTTCTAAAGCACATTTGCACATTTGTATCAAGCACAGGTCCAAGACCGATTGTAACTAGACTGTTGGTCACAAGCAAAGGCTTTTGCAGATGACAGCGAAAAAAAAAAAAAAAAAAAAATTGAAAATGACTGAGCCTCCAGCGAGCACTAAATCAATATGTGACTGAAAAGCAAATGAGAATGCTGTTTATAAATGAACTGTCATAGAGGTTATGAATGCAGGGGAGTTGTACTGTAGGCTACCATTGAACACGTGTGCCTTGGAAACAAACTTCACTGTAACTTGCTTGAAACATTTCAAAGAGAGAAAGGAAACTTTTTTGGATGCTTTTTTCATGATAGACGCATTGCATTGCATAGCACATGGCAGAAATGGCAACAAAATGAGTCAAAATGAACAAAGTGAAATAATTCCAATAAAAGGCCGCTTAACCCTTGTATGGTGTTAATTTTTTATCAAAAGAAAAATGATACGATTAATTATTTTTTCAACCTCAGACTCATTGGCCTTGGTTCATTTTCTGTGAAGAACATATATCAGAACACATTTTCAATGACCACACACTGTACACCCCCCCTACACATTTATATTACACACAGGATGTTCGGGTCCACTGGACCCGGGGTTAATAAAAGTGTGGAAATTGTAGTTCCTATGTATCTTTACTCTGTCGTCCTCCTCCTGTCAGGGCTTGCTGTTATTGTGTGTGTGTATGTTCTTGTATATGGTTTATGAGGACACAAATGTGTATAATGACATGGGTAGAACAACGTAAACATGGTTTATGAGGACATCTGTGTCCTCATAAACCAAACGGCTTAAAAAACATACTAAATGGTGTTTTTTGAAATTCAAAAAATGGCAAAAGTTTTCTGTGATTGGTAGGTTTAGGGGTAGGGTTAGTGTAGGGGGATAGATTATACAGTTTGTACATTAGAAAAACCATTACGCCTATGGAGAGTCCCCGTAAACCACATATCAAAGTGTGTGTGTGTGTTGTGTGAGAGAGTGTGAGTGCAAGAGTGAGTTTTGTGTTTCTACCCCTGCCGTTCCCCCACAAGGTTGCATTTCTTAAATGTGATCTAACAAAGGTAAAGAGAAAATATTAACCATATATGCTGTTTATATTGCTTGTGATTGGGATTGGGATGAAGTAAACATCTGTTGAGTATTTTAACATAAAATTGTTTGATTGTGTTGAATTATAAACCCCAAAAAATGCAGTGGCTCCACTGGACCCACGAACACTGTCTGAATAACAAAAATATGAACACCACACAAGGGTTAAGTGTGCTTATAGAGAGTTCACTTTTATGCCTATTTCTGTCAGGACCACTATCGGCAATTAGCATACAGTTTGGATTGGCGGTATGGTTCTGTTCTGGGCAGCCTAGCTTGGATAAGAGCGGGGAGAGCAGCAATAACCCCCCTTAGGGTGAACAGAACAGAACCAACATGAATGTATACAGATATCATTAATTCAAGATTTTAAATTCAAGGGGAATCATAATGCCAAATCCTGACTGGCGAGAGGTGGAGCTGGGGAGGGAGGAGGGTAATTCACTCCTGAGAAACGCGATAGCTGCTGATAATACTGAAGGAGCTTATATATGTATACAGTGATAGGCGTCGCATTCCTATAGGTAGACGTGGATCAGCTGAGGGTCACTGATTAATGTGCTTAATTAGCGCTTCAATTAGCGATTAATTAGCTTGACTAATGTGACCTGCCAAAACTGACGCTACGCTTGATGTTTCTTTGCACACACTTTTAAATATGTGCACTTTGTAATGATGTCAAATTAAAACCATTACTTTAAATTTCAAATCATTACATTTTAATAATCTATTGTCATGCTTTAGGCACATGTAAAGTACTTGATTGTAATATTAACTGTGGTGTGTTATTTGATTATTATATTTAAAGTTAATATATTTTAAATGTACTAAATTGCAATTTCATATAAAAGTAATATTTTTGTTTACCATAAATACTTATCAGTACATTCCACAGTACACTTTAATAAAATGTTACAGACAAATAGAATTACTACAAAATAATATCCTACTTAAGTGGTCAAAAACACTCTAAAATTCAGATAATTTCATGTAATATTAATTTAAACTATAATAAATTTTCATGTATTTGCAGTTAACATGCAATTAAGTTAACATGCAGTTAACATGCATTAAGTGTCTGAAAAAAAAATACATGCAAGTATATTATTTAAAATTATAATTTAATATTATTTTCAGAAGCATTAAAAAAAAAAAAGCATACTAAAGTACTGCTTTTTTCACAAGCTCAATATGATTTACATCTTTACAAATTTAGAATTTTGTCAAATAATGAAATCATTGATCAAGATGTACTGCATAGTAGTCATGGCCCAGCTGTTATTTTACTCAATCTATTATTAAACGTCTGCTTCCTAATAATCACACACTCATTTTAATCGACAAATTCATATTGTGGAATGACTTTGCATTAAAATAGCTCCATTAAAGCAGAGAGAGAACAGTCTCACTGCTAAATAAATATCACACTTTTCTGAATGAAACCATAAGCATCCATACATTTCGTTCATCCTTACTGATCAAAACGCAGTGCAACTCCACTCTCAGACACACAAACACTTGAGCACTGTGTGCATTAGGCTTCCCGACCAATGCTGTATGACACTGGGTTAGTGTTCAGAGCCACATTCATTTGAAGCTCCAGGTTGCGTAAGTTCTAAGACTCTTCTCATAACACCTCATTTATTGCGATATACTTGTCCAAAAGCCTTCATTATAAGTGGCTGTGTCTCTACTGAGCAACGTCAGAATCAACTAAGCAGTGACCCCTTTTGGTGAGACGAAGTCAAACATCTTTCATGCGTCTAAACGCCACGGTGACAATGACAGGAACATGTCAGGCTGTCAGCTCTTTATATCCTTGTTAACTCACTATTCATTATTTGATGACACAAGTTTACAAGCTAAAGAGCTGGAGTGTTGCACGCTGTGCAGTGCTGTAATGTTTTATAGGCCAGCTGACTGCAGCTCAGAGCATAACAGATGCTGGTGTAAAGAGAGAGATGCTGAGGTCCCGCCATCTGTGAATGGATGGTCAGATGGAGAGGAAAGAGGAAACAAAGGCGCTCAGAAGAAAAGAAAGAGAAACACGAGAAAGGGAGGGGAGGTGAAAGAAAGAAAGTAATAGTGTAAGGCATGTACTGTACACATTTATATTAACTTAAGTTTTGCACACGTACACGCGTGGGTTAAATTATGGGTTAAAAACAATCCAATGACATTTGTCATTTAACTCTACTTTGAGCTCCTTTAAACTATCAGGAAACATTTGTGAATATTAGTCAGAAATTAGTTAACACTTTTTTCCATTTTAAATGTTTTTTTGTTTGTTTTTTGCCATTGTGAAAACAGTAGTTCCCATTCAGTCAGTTGCGTTTGACGTTATGTCGGAATGACATATGCATGTCTCACCTGGGACCCAATCACCTCCAAGTGGTAACAGAACGAGCCAATGAACATTGGCCAGTGAGATTTGCATGCCAAGTCACACCTACCCATACATACGGGTATAAATATGACCGGCATTACTCACTTCATTCATATTTTTGCTTCGGAGCCGAGCGGTAGTGAACAGTGTCCGCTCATTCCAGTCATCTTTCAACTGAAGTGGATTCCTGTGCAGAGAAACTTTTTATTGCTAAAAAGAGTTTATTTATTTCACTCCTGCCGGTGTGAGGGCGGATACAGCGGTGATTAATACTTAGGATAGACGCGTACTTTCATGTCTTGATCTTACCTCGAAGCAGACCATTCCTACACTTAGCTTCGAGAGTCGAGCATATCTGTACAAGGTCCTCCACCGTGGGCTGTCCCTGTCGCTCCGCGTCTTTATCAGTTGTGCGAACACAGGCACCTGGTCCTCAGGCACCTCAGCCATCTGGGGCTTCGGGTCAACTGGGAAAAGAGCAAAATATCGCAACTCGTCCTCCTCTGATGTCAGCAGCGGTTCAGGTTCAGTCACACCCCAGGTGGTCCAGCTGATCTGGAGTCGGCTCGGGGACGCACAGGTACACCTGTTGCCTCCCAGGAGTTCTCCCACTGCCAGTTGTTCTATTCCCTGACCGAGGGGACTGTCGGCACGGATGCGCTGGCACCGGGGCCTACGCAAATATGTGTTTCCCCCAGTGAGCCTGCTCGCACAGACACTGTTCAAGGTCAGGGAGGACAAGGAGTAGGTCTTGTTAGTTGTGCCGCACTGGCCCAACCGGACCTGGTTCCCAGAACTGATGCTCCTCTCGACAGCCCTCCCTGGGGAAGTGTCCAGACCGCGTCCAGACCTCTGGAACCTCCACATGTGGTCTCTGGATGGGACGTAGAGAACTTAAGTGAACTACCTCCAGCAGTAGTCGACACTATCACTTCAGCTAGAGCCCCCTCTACGAGGCACGCTTAAGCTTTGAAGTGGAGTCTGTTCGCTGGGGGGTGTTCTTCCCCACGGGAAGACCCCGGAAATGCCCGATCCGCTCTGTGCTTTCTTTCTTTCGAGAGGGCTTGAATGTGATGCCACCATCGCAGCAAATCACAATGCTGTTGGTCATCAGGTTCCTGAGAGGCGCCAGGAGGTTAAATCCTTCCAGACTGTGCCTCATCCCCTCCTGGGACCTCTCTGTGGTACTTTCAGGTCTACAGAGAGCTCCCGTCAAGCAACAGAATATAAACACTTATTATAGGTATACCGTAGTGATTCAGGATAAGACAAAAACCGGAAGCCCAAACTACTGCCAACATGGCTGTAAAACAAAAGATCTGTGGTAGAGTAAAAAACAAAACACTACCTCCTCATCACCGGCAATGAGGGACACGAGCAGGGATAAAAAACAACAACAAACAAACAAACAAAAACAGCTTTGGACAGACAACTAAGGGAGAATAAAGAAAGAAATCTGGAGGATAACAAGGGTATAATAGGGCAAATAAACAAATAATCAAGTAACAAGAGGGCACATGACACACAGAAACAAACAAAACCCATGTGCCTTTTGCATGTTCTGTCATGTTTGAACCCATGTGCTCTCACAAACACCCATAACATAAGACAAGAGAGTGCATGGCCTAGGGAACAACCCCAAAGCCGTATGCTCACACAAGGACAAGACAAACAACAGTAGTGTACTGATCCCGTCATTTACATTTACATTTACATTTATTCATTTAGCTGACGCTTTTATCCAAAGCGACTTACAATTGCTATATATGTCAGAGGTCGCACGCCTCTGGAGCAACTAGGGGTTAAGTGTCTTGCTCAGGGACACATTGGTGTCTCACAGTGGATTCGAACCCGGGTCTCTCACACCAAAGGCATGTGTCTTATCCATTGCGCCACCACCACCGTCACCAAACTAAAAATAAGACCAACCAAGGTGACAGGACCCTGGCGTTCTGCCTACGGCCCTTGTGACAAAAAGCCCTGATCCCCTTTATTATAACTTGCAAAATGCCATGCCCTTAAAACTAATCTAATGCTAATTATTTTTTGTACATTTCCTATGCACACTTTTATGTCTATGAGGCTGAAAGGACACCAAGAATTGACAGCTCTTCACATGCATCCTTTTATTAAACAATCAACTCGCATTTCAGAGAATAGCATATGCTGCTTATTGATAAAACAGGGTATACAATCTAGAATGCAAACAAAGTAGCTCAAACATTAGCCAGTAGACATTATATAGGTGATATTCATGCCTGAATACACGATGTCCAAGTTGCTTTGGAAGTGGTTTGGGAAGTGAATAATGCATTATAAAACCTTACATAGACTGTTCTAAATGTTCTAAGTTTACAGTATGAAGATTGTATTGTGAAAAGCATGTGACTTGACTTGCTTGGTGAAATTTTTTTTTCAAAAGGTGAACAACTTGACTTTAATTGGTATACAGTAAATCATAAACAAGCAGACAGTCACGATGTGCTTCTCAGTGTGTTTTTAGCCTGAGGTTTTTATTTGAGAAGCCAATATTGAGATTTTAAAGCAAATCCCACCCATTAAAGCCCAGTGCATAATCAGCATGTAATCTGTTTACGTTCCCATTCGATTTTGCTTTGATAAACAACAGATTCGAAGCCTTCCACGCTCTGTAAACACTGCTATTGTCTGAGTGGCATATAAATTACCGCTCGCTTCTCCAACGTAACTAATAACTCCCTGGTTTGCAATTCAATGCTGTTGTTTTTTCTTCTTCTTTCCTTCATTCTTTCTTTTCTATGAACATGATAAAGTGTCGAGTCTGCAGTGCTTTGCTGCTTAGCTGCGCCGCAGGGTGACATCGCTGCTTTATCAGTGTTGTGGCATCGTCAGCACTCTCTCTCATTACATATGCATTCAAACAATAGATAATAAAACCATCAAGATTATAACTCATATGCTCATCCTCATAAATCTCGGTTTTAAGGGCTTAATTCAAAGGCTCCCAAATTGTGTTTTGGAGGTCTCCTACGATAGGGTGACCAAACGTCCTCTTTTGCCCGGACATGTCCACTTTTTACGTGCTAAAAACGGGGGGACGGGGGGACGGGTTCACTGTTTTTTCATGGTACCATTAAGCGTGTACTTAAAATTGACTGGCAATTGCCTTTGCACACAAAACATATGAAACCGGCTAATCAGCGCGTTCCTCAATCCGCAGCGGCAAGCAGAGCACATCAGAAATCAGAGGCCTGTGTGTGTGTGTGTTCATCTCAGCCTCATTGGTCTGTCACTGATCGCCAATGTCAGAATATTTGAAATGACCAATCAAATCAAAGTAGGCGGACTTTATGTTCACAGAATTTTAGCAGCGTGACTCGACGCTTCAGTTTACGATCAAGTGCGAGATAAAATGTAAGTAACAGCGTAAAAAAAATAAAACAAAATCCTGTGTTTTCGTTTTGGTCGGGATTAGTGTCAAATAAAGGTGCTAGCGACCTAGAAGCCCACATAAGGAAAGTAAAGGCTACAAGAGGTCATCAGGAGGATTGAAATAGTTTTTTACTGATATAGTGTAGTAGATGTTTTATTTTATTTTTTAACCTATGGCCATGAAAAGAAATAGTGTCATGTAAAAGGTGTTATAAAAGCTAAACTAATTTAATTTTTTTTTTATTATTCTATTGTTGCGGGCCAAACGTTGAATGGAAAGGATGTATTACTTTATGTATTAAAGTACAATAACTTAGTTGCAAGGTTGTGAATGCATTTGTCAAGTATTTTTTGATGCATTCACCCCCCAACCACGCCCCCACCCATTAATCACGCCCCCAAACAACGCCCCCCACCCATCAACCACGCTCCCCAAACCATGCCCCCACCCATCAACCAGACCCCCCAAACCACGCCTCCACCCATCAACCACACCCCCAAACCACACCCCCACCCATCAACCACACCCCCAAACCACGCCCCCACCCATCAACCACACCACCTTCCTCTTTTCTGAAAACTAAAATATGGTCACCCTATCCTACGACATGTTTACATGCATCAAAACACACACAAAAAACACTTTCATTTGCTCATAATATACATTGCACATCACCTCTCATCATCATTTCTCAAACGACTTGTACGAAGATTTGGTCTCTATAAACCCCACCTTTCCGCGAGCCTGCTCTGCTCTGATTGGTCAGATGGCCCAGTCTGTTGTGATTGGTCTACCGCTTACGGCGTGTCAGCTTCAGCTCCGGAGGGTTAATACATCCACAGCGATTGTACACTCTGTAAAGACAGTAACGATGGCGTCAATTTTATCATATCCATCCGAGTCCGATGATGAAACATTGGAAGAACAAGTTGTTCGACCCGAACCTCCATCGCAAGGATGACTTGACCAGGACATTTCTCAGTGGCAATTTTTTACTCAGTTTATTGTACATTATGATATGTAATTGATCATGCACTTCGATCTTTAAAACTTAACAGACCTTTTACATTAAAAAAACACATTGTTGTAGCTCCACTATTCCCAGTCTGTCTGAAACTTGCTGATTTCTACAAAGTGGTCTGATTGGCCGGCAGACCGAGTGTGTTGTGATTGGCCGAACACCTAAAGTGTGTCTGAAATCGAACACCCCTTACCATAATCGTGAGCTTCAGCTTCTAAGCTTTTAAGCAACTGTAAAAGCACAGTTAATAATAATGTTGTTGGTTTTACCATATCAGTTCGAGCCCGAGTCGGATTCTGAAAATGCGGATGATCAAGCCAGTCAATTGGAACCAACTTTGCAAGCACGACTTGAGCAGAACGGTTCACAGTGGTCTTTTTACACAGCCAGCATTGCACTTCAGAAAGCTGTCCTCTGTAAAATGAAAAATGTTAATAATAAACAATGCCTTGTTTTTGAATGCAGAAATCTTACCCATTTCATTTATGCATGACTGACAAATATGCATCACATTATGTTTATAAGTTTGTTTACGCTAAAACTGTATAATACCAAAATTGTATATGCATTTCATCAATGCATAAATATTAAATATTTTTGGAGTGTAGTCCCATTAAGCAATAGTGGAAAAAGCCAATAAAATCTCCACACTGTTCTTTGAAAAAATGTACACGCCCCGAGGGGGAAGCCCATCTGTTCTGTACAGCAGCCTGAGGCTCTCAGATGAGCTCAACGATTTCATTCGCAACTTGTCTCTGACAATACGGCAGACCAACCGGATATGTCCCTGCCAATAATTAGCTGTCAAAGCGATAAAAGGACATGCTGTATCTTTAGCACCAGTCAAACTGTGAGTGGTGCACGCATGCGACTATTTGAGCTCTGCGTGTGAGGAACGTTCACACATGGACTTGTGGTGAGATAATGTTATAAAACAGAAGTGTTGTGACAGCTGCTAATGGAAGGAACTCAACTCAACTGTGAGCTTGATTTCTCATTTTCTGGCTCACAATAAAGAGACAAGCATTGTGTGGTCTATAAATGATGACACCTTGTATAACTGATTATTGGCAGGCTTTATTGAATGCAATATAGACACATCAAAGTGATGGTCGTTCTACCTTCCACTCACCAACCCAGGCTCATTGGAAAAAACATGCATGTGGCGGCATTTCTGCAACATGATATTACATTGCTTCTTGCATGTGTCATGACATTTTCAAAGTGAAATGTCCAGTGAGTGTCACTAAAATCATGTTCAGTTTTCTCTGAATCTGGCAGTGTTTCGTTATGTTGTGTGTTGTACATATCGTGGCAGTTCAGAATTGATTTGTCAGGTGAGTGGCGCTAAAGGTTAATGCTCAGTCACATTTGAAAAGAACATTGCGCCCACATTAAACCCTAAACCTGATAGTGATAACAAAAGCAAATGCAAGATAAAAAAAAACACATTTGCTGAAGCAAACATGCCATTTTATCTTGCTTCTATGAGTCTTTGAGCTCTTTTATCGGGACTCGTGTTTCACAGACTCACACCTGAGCGCTTCACATCACGAGTGTATCAGGTGAGCTTCAGAGCAAGTTTACTACAGCAGAAAAGACACACATATGGATAATGTAATCACAATTTGTATGAAAAGGAATGTGTTTTACTTTTGTTTCTGCTGGAATCTGCAGTGAATAGTATGTATAGGTATGTTTTTTTTTTTTGTGCTAAAATGTAGGTAGAGGCACATTTTTCCAATGAGCTTAGGTTGTCATCCACCCATCTGAGTAATAAGTAGTCATTTTTTACCCTTTATAAGGGACAAGTGTGCATATTTCAGGAATAATCCCTCTTGCCACACCACCATCCATCACTGTTACACCAACAAACTTACAGTACAGGACAGGAACAATCCCACCGGAGCAACCTGAGGTTACACATTGAGTGCATGATTTCCCAAACTACAGAAAACAAAACGTTTGAAGAGATTTCCATGCACTGTCCAGACGAATGGGTAGTCCTGTCACCAGACACACGACACTGGTTGAACCAACATCATAATCCCATTCATTTTCACTGGAGGGCTGGCGACTTCCGTCTGTAATCACATACATGGATATAATAAAACGATGCATGGAAATGAAACTGTCAGCAGTCTTAGTGAGTTTGATTCATACATTGATAGTTTGTGTTGTTAATTATATGATGCAGTGAACAGTTTAGCACTGAGTTCATTTTACAGTTTCCCCTGCATTATGTTGATTATTAGGGAAAAGAAAATGTATTATTTGTCAAATTCCAATGTCATTTTGAACAGTATGAGTGAGTTTAATAAGTTGATTGATCGATCATTAATCTGGTCAATGATTTAATGCACTGTAGTTTATCACAACACTCTCCAACTGCAGAATGCTAATTCCTAGTCAAATTCGAATGATATCTTAGTTGTATATATCATTTGTGATTACATGCAGTCTACCAATACCATTAGAGCGACAGCACTGGGAACAGCGTCTTAGACTAACGACATACAGAAACAAAGTTGCTGGCGAATGGGGCTTAGCAATGCAATGACAGCTCCAGCACAAAATGCATTTGTCTGACATGCACATTATAGGATATATTAATGCATTTAAATGTATGCATTTGTTAGACGCTACATGTTTTTGTTTTTTTCAGTTCATGCATTCCCAGGGAGTCAAACCCATGGCATTGGAGTTGCTGGCATCACTGTAACTATTAGTGACACATTAGTACCTCACATTACAGCTGTGCAACCCAGCGAACAGGACAGCAGTTTCCAGGCACAAGAAGTGTTTAGGCATCTGTACACAAATGCTCATTTTCTATTATCTTTGGCATCTGACTTTTATCAATGTTTTGAAATAAATAGTTGTTTTATAGCTTGCCAGAACGAATGCCTCATTTTCCACACACTGAGAATGGATGGACTTAAGTGTTTATTTATTGCTTTATGTATCACTTGTGTATTGTGTAACTCCCACTGAAACTCAAAACACCAGAGCGAGAGTAACGTGTCCTGTTGCATTAGGCATAGTTCAGTATTAGCACATACGCTTGCACAGCCAGAGAAATATTTCAGGACCAGTGATGAGTCATTTGTCTCGTTTATTCTCATATTTTGTCATGATATTTCTCATGATGTGTGAGCAGGCGAGGTGGGCTGTTTCAGAAACATGACATTATTTAGTGGGGCGGTGACTTTGAATGGCACATTGATTGCACACAAAAGAACTAGGAATATTGTTTGTCACTTCACAGGTCAGTTGAGAAAGCGGCTCAGAACAAATGATGGCTTCTGAAATTCTCTGAATATGAAATGTCATGTTTATGACAATCACCTCACATCATTG
Source organism: Leuciscus idus (assembly GCA_021554675.1). NCBI lineage: Eukaryota > Metazoa > Chordata > Actinopteri > Cypriniformes > Leuciscidae > Leuciscus > Leuciscus idus. The sequence goes on from CM038624.1 coordinate 2,513,583, forward strand.
CTTTTAATTTTGCACAATGCAATATGCCTGTTTGAAGGACGCACGTCTGCCATCAGGTTTTTAAGATCGGGTTGTCATAAAATCTAATGTCGTCTAATATTGAACAGACATGCGTTTGTTTGGCATTTCACTCGCTATTTACCTTGATTGAAAACAGTTGTGTTCTCTGAGAACGGGAACCTCTACTCTGAATGAATTGTAGAACAGGCTATAAACACAAATGGTGTTCTGTTGATTTGTACAGAGGAAGTTGTCCCTCTAGTGGTAGAAATGAGCATGGACAGCATCAGCTCACTTGTGTTGAGAGTGGCAAAAAATGTTACAAAAATCAGTGTTTGAAAGAGGATACACGCTGAAAATAAAACTGGGGTAACAGCTTTCACTCATAAATTGCAACTGTTGTGTTAGATGCAGTCCCTTTAATAGATCTCTGCTAACAGAAGATAGCCTGTCTGTTTTATCACATAACCAAAGCCATCTGACATTATGTTTTGATAGATCCTTTAGCACTAACACTAATGTGACTTAACATTGGTTTGCAACACTGATTAAATGTACGAGAGAGTGCGGATTAGTTCTTTACACCCTTCAGCAAGTATTTTTGATGGAAACCTTATATTCTAGTGACATTCCCAACATTCATATACTGTGTTTACATTCATACACAGAAACTCTGGCCTTAGTCTTGTGTATAATTAGACATCTGAGCTGTTGCACAACGTTACTACAGTTCAGTATCTATCTATCTATCTATCTATCTATCTATCTATCTATCTATCTATCTATCTATCTATCTATCTATCTATCTATCTATCTATCTATCTATCTGTCTATCTATCATCGATCTATCCATCCATCCATCCATCCATAATGTCAGCCGGATGTGGACCGAATCTGGGCCGACACTATGTTGCTGTCTGGGATTCGTCTATTGAATCTGACGTTCCCAAAATGGGGTTGTCAGATTCGATGACAAGAAATCCCTCATTTGTAAAAACTGTATAAAACTAAAGTTTTTTTTTTTTTTTTTTGTAATTGTAATTGTAATTGTAAATGCAGAAATGTTAGGGTCAGAGTGTGAGGTTAAGCTATAGAATAAATAACTAGCTGTATATAAAAACAATAAAAAGTCTATGGATTGTCTACATTTAGATGAGTATGGAATATAAATGGCTGTGTATACAGTATGTAAATATACATGTTTGTAAGTTCCAGGATGCAGTTGGTTTGTTGATTAGAGTAGAACTGACAAGTAAACCTGCATGTTTACAGTGTTGCAGACTGTTGTTTTTCATGTGATTTCCACTGGACAGCTCATAATTAGAGCAGAAAATCCACTGAGAAACTGCCCAGAGTATTGCAAACCAGGAGCTGGATGTTCTAATGAAGACTCTCGAGTCCTGAATATATTCAAGACTCAAGAGTCATTCCCTACCAGACACACATGTTGTGTTTTGTCTCTTTTAGCAGTGACCTGCATCAACAACTAAACTACATGCCTTCACACACACACACACACACACACACACACACACACACACACACACACACACACACACACACACACACACACTGGTGGACCTGTTTGAGAGAATGATACACTCCAGAGCCTCGCACGACTGACACTTTAGATTATTCCCATGTGGGAACAAAATAATGATGTATTATTGAAATTGTAGAGGATGTTTACATCATAGTATTTATTGCACTGCTGCCATGGGGATTTTTAAAAACAAGTCATTGTATTAAATAATGTCTTTAATGTAGCAGTAAAACATAATAATAATAATAATAATAATAATAATGTTTTACAGTAACAAGACTCTAATGAAAATCATGAGAGAATTACAGAATTACACAAAATCACATGGCAAGAAAATATTTTGCAATGCAAAACAAATCCTAATTGTCCAAAACATAATCTTTCTTTTTTTTTCTTTTTTTTTTCATACTCTTTCTTTTTTTTATTTTGGGGTGTAAATGTTTTCATGAGATTTTCTTTTATTTCCATTACTGCAAATATGACATTTCCCCCTGTCTCTACCTTTATATATCCACATTTCCATGTCCTATACCATGTTCATATACCATATAAAAAAATAAACAATAAAAATCACTTCAATCACCATACATTTTCCGATCTGTTGAGAAATTAAAATGATTTGTTTTAAATCATAGATTGCATTCACAAAGCATTGCTGACTGACAAAAATATTCATAAAATGACATGTTTTTATAATAACTGTATACATATCACTTTGGTGTAAAGGAGTGGAATTCGTATAAAGTCTATATTTGAGTATTCTCTCCGTTGAGAGTAAATCTTCCAGTAAGAGCGTCAGAAAGTGTTTTATCACCTGAGTTTATGATGTGATGTGCCGAGAGACCGTGCTGTGAGTCTTCAGTTTCAAGTAAAGAGAAGATGAAAGACACTCTAGTGTGTGATTGTTGTGTTTTAAAGCCCATTAGTCAGACTGGAGAATTCAAGGAAATCACTACATTATATTCCCATCATTAGTTCCAGTTCAGCTTAATTGCCAGTCATATTAATTGCCTTTAATCCTGGAAAATGAATCACTGAAGTTACAGTATTTAAGCTTGGGTGAATTTAGTGCATTTGAGTCCAGATGAAAACGCCGTATGATAAATAAATAGATGCAACTGAAGTGATTTACAGGCTTTCGACTTTATTGTGGTTCATGGAAGATGTTACAAATCTTGCTGGTTGTAGTTATACCATAATGTTCCCATATGGCACTTCTAATTAATTTCCAGTTACTGCGGCAACAGATTTCCACAGAATTGAATCACCTTTGCACTTATTAAATTTTGTGAATGTTGTTGCTATTTTTATCATTATTTGTGTCCATAAACACAAAGGTTTCTATGGAAACTCATTATGTAGTAGGTCCTATTCATAATGGGAATGTGTTGCTCATGGTTGTGGAAACCAGTATCTCTTCTTTTGAAGAACATTTCATTTTCTCAGAGAACTGAAACTGAACTGAAACTGAAAACTGAAAACTCATCTCTTCCGTGAGCACTTAACCTCATAAAATATATATAATCCTATAATCCTCCCTTATGCAACAATGAACAATGCCTGAACTTTGTATTTTGAGCACTTCTTGCGCTGTTTTTGCCTCTTCACGATGACTCGCTTAAAGGATAATTCCGGTATTTAGCACTTTGAGTCTCTTTTCTGGTTTGTTCTGGATGAACTAGAGTGGTGGACACAGAAATGTTGACGATGGGTCTCGACTTTTTGACTGGTTTAGAATCGCCTTTGACCGCTTCAGAGTGGCTGTCTATGGCCATGCACGAACATGTCCTTAAAACAACCCTTCACGTTCGTTTTCAAAACTGTGCAACTCACCGAGTGGTTAGTGGTGTTCGTTGATGATTAAAAACCAGTAGCGTAGCGAAATACAGTTTCTGTCGTGTTTTATTTGGCATTTTGTAAAATCCCATTGATTTCTGTTGGAGGACTCATTGCTCGTTGATATTACTGCGCTACCGGAAACGGCCACCAAGTGGTCGGGAGTGTGCTAACGCTTCAGACTCAAATATCGAGCAGAAGAATACGTGGTTGTGAGGTATCTGAAAAAATAGTTCCACTATAGCAAATAACACGGATTGAAAGCATACATTGCGCCGGTATCTTTGTTTTTAATCATCAACGAACACCACTAACCACTCGGTGAGTTGCACAGTTTTGAAAACAAACGTTAAGGGTTGTTTTAAGGACGTGTTCGTGCATGCCCATAGACAGCCACTCTGAAGCGGTCAAAGGCGATTCTAAACCAGTCAAAAAGTCGAGACCCATCGTCAACATGTCTGTGTCCACCACTCCAGTTCATCCAAAACAAACCAGAAAAGACACTCAGGGCCCTATTTTAACGATCTGAAACGCAAGTGTCAAGCGCAAAGCGCAAGTAACTTTGTCAAGTCAAGTCAAGTCAAGTTTATTTGTATAGCGCTTTTCACAATACAGATTGTATCAAAGCAGCTTCACAGTATTACATTTAAATAATACAACAAAGTTTGTTTCAAGAGGAATTTATTGATTGATAAAATTAAATTAAATATCCCCAAAATATCCCCAACTGAGCAAGCCAAAGGCAACAGTGGCAAGGAACCGAAAAACTCCATCAAGTGACCTAATGGTGTCCTAAAACTCCATCAGGTGACCTAATGGAGAAAAAAAACCTTGGGAGAACCCAGGCTCAGTCGGGGGCCAGTTCTCCTCTGGCATTTATGAGCTAGAGGCCGGATTGTAGTTTGAACTGTAGGATTATATGAATGCCTGGCTGAAGAGATGCGACTTTAATCTAGTTTTAAACTGGGAGAGCGAGTCTGAGCAACGAACAGTATCAGGAAGACTATTCCAGAGTTTTGGAGCCAAATGTGAGCGGATGTGGGCGGATCTCCGGCGCTGTTGCTATTTTCCCGGCGGGATAAATGCCTAAAATGGGTTGGTCTGAAGTAGCTTCATTATTCATAGGTGTGGTTTGGGCGTAACGTGAAATAAACCAATCAGAGCGACATCTCACATTCCCTTTAAGAGCAGGCGCGCTTGTTCTAAAGCGGATTCCTATTATAACGGCGGATTTGCCAGGCGCGCGCCAGGAGCGGTTCACAGCCGAGGAGACCAACGTTCTCGTCAGGGACATTGGGGATGGAGAAACCCACCCAAATTAACTTCGGTTAAACAGGCGTATGATAATTTGGGTAAATGTGTAAGTTAGATGTATGCTTTTAGAATAAATTGTCTATCTATCTATCTATCTATCTATCTATCTATCTATCTATCTATCTATCTATCTATCTATCTATCTATCTATCTATCTATCTATCTATCTATCGTAATAATGTATGATTTGCAAAAATGAAAACTGCTGCTTCTGTGTAGATGAGAGAATCAAAGTGTGCGTTGTGCACACGCTACATTGATTATGGCCAAGCATGCGCCCTTAAAATAGCATATGAATAACATGCGCAACGCGCCACTGACTTTAAACAATTTTTTCCTGGTTAGTGGCGCAATTGTTTTCTAAACCTGCAAAATAGCATGAAGGAACGTTTGCGCCGGAACACGCCTCCTCTTTTCGCTGAACCGCCCCTGGGAGCGCAAGTGTATTTCTTAGTTAACCGACGTGCGTCTGTGGAGGGAAAAGTCCGCTTTGCGCGGGTGCAAAATAGGAATGATACATGCGTCGCTGTACAAAGTCAATTGCGCTGGGTGCAAGATAGGGCCCTCAAAGTGCTAAATACCGGAATTATCCTTTAACTTAGTCCTAAATTGTAAGTCGCTTTGGACAAAAGTCTCTGCTAAATGACTAAATGTAAATGTAAAATAATAATAACAATAATACTAATAATAATGTATGTCATGTTTCCTTTCTCAAGTCAGCTACTGTCATGGCAGAGCAATTGTTTGACGAAAATGTTGCTGAGCAAGTTATTGAAATGAGTTACATTTGCAGATATGTTTTCAGATAGGTATCTAAAGCAGCCGATTTAATTGCACAGACGTTTGGAGGTAAGTCCATCGCCCCTTGAGTTCATTACCTCCACAGAAACACAAGAACACCAGTTAGTCTTAATAAAGTCAGTACATTTGACACTTTGCCTGCTCAGTGAAACTTGTCGCTTCGTGGAAGAATTAGAAACATTTGGCTCTGCTTAGTGTGGATAAAATAATTAATAACAAGGGGGACAAGGACAGAGTGTTATTTAGGAGGAAAATCCATACTCTCCGACTTTTATTTGTGAACATCCGTTAGGCTGACTGGCTCTCTGCGGGTCAGACTCAGGGTGATTTAATTTGGTAATCAATAGATTTGTGTGAGAGCGAGTGAGTAATCTTTATATTGTGGCCTCCCTCTCTGATCTGCCCTTGAGTTTCCTCTCCGCTCTTCCAGTAAAGCGTGTCCTGATTGACTCCATCTTACTCTTGTGGTTTAGACGCTAATGAAAAGCACTTTGAAAGGCAGAACAAATAGGAAGACAGGCAGACAGAATGAGAGAAAGAGAAAAACATCATTTATAGATGCAGGTCAGCTTAACAATGGTGTGACATCTACTGGTCGTGTGCATTGTTGCATAAATATAATTGTCACGATTTGGTCTTGTCTTGGTCACGTTTCATGGCATTAGGCGCGTTTCCATTACAGATTTGCGCAAAACTTTTGCGATTTTTTTCTAAATGTCGACAAAAAACGATTGCGAAATGACGGCGTTTCCATTATCCGATGTTATGCGACTAAAACTACATTTTTTTCCTATCAGATTATCAGCAAAATCATTCCAAAAACCATGGCAACGGACGTTGGTAGGATTATGTATATCCCAGCCACTGCACTGGCCATTATTATTAATGGAAGGAGATGTATGTGTGTTTTCCAAGCATTAATGGTAAGGAACGACCCTTATTATACTTGTGAGCGGCACATATGAGGTGTTTCTGGGTGTTTCTCCCTCAGATCTGCTTTGAGGTCTTGATTGTGGCATTTATTTGAGGTTTAGAATCCATTATTCCTGTAATTATTTTGTCTTATATGAATTTAATAAAGAACTCTGTCTCGTATTCTGTCCAAACACAGGTCAGCTGACCTGTAAATGCGCAAAAACTGTTTCCATTGCAGTTTTGTGAAATATTTCTTTTTCAAATTGCCTGAAAAATGCAATTTTTTTGCAATAAATGGGAGTTTTTGCGAAATTGACGCGTTTCCATTGGGCGTATTTTCAATTCGCACTTTCAATTTGCGCAATTTGAAGGGTAATGGAAACGCGGCTATTGTCATGTTTCTGTGTCTTGTCATGTGATTCCCTGTTTGTCATGTGATCCTGCCATGTGTCTTGTCATTGGTTAATCGTCTGTTCATTGTTCAAAGGTGTCCCTTATCTTGTCATTAGTCTGTGTATTTACTATTTAAGCCCTCTTGTTTGCCATGTGTCTTTGTCAAGTATTGTTTCCTGTAGTTCTGCTGATGTGTAAGTTCATGTTCATGCCTTGGTTTTTGTTTTCATGTTTTGTTTTATTTGTAATAAACTGCACTTGGGTTCTTTATAACTTGCCTCCAGTGGAATCCCTTTACAATAATTCAGTCATGACAACTGTCGGGATAACAGTAAAACATTGTATTAATGTGAATGCAATGTACATTGGTTCGGTCTTGGTCGACTAAATCTGCTAGAAAGAGCAAGAATGACTTGTTTCCTACTCCTGGTTTTCGATAAGCCAGCTTGGGCATTTCCAGTCAACTTTTAGCTGTATATCGACACAAAACCATCAATGGTTGACTTTTTAATGTTGTATTTTAATGCAGTTATCACACTTACCTAATTTGCCAATAAACCAGTTTTACTGATTTCAATAAGAACTTGAAGCTAATGGGAACGATGGAATAAGAAACACAGTGTCTGTAATGAGACACACAACATTATTTGTTCATCCTCCTGAGATTGTCCCCATTTCAAGAACTAAAGTGCACAATAAATCTTTAATTTACAGTGTTGATGCTTTTTTTCCACAACGAAAGTGTGAAAACTGATGGTTAAATTTATTTCAGCTGAAGAGGAAACATTGAGGGATGTGTCTTTTTTATATTTTGTTTTTCGTTCTTCCTGTGGAGTTCGTTGTTGTTGTTGTTTTCTGTGAGTAACTAATTAAAAGTTGGTCAACTTAGCCTCTTCTTGTCGGCTACCGACTGTTGCTAATTGCTCCAGAGTCGCAGGAAAATGAGCAGTAATGTCAAAGGCTTAAAAATATATGTCCATTTCATGCTCCAAAACGGTAAAACTTCTACTATAATATGACATATGCTGTGATATTTGAATGTTATACTTGCAATAACATTTGATCAGAATTCGGAGGTTGGATTTGTGAATGCCGGTCAGGGGAGAGATGTTTTTTGCAGTTAGATGGTGTAGTTTTGATGGTGTCTCTTCCAGCAGTGCTTCACTGTGTCTCCGGAAGATTCCTGTACTATTGATTGTACTAGATAAAAGATGAAAGACTGACAGAAGGAACAGCAGGTTCTGCCTTTCCTTTCAAAAGTGACGGTTGTGATTGAAACAAACAACTTCAAAGGTGTCTCATATATATATACTACTAGTCCAAGAACTCTGTGTGTCACTAGAGACGCTCAATTTGGACAGTTAAGACAAAGAATGAAAAACTTATTTGAGCTCTGGAGTTGGTCGGGGTTTTGCATTTTCCCTGGACTGTCAGTAGAACAAATCAGTCAGTTGTAGACCAAATCATGCCAGAAAGTTTGCTGGAATAATTTATGATCAAACTGAAGTTTAACCAGGAGACTCTTCTAACCATCAAAGAGGATCATGGATCACTTCATCTATGGGTTCACTGAGATTCGGGTAAAACATCAACAATAGAAGCACAGTGGAATGGAACAAAACACAGGTGTCTTGAGATGCGTTTCGAAAAGCTGAGCTTCTTTTAACTTCAGAGTGTCTTGAAAATGTGGCACTCACAGCATGTGTTCACATGAACCAACGCTTAAAAACATGACCATCCTAATTCCTCATAGGAACAATAGTGCCTGCCTCGCTCTCTCCTCATCACGCCACCTACTGGCCGGCAGTGAGCGCAACATGAAGCCCGTGATTTGAAATAGGTCTCCATGTGTCGCTTTTGCATTCAAATATGTGAGGTGTGTGTTTATCATGGGGGATTTTAGGCGCACAATGGCACGCAATACTTTTGTAAGAGAAGGAAAATGTTATGAGAGCGAACACAAAAGCATTGAAATACAACTCTTTCCTCCAAGCTAATTTTTATTTCCTTCACCATGTCCACTTTAATTCAATTCAGTTCAATTCACATTTATACTTTTCACAATACACATCGTTTCAAAGCAGCTTTACAGAAATTCATGAGTCCACATTACAATTTTAGAGTGATAAGTTATGTATTTCAGAAATGTACATGTATAAATCACAGTTAGCAAAAAAATAAAATAAAAAAATAATAATAATTAAACAATTCAATAATGTATGCAAAAAAATGCATTTAAACAATGTAATAATTTAAGGCAGAAACAATGAGCTCATTGAATTGCATGTTGAGAGTTTGCATCATCTGAAGTCCTGGCAGGAGTTGGTGCCGTCTCTTCACACGTATCGGGGCGTTAGAAGTCTTCATAATAATGTTTATGAATCAATTCTGATGATTCTGGTTGCTGTTAAATGTCTGTCAAACTCGTCCATAATTATTCATTTTGCCCATCCTGACTCAATACTCATGACAGCTTCTGAATGGGTCGCTTCTCTTGAGCACCACCTCCCTGTAATTATAGGCTGTTTCCCATTTGGCTAATCGACTTTTTTAAGCACTCAGTCTGAACGTTTGTTTTGTCTTTGCATGCATATAAAAAAATGTGTTGTGTGTTATTGGTTTGTCTGTGTTTTGACCCTAGTTCCCTTTTGGACATGATCTCTCCTGTTTGGACTGGTTTTGTTTTTGTGCTCTGACCCCTGCCTGGATTTCTCAGTGGATTTGTATGTGTTTTGGTCTGAGTCTCCATCTTCTGAACTCCGCCTGTTTGAGTCTGTTTACAGCTTGGATTGATTCTTCATATTGTGGCCATTGCTCGTCTATTGTTTTATTGGATTGTTTTCCCAGGTCATATTTCCCTGTGCTCTCATATATTGTTGTCTATGCTTCATTCCTCTATCTTCACATCATGAATCCTAAACAAAACCCTTTCAGCCTTAAGTTACAAATAAAGACTCTTCAATTGCTCATCTCCCATTGTTGTTCTCAGATGGATTTTGATCAGCTTAAGTGCTGAAAATCACATGCAGGACCACGAATTCAATGAAAGGAGTCTCTTTTCCCCCCTGTTCCTTTCCTCTGGTCTGATAAAACACGTTTTTAAAATATTTAATATTTGACTCAAATTGTCAGCAAACGAGAAAAAGATTCCTCATGCAAGAAAGTGCTGCTTTTAGGGGAAAGTGCTTGAATTCTGTGCAATTTTACCATTTCTGTTTGAGAAACGACTTTGCTTCTCACCCATGAATGAGTCAATCACTGGATATAACCAATGCTTTCCTAGAGGCTTCCTTGTCACCCAAGATTTCTCTATGTGCACCAGTTAAGAAAGTAATTACGGATTCACGTAACCTGCTGCATCTTTTCTACTTTTTCCAAACTAACATGGCATTTTACAGGCAGTTCCTCTACCTAAATCCACATGTCCTCAAAAGGGTCTTATGCTTGTACTACTGCAGCATGTCAAGCACGTGTTTCGACAAGATTCACAGCTCTCGCTAAGTCACTAAGGCAACTGGAGCATGGGTTTAGAAGTATCCAGTTGAAGGTTACTCTTAAACATAATGGTTCTTTATTGGCATTGATGGTTCCATGAATAACCTTTAACAACCTTTCCATTCCACTAAAGGTTCTTTATAGTGGAAGAGGGATCTTAAGAATTTTAGGAATGTTCTTCAAACTAAGAAAAAATGGTTCTTTTAAAGGTCCCATGGCATGAAAATTTCACTTTATGATTTTTTTTTAAATCATTAATATGAGTTCCACTAGCCTGCCTATGGTCCCCCTGTGGCTAGAAATAAGCGATAGGTGTAACCCAAGCCCTGGGTATCCTGCTCCGCCTTTGAGAAAATGAAAGCTGAGATGGGCGAATCCGGAATCTTCCCTATGTCGTCATACGGGGAAAGGTTACCTCCCCTTTCTCTGCTTTGCCCACCCCTGAGAAAATGAGCTACGACCGTGCGAGCGCGATATTGTTTTTTCCTCGAGAGACATTAGGGCTGTCACTTTTTATTCGATATTTGAATATGCATTCGAACATGACGTGAAATATCCGTAATCAAACTATAAATAAACTATCCGGTTTTTAAAGTGCCATGTGTAGCGCAATTTTTACAGTCTATGTCTTGATTTTATTTTATTGTTTGCCATCTCGTCCAGTAGCAGGCGCTCTAAACGTATTGTAGCGTAGGCCTATGACCAAATCAAGCGAATAATAGCCAATAGCCACCCTGTTTTGAAAATGGAAGATAACGCACAGAACGGCCAGCCTGAGCGGACAATTACGACCCCAACTCATCTAAAAAGTAGTATCTGGTTTGCCGAATTTGCAAAAAACGGTTTACCTACGCATCCTCGACATCCAATCTTCGCGCTCACGGTTGGCACCTTTTTTTCCATGTATATAGCCTAATTTTGTGATTGGCTATGCATAGTGGCATTTCATAAAGATTAAGTTGATAACCTGCTGTTTCAAACATTAAGTCAAACGTTTTCTTCAGACAGGCCGTGGCCTGAGTCCTGTTTATGACTGTCAGAGTGTTAATAAATTTGTGATTGAATCTCCGTTATGGTGTGTTTTTTTTTTTTTGTGTGTTTTTTTTATTTTTTATATTCGAATATATTGCTTGATATTTGATATCCGTTCGAATTTGATTTTTCTCAAAAGTGACAGCCCTAAGAGACATCATGGCTTGTAAACGAGTGAAGCATGGCAGTTGCTCAGTGTTTGGATGTACAAATGAACACAAAAGTCTTTTTTTTTTTTTTTTTTTTTGTAGATGCTAATACAGCTTTAGAACGATAGCAAATCAGAGCAACATGAAAAGCCAACAACCCACGCTAGTGTTAGCTACATGATAATAACTGTAACAGCAGACATAAACAAACCAACTAAAGGCCACACCCCCACCCTCATCTCTCCTCCTCATTAGCATTTAAAGCTACAGACACAGAAATGGCACGTCCTAAGGAAAGCACATTGTTTGACTGGCTTGTAGTGGCTGTAATTCTGCACCAAGACTGAATTTCAGGAAAGAGACTTCAGATATAGCATTAGGGGACCACTAAGGCCTAAATAAAAGCATCCAAAAAGCAGCATGTCATAGGACCTTTAAGAACTGTTGATTGCAAGGTTCTTTGAGGAACCAAAAATGGTTCTTCTATGACACCCATTTGGAACCTTTCTTTTTAAAATAGTCTTTTGTGTCAAATACTTAAATTTAACATTACTTCAACCACTCAGAAAACTTTTTTTTGGTTTTGTCAACATTTACAAAAAAACATCTTTACACTGCAAAGGTTGAAATGGCATTTATGTCTTGAGGAAAGCCTTGATATGAGGCCGGACCGGTCCATCAGATCTAGTTTGAGAAATGCATATAGAAATGAAATCAGTTGCACATTCAGATGCTTTGTTTCAAAGGGCCCACATTATAATAAGGCAGAGGCTATTTACACTCAGTGAAATTAGCAGTATTTTCTTTTCACTAAGTGTAAATAGTAGTTAGATGCTATTTATACTTAGTGCAAATATGGTAGATACTATCTGAACCTTAAATATTGGTGTGCGGAGTTAGTGTAAATAGCCTTTGCCAAGGTGGGCTATTTGCACTTAGTGGTAGTAACTCAATTAGCAGCAGGTTTTTGAAGACATCTGTGATTATTGACTATTGGGTAACACTTTATAATAACGTTCAGCTGTAAGTCATTTATAAGTGGTTAGTTCATGATGAACTAATCATTTACAAAACATTCATACAAAATGTTTTAACAATTTATTAAACATTTATGGAACGCATAGTCATGTTTTGTAAATGATTAGTTAATCATTAACTAATCAAATGTAAATGACTTATAACTAAATCTACAAAACATGCATAAAATAATGAACATATCACTTGTTAATCATTTATGAACGCATAGTCATGTTTCGTAAATGATTAGTTAATAATTTACTAATCACTTGTAAATGACTTGTAACGGAATTTAAAAACATACATAAAACGTTAGGATATCACTTGCTAATCATTTATGAATGTTTTGTAAATGATTAGTTCACCATTAACTAACCAATAACTGAACGTTATTATAAAGTGTTACCGACACTTTACAGAATAATGGAAACAGGCTCAGATCGTGAAGGTTGGTGATACGTCGCCCCTTGACACGGATATGAATTAACCACGATCATGATTTTTCTTTAGTTTGATTTGGATTAGTATTAGAGTATAACTCAGAAGAGAACATCCTTGTTTCTGTGCAGTCTTCAAAATAAAGATTATTTTTGGAACCTTCAAAATCCATAGAAGCTTTCAATTGCACAAGAGGATCTGTATGGTAGAAAAGAGTTCTTTAGATTATTACAATATTCTTTACACTAAGAAAAAAAATGCTTTGAGCGAAAAAATTATAATAATTAGTGACATCACTGGTGTTTATCTGCATTTTATGCAGGTTTTATAATGATTTATGCATTTAGGACATATCTTTGACATACTGATATTAATGAAAGTGTTGTTTGCTATTGATGTTTCTTGTAGGAATCTCAATTAAATAGATGAAGTGTTTGGAGAGGGTGGCTAATTACACTTCATTGTCAAGAAGATGAAAATCCCATAACAATCACTGCATGCTTTTCAAAATGTCTCTCAGTATCACGAGTGATAGAATATAAAGACATGCAGGTGGATAACAATATGCTGGCATTTACTCATCTGCCATTTCAATTTGAATCAAAGATGATTAGCCGTTTCTCTTTTTTTCGTTCTTTTTCCAGGACTGTCTTCTCCTGCCTCACACCTCAGCGTGTGTGCTAAGACCGATCGTATATGTTGGTGGTGGTGGTGGTGGTGGTTGTTAACTTAAGCAGATTTGGACTGCAGTTAGGCAAATTTTCCTTAATTTCTTTAGACTTTACTAAAAGAGCCTTGAGTTTAAACCGTTTCTAACCTACTTTGATTTAGTTAATTTGGGAAGCTGTAGGGAGGCGGATGCCATTGTTGTTTATGTCCATGTTTTCTCCTGTGTTTGGCTAGAGAGGGAGTAAGGTAAGAAATGTGTTATTCATTTTGAATCTTACTTTGAAAGGTTAAGAAAGTGTTCCCCTAAAGTCAGAATTGTATGTTTATTGTTTTGGCCTTGTCCCCTCCTGAAGCCTTTTTGATGCTTCCCCTTTTTTGTACTTTGGACTAATCCTAAAGACTAAATAAAGTCACCTTTTGAGTGTTTCCAAAACTCTGTGTGATTTCTGTGGAGTGTTGGGACAGGAGAGGAGACTTCTTGGTTGCCTGCTGTTGCCTAACTGTTACAAACTCCCTTGTTACTGCCTCCCTGACCCCTAGACCGTGAATTTTCTTTTCACTAAGGTGTAAATAGTAGTTAGATGCTATTTATACTTAGTGCAAATATGAGTCAATTTTGAGATTGTTGGCTATTTGTCTTCAATAACATGTCTTCTTTCAGACTTGTGGTAAAGAAAAGTCAGAAATACATATTTAGGTCTTTATTTTACTACACTTTGTCTTTTTGCGTCTGTAGATTTCTCATAAATTCGACAAAAGTTGAATTGTTGAATTTTGTTGAATTGTCCTTGCATGTCATTACAATTTTTACACCGTTGGGGTCCGTTTTCATGATCTCTTCATGACCCTGTTTGTTAGCTTTCTGGACTTTTAGTCGATATGAATTTTTTTCCATTCTGGTAAATGGATTAAAATATTTAGGAACCATCTTGGACTGCATGTGCAAATTCATCAGGCCAATAAAACGCTGTCAGGAATGAGAAACCTGCATCTAACTAGGAATAGCTAGTAAATCATATTTCATGGTCGTGTCTTAAATAAAGACGTTTGCTTATAAATCAACAACAACACGTAAGAGCTCTTCGCTATATTCCTTGCAAAACGTTTCAATAAGAAATATACTGATTCTAACTCACCAGCAACACACCTGTCCAATTTCTGTCTGATGTTTTACGCCGATGTATGCTTGTATTTCAGGGATAATAACTTCATCAAGGATTTCCCGCAGCTGGCCGACGGATTAATGGTGATTCCTCTGCCGGTGGAGGAACAGTGTCGAGGAGTTTTGTCAGAGCCTCTGCCCAACCTGCAGTTGCTCTCAGGTGAATCTCCATCGTCAACTCATTTATCACGTCCTCTGAGGGATCAGTGCTTTACAGGCTTCCTATTTACACTTCACACACTTTCCTCTGAGGTCCACTTATAATGTCACAAGCTAGTTAAATAAACAACGTGCGAGATGCAATTGTTAAGAGAAGATGTCTGTGACTCCTTTTAATTTAATTAGGCCTATTAATTCATGCAGGCTTGGCATCTCTAGTTTTTAATAAGATGGATGGTGAAAATAAACAAGACTGTACGTGTGATTAATTATATAGTTCTAAAACAGATGGCTTCAGTATTGCTGTCATTTTTACAACTCTGATTTGCACAGAATGGGAAAAAGGTTAAAGTCAGCATGAGTTGTGATCGTCTTTACTTCCTTATTGTGATGTATATCCCAATGAAACGGCTTTTGGAACAAGAACAAATGAAGGGCGGGGCTTGATTTTGACTCTGGGGAATTGATTGGATGGTTGTGGTTTGCTATTGGTGGATCTCGTGTGAGTGACAGGTTGCCCCGCCCTCGTCATCAGAGAAGAGAAGAGATGCTGCAAGAGGGAGGGGAAGTTACTTTGATTCAAGATTAAGAGGAATATGAGTTTAAAACAATAATGATGTGCACAAACAAATTATAATAAATACTGCAATATTCCATAAAACAATTGGAATTGTCAATTTTGATTTCATGGTGACTTTAAAAACATGGATGTGACAAGGTTTATTTTTGTCCTTTTTCTCACTTGGTAAATAATTTAGTCAATTCCTGTTTTTCATGATAAATCCCCTTTAAAATGTAACATGGCGTGAGGAACTGACAGTAATCGCAGCATCAGCTCAGTGGACGGCTGCTCTCTGTCTCAATGACTATGAGAGAGGAAAACCAGTAGTGCAGAAAGCTTTCATTTCCCCCCTCACATCACTTTTGATCACAACTCCCAATTCAGAGCTGTCTTTTCATTTATTTGTTTTCACTCCAGTTCTTTCTAATGTGGACTCCACATAAATGTGGGCTCCGATGACAAGTGGCTAATTTAATAACAGCTTGTCTTTTCCAGGACTGAGAGTGGAGAGTTGTTAATGCTGATTACGGCTCTCAGTTTTTGCTGCAGCGGTTCCTAATGAGATTTAAACTATTATTGCGTCTGTCAGCATGTGAAGATATAAGTGTGATATGGCTGATGCGATGTTTTGAGGGTGTTGCTGTCATCTCACACCATACAGATAGGATAAGCAGCATGACAGTTAACTTGAAAGTGTTTTTGAAAACGTCCTTCCCACACATCTATCTACCTAACCTACCTTATCTTTATGATCAGGAATCGGATACTTGTTATAAAATTTAAATTTCTATCCCACTTAACTTATTTCTATCCCTGTGTGCACATTTAAATGTGTTTTTTTAACCATTCAAGAATTGATTTCGGCAGTTGCGTGCTGTTTTCTGTGCTGAGCACTTCCACCTCTCATATAGTGCACGAATACTGAATTGAGTTCTCTTTTGCATCTTTTTGCACTTGAACAACAAATATAAACAAAATTATGTCAAAATATCCTAGTAAACACAGTCGTTTATGTCTAAAGTGAACGTAAACAGTTGAGAAAGTAAACGCATGTGTAACAGTATATTGGATCCATGCATTAGGTCTTAAAGTGACAGCAGCCTAATAAATCTACAGCCGTCAGTGTCATTACTGTTAATCAAAGAACACTCACTATTCTTGAATGAATAACTTTTGTAAATTTAATAAGGATTAATCTACATTTTATTTATAAAAAGAAAAAAATGCTGTGTTATTTTACATCTGATTTCAATTTCTGAACTTTGTTCATTGTAAGTATTTGTGCTTTTGCTAATTTGTTCTTATTGTATTACTGACTGTATACTTGTCTTTAATAATGTTTGGAATAAAAATGAGTTAGTCTAGTTTATTAGTTAGTTGATCTTTAGAGTGCTGGTTTGTGTTAATGGTATTCAGCTGAAACAGAATGTTTTGACAGAGTAAATATGTTTGATATCTAAATATTTGACCTTTTTTTTTTTTTTTTTTCATATTGGAATTAAAACAGGGATCGAATTGGAATTGCTAAATTGCAACCCATATATTACATGCTTTTTACAGAGTTTACTTAAGTGTATTAAGAAACAGACTCTCTTTAAGTTCACTTAAGTGGCCTTTTATTTAATCAATATATAATTCAATTCAATTCACATTTATTTGTATAGCGCTTTTCACAATACACATCGTTTCAAAGCAGCTTTACAGAAAATGTCCACAATACAATGTAGAGTGATCTGTTATCAGAGGTGACTGTCTTAGTTATATATTTTAGAAATATACATATACAAATAATACAGTTAGCTAAAAATTTATCAATTTAAACACTGTTATAATTTAAGGCAGAAACAATGAGCTCATTGAAGTAATGAATACATAACAAATGATTCTGACATATAGAGAATAATCTGCAAGTACAATTTAAAGATTTGAAGTACACTTTGTCAAGTGCACATTACATACAATTAAGCATACTACTTTTTCAATAGGGGCTCAATGAAGGATTCGGCTTTTCAGTAAACACCTCCTTGAGGAAGACCTCTTTGATTCTCATGGAAACAGTTTATGTCTGAAATGTAGCTTTTTAAGTTGCAGAAGCAGGACATTAATCAACATCATATATGTTTGTGTTACAGGAGATGCCCAGTTCAGTGAAGCCATGGGATATCCCATGATGCAACAGTGGAGAGTGCGGAGTAACCTGTATAGAGTGAAGCTTAGTGCCATTACCTTGTCCACAGGTACCATAAACAGACAAACAACAAACCTATGAATACTCTTACTTAATGTGTGTGTGTTTGTGTGTGTGTGTGTGTGTGTGTGTGTGTGTGTGTGTGTGTGTGTGTGTGTGTGTGTGTGTGTTCAGTGCATTTATACTTAAAAGCAGAAATTACATCAAAGGGTTAATTCTCATTCCAAATGCATGTGACTTTTCTTAGACGGAACAGATATTTTGAGAAACGTTCACATGTTTTGTTTTGTTATACATATTTTACACGTCAATACGTCAATAACTCATGGGGTCCAGCTTTAAAGGGGTTATGAAATGTATTTTCAGATCTCTACATTATGTTTCTGAAGTTCAGCTTATTAAGTTTTTTTGCATCAAAAAAGTATTTGTAAAAAAAAAAAAAAGATGGTGGCATGCAAGCAATATTTGACAATCATTCATCAAAGATTTTTCCAACATAGGACATTCATTGTTTCTCTATGTGTGGTGGTGCTTTGGTCAGATTTTTCAAAGGTGCTGAAATCCCTGACGGCAGACAGCACACGGGATGAGTTGCTATCCTTTATTCGGCAGTACGGCAGTCATTACATCTCTGAGGCGCTGTATGGTTCTGAACTCACCTGCAACATCTACTTCCCCAGCAAGAAGTCCCAGCAACAGCTCTGGCTCCAGTACCAGAAAGGTAAGAGAAGGGAAAGATGTGTATCCTCACAGACAAATACAACTAAATAAATAAACCATTTCATTTCATAGGGTGTGTGCATTTACACTCCTGGGTAGGGTTGCAGCCGACATTCACAAGCTCTTACTGAACCTAGAACGTAAAGTCCACACTAGGGGCTTTCTCTTTTTCATCTCCTCAGCAGCTTTATTCAGCAAAACTTCAACAGGAAACTCGCTCTTAGCTTATTGTGTTACAAAAACAAAACAAATTAAAGCTGCAAGCAGCGATGAAAAGGGCCCTCGCACCCGTGCCACCGCCACCCGGCGCCTTTAGGAAAACAGAGCACGGTGGGCAACGTCTGGAAATGGCAAAAACTGCACAAAATCTGAGAGGAAGTTCAAAATAGCTGACTTCCTCTTGTGTTTAGGACTATCCTCCAAGAGACTTTTCTGTAGGTATTGTGTCATTACATGTATGTACCGAACTTCATACCTGTACGTGAAACGTAGAGCCAGGGCAATAGGGGGCACTATTGAGCCATTTTGCCCCAGACATTTGTCAGGCCGCCGAGGGCACACCCTTTGACGAAAACTCAAGATCTTAGCAATGTAACGTCGCAAAGGCCTTAAGATTACATGTTTAGGCCCTCCAAAAAGCGATTCACTTTGGAGAATAATAATAATAAACGGAGCAGAAACAATAGGGTCCTCTCACCATCGGTGCTCGGGCCCTAATAAAACTTTTATAATGTAAACATATATTTTTTTACACTCTTAAGTGCCAAACATGTCTCAGACAAACCTCTTTAATTTGTGTTTAGTGGCTGGCTTCATCATAATATCAGCAACCATGTTCTCTGTGGGACAATATTCCAAATATCTTCTTACCATCATGTATAGTTTCCCTTATGAAATGTTATTTGATATCAATGTGTTTGCACCATTGCCTACAGACTGGGTTTCTGGCTAGTGCAATGGTCCCTTGGTTGTCTTCATACACCTTTGTTTGTGTGTATTGGTATGTGTCCATACCCTTGAGTAACTGAATGTAAGTAGACACATTCCTGCATGGCTGATGCTAAGGACATGTAGATAATGCCACAGTTGGTTGTTTTCTGGTTTTCCATGAAATCAAAGAACTTCCTTCACTTAAATTGACACAGTATCCTGAAGTACTGCATCTATCTCTCACATCTGACGCCCAGTCAGCATCACTATACACTCTTAGACCTAGTCTCTCTTGTTATTCTGAAGCATAATCCCGGTTCTGCTGTACCTTTAAGGTATCTGAACTCATGTTTTACTGTGTTCCAGTGTTGTTATGTTGGTTCAGCAAAATGCTGAGCTAGTTTACTGACGACAAAACTTAAATCTGGTCTTGTGCAAGTGGACAAGTAGATTAAACTTCCTACTTCCTCCCTGAACTTTCTTGGATCTTTCATTTTTTCAGCATAACCAAGCTTTGGTTCACATGGAGTTTCCCTAGATTTACAGTTCTGCACATCAAATCGATCTAGTATTTTTCCCACATATCTCTCCTGTGACATTTTGACTAGACCCTCTCATTGATCAAAATCTATGCCCAGGAAATATTTCAACCTTCCCATGTCTTTCATTTTGAACCTTTCAGTGAGCATTCGCTTTACACTTTCCAGAACAATTTCACTGTTTGCTGATTAGATCATCAACCCATACTATTAGGATTACTTTCTCATCATGCTTTTATTTTGTATACACACAGTTATCAGCCGGGTTTTGTGTAAAACCATTCTAAGTCAAACATACATGAAACACAGCATTCCAGTTTCTTCCTGATTGTTTGAGACCATAGAGATATTTCTCTAACTTGCATACCAGCTTTTCATCCGTTTCCAAATTTTGCTCATAACTCTCTGGTTGTTCCATATAAATTTCGTGATCAATTGGTACATGCACATAAGCTGTCTCAACGTCCATCTGATGCAAGATTACATTTTCTTGTGCCACCTTCTGCATAACCACTCTCACACTTGTCATATCAGCTGTGGGTGAGAATGTTTCATCATAGCCAGTCCCTTGTTTCTGACTGTAGCCTATTGCAACGAATAGCCTTGTGTTTTTCAGATCTATCAATGTCTCTTTTAAGTGTGTAAACCCATTTTCCCCCAACTAGTTGTTTTCCTGGTGGCAACTGAGTGAGTGTGAAGGTCTTGTTTTCTTCCAGTGATTGCATTTCTTTCTCCATGGCATTCTTCCATTGCCTTGATCTGGTTGATGTTATGGCATCCTGGTAGGTTTGCGGTATATCTCATACTGCTCTATAACAAAAGTCTATGTAGGTTTGCAGTTTGTCCTCCATATTTTCTCAAAATCTCAAAATCCTGTAGATGAGCTGGCCTCCTCCTGGTTCTTGGTGGGTTCCTTCTGGTTACTGTCTAAGTAGCTTTACCTGACTGTGAGGGTTCAGCGTGTTCAGGCAAAGTCCCGGAAACACCACTTTGAATGCCTTGACCTGGTACATCCTTCACATTTTCATCAACATTTTCTTCACTGCTAATGATCTCAGGATTTATCTCCTCGTATTCTGTGTGTGACTCAGATGTTTGTGTTTCTCTTTCTTTGGTTGTTTTTGTTGTGAACTTCACCAACCTGTGCTTTTGGACCTTCTCTGTGTTAGGATAGTACACAAGGTAAGCCGGACTGGTTTTGTCGCAACCAATGAAAACACCATGTTTGCATCTAGAGTAGTGTTGTCACGATACCAAAATTATTGTTTCGATACCGATACCAAGTCAAGTATTGCGATTTCGATACTTTTTCGATACTTTTCCTGAAAAGGGAGAAACACTCTCAAATATCATTGCTGTGCTTTATTTTAAAACCGGGACAACATACTAATCATATAACACACTAATATGAACATATGAACAGCAGATATATTAAACATTTGAACAAAATATGAAATATAAAAATATAAAAAATAAATTAGAGCAATGACATTCAAGGTAATTTTTTTTTTATAAATTTAGCAGCATTATCTCATTTATCATAAGAAACATAAGAGCTTTATCTTGATTCTGAACTTTGAATAAAAATATGAACAGCGATTATATTAAACAATGTTTAATATTGGTAACATATGATAAGCCTCATTGGTGATATATTTGACATGTGGGGAGAGAGTTGTGGAAGGCCTATACTTCATGTTAAACATAAATATATAGCAGCAAAGACAACGTCGGCAGTGTTGACGGCAAAATAGGCTACAGAATAATTCGTTCTGTATTGACAGGTGCAATATTTGAAAATCGATAATATTTTTTTAAATTACATTCATATTGTATTTATGTCAAAACTTTCAAACATCAAAATGTCGTTTATTAATATGTATTAGTGTCAAAATGACATAGAAACATCTTTTCCTATTCTATTTTGCCTGGAAACGCTTCCAACACGCTTGCGTGTCGCGTGAAAAATAGGCGTCGGTTCTATTTCTAGCATGCACGCGTTTTCCGCGCGTCTCGAGCTGCGCCCAGACGCGTGTGTCACGCAGGCAGCTAACATGGGAGCTGAAATAAAAACGGACACGACACGCAGCCAGTGTGTCGCCGGCCTTACAAATCTGGAACGCGGTCATTCTTAGAAGTATCGATACTAATAAATTAAGGAATCGTGACGTTTTTAATTTCCGATTTACTTTTGAAGTATCGGTGCACCGTGCAACAGAGAAAGGTAGGCAACGTACTTCCATATGTCACTCCTCGCGTCATCTTTTTCTATGAGTCGTGGACCACTTGTGCTCGCACATGCAGCCATCTCGCTGTAGTGTTTTGTCACATGACACTGACAGCGGCAGGTTCTTTGCTGCGTGCGTCAGGAAAAAAACACAGACGTCCATAGGGAGGCGTTTTTTTTTTATTTATTTTTTATTTATTTTTTTAAAGTATCGATACTGATAAATTTAGGTATCGTGACGTTTTTAATTTCCGAGTATCGCGATACTTTTGAAGTATCGGTACACCGTGCAACACTAATCTAGAGTACAATTTGCCTTTCTCTTGTTTTTAGGCAAAACATATTGATCCAAATTTCTGCATTTTGGAAACATCAGGCTTTCTGTCTGTGAATAACTCATATGGTGTTTTCTTTGTACGTCTACAGTAGCACCTGTTCCTCACGTAAGCTGATGTTTGCATAGTGTATTTCCATAACTCATCTGGTAACTCGCTTTCTATCAGTAAGCATCTGCTCATGTCGTAGAGTGTTCTCCAACCTCTCTCTGCGGTGCCATTCTGGTGAGGTGAATAAGGTGCAGACCTTTCATGTCTAATCTTATTCTTTTTCAACAGTGCTTGAAAATCTCGACTCGTAAATTCAGTGTCATTATCTGAACGGATGCACTTGACTTCTCCATAAGGTGCTATGTCAGCCAAGAACTCTTCTGTGGCTTGTACTGTGTCACTTTTAGACTTTAGAAAGTACACTAACACAGTACTTGAGTAGTCATGTGTAAAAGACTGTGCATACCTATATCCTTCTTTGCTCTGTGTTGGCATGGGACCGGCCAAATCAGTGCGAATTAGTTCTAAGGGTGTCTTTGCCCTTCTGTCTGGCTCCCTGTTTCTTGTCCGAGGGATTTTTCCTTTTGTACACACTTCACATAACTGATTTTGTCTTGTTGTGTTTCCTTTTATCTCCATGACTCTGACTACACCTTGTAACTTTTGAACATCTTCAGTTACAATGACCCAAAAATTCATGCCAAGTTTGTAAATCATGGCACACTTTGCACTGGTCAACACTCTCTTCAATGGTTGGCAGATAAAACAAATTTCCACTTTCATGGATGTCAAACCTACTTCCGTCTTTGGTAACCATGTGACTGTTTCCTCTTTTGAAGGTGATTGTTGCTCCTGCTACTGAGAAAATGTCATGTGGGTACGAAGGCATGTATAGTGCGTCTCGTAGTTGCGTTCTGTGCTGTCATCCAGTGTCATCTAGGAAATAAATGACTTTGTTGCGCCATTCCACTGCACTTTGTCCCGTCGGCTAATTCCACTGAATGAGTCTCAGGTTGAAATGAGCTGTCAAAGCTATTGAACTTCCTGATGTCGCTCACAATGTGAGATGTTGCTCCAGCGTCTACCATGATGCCTACCAGATGTTTGGTGGTCTTCCACTTTCTGAGTGATATTCTGCTTTGAAGAGATGGTCTTGGTCACTGTCTTTCTGGCGCCATCTTGGTTTCCTTTTTTTCTTGCACAGGAATTCTGCATGTGTGCTATTTTTACATTGATTGCACCACACTCTTTTGAAACATTTTCTTGCTTTGTGACCTTTTATTCCACATTTGTAACATGTCACATTGGTATCTTCTTCTTTTCTGTGCTTAGTATTGAAAGGGCCTCGTCCTTGTCTTGTGTGTGCCTTCATCACATTATCTGTTGATTCTGTTCCTTTAATATTCTCCGCCTCCTCGTGAATTCGTCTTCTTTTAAAGTCTGTGAAAGTTACGTTGTCCTCATTTTGTGTTATGTGGACAGCTAGCGTCTTGAAAGACTCCGCGGAGAATCATAGCTATGGTCAGTTCATCACTCATGGTTTCTCCAGCATCTCTCAGGGCTGTAATGATGTTCTCTGTCCTTATTAAGAAGTCGGTAACACTCTTGTTGTCCGTGTGTAGCTGGGTTAACGACGTGTACATGTTTATTATTCGTGGCTTGCTTTTCCCTGATTAATGCTCTTTCAGTATTCTTAGGGCTTTCCTGCCATCATCAGCAGTTGCGTGTCTTATCAGTGATAGGCTTTTATCATCTATCAGTCTTACTAGTTCAGCATAGCAATCAGCATTCTTCCGTCTGTCTTCGGCTAGCTGTTCTGCGTTATCACCAGTGGGCTCGTGTAAAATAGTCTCTTTTAGCTTTAAAGTATGCAAATAGCTTAGAAATCTTGTTTCTCAAAAATCATATTTATCTTCGGATCCATCAAACAAAGATGCCAGGATTCCTGTCCCTCTGCTTGCCATTTTGTAAAATCGCAGACTTTCGGTATTAATATCTTTCTCTTGTTAAGCTTGATCGTTAGCTCTATTTAATAACGCGTTATACGTCGCAATGGCTTTACTCACAGCGCTCGCTTGTTTCCGTGACTGAGTGTGCAGTTCACCATCACTCCGTTATGGAAAACAATGTAAATGATTGTAAATGTCAACATTATCATATGTCTAAAGGATTGAATTATGTCGTGTTTATTATGAGCTTATTGATGCAATTCAGTCAGTCTGCTATTTTATTACAACTGTTACTCCTATTCGGTGGCTTCCCTAAATATTTAGGTTAGAGTTGCGTTTAATGGTGCAATTCAAAAATATTTAGTAGTGCATAAGTTGTAACTTAGTGCTTAAACTTGGCTAAGTTGTAACTTACGTACGGCTTATGCAACCGGACCCTGCTCTGTGTTGAACGCTAGATATTACACTAGTGGATTCTGGACGTGCAAAATTAGTTTATGTTCGTTCAGCATATATGACCTCTGAGTCAACACCCACCTCTGAGACAGCAAACACAAATTCAGACAGCCTACAGGTCGATACAGAGGCAATAAACCAGGGCTAGCCAACACTATTGGTTATTTAAAGCTGCAGTAATGAAGATTGCTTGGTTGAAAATAGTATGTCTCCTTGCTTTACCCCGATTTGCTTATATAATAATTACTTCAATGGATAGGCTAACTCAAAAAGGCATCTGACAAATAACCCATAGTGGCTAAAAAAGAAGAAAAAAAAAAAAGAAAAAAACTGCATGCATTTTGCAGAAGAACATTGTTTTGGTTGTGCTTCGGCCTGCGTGAATTTTGCAGATGAATATTACCCTTCACAATAAATGCTTTACAGTGAACTCGGTTAGAGATCTAAATGTGGCAATTCATTTGTTCAATAAAACAAGCGTCGCTTTTACAACATTTCAAATCCCTCAGTTCTCACAATCTCTAAAAAAGCCAAGGCAATGTTGATTCGTGTTTTATTACAAGCTTTGTCGCATTCTGTTTTACCAGCAGACTCTCCTCTGTTCGGATTTAGTCTAAAACAGGTAATTTACTGGCTCCATGTCAACGTTTCTTGCTTGTTGTGACAACTAACCTCTGCCACTCCCACACCAGATACACGACAAAGCATAATAACTCTTCTATATTAACGGATATGACGAGACACGTAAATAAACCATCCCGCCTGGTCTAAAATATAAACACTTATAGGATTACCACAGTGAATCATGGTAAGACAAAAACATGTTTTGGAAGAAGGGTTGATGATGTATTGGCTCATAATTTAGATTTAGTTAATTTTGAACTGCAGCTACAAAAAAAAGTTACATATAGTGTACCTATAAAAAAACTTTTTCAGACAAGAGTTTCAACATCGGATCGGCTTTTCGGAGATCATGACAACTCAAGAGACTACATAGGATTTAAAACCAACCCCCCAAAAATAGAAATCATTAGTTTTAATTTTTTTCTTCTTTTTTTTTTTCAATGAGTCAAACCAACAGTGGAAGAAAGTCAATGTGCGAGACATTATTTATGGATATCTTTTTTTTATTTTTTTATCTCTTTGCTTTTCACAGCCACTAGAGTCCAAATCCTCCATACTGTAGCTTTAATTGTTTTCGGATGCATCTTTTCAACACCTAGTCTGTGATTAGTTGTGCAGTGAGTCTTTTGAGTGTGGCAACATCTTAAATCTAGTGGTATGAACTAGGCCAGGGATTTTCAAGCAGGGACATCATTCCTGTGAAATCTTATTCATGTGTGCTTACCCAAACCTACTGTTTTGATGATACACATAACAGCTGCTAGCGTTTGTGAGCAGTTTTTCTCTTCATTACATGCCTCTGATGCTTTGATGTCAGATGTACAGATCATCTTCAGATGGTGTAATTGTGGACGTGTGACAGCTGGAACATTTTAAATAACTTTAGAAATATTGTTTATTAACCTATTTCCCCAACACTGTATTCCACAGAATAGTTTAAAATGCATTCATTTGCTTTTAAACATGATTAAAAGTGTCCAACAGTTGACCTGGTAATGGCTTATTTTTTCAGTAAAATGAAGGCAAAGATCTTTAATACAATAGAAGCAAAAAACAAAAAACAAAAAAAAAAGACATACAATCTCACGTTTCTTTTATTGCACACAATTGGTCATGAACATTACACACACAAATTTCACTGACTCCAACATCAATGCTTGAACATGATTGTGTTTAGATGAATTATGAAAGCAGTATGTCCATTCAGAATCTCCTGCCATAAACTCTGACAAAAGCACAACAGTTTGAGAAAATACTCATTGTTTAGGCCTTACTAATATGGCCTTAATCATGATGGGTAATGTTAAATACCCAGAATATGACTATACCTGTCGTATGTCACTTGTTCATGATTTGTTGCACATTATGCTTTGACAACCAACAAGAAAAAAAAAAAAAAAAAAAAGAGAAAAAAAAAACACTCACTCATGATGGTCTTCTATTATACATGTACAGAATGACAAAAACAATATTTATTGCATTGTGGATTTAGGTTTGTGCCGTTTACTAAAAGTAAAAATAAGTAACAAAATCCCTGGGCCCCATTCTTCATATATTGCTTTATACATCTAAGATAATGATGCTTAACAGATTTTTTAATAGTGATAATTGCTATTTAGCTCTTCTTTTTTATTGCGCAAATTTGATTACCGTATCTTGTTAATTGTTAAAGATTGCGTACTCCCAATTTATTGGAAAAGCTCCATGTATTAATGCTTGATACTAAGAAATAAATCAATTGGTCAATGACTACAGCAAGAAAATTATTACTAATTGACATTTTATTACATATATCATGACATATTATATTAAGTGAAAGCCATTAAAAGGAATTCCTAACACAAGACCATATTTATAAGGCCATAAGAGCAGGGAAAGCAGCCAAAACAAGAACATACTGGCAGAAAGAGGAGAATACAAGGTGTTTGTTACATTATTTCCATTTTCATTGTGTCTTTACTCTTGCGTTTCAACAGAATTGGTGATTTATTATTATTTTAGGATTAATGCTAGATGAATTTAACAGTTTAATTCTACCTGAATCACAGTTGCATGAAGGCAAAAATAAAAGTGGTCTTTATAAACCTGTATTCTACTTCTAACATGGCCAGGCAATTCAATGAAAACCATGTTTCATTTCTAAAGGGTCACATACTCTTTTCTAAGGACAAGGCAGACTAGTATGTCTGGATCTCCTGTGCATTTAAGGCCAATGCAGGTTGTCTGCTTTTGTTGGAAATGCACGTTTATTAAATTAAAACTTAAGCGATTTAGAATTAATAAGGCCAGAAACACTACGCAAATGCACAGCCAACACACTGTGGTCCGGTTCAATGTACTAGCGTTGTTTGGCAATAAGCAACCTCAAGAAGGTGATATTAGTTACCTGTAAACGTCTGTGCTATTTAACTGGATATGCTATATATTTAACTTAGCGAAACTGTTCAGTAGTTGACCTAGAGTAAAGAGAAAATGGACATAAAACAAGACATTTGCATTAATGTCTACCAGCACAGAGAATGCAACGCATACTTGCATTGTGTTATGAATTGTGATAATGGGTTTCCATCCTAATCTAAATGTGATTGTTTCATGTAGCCTTAAAGGATTAGTTCACCCCAAAAAGAAAATTTCCTAATAATTTACTCACCCCAATGCCATCCAAGATATCCATGTCTTTCTTTCCTCAGTGGGAGAGAAATTATGTTTTTTGAGGAAAACATTTCTGGATTTTTCTTCTAACAATGGACTTCATTGGTTACCATCGTTTTTAAGTCCAAATCAATGCAGTTTCAAAAGTCTCTGAAGTGTTTAAACGGGCCGTACGCGATCACAGCTGAAGAAGAGGTTGTTATCTAGTGAAACGATAGGTCTTTTATTACATTTTTTTAATATATAATTTATAGACTTTTTACCTTCAATAGTTCGGATTGAGCTGATCAACAAACGGACAGGGAACTACGTCATCACGTTGAAAAGTCACGCCGGCGCCGGCAATACTATTTGAACTACTATTCATATTCATCAGAATGTTATTCATATACTATTCATATTCCTATATATATATATAATAGCAAACAATACTATTTGAACTATCCTCCTACATACGGTCGCATTGTAAACAGTGGGGCGGTACTTCCGCCGGCGCCGGCGTGACCTTTCAACGTGATGACGTAGTTCCCTGTCCGTTTGTTGATCAGCTAAATCTGAACTATTGAAGGTAAAAAGTCTATAAATTATTTTATTTTTTTGAAAATGACCTATCGTTTCGCTAGATAACAACCTCTTCTTCAGCTGTGATCGTGTACAGCCCGTTTAAACACTTCAAAGACTTTTGAAACGGCATTGATTTGGATTTAAAAAGATGGTAACCAATGAAGTCCATTGTTAGAAGAAAAATCCAGAAATGTTTTCCTCAAAAAACATAATTTCTCTCCCACTGAGGAAAGAAAGACATGGATATCTTGGATGGCATTGGGGTGAGTAAATTATTAAGAAATTTTCATTTTGGGGTGAACTAATCCTTTAATCTGCTCCAGTACACGTTTGAACATTCAGACCCAAATAAAAACTAAACATTACTAATAGCATAACCAAGATTTTAAGACAACAGGCTCAGCGCTGTCTAAAGCTTTCAAGAAGGACAGTTTTAAGATCCACCTCTCAGATACAAGGACACTTTAATGCAAATGATCATTTCATACATGTTGTAAATTGCTGAGTCATTTCCCTACTTCGGTTGATCTATTGCAGTTACTCTCATGACAGGCTTGTACATGCAGTATCTCCTGAATTTGACAGGCCTTTGGTTCCTGCAACATAGCAATGCTTGTACAAACTGGGTTACACTACAGACCAGTTCACAATAAATTAATAACTATAATATACAACCTTTGTAGTAACAATAACTTAAACATTTTTTTTAAGCATACTATTCTTTAGTTTAACTGTATTTTAATAAGTAGAAACTTATATCATACTGTCGCAGAAATCATTAAGTCCTTCAGTTATGAGGGGGCACTTTAATAGAGAGGGCATTATGGGAACTCATTACAGCGATTACACACGAACATGACACTCACAGCAGCGTTTTGAGTCAGTACATTTTGAGACACGTTTTCCAAATCAAATGAAACACCTTCCCATTAGTAATATTCTGGGTACAGTTACAGTACAAGTTAAGATCAATCATAGCACTTGTGGCATAATGTTGATTCCCTTATATACAATATACTGTATATTTATGTTTCAGTGAGGCATTTGCAATGAAGGTGGATGTAGCCAATCCATAAATGTTAAAACACAGTTTCAAACGTATAGCAACAACATGTAAAATAAGTGTTAACAAGACTGTGGTGTTGAACAAAAACATTTTTAAATCTACAATTAAAAAATAAATGCAGAGAACAACTTTACCACTGAAATAATCTACAAATTCTACCATAAAATTAGTGTTCTGTGAGTGGTTTTATAAAGTCCTAAGTTTCAGACTTCTGCTTTTAAATCCTCCAAACATGACTCCATTTACATAGTAATTGTCTCACCATAATCTTTATTTTTTTAAAGAAAATTAGGACTTCTTCTATGATTATCAACATTATGCCACAAATGCTGTTGATTGAGCCTAACTTCTACTGAACCTGGAATATTCCTATAATATCACTTGTAAAAAATTACTTTGTCATTAACTCACGATCTTAATGCTAGTACAGCAGCACACACACAGAAAGACCAAACTGATGAGAACTTATGCACGCATAAAGAACAACATTTTCAGTTATTGCCATCAGTTGTGCTATATTTCAAAATCCATTTGTCTAAAGCATCCATAATAATACCCATAAGCCATAATCCAATTGCTCCATGGCAGTGGTGAATGGTTGCGGCGTAGCTGCTTGATCCCAGCCTGCTACAAGTCCCAGGTCAGAAAGCAAACGCATTTGTAACAAAGCCATTGAATTAAAGTGACTAATATTATAAAGTGTCCACAGCAGTCTTAACACGTAGAGGAACGTCTCCTTTGCAAGTACGTGTAAACCTTCACACAGTGGTCCCAGCAATCCAAGACGAGGAGTTGTCCCTTCTGGGTAACAGCTACACCTACAGGGCACGTAAGGCCCTCCTGAATGAGAATGTTGTAACCTCCTTCTTTAGGGAACTGCAGTATCTCCTTACGCCCACTGTCCGTCACGATCAAGTCCCCGTTGGAGTCCACACACATCCCGGTGATGCAACGGAAGTCCTCATTCTCTGAGAAGAAGTGGCTGAGTTGCTTTCCCAGCTGCCCATCCATTCCCACCGAGCCGATGGAAAACCCCCCTTCGAGGTGGTGTTCATTGTGTCTATTCTCGATGTTTAGACCCAAGCCCTGCGTAAAGTAGACTGTACCTGAGGAGTCGCAAGTTACAAATTTGGGTCTAACAGCCGAGCATAATCGGTTATAGTTCACTACCCCTACATTGCGATCCACGGCCAGGCACCACAGCTTCCCACCCTCGACGTCGGACACGACAAACTGCCCTGAAGGCATAGCCGCGATTCCCCATGGCTTAATGAGTTGGTTCTTGTGGCAGGCGACGCAGTGGCCATCGGTGGTGTAAACCTTCACAGAGTTGTCATAGTTATCAGTGACACCGATGAGTCCCTGAGCATTGATTGCAATTGAGAGAGGGATGAGGTTGGGAAGGTCAGCACCGAGGAAGCTCAAAACGAAGTTGTCGATGCTGCTCGGGTTGCGCCGTATCTCCTTTTGGAAGCCCTTGCGATTGAAGATCTGGATGCGGTAATTCCCTCGGTCGGCCACGAGAACCTCACCCAGCGGTGTAACACAAATGCTTACCGGCAAGTTGAACATGCCTGGCAGATTGCCCTTACATCCCATCTTTTTCACGAACTGACAAAGCTGCCCACCAGAAGCCCCTGGAGAAGGTCCTCCTCCATCTACAGACTTGGACTTGAAGCTACCGGGAAAAGCGCAAACAGCATCTTCAACTGTTGTCACCATGTCAATATCACGATACATGTCCAAAGGGCCGGCAGCAGCGAAATCGAGTCCATCTTCCTCTTCGGCATTGACAGTGCAGGGTTTTGTGGTCAGTTGCCCCATGTCTAAGGGTTTTGCAAACTCCATTTTAACCAGTTCAGGCTCTTGTAGTTTCAGAACGACAGGAAGATTGGTTTTTATGTCCAACTCCTCTTCTTCATTGTTACTCCCTTCCTCCAGTAGAGCAATATCAGTCTGCTTGATCCTCATGGTTAGGTAGTCACACCTTGACACCACCTGCACTTCAGCGATATTGAGCAGGTATGTCTGCTCTTCCAATATCTGTGCATTCAGCTTCTCTATTTCGGCTAAGGACGTGGCAAAGGCACGACGGGAGCGGCCAAGTTCCTCTTGGATCCGCAACTCAGCCTTGGCATACTCTTGCTGTACAGCCTTGTACTTCAGTCGGAGTGATTTTGTCACATTGTCAATTGCTGCCTTCTTCTTCTGAATATTGCCCATTGCCTCCCGCAAGTTAGAAAGCTTCCCGCTGATGTCTTTCCGGCACTGTTCGGCAGCCACGCGAATGGCCTGTACGACGTGGCCTTGACGCTGATGCCCCTCGTTTTTACAAATATCGCACAACGCAACGCTGCAGTCACGGCAGTACTGACGGGGAAGTCGGTTTTTACAAGACTTGCACATGAGGCCCATGGTGGAGACACAAGAACTCGCACAGTCAATGATCTTCAACACGGTGAGATTGTCAGCCAGCTGGGAAATACTGCTCATTCGAGACACCTTGCTGCAAAATGGGCAGCGCACACCGTTTATCGTGCTGGCGAGGAGTTTCTCAAGGCACTGGCGACACACAGAGTGACCGCACTGCAGGAGCTTGGGTCGAAGCTGATCCTGGTTGTAGGTTTCCAGGCAAATGGGGCATTCCAGTACCTCCCGGAACAAATCTGGATCTAGGGACGTTGGTGTGGCCATGATGCCTTCTAGTGCCTACAGGGTGTCTACAGGGGAGGGAAAAAAGTCATGTCTATGTGTTTGATGTGCATTATGTTCAGTTATAATAAAAAGTTGCAAAAAGAAGAATTTTGATTTTACTTAAAGGATTAGTTCACTTTCAAAAAACGTTTTGCTGATAATTTACTCACCCCAATGTCATCCAAGATATTCTCTGTCTTACAAGAAAATAATGTTTTGGAGGAAAACATTCCAGGATCGTTCTATTTGAATGGACTTCAATGGCAACCAACTATACCAATGTTCAAAGAAGGTTCAAATGTCCGTCTCAATGCAGCTTCAAAGTCTCTACACGATCCCAGTCGAGAAATAAGGGTCTTATCTAGCGAAACGATCTGTCATTTTCTAAAAACAAAACAAAATATATTTATATACTTTAACCACAAATGCTCATCGTGTACCATCTCTGAGATGTGCCACGCATTGCGTAATCACGTTGGAAAGGTTAGGGAGGGAAAAGGTAGGGAAGGGCGAAAAATGTCATCTAATTTTCTCCAACTTCAAAATTGTCCAACATCTTTGTTTTAATTTATTATTATTATTATTTATTTTTTTCGTGACCTTTCCAACGTGATGACGTAATACGTGGCGCATCACAGAGATGGGCATTTGTGGTTAAAAAGTATATGTACATATTCTTTTTTAGAAAATGACCTATCGTTTCGCTAGATAAGACCCACATTTCTCAACTGGGATCGTGTCGAGACTTTGAAGCTGCATTGAGACGGACATTTGAACCTTCTTTGAACATTGATATAGTTGGTTGTCATTGAAGTCCATTCTGTGTAGAAAAATCCGGGAATGTTTTCCTCAAAAACCTTAATTTCTTTTCGACTGAAGAAAGAAAGACATGGATATCTTGGATGACATTGGGGTGAGTAAATTATCAGCAAAACTTTTTTTGAAAGTGAACTAATCCTCTAAGTTATTGGTCGTATTTGTCATAGGCTATGGCTAGTGCAACTATTAATCCTTATAAGACTGCGATTACATTTGTAGTCTGTTGTTGCACATTCACTTTAAAGCAATTTCATGCACTGTATTTTTACACATTCTCAGAACATGCCTGGGACTGATAATATGGTGTTTTCAGACAACAAGCCAAATTTGTTTTGTCTGTTCTTTCTTTTGAAATATTTCATATTTAAAGATTCATAGAACAAAATATGGAGTGGGCCATGAAACTAGGGATGCACCGATACCATTTTTTCAAAACCGATACCAAAAATTCTGAGTATCGACCAATACCGATACCGATCCGATACCAGCACAGTTTTTTAATTTTTTTTATTTTATAAAGTAGGCTAGAATTTCTATAACTCTGTGTGTTGAACTGATAATCACTCTTGTGTGTGTTAAACACAATCTACTTAGACAACTTCCTTATAAAGAAAAAAAAAAAAAAAATTTTTTTTTATCATAATCTATGACAAAAATGCTATTATAAACTAGATTAGACTAGAATTCTCTCTAGAAAAAATCACGAGTGCACAATCATTTTATAAAATCTGAACATTTAGTGGAAAAAAACATTATTTAGTGGGGAACAAATACGAGACAATAAGTGTAGTACTAATACTGGTAAAACGTTACACATTGCTCTTTGTATTGTTGTACAATACATTCATGAAAAACAAGATAAAAAAAAGATAAAAAAAAAATGGTGGCTATATATACTATTAAAATTAAGGCAATAGTTTATTCAGCCTTTTCTTTTAAAAGTTTTAAATTTCAGTTACTGTGCGCGTGAAGAACAATTATAATGCTCTCTACTCCATTGTTGTGATCTAACAGACACCCCTCAGAAAGTGACATGATTAAGGTACAGCAACAAAGTCCAGCAAGATGAAGTTGTTTTATGCAACCTTTATCTCCAATCAAGTATATTAATAGTAACATTGAATCACCGAATGCTGAATGCAGAATGCAGAATGACTGACAGCCGCAGCGGAGGGAAGAGTTTACGTGAACTTGAATTTAAAGGCTTAAATATTAATTTCTACCTCACATTATACTATAGAATGGCTTCTGAACACTTATAGTGCATGAAAACTTTATGGTGCTTTATAATGTTTGTGTGTCTTTTGTGGGGCTTAACAATAACACAGAATAGTATACGCACAGTATCGGATTTGAATCGGCCTCGTTTATCCGATCCGGCAAAGAATGGCAGTATCGGTGCATCCCTACATGAAACTTTTGTGAAAATGATAAAAATTGCTGGCGTTGGATGATAACTTTTTATAAAAATGCAGGTAGGGAAAGAGTTAAAAGCATGTCACCTGATGCATAATGAGATGCAGATTTAAACAGAGATGCCAGGTGAGGAAAGTTAGACATACTACATTTGTAATGTAAAATATAAGTATAGTAATAATAATGATATACTTGACAGCGTTTCAAAAACAAAACACTGAGTCCACTGCTATTTTTCATACACAGCGTGGACTTAAAGTGATCACTTGCTAGTTTCTGGTTTTTGTTGAACATGCAAACAGCTGTTCCAGTGTCATTTCATGGTTGTTTCTGCTTTGATATCCAAGCAGCCGCAATATGAGATGTTAAATGCCAAATCTCAATCACAACATTTGACAAAACAGAATAAATTTTTTTTTTTTAACTATTAAATATATATATATATATATAAAATAATTATTTTTTTATTGGCAGATACCAAGGATGATATAATGCTAGTATATATGAAGCAATTTAACTATGGAAATTTTTATGTATGCATACTTGCTCAAAGTATAAGAAATACTTATACATATTTCTGTATGTATATATGCCTTATTCTGTATTTATTTATTTTTATTTTATTTTTTTTTTTTAAGTGCATTACCACATTGTGTTTCTGCCACAGAATAAAAAATAAAAAAGGTAATTGCGACGTTTAATGTGGCAATTCTGACTTTATAACTTGCAAATCTGACTTTATTACTCGCAGTTGTGACTTTATACCTTGCAATTCTGACTTTATATCTCGCAATTCTGACTCTATATCACGCAATTCTGACTTTATATCACACAATTCTGACTTTATATCATGCAATTCTGACTTTATATCATGCAATTGCAACTTTATATATAAAAAAAAAAATCTATCTTTAAATCTCGCAATTGCGACTTTATATCTTGTACTTTATACGATGTAAACTCGCAGTTGTGAGATAAAAAGTCACAATTATCTTTTCAAATGTTTTATTCTGTGGCGGAAACAAGCTTCCATAATTATCCATTAACAATGACGTTAGTAGAGTCCAGAGCAATGGATGGGATGGGAAGGAAACCATGAGACAATGTCACGTCATTACAAACACAGTCTGATGATGACATGCATTGATGTTGTTTCTGTATTTACTGTAAGGCTGTCCTACCACACCTACTGATGCATTTGCACCTCAGCATGATCATATTAAATAATAATAATAATACAATCCATTTTCAAATGCTAGGGCTTATATTAACTTAATGCAATTTGACTTTTTTTAAACAACTCAGCAGCAACAGCCTGTCTTGTTTATTTTGGTAGCAAAATGGCTAGCTGTAAAATCACCATCATGTTTCTTGACCACGCACTGTCATTTCTTGTACTAGTGTAATGCATGCATAATTTATAGTCACACTTATGCAGGTTATATGTGGTTACATGTCTAATCATCTGATTGTCAGGCCCAAAGCTTCAAAACACTGCGATCTGAGTATCGTCATTACTGTCTTCTGCGAGCATGCACACCAAAATGAAAGCGCAGTCATAAACGCATGCGAAAAACATTCATGCGTGTTTAATTGTTGATTGTTACATGATCTCCTACCTTTAGTTCAACAGTAGCTTTTGCTTGATGTGACGACGCGCGCGTCTCTCATGTCAGCGGGTGCGCGCGACACTGCGGAGGTGACGTCATAACGGAGGTTGATTCTTTGTGTAAGTCCCGCCCCCAGTGAGATTTCGTTGGCTGCCGCGGAAGCGTGATGTGCGCAGGAGCCAATCAGATGAGAGGCTGCTGTTGTCATGCGTGATGCGCAAAGTTTATTTCAGTGGCACATGAAAAGTAAGGACTGCTGCTGGAAACACATGGGTGGATCCGAAATAAAATAAATAAATAAATAAATAAAAAAGAGAGGAGGAAGAAGAAGAAAACCAGCGAGTAATAATTGTATTATTGAGAATATAAAAAGCTAAGTGTTAAATCAAATTCATTACATTAAATTAAAAACAATCAGAAAAATGCTTCAAAAATATTCAGTGCTGCTATAAAGTAAAGCTGAATTGTGTTTATATAATATTAAACGAAGATATTATTATATTATATTATATTACATTACATTACAAGACTTGATCAGAGAATGACAGCTGTTATTGTTAAATATTACACACACATAATATGAAAGTACTAGTATATATTCAGATGTGTCATAAAATATTTAAATTATGCTTCATTGCAATTTTCGATAGATGCATGAAAAAAGAAAAGAACTTCGTGTATGATCATTTCTCCCACTATTTTAATATAAAATGTAACTTCAGTGTAATAATTTACCGCTAGATGGCAGCAAAGCTCTGTCTGAAAGTATCATTCTGTTAAAAGCACATAATACTAAATTGTATTACCTCAATAGCAAAGAGTAATGGTTATATTATAATTTACATTAAATTATTAGTATTTGAATGGTAGAAGATGATGTGCAGCTTATCAAGAAATAAAAAAAAAAAAAATGTTGCAAAACTGATCATATTACAATATGGATGAAAAGATTGAGAAGAAACTCAATGATTAAACAATGACTTTACAAAAAGGTTTGAATTTTAATACAGTTAAATAGACAATCTTCAAAATATCTTATGTTGTGTTCAGCAGAAGAAAGAAACTCATGCAGGTTTGGAACAACATGAGGGAGAGTAAGAGATGACAGATTGTTTTTATTTTTTTAGTGAACTATCCGTTTAATTGAATGTGTCGCTAAGCATTTATCTGCGGCTAATTTCATAAAGACCAAACAATAATGCATAAACGAATAAGTAAATACATAGGCTAAGTAGTTTGATACATTAAATAGTTAATATAATAAAGTCAACAAAATGCCAGTCAACATTTGATTACATCGTTCGCAATGCATGATGGGATATGTAGTTCATTCTGTCAGTAAAGAACGCTCTGCAACCCAGTGTTGTATCGCTGTCTCTTCTCGACTCGGTTGTCTGTTGAAACTCAAACTCTGTTTCCCTGGTGTCGGCTCAAGGCAGATGGCATAGTTAAAAAAAAAAATGGTTAAGGTCACACCAGCAAAGAGGGAGAACACACATGTTTGTACAGCCAGATGTTTTATTTTCGGTGTAGAGACACTTCGAAATGCGCTGCTTCATCTCAATATGATTAAGTGTTTTGCAAGAAATGCATCATTTAAAAAGCATAGACTTACTGTAGGCTGTTAGCAGTCACCTGGAGGTTCTCTGTGCTCAAACACTGAGGCTCTGGATCCACTCTTCTCTGTGTGGTTGCAGACACAACGGCCTCAGACTGCTTTCTGTCCCGCTACACCTCTTCATCCTCCCCCTCCTTTTCCTCATCTTCCTCTTCATCTTCCTCTTCCTCCTCTGCTCCTCCTCTTCCTCCTCCTCTTCCTCCTCCTCCTACTTCTCATCCTCCTCTTCCTTCTCCCCCTCCTCTTCATCATCATCTTCCTCCTCCTCCTACTCCATCTCCTATTCCTCTTTCTTCACCCCCACTTCCTCCTCCTTCTCTTCCTCCTCCTTCTCTTCCTCCTCCTCCTCTTCCCCCTCATCATCCTCCTCTTCCTGCTCATCATCCTCCTCCTCTTCCTCCACCTCCTATTCCTCCTATCGTCCTCCTCCTCTCTACCTCCTCCTCCTCTTCATCCTCCTCCTCCTTTTCCTCCTCCTCCTCTTCCACTTCCCCTTCCTCCTCCTCCTTCTCCACCTCCTATTTGTCCTCCTCCTCTTCCTCCTCCACCTCCACTTCATCATCCTCTTCCTCCTCCTCCTCCTCCTCCTCCTCCTCCTTCACCTCCTCCACCTCCTATTCCTCCTTCTCCACTTCCTCCTCCACTTCCTCCTCCACCTCCTATTCCTCCTTCTCCACTTCCTCCTCCTTCTTATCCTCCTCTTCCACCTCCCCTTCCTCCTCTACTTCCACCTCCTCTTCACCCTCCTCCTTCTCTTCCTCCTCCTCTTCCTCCTCCTCCTCTTCCCCCTCATCATCTTCCTCTTCCTGCTCATCATCCTCCTCTTCCTCCTCCTCTTCCTCCACCTCCTATTCCTCCTATCGTCCTCCTCCTCTCTACCTCCTCCTCCTCTTCATCCTCCTCCTTTTCCTCCTCCTCTCTACCTCCACCTCCCCTTCCTCCTCCTCCTTCTCCACCTCCTATTTGTCCTCCTCCTCCTCCACCTCCACTTCATCATCCTCTTCCTCCTCCTCCTCCTCCTCCACCTCCTATTCCTCCTTCTCCACTTCCTCCTCCTTCTTATCCTCCTCTTCCACCTCCCCTCCTCCTCTACTTCCACCTCCTGTTCACCCTCCTCTTCCTCCTCCTCCTATTCCACCTCCTATTCCTCCTCCTCCTCCTCCTCCTCCTCTGCTCCCACCTCCCCTTCCTCCTCCTCCTTCTCAACCTCCTATTTGTCCTCCTCCTCCTCCACCTCCACTTCATCATCATCTTCCTCCTCCTCCTCCTCCACCTCCTATTCATCCTTCTCCACTTCCTCCTCTTCCTCATCCTCCTCTTCCTCCTCCCCCTCCTCCTCTACTTCCACCTCCTCTTCACCCTCCTCTTCCTCCTCCTCCTATTCCACCTCCTATTCCTCCTCCTCCTCATCATCATCTGCTCCCACCTCCTCTTCATCCTCCTCTTCCTCCTCCTCCTCTTCCTCCTCCTCCTCTTCCACCTCCTCTTCCTCATCTTAATCCTCCTCCTCCTCCTATTCCTCCTCCTCCTCCTCCTCCACCTCCTATTCCTCCTTCTCCACTTCCTCCTCCTTCTTATCCTCCTCTTCCACCTCCCCTCCTCCTCTACTTCCACCTCCTGTTCACCCTCCTCTTCCTCCTCCTCCTATTCCACCTCCTATTCCTCCTCCTCCTCCTCCTCTGCTCCCACCTCCCCTTCCTCCTCCTCCTCCTTCTCAACCTCCTATTTGTCCTCCTCCTCTTCCTCCTCCTCTTCCTCCTCCTCCTCCACCTCATCATCATCTTCCTCCTCCTCCTCCTCCACCTCCTCCACCTCCACCTCCTCCACCTCCTATTCATCCTTCTCCACTTCCTCCTCTTCCTCATCCTCCTCTTCCTCCTCCCCCTCCTCCTCTACTTCCACCTCCTCTTCACCCTCCTCTTCCTCCTCCTCCTCTTCCTCCTCCTACTCATCATCATCATCTGCTCCCACCTCCTCTTCATCCTCCTCTTCCTCCTCCTCCTCCTCCTCCTCCTCTTCCTCCTCCTCCTCTTCCACCTCCTCTTCCACCTCCTCTTCCTCATCTTAATCCTCCTCCTCCTCCTATTCCTCCTCCTCCTCCTCCTCCTATTCCTCCTCCTCCTCTTCCTCCTCCTCCTATTCCTCCTCCTCCTCCTCCTATTCCTCCTCCTCCTCCTCCTTGGCTCCCACCTCCTCTTCATCCTTCTCTTCCTCCTCCTTCTCTTCCTCCTCCTCCTCCTCCTCCTCCTCCTCGTGTTTGCCTGTCATGCTAAAATCCAGGATAATGACTCATTCCATTGCCAGGCACAGTGTGGACGGGAATGTTCAGGGGAATCGTCTGTGGAGCGCAGAGAACAGATGCTATTATTCAGAACTGCACATCTGTTCAGCCATCTCAAGGACGTATCAGCACTCAATTAAGATCTTTCCCCACATAATCACATTGTTTTGTGTCTGCCAAGGGTTCTGCGCACGAACACTGCAAACTAACATGAAAATCAACCCGTGTTGTATTTCTACTAGCAGAGACAGTTCATCAGTTTCCTTCATGATAGACTTCTGATGCAAGCCTCTGTATGGTATCCTACTATAAAATGGTATCATTATGCTTATTTATAATGTCCAGATGATTTGGACCAGATCTGTTTGTTTATGCAAAAATAACAAATGATTTGCATTTGAAAAACTTAATAACCAAATATAAGTCAGGGTTGTACAAATAATGCCTAAAGCCATTCTACTGTCACAAAGATATCATCTGTAGACCCTCGTGATTTGTTGAAAAGTCAGTCTCTTAAAAATATCAGCTAATTTGACCATTTTCACATGGCCAGGTTAGTCCAGGATAGGTTGCCACAATGGACATAATCATAGATGTATACTTCCTTGTGAAAAAAAAAAAAAGTGTGGTTACTTGTATTGAATGTGCACTTGACTTGTAGTGTACTTCAAATTTTACTTACAGAAATATAACATTAATTAGATAAAAGTGGCTTAAGTGTACTTAAAAAGAGTAGATTTTGTGCTCAAGATCAGAGCTGTTGAATACTCTGAAGTATTGTACTGAGATGCCAAAACCAAGAGAAGACTTCAGAAGACTTCAACAGATTTTTGTGCATGATTGTATAGTTTAGTATGGTCTGTTTTCTTATATTGCACATTTCTACTGTCACAAGTGCAGCCCAAAGTGCTGTACAACCAAACAAAGACAACACAAACACAACAACATCAAATATTAATATTTACCGTAGTTTACTCCTTCACAGTTAAAAGCCAAGATGTGTTAAAACAATAGTTTATTGTCTAATCTCAAATTCTTTACTGGCCGGTGTAGAATAACAAGATCTGAGAGATAAGAGGGAGCGAGACCAATTAAAAATTAAAAAAAATATTAAAAGGGCCTTGAAGTCGATCATGATACTTCTCTGCCAATATAAACTTACTAAACAGACACGGAAATCACAATTACAGGAGTGGCCATTTGTACTCTGCGTACACTTTATTTAATGAAATAGTCATACAATTTTACACTTTTTGAAAGTAATGAAGTGAAATTGTGAAAAAACCATGAATTTGTAAAGTTAAAAATTACAGTCAAATTTTACTTAAAATATATTACAACTTCAGGATATATGCTTTCAGTACATTGTTACAATATCAGTTAAAAATATACCTTAAATATATATATATATATATATATATATATATATATATATATATATATATATATATATATATATATGAAGAGTTCAGATGCAAAAGCCTCTAAGTGCCATCTGAAATTTTCTTCTAGAATGATCATTTTTAACAAGCTTGTATATTTAAGTTCAGTAATTTCACTTAAATGGCAATGAAAATTACTTATTAGTTGTCACTTAAGTGAAATTACTGAACTTAAATATACGAGCTTGTTAAAAATGATCATTCTAGAAGAAAATTTCAGATGGCACTTAGAGGCTTTTGCATCTGAACTCTTCATATATATATAAGGTTTTCAAATAAGTACATTTAAAAAAATCACACCGAACTTTCACTTTGAGTATATTTTTTTCTAAAAAACATATTTTTAGAAAATATACTAAATTACAATTATTTTTGAAGTGTTGAAAATAGTTAAAAGCATTTTACCTACAAAAATTCTTTGTTGGTATATTTACAATGTACTATTGAAAAAGGAAATATATATCTAAAAAAAATACAATCAAGAATATATATTTCACCAGGGACATAAAGATGTACTTAAGTCCTATAAGTGGGTCAAAAACACTCAAAAGTTCAGCTAAATACATTTAACAAAAATGTAAAATACAATACATTTGCATTTGATTGCAATTAACATGCACGTTAAGTGTATGAAAACATTACATTCAGTTTGCAATTTAATCTATTAAACAATAATATTTCTGTAATAAGTATTCTTTTTTCCCCTTTTTTTTCAAAAGGGCTCACATACATTCAAGCTGCAAGAGAAAGTCACACTTACTCCACTTGACAATTTTAGAATCTTAAAGGACAAGTTCGGTATTTTACACTTAAAGCCCTGTTTACAGATCGTATCTGATGAAATAGAACGGTTAAGATTAAAATTTGGACACATGCTCCTGTCCCGAGAATTTTAGGTTTATTTCGCTTCCCTTTCATAACATTGGCCGTTATGATGTCATTAGACATGATTATTGCAATTTATCATAATAGTTTGCAAATTGTGCTCGTTTACACTATTTACAACCTCTACGTTAGGCTTATTTATGATAATTATGTGAGATATTGAAAGCTGTTCTCATGATAATCGCAGGAATCAACGTCAACAGCGTCGTCTGATATCCCTCAGTGATAAATACACCTCACAACACCGGAGTTCAGCTGGCAAACTAATTCGTGAGGCATAGCTTTCTGATTTATCAAAACGATTCCATTTACACCTGGTCACATAAATGTATTTTTGCAAAACGGATTTAAATTCGATCTTCAATTCTCGCGCTATGTGCAGATTTAATGGAGTGCACGTCACGAAAGCAACAGATATGAACTGCATTTTATTGATCATCAGCTAAAATTTCAAAATCAAAGACCGCAATAAGAGAGAGCAGTAACAGCCCTGGTAAGATCATTTCGTTTCTTTACTTTTAATGATGAAGATTGTGTGTTAAGCGTCTGCGTCTTACTTTCACTTTGATTTGCGATAGTTTGCACGTTGGCACGTTGCAGTTGCTCATCTGCGGTGATGCGTGTTCCAGCGCGTCGTCATATCTGGATATAACATATAGCCTATACAACGCTCTCACACGTTTTTTTTTTTTTTTTGCATTTTTGGGAGGAGTACAATTTACATATGTGGTTTCAACAACCATATGCATTTACACTTGTCCAGTTTCGTCTGGAATGCGTCTCAGATCTCCTCCTGAAGTGGTTTGAGGGATCGGATTCAAATCCGTCTCAAATGCGTTTCGGAGGGTTTTCACGATCGGATAGCTATCCGATCTGAGAAAATGCATGAAGTGGCCAGGTGTAAACAGCCCCCATGACAAAAACATACGCACGAAAGCCGAAAACAAACGCTGGTTGGCCTCTCACGTCCAAATTTGAGGAAGTGGTGGGGGAAGTGACGTATGCCGTAAAGCAGTCGAATTTTGTAGTTCTTTTTGTGCTCTGGTTACTA
This sequence comes from Leuciscus idus, assembly GCA_021554675.1. Lineage (NCBI taxonomy): Eukaryota > Metazoa > Chordata > Actinopteri > Cypriniformes > Leuciscidae > Leuciscus > Leuciscus idus. Next base: position 2,557,125 of record CM038624.1, read on the forward strand.
CCCGAACCCCGAAGTTACACAGTGCCAGTAAAAGCGATACAGACCCTGTCAGGCTATGGCAGACGTGTCATTCAACCTATTGTAAGTCAATGTACCATCACAAGGGTCTTGGAAATATATTATGAAGGTTGAAAAGTTACATAGTGTTGCTTTAAACCATTTAAAACCAGCATAAATACAAGATTATATTTCCAAGAAATAGATTTGTTCATGCATCTTTCTTACTTCCTTCTGGTAATTTTGACCCAATTTTTTTTGAAAAGATGAGTGTTCACACTATAGACCCTATGGACCCTAGGACTTTTGTCGCACTTGAACCACAAATACACACACACACACACACACACACACACACAAAATATATATATATATATATATATATATGAAATGGATTAGAGGAAAAAGTAACAAACCCTTCCCTCGCGGGTCAATTTGACCCCCTTAGGAATGAATGGAGTGCGAGGAATGCTTCAGTACACATAGAAAACCCTAAAAATGCTCAAAATTCGAACTAAAAATTATAAAACTTTACCAAAAAATGAATTGTATAATGTCTACATGTATCTGAAAGCATACTGAAGAGAAATTACTTTAGGATCCAGCGGAACCGCTCATTTGCTCCATATAGATCTATAAGGCCATCAAGTGGCAAGAGTTATGAAATATCATGTTATATTATTTATTTCCACAAGAGGTCGGCAAAGATTCCCGATGTAAGATATTTTGAACTGAATTAAAAGGGTTATGCATGAAATTGTGAATTATTTTGAATTTAAGTTGAAAGAATGTGAGGAATGTGCTTAAATTACTATTTATTTATTATTTATTGATCAAATCTAGTTATTTAAAGGTAAATAAAATACAAATAAATAAAAAACTCTAAAATAATTACATAAAAAAATAGAAAAGTATTATCAAAATGAAATAAAATAAGGTTTCTGGACAAAAAAAAAAAAAAAAAAAGTATAATTTTAGGGCTTCGGGTCATTTTGACCCGCGAGGGAAAGATGTGTTACAAAGTGCGAGGGAAGGATGAGGGTTAATCATAACAGGCTCTTTCCTATTCACATCACTAGTGCAGATCCAGAGTCTCAAATCTCCATAATACGTCCGGTGCACCAGTGACCTCCTCCTGTCTCTCTCCTCCAGAAGTCACGGATCAGGGTGGCCGGCGCGATCTGAAAGCTGTCCCGTTCATCATCTACCTGTCGGGTCTCCTGAAGACCCAGCTTCTGTCTGATGACCTGGTGTCCGGCGTGGAGATCCGCTGCCAGGAGAAGGGAAGCTGCCCGGACGCCTGTCACCTGTGCAGACAATCGGCCCGCGAGACACCCAGTCCCACGCCAGTCCTGCTAGAGGTCAGCCGCGTCGTGCCGCTCTACAGCCTGGTGCAGGACAACATCACCAAAGAGGTAACTCAGGGATAGCATAATATATGTGTGTGTGTGTGTGTGTGTGTGTGTGTGTGTGTGTGTGTGTGTGTGTGTGTGTGTGTGTGTGTGTGTGTGTGTGTGTGTGTGTGTGACCCTGGACCATAAAACCATTCACAAGGGTAAATTTCTTGAAATTGAGATGTATACATCATCTGAAAGCTGAATGAATAAGCTTCCCATTGATGTATGGGTTGTTAGGATAGGGCAATATTTGGCCGAGATACAACTATATTGAACATCTGGAATCTGAGGGTGCAAAAAAATCGAAACATTGAGAAAATCTGCTTTAAAGTTCTCCATTTATGTTGGCGATTGTGCTGCCTTCACTCACAAAAATAAAATGTTTTATATATTTACAGTAGGAAATTTACAAATTATCTTCATGGAACATAATCTTTACTTAATATCCTAATGATTTTTGACATAAAAGAAAAATCTATAATTTTGACCCATACAATGTATTGTTGGTTATTGCCACAAATATACCTGTGCGACTTATGACTGGTTTTGTGATCCAGGGTCACTTCCTAAAATAATTGCCTAAGTCATTTTTGCAGGATTCTCAGAAAACACAAAAAACTGTACCTAACTTTTTAAAGAGGAGGTTGAACCTAAGATTGTTGTTCTTCTTGATGCAGCTGCTATCTTGAAAAGCTTGTAAAACAGCCTAAGTCAGACTCTTGACATAGGCCATTATATTACAGGGGTAGAATTGCATGATCTGTTCAACTGAGGATGTGGGTGATTTTACCAGATTTTAAACCAGTGATTTAAACCAGTGATTTTACCAGTGGCTGATTTTACCAGCATCATGAGGAGATGACTTATGCAAAAAAATCATTTTTGTCAAAAAATGACTTAGACAATTATTTTAGGAAGGTGATAGTGTATTTTTGAATTCTTTAGACTAGCGTTCAAAGGTTTGGATATTTTTAATGTTTTTGAAAGGAGTCTCTTACGCTCACCAAAGCTGCCAAAAATACAATAAAAACAGTAATATTGTGAAATATTATTACAATTTAAAATAGCTGTTTTCTATTTGGATATATAGTAAAATGTAATTTATTCCTGTGATTTAAAGCTGAATTTTCAGCATCATTACTCCAGCCTTCAGTGTCACATGATCCTTCAGAAATCATTCTAATATGATGATTTGCTTCATAAAGGAAAACTATAAACATCAGGGAATTTGAAGAAGAAAAGTCAAAAGAATAAATTAAATCCTTTACATGAAATTTTAAGTCTTGGGAATCCTGAAATTCTTCATTCAGAACAAACCTTATATCTCAAGAAGCTCTTACGGTGGAAAGAAGAGGATGCCACTTGTATTGATGAGGTTTATGTGCCTCAAATATAATAAAATGACTTGTTATAGTCAACTGACATCATAGCCGACAAAAGGGAAGAGGAATAAGCGAATAAAAACAAAAAAAGCACGTTTTACATAACTAAAGTTCATGAATATCATTGTCAACTCAATTAAAATGTATTTGCTTTCACATTTTTAAAAAAAAAGCAGCTTTACAGAAAAGCATGATGTTAAAGTTTATAATATATTAATATCTTCATGCCTTATAGACAGTAGCATTTAGCAGATTAGAGCAGGAGAAAATATAGTTTTGTGATGAAACGAGCAATCAGGCAGTTTATTTATTTATATATATATATATATATATATATATATATATATATATATATATATATATATATATATATATATATATATGAAGAGTTCCGATGCAAAAGCCTCTAAGTGCCATCTGAAATTTTCTTCTAGAATGATCATTTTTATCAAGCTTGTATATTTAAGTTCAGAAATTTCACTTAAATGACAATTAATAGGTAATTTTCATTGCCATTTAAGTGAAATTACTGAAATTAAACATACAAGCTTGATAAAAATGATCATTCTAGAGGAAAATTTTAGATGGCACTTAGAGGCTTTTGCATATACTCAAGTATGCAAATATATTTGGACATACTTATATATTCAACTTTATATAAAGAGCTGGGCGATAATATATTGTGTATATGACCTTGTATCAACATGAAATCTGGTCCCTAAATAACTTTGAAGTCCAGCTGAAGGTTTAATGTTTTGCATGTGGAAGGTATAAACATGAATTCCTCAGATATTGTTTTCTTGCTTGATGTTGGCAGTGTAAATAAGTGACGTATCCCGTTGCTCCTGATGTACCAGTAGATGGCAGGAGTGATTTTCATTTCCAGCAAGAAGGCTTAGTCTTTCTGGAAGGGTTAAGAACTGAGAAGACTGTGCCAGACAGTGAAAAAGGCATTGAAATATCATAAATGAATATCGTAATAAAATACTAATAAAAATGTTAACTCATTTCTGTGGCGAATATATATATAAATATCTCCTTTGTCCGCATATAAAGAGATTGCATTAGAAGCCGTGAGTCACAGACGTAATGAGGATATTAAATTTACTTTCGGAGCAGATTTGCAAAGGCTTTCTTTTCCGCATCATCATCCCTCGTCCCGATGACGTCTTGAAAGGCAAGATGCCATTAACCAGAGTCTGTTGTCTAGAGAGTGACTCACGTAATAAATGTCCTGCTTTGGCCCGGTGTGTACCTGACGGGATCAGGACCCGCTCCATAACGCACATTCCCTCAGCTAATTGCTTCTCACGCTGAAGCCGGTGTGTGTGTGTGTGTGTGTGTGTGGACCTCGCTAATAACAGGAGCGTCAACAATGACGAAAGGCTCTCAATCGATAGCAGACGGTCTCTAGCGGGTATCTGTCGATTGGTAAACTAACAAGAGAGAAAAGCGCAGCCGAGTCGACTGGGAACATGCTCTGAAAACACTGGGAGATTATGAGGATGATATTGATGTCATCGACCCCGGGGACGAGCCAGGACTCCTTGTAGTCGCAGCCTCCTCTCTATTAGAGGAACAGACACAAAGACCTAGAGAATGCTCTTCAGACACAATGCATGTTCTTCTGAACCTCAAATGACGCCTCTTTTGGCACGCTTTCCAACAGAAATGATGGAAGAGGTGGCGATTCGGTCTGCGTTTACATTGACTTGAGAGCCAAACATTGGCATTCCTGCATAATCTGCCCTTGGCGCATTGTGGCCTCGGTTTAGGAGTATCGCTGCTAAAGCACACTTTAACGTATAGCCAAGGCCGCATTAATGCACGGGCTTACCTGGGCTGAAGCCCAGGGGCCTCCCAAGTTCAGGGGCCTCCCATGTTCAGGTTCATGATGAGCTGAAAAGGTCATATTGTTTTAACTTGTCAGATTTTGTCGCTGTATGTCGGTAGTCGCTTGTGGGCGTTGGTAGTGCTGTCAATAATAATAATGTTATTGTTATGGTGCGTTCACACCAAACGCAAATAGAGCGTCTGGCGCGAGTGATTTCAATGTCAATGCAAAGACGCGTTTACGCGCGTCTAGAGGTCCCGCGGCGCGAATGAGGCGTTACTGCTCGTCTGGCCACATCTATACAAAACACCATCACAAGTGATATTATACAACTATATAATTTTAATTTGACTAGGAATTAGGCTCAAAAGAAACAGTATGCTGTTGGGAGAGTGTTTTTATATTACCACACAGCAGTGTTCAGGGATTAAATCATTTACTAGATTAACGATAGATCAATCTACAAATTAAACTCACTCATACTGTCATAAATTACTAAAACGTCATCCGAATTTGACAAATAATACATTTTCTTGTCCCTAATAGTCAACATAATGCAAGGGAAACCGTAAAATGAACTGCAGCAGTGCTAAACTTGCATCATAAAACTACAACACTCGAATTATAAATGTATGAATTAAACTCACTGAGACTGTCGACAGTTTCTTTTCCATGCATTATTTTATTATATCCATGTTTGTGGTTAATTACAGTCAAATCATATAAAACAGTGAAATCGCCCTTGAACTCTTCGGTCTTGCCTGCAGCCCTGCACTCGAGACGGTGACGGGAGCTGAGCTCCACTGAAAGGCTTCTTTCCTATTGGTTGTCGCTCGCGAAAATCGCTTCTCATTTGCATAAAGTTGAAATTTAGTTGCTGTGTGTGGTTGTTAAATAAAGTGTCTTGTGTTTATGTGCTCAGCGATATGTTAATAACAATATTAAAATTAAAAACAATATAAAAAAACTCACTGTTGTAGGTCTCGAAAGAAACTAATGCATTTTGTGATGTAGATTACCTAGATAGGCTTTTACACTTTTTTTTAAATGAGACTCTATAAATCGAGGGGATGGGGGGCCTACAAAACCTCTCAGCCCCGGGGCCTAACATTAGGTTAAGGCGGCTCTGAGTATAGCTTTAAGATCTTACAACCTGTTTTTGATGCAACTATCAAAACTTGATATGAACCAGTTTTCACAGGGAAAATATTGTGGATGGAGTTTTATACAGGCCATATTATTCCCTAAGAATCTTTATGTTGTTTTCCGGCTCTACTAGAACAGGTTTTCCTGCTTGAATGTTGATAATTTTCCCCATATTCTCCATTGTTGCGGCTCCTCTCTTCCCAGTCTGTCAGTAACGCTCTGTTTACTTCCTGTCTCTATGAAGCCCCTCCTTCTGAAAAACGCACACTGTGCTCTGATTGGTCGGCTGGAGCAGTGTCTTGTGATTGGTCAAGCGCTTTGAGTGTGTTTGGGAAATGTCCCGCCCCTTTCCATAACCTCCAGTTTAACACACTACTAACTAACTCAACCAGGCCCCGCCCCTTTATTCTGCGTATTAATTATTTAAATTAGGAATATTGTGATGTGTTCGTTACCGGAAGAAACTACAATGAAAGCGCTTCAGGGAGTTCAGAAACACTGATATAGAGAATAACTGGAGCTTTGCAGAGCTTTTTCATGCTCATACAGCAACATTACACATTAAAGAAAGATGATAGGTCCTGTTTTAAATGTTTTGAGAGCATATTTTAACATGCTTTTGTTGCAATGGACAGAAGTTATGAACTTTATTCCTTATAGCAATCAAGGCCGTATATGATGTATATATTTTTTTTATCATTCTTGCCTGATTGAGTCTCTTTCTAATGGAGGGATATTGGGCTTCAGCTCTGAAATTATTAGTCCATTTCCTTAAAAACACTCCACCGGAAGACAGGTCTGAAAAGGATAAAAAGCGAACTTTGCAGAGCTTCTCATATGACAGTTTTGATCCTGTTTTCATCACGGTCCCCCTCCTTTGCAATCCAGCTACACACACTCTCACGTACACACTCATACACTGTTCTTTATATTTTTGTGCAAGTAGGAAACTCATCAGTCATTTTAAGATTAAGGGGGAACTCTTAGGACACAGATAAGAGAAGAAATTTCCCAGAATATTCCCAGCCGTTTTCTCATACATCTGGCAACACGTTTCTAATGCATCTCTAATCTGCAGTCAGACATACATCTAAAGTCTGCATGAATCAGAAACTCAGCCTATCTATTTTCTATACATGTTATTGCATTATGTGTGAATCATTCATACCTGCATATGTTTTTTGACCTTGTTATTTTTAATCAAAATGTCATAACTGGATCTTCCTGTAAAAACAACAGACTTCTGTCATACTCCATTTAAACCCACATTAAAACCCCAGGATAAGCTATGCAATCAATTTTGAAAGCCACGCCCACATCTCAAAATCCAGTTAAAGGGGTGGTTGATTATGATTTGACTTTTCTAACTTTAGTTAGTGTGTAATGTTGCTGTTTGAGCATAAACAACATCTGCAAAGTTACGACGCTCAAAGTTCAAAGCAAAGGGAGATATTTGCTTTTAAAGAAATCGCTTTTTAAGGACTACAACAAACGGCTGGTAGAGACTACACCACATTCCTCCCGGGTTAGTGACATCACCAACCCTAAAATTTACATAAGCCCCGCCCCCTGAACACGATTTATAGATATCAAGACAGAATATGCTAATCAATGACTAGAAGATAACTACACATCAGCTACATAAATTCATCAACTAACCATTCAGAAATGTCCTGTTGCTTCTACATGTTGTCACTTCTTCTTGAGTCTCTTCATCATTGTCTGACTCCGGTTTGAACATAAAAGGCTAAACGTTTTTGAAATTTTCAGTGCATGTGTGTGTAAGTGCAAGCTGTTGTAGCTCCGCCCCCTGTGCCGGGAGCAGCAGCTCATTTGCATTTAAAGGAACAGACACAAAACTGTGTGTTTTTGCTCACCCTCAAAAAGTGACAATTTTAACATATAAATATCTGTGGGGTATTTTGAGCTTAAACTTCACACAAACTCTGGGGACATCAGAGATTTATTTTACATCTTGTGAAAAGGGCATTATACCAACCCTTTAACAACCAACGCATTGAACCCCAAGTCTCCGCCATGCATTTCTTTCTCTCTCTCTCTCTCTCTCTCTCTCTCTCTCTCTCTCTCTCTCTCTCTCTCTCTCTCTCTCTCTCTCTCTCTCTCTCTCTCTCTTGAAAAGCCGTTATACTAAGATGTATGTCACAATATGTAATGTTTGTCACTATTTCTGTTTCATCATGACTTTAATCCTGAACCATACTTTTATGCAAGAATCCTCATCCGAATTATGTTCTGACAAAAGCATGCGCTGCATTCTCAGCATCACCACTAGGGGCGCTACAGTAAAGAGTGCAGAAGTGTAAAGCAGGGGTGTCCAATCCTGCTCCTGGAGGACCACTGTCCTGTAGAGTTTGGCTCCAACTTGCCACAACACTTTAACATGCCTAATAAGACCTTGATTAGCTGGTTCAGGTGTGTTTAACTGGGGTTGGGGATGAACTCTACAGGACAGTGGCCCTCCAGGAGCAGGATTGGACACCCCTGGTGTAAAGTGTGTTTTGTCGGGTCAACCAGAGTACTGCACTCATGACCACATGTTTCTGGTCTTAGTTATGCATGTTTAATTCATCTTGCATACAGTAGTAGTGGCCAAAAGTGATGTCCAGCCTCTTCACCCTTTATCCAAATGTTATTAAAAATGTGTTAAAGATTTTGTAAGCATATTACATATTTGCACTTGCAATCAATGACATGATGTCATTTTTGGCCAGACTGTCAAACAAAGAAATTATGAAAACATGCAAAAACAAGAGAGAACCAGCAATGTTTTTTTCATCACAAAATAAAACCTGTAGCTGTAGTTTGTGTTTGTTTTGTTTTTTAGATACACGCAATTCTGACTTTATAACACGCAATTCTGACTTTATAACACGCAACTCTGAGATAAAAAAGTCAATTACGAGAAAACACTTCGCAATTATTATTATTCGTTTTTTATTTTTTATTCTGTGGCGGAAACAAGCTTCCATAGATAAATACCTTAACCAAGTTTAGTGATTTTATCTTACCTCATATTTATAATATTTCCCTTATATTTAGATGGCGTAATTGAACTTGTAGGGTAATTAAAAAAGAATATCTGGAATGCAAGACATTTTTTAATTATCTGAAACATCCTGCAACTAATATTACAAGGCAACTTGTATAATGAAATTACCATCAAGCACACAAACGTGTAAAGCGCACACATTTAGATTCATGCCGAATAAGAGAGGTAATTAAATGCAACTTATCTGTTTTGTGTCTAGTTTTTCTCAGCAATGCAATTGTGTCCCTGTGTGACTTATTGTTCGGTGTGACTCGTTTATCTGGAAAATGTGATATTTAAAGTCCCTATGTGATTTCCAAATGCATGTTGGACGATCTTTACTGTTTCACTCGAATATACATCACAATGAAGACTGTCACTACTGACGTTATGCATTGCAAACTTAAGCCTTCATTGCAGAAAAACATTTTTGCAGATTAATTTGTATAAATCACTTTAGTTAAAGTTGAATTGGATGCTACAGTATAACACTGACCAATATAAATGAGGTTGAGATTAAGCATCAGTCTGCATCAACGGAGGCTTGTCAAACAAAGTCATCTGTCACAACAGCAAAACAGCAAGAGTGTTTTCCTCCCAAACTGTCTGACATCATACTAACTCACACTGCCAAGCATCTTTTATTTGCCCTCCAAAATTGAGCTTGCACTTTTTCTTTTTCAGCTCTGCAAAACTTTCACAAAAAAAAGCAATTCCCCGAAATCAAAGGACTCAACAGGCGAAGTGTTGTGTTTGGTGTGTGTTGAAGATAGTCTTCGCTGTGATTGAGTGTATGGCTGCTTATTGGAGTAAAACTGCTCAGCTAGGGAATTGCCGTCTGCACATTCAAAGCTGTGCAACCAATCCGATCACGGTGCAATCTTCGTTCACCGTAGAAGAAAACGACGGATGCCATCCTTACAGTCGGTATTAAACCCTATAGGCAAGATGCTGACTAAAATCAATTTTCCAGGGAATGCTATACCCATGGATTTTGCTGGCCATTTAGGTTGATAGAGAAAGCAAATCAAATCAGCTTATAGGCACACTTGCTGCTTTCCAACAATGTGCACTTTTATTTGCATTCTTCGTGTCCCCTTCTGAACCCCGGATTCAATCGAAGCCACAGCTCCTTTCCTGGAAGATGGTTATAGGCGTTCCTAGAAACAGGGACATTTCCTTCACTGCATTAGGCCGAATGATCGGAATGACCTGTTTGCTGAGGTTTTGGGTCATCGGATGAATCAATTCCTCGGGCCAGCTGGCTAATGTTTGCACATATCAGACGCTGATTGGGGACAGTAATAGGGTGAGCTCAGATGACTTACAACAGATAATGGCATTTAGACGTCGTGATTGTCTTGTCATTGAGAATGAGGTCTAGAGAGCTAAGAAGTTTTGGGTCAACGACAGTTTCAGAAAAGAAAGCAGTTTCTGGCCTTGAAATGGTTTTTGTTTACTGCGGCACAGCACTTTTGTCTTATCTGTAAAGTCTTCGGAAACCTTGGTATTGATCTTTATATGACTGATCCAGGGCAGGTTCTGATTAAGGCACTGATGTACTTTTCAAGCTAAATTGAAGAACCAACTGGTTGGACGTCATTTCGAAACTAAATCAGGGCAAAACGAAGTTCGTTTGGAGTTTCAGGAGTTCGAAACAGTTCCGGCTACGACTGGTAAACGCCTCTGTACTACCATTGGTCCGTGGTGATGATGTAATAGGTGGGCGTGGCTCTGAGGCTCCACCTTCTTTGAGGTGGAAATCTTCTCCGGTTAATTTCTTCCGTTCAGTCCGTCGAGCTGAGAAGTTTTGTGGAACTCAGTTTCAGAAAAGAAAGCAGTTTCTGGCCTTGAAATGGTTTTTGTTTACTGCGGCACAGCACTTTTGTCTTATCTGTAAAGTCTTCGGAAACCTTGGTATTGATCTTTATATGACTGATCCAGGGCAGGTTCTGATTAAGGCACTGATGTACTTTTCATGCTAAATCGAAGAACCAACTGGTTGGACGTCATTTCAAAACTAAATCAGGGCAAAACGAAGTTCGTTTGGAGTTTGTTTCAGGAGTTTGAAACAGTTCCAGCTACGACTGGTAAACGCCTCTGTACTACCATTGGTCTGTGGTGATGATGTCATATGTGGGCGTGGTTCTGAGGCTCCGCCTTCTCTGAGGTGGAAATCTTCTCCGGTTCATTTCTTCCGTTCAGTCCGTCGAGATCAGACGCGAGTTAAAACATGAACACACTGGAGAGATGCTGAGATTTTAATTCTAATTGAAAATGACACTGTTTTGTCATGTTTAATACTGTAAAGCGGCTTGCTTTAAAGCAATCTATTGTATAAATAAACGTGATGTGAACCAGTTTGCAGAGCTGATGCAAACAAATCCACGTCATTGTGATCAGACGCTTCTTAACTGCTGTTTTCTCACCGCTGTCATTTTTGTTGTGTGTTCATTTTGTTATTGAGAGGAAAACACGCAGCACATTTTTACATATGTAAATCTCAGCCGTGTGGTTCAGTAACAGTATCCCACCGCTCAGGTATTCTGGACTTTATTTTTTACTTTGCAGTGAGGTCTTTAGGGTTCCCCTTTACACACCCTCTCTGTCTGACCTCCATAAGATCCCCGCTCATTACACACACACACACACACACACACACACACACACACACACACACACGTGCCTAATTACCCTCCCTGTTTACTCAGTTGAAACTGGCTTAGGTTACTCTGCATACATAAACATAGCCATAATCGTTTTGTCTATTTTTCACATGTGCAGTTGAGCAGTCAAGCGTGCTTTTTCTAGGAAACCGCTGGTGGTAAATGTGTGTGTGCACGTCTGCGGCTCTCCGTTTGTCCACGAGCGGGGCTGCGCTCATCGGCATTGATATTTCATGTTGCACTTTTCTGATCATCTGTTTCCCATTTGCAGGAACTTTTTTAACCCTTTTCGCAATTTACCGAATGCCACTCTAATGGGCATATTTGTTAAACCTTTTAGCGGCACGTTCATAGTGTTGGCTGGGAATGCCTGATTTGACATGAAGGGCAGATCCTTCACGTAAACCATCAAGATGTGCCCTTCCTGCACCTCCAAGTACATGTTTAACTAGTTGTATGGGCTGTGGGTTTGTCAAACTGTTGTTTTCATGGGAAAGTTTTCTCATTTGATCGCTGGTTTCTCTCAAGGATCCTTCCTTCCTCAAGGGTTACTTCCAGTATATTGTCTCGTTTATCATTACAAGGAAAGGTGTGTGTACAGTATACCTGTACAGTAGTGGCAAAAAGTGATGTCTGGCCTCGGAAAATTAACATCTTTACCCTTTATTCAAAAATAATTTAAAAAGTGTTAAAGATTTGTTCGTGTTAGTTTACAGTCCATCAACAAAAGTAAACAAATGCAAAATAATTATATTTAAAAATAAAAATAAAAATATTAGTAAATGTTGAAAATGACCATTGACAAAAAAAAAAAAAAAAAAAAAAAATTGTTGTTGTTGTTAGTTCACGTAAACTAATGAAACCTTATTGGGATATTTACTGTTTCTGTGATTCTGCTCACTCTCGCACTTCTCCATTCACTCTCTGCTGGACTTCCACGACTCGACTCGGTGTGTCTGCCAGGCATCTTTCATGAGAGTCATTACAGCGCAATGGATTGCAGTCTTTCCCCTCCGTCTCTCGGCCGCTGTAATAACGTCTCATTCATCAAGGCCGTTTAAAGAGAGTTGCCTGTGCGTAAATAAGGGGAGGTCTGGCAGTCAGAAACCTGCTGATGCTCTCAGAGAGATGTGTGTCTTCCTCATCACTGTCTCTCAGAGAGATGTGTGTCTTCCTCATCACTGTCGACTGGAGATAGACACTATGAAAAATACCTGTACGGTGACAATGTGTTCGATTTTGAGGGATACATGCAACTTATAATGTATATTTCATTAAGTTATGTAATGTTAATATACCAAGCCTACTTGAAATACCAAAATATGATGTTTACCTTAAAATATACTGATATCCCCTACACAGAAAAAAAAAAAAATTCATTGAAATTAAATCGTAAGTGGTTGCATTCAATTGATTTTATCTACATTTAAACAAATGCATTGAGTTTAAGTAAAATTAAGTTCAACCTAATGCATTTGTTTAAATGTAGATAAAATCAATTGAATGCAACCACTTACGAGAAAAAAAAATTCAGTGTATATTACATTGTTTAAATTAATAATTTTGTAGCTAACTGTGTGATTTGTAAATGTACATTTCTGAAATGCATAACTTAGACAGTCACCTCTGATAACAGATCACTCTAAATTGTAATGTAGACTCCAGTAAAGCTGCTTTGAAACGATGTGTATTGTGAAAAGCGCTATACAAATAAATGTGAATTGAATTGAATAATGCAGGTGCAATCAGAGTTCACCGTTAGCAGCCTGTCCATGAAACAAAGCCAATATTTGTATATAGATGGTGCAAAATTAATGCACTAAATGTATGTAATAAACATTAAATAACAGAAAATCTAACACAAAAATCTTAATGCACATAATAAGAAAAAAAATATTTAAAATATGCATGTATATTATGTGTCGCACAGGTCCTTCTGGCAATTTTTTACTTTTTTATACAGTGATTACCATTCTACTACCTAACATAACAGTCTACTAATATAATACTCTAATGAGAGTTAGTTTACATGTAGTTACAAATGAATGAGAGTTAGTTGACTTATTTATTACTTATGGTTAGTAGAATGTCTAGTGGACTCTCGAAATAAAGTATGACCCCTTGTTGTAAAGTGTTTCCATTATTTTAAATGGTTTGAGTGTTTTTTTTATTTTTTGTTTTTTTGTCCATAAAATTCCAAATTCTACTCGATTCTACTTAGTTATTTTTCATGCTAAAAAAAAAAAAAAAAAAAACCGTATATATATATATATATATATATTCTCTGAATTCGTATATATATATGAATTCCTTCTCTGCCCCTTGCTTGTCTTATTATTGCCCCCGAGATGGAGTCTCTTGACATTCACACGTGGGCTGACCTTTTTTGGTGCAGTTTCCAATTAAATCCTGACAGGTTCTTGTCTGTACAAAGCGCCCCGAGTTGCCCTCAGCCTGCCGAACTTCACAGAGATACACCACTTCTCAAGTGGAGGTGGCAGAGTGTGTTGTTGGCGACCGGTCTGACTCATCGACTGCGCCGGAAGGACGTTTGCTCCCCGAGATAATTGCATTTCTCTCACCTGTGCCATTTATTTTGCAGGCCTTCAAAAGTGCCACGATGAGCTCATACTGGTGTGCGGGGAAGGGTGATGTCATCGAGAACTGGTGCCGCTGCGACCTGACTGCGCTTGGCAAAGACGGGCTGCCCAACTGCAGTCCCCTGCGCCGGCCCGTGTGAGTAACCCCGACCCGGCGCTGCGTGAGCCTCTTTATGCAGATCTTCATTCATGGATTCATCCTCGACCGACAAATGTGTCTCATCTTCACTGCCAACTTCAAAGGCAATCAGTTCATGACATGCTGAGTCACACACTGAAATATACTCTACTGTTCAAGTGTTGTTGTTTTGGTGACACTTTGTTAAGATTAGTTACATGCACTAAACATTTTAAATAATTCTAAAGCATGTATTAATAGTTAATGTTAATTTCAACATTTGCTGATACATTATTAAAATCAGTAGTTGTGTAATTTAATGCACAATGAACAGTTTATATATAGGCCTATAACTAACGTTAACAAAGATTAATAAAAATGCATCTCATTGTTAGTTAATTCATGCATTTTAATAATGTTTACTAATGGTATCTTATTTTAAAGTGTTTTTACAATAGATTTGTGTTTTTTATATTTTAAAATAGATTTTTAAAATGTTTTTGGAAGAAGTCTCAACAAGGCTGCATTTATTTGATGGGTACAGTAAAAATACAGTAAAAACAAAAATGTGAAATATTGTTTAAATAACTGTTTTCAATGTGGATATATCTTAAAATGTAACTTATTCCTGTGATCAAAGCTGAATTTGCAGCATCATTACTCCAGTCTTCAGTGTCACATGATCCTTCAGAAATCATTCTAATATGCTGATTTGATGCTCAAGAAACATTTATCATTATTATCAATGTTGGAAACAGATGTGCTGCTTCATTTATACAAAAAAAATTAAAATAAATTGTGGATACAGTTTTTTCAAGATTCTTTGATGAGAAGAACAGCACTTATTTCAAATAGAAATATTCTGTAACATTATAGATGTATTTTCTGTCTCCTTTGATCAATTTAATGTATCTTTCCTTAATACAAAAAAGTATTAATTTCGTTAAAAAAAAAAAAAATGCATTTTGTGATCCAGACAATCCGCATTCGTGAATGAAATAAACATATTTTTTTTTTTTTTTTTTACTAACCGGCCCGCAAGATCCAAACTGCTCCATACTAGTTACTTTCAGCACAGATTGAGTTGTCTGAAACGAGGGCAGAAAGGCTGTGCAAGGTCAGAACTCATTCTTAGAGAATTCCCCGAGGTGTGTTAAGTGTCCTGCCTTCCTTTTAAAACTACGTCCATGATGCCTTAAAATGCTGCATCCTCAAACCAGATTCACACTGTACGATTTTGCCCGGGAAATAAGATTTCTCTGATCTTAAACCAATATCTAAAGTCTCTGATCGCCAGTTAGACACGTTCGCCGATTAACGACCATCGCGATCAGATTTGACCTCAGACAAATTTCCGGCAGCGTCAGAAGATTCGGCGCACCGTTTTTAAACACGTCTTGACCGCCGTACAGTCTGACATTAATTACACCTCATCATGATATCATGCAGGGATCATGTTCGTACAGTCTGACAAGCAGCTGTCATGAAGGACTATTATAAATCGTACAGTGTGAACCCGGCTTTAGGCGGCTCGGTGGAACTGAGCCATTCATCAAAATCCTGCGGGAACACTTTATTTTGATGGTCCCTTTTGAACATTCTGTGGACTATAAGTAACTTTGCATCTAAATGTCAACTAACTCTGAGTAGAGTTACTAACATTTTATTGTGATGCTCCTTCAACAGACACTATACTGATTATAAGTAACTATGCAAGTACATGCCAACTAACTCTAACCTGAACCCTACCAGTCTACTAATACTCTACTAACACTCTAATGGGAGTTAGTAGACATGTAGGTGTAACTTTACTTAAAGTCAACAGAATTTGTTCAAGGGATTATCAAAATAAAGTGAAACCAGTCCTTCTGTATTGTCTTCATCTCTCAGACTGAGACTGGCTCCACACCTGGAACCGTCCAGCACGATGGTGGCGCTGGAATGGATCGACGTGGAGCCCCTGATTGGCTACAAGGTTTCAGATTACATCATTCAACACAAGCGAGTAGAGGACCCGTCAGAGGCGGAAATATACACAGGTAAACTCGCAGGTTTATGAACAATATCACAGAGATTCATCAAATCTGCACAATTTTTATTCTGCAAAACACATGAAATACACGGGGAACTACACTACCTGTCAACATTTAATCTAGATGTGTTTAATGCTTTTGAAAGAAGTCTTTTCTGTTCAACAAGGCCTGTCTATTTGGTCAAAAATGCATGTAATATTGTGAAATGTTTTTGCAATTTAAAATACCCGTTTTCGATTGTAATATATTATAAAATGTAATTTATTCTTGTGATAAAAGCTGAATTTTCAGCATCATTACTCCAGTCTTCAGTGTCACATGATCCTTCAGAAATCATTCTAATATGATGATTTGATGCTCAAGAAACAGTTATGATTATTATTAAAGTTGTGCTGCTTCCATAGTTTTTGTGGAACAAATACATTATACATCTTTTTTCAGGATCCGTTGATGAATAGAAAGTTCAATGAACAGAAGTTATTAGAAACGGAAACATTCTGTAACATTATAAATGTCATTTATGATCAATTTAATGCATCCTTGCAGGATAAAAGTATTAATAATTTTAATAAATAATCATATTTTTATTTTATCTGATTTTTTATTGAAACTTTTGAACCGTATTGCAGTTTTCAGAAAAATTACACTTTTGACCGGTAATGTATCAGTGTATTAATGTGAATAATACATTTATTTTCCTGGCATCATGTGTTTTTCTACTCAACCTGACAACCTTTTCCCCCCTAATTTTCATCACTACTTTTGGCCTAATGGACTTTGTCCAATCTTACGAGATGCTTCCAATAATTTCGATGTGAATGAACCGTTCCTATGTCTGTGATCAATTTAGAAATCTAATTTCCCAGTGCTGGGAAATTGCAGTCAGGGTTTTTACAATGATGTTGTTCTCCTCGTATAGCCTGCGGTCGAGTCTGAATACACAACCGATTGTCTTGTTGATCTGGTCAAATCTTGTTAAGCTTCAGTGGCACTACGACTCCAGGGTTACATGACCGGGTGACTAACAGCGTGTGTGACAGTCAGAGCGCAGGTAAAAGGAATCTAATAAAAGAGGTTTAGTCATTCACCAATCAGTCTAGCAGAAGGACGAGTGCTGATGAGTGAAGGCAGGAGATGAAGGAGAGACTGGCAGATTGTGTGACGTCTCTCGCTCTGATCCAGGACAGGATTACACCCTCCAGGAGTCCGAAACTCTGACCGACACTCGCAAAAACCCAAGCATGGTCTCCAGCATCACTATTAAGACACCTAACCCCTATAGGTGTTGCTCTATCGACGAACTAGGAACTCAAATGCGTCTTATCAAGACATTTACATGCGTTTGTAAAAGTAGTACTGATTTTTTTTATATATGAAGACTTCAGATGCAAAAGCCTCTAAGTGCCATCTGAAATTTTCAAGCTTATATGTTTATGTTCAGTCATTTCACTTTAATGGCAATGAATAAAATTACCTATTAATTGTCATTAAAGTGAAATTAATGAACCTAAATATACGAGCTTGATAAAAATATGCTCATTTTTGAAGAAAATTTCAGATGGCACTTAGAGGCTTTTGTATCTGAAATATATATATATATATATATATATATATATATATATATATATATAAATAATATTTATTATTATTATTATTTTTTTTTTGTTTTTTTTTTTGTTTTTTTTTTTTTGCTTTCATAGATAGCTTTATTATTATTCTTTATTTAACCAGAAGAATCACATTGAGATATTGCTATCTCTGACCTGGTCAAGACGGCAGCACATAAAGTTTCACACAAAAAGAATCACAAAATGACAAGACCACAATTTACACATTAAAAATTAATCAAATAAAACAATAAGGAGAAACAATTGCAAGTGTCTTTTAAAACATTGTGCAAGAGACATTTAAAAGTGCTCAAGGTTGGAAGTGCATCTAGATTTAGTACATTTTGCAATTAATTTCAAGCCCAAGGAGCATAAAATGAAAAATGCACATTTACCAGATTCTGACAATACCATTAAAACTTTTAGCCGAATATGAGAACCACCAGATATAGAGTGATAATTAGTTGTATAATAAATTAGAAGATTTGAAATATAGGAGGGTAATTTACCTAAAAGAGCCTTTGCAATAAATAAGTACATATGTATGTAACGTAACTTTAAGTGTATGTAACTTTCTCCTTTGATGTAAAGATAGCCAAGCTAAAGATTCATATAAAATGTGATGATGCGTCCGTGACTCTGCGCCAGAAACAAAGCGTAAACCTGCAAGATACACAGAGTCTACTTTTCTAAGTAGAGATGAAGATGCATGTATAAAGATATTTGAGCAGCTAAACCGTATACTCAACAGTATAAAGCACATACTGTCACAGTCATTTATTACAAAAACTGAACAAAATATGTATAACAAATGATTCCTCTACACATGGGCACATGGGATAGAGCTGTCAATCAATACTTGGGAAAACAAAATAACTTCCATTAATTGTTGCAAATTTAAAAGTAAAGCATTACTTTACTAGTTACTTGAAATTAAAAAAGTAATCGGATTATGTAACTTCCGTTAATGTACTATGTTATATTACTACTAATAATGCATTATACTTAATAGTGACTCTAAAGGCACTTGAACATGCTTTAGTTTTTGATGCCTTGGGAGTGAGAATGGGCTCAAAGTGATGAACAATCAATAAAAATTAAAGAGAATAACAAGCAAACCTCCTTTGGCATCTCAAGAAAATTAAGAAAAATGTGTCTTCAGCCTAGATTTAAATATGTATGTGTCCCTTTCCATTGACCACCAATGCATTATATGCACAGGACGACACTGTAATACAGACAGAGGCAAGCATTGCATTATCCTGTAATAAATGTAAGCATACACTTATGCAAATTATACGTCATCAACAGAGTTTCACTTGAACATGTTTTGCTTCCACACGCCCCAGACCACTAGTGGATTTGGAGAACCACTTTCACACCAAATTAACCAATCTATGAAAGCACCACTCCAGAAAGCTGAAGTGAACAGCCTTTAAGAAAAGCCGGTGATGACAACATGGTTATTTTCTATCCTGTGATTATCGGATGGGGAGCATAATCGAAGGTGAAAGACACGCTAACAAGGGCTCCTTCTGGTTCTGAGATCCAAGCATCTTCTGGATCATGTATCACAAATATCTGAGACAAAAATACACTCTTTGTTCCACAACAAAGGGATCAACTGTTGTGAAATGAAATAAGAGGATTTGTAGAATAATGGAAGATATTTAGAAATATGGAATTTTGCAGTTTAAGGCAGGATGCTTGGGAAAAGAAATTGGGATCAGCGTTGACAGAATATTTGAAAGCTAAACAAATATTAAAGTCAACTTTCTTAATGCACATGTGTTGAGTTGTTGTGCATTGCTTTTCAATGAAAAAAAAGAAGAAATGCAATAACTTTCTTTCCTCTGAAATGACTTTCCCTTTAGGAGGATGTCAACAGTTATTTTTCATCCTCTCACTGAATAATAAATAATGTCATAATGCAAAGAATTAATGTTCCTAAATAAGGCTGCAATTTCTTTATGAAAACGATAATGATGTGTTTGCTTTGATTGCTGAATGCGCTTGGAAGTAAACGCTGCTTACTCGGCTACATGCAAACAAATGATGTCACCTCTGCTTTATGCCATCCTTGCACAGACGTCATGAGAAAGTTGCCAGCTTTGCAGGCTTTACCAGTGTTATGGCGACACACTAGTCTCAAAATAATACCTGCATTCATTTTAAGTTCATAAATGAAGGTTCAGGAGAATCTCATCCTTTGTGGAAATAAAGTCAAATATGTTTACCTCTTTGTGCAGATTATATACTGTAGGCATCTGAAGAGGAAATGGTTTTTGACTGGCTTTTTTGCTTCTTTTTCCATATATGTCCAAATATATAAATATATATATATATATATATATATATATATATATATATATAAGTTTAAAATTGTTTAAATGTCCTCATATTTGACGTGCTTTTTTTTTTTTTTTTTTTTTTTTTTTTTACCTCCTCAAAGTTTCCCAAAGAGTTCAATGGAAATTATCATATGGAGTTAATATTGTGCCATAATTAAAGCAGGGTTCCCGCGGGGTCTTAAAAAGTCTTAAAAAGTCTAAAATTCTGAACTTTAAATTTAAGGCCTTAAAATGTCTTAAAAACGGGCAGATTTTCATCCGTGGTCTTAAGTTTCATTTAGTCAGGTCTAAAAAAGGTCTCGCCAACAGGCCGTTCACATATCGCATCTTTTGCGCGCTCAAGTTCGTTCAAATGCGGGCGCGCGCGCGCTCATAATTGAAGCGACGCACTCGTTTTTTTCCAGGCGCAGCGAGATAAAAGAGCCAACCAATCAGCTTCGCCCCTTTCCATAACAACATTGAAAGCTCACTCAACTGGAAGGATGCGGGTGCACCCAAACACTACGGGGGTTTTTCTCTTCTCCGTAAATAAATCTTGAAGCAGAGCTACAGCAAGCGTTTCTCACCGGTGGAAATCCATTAGCCACTAAAACTTCTTTGTCATTGTGGAGACTGAGAGCGCAGTGCTTGGTTGCATAGCAACGACAGACGCCACGGGAAAATCCGACCGAATTTTACTATTAATAATAAAAGATAAGCTAAAGTGCATTGTAAATGTCAGTAATTTATCTTTTTATAAAAAATGATTTAAAGTCTGAAATATGTGAGGTTTATCTTTTTATAAAAACACTTTTTTGTCTAATCTTTATTTGAACTTGTACATGTTAGTATATAACATGTTGCAAGACACTTTTAAAATCTGGCTATCATTTTTAATGGTATTATTTTAATGTTTATGTAAACAAAAAGTGCATATTGATGCTAATTTTATTTGTTATTTGCTGGTTTTCGACATTGTGTAGTATTAGTACTTTTTGAACAGGATTCTGTGATAACCGTGGTCATTTTTGTCACTATAATCATTGAAATGAAATGTTCATGCCATTTCATCTCTAGTTATGATCAACTAAAATCAACTAATTATGTGTTTTTTACAGTATAATATACATAGTACAATTTTCTATAAAAAAAATTATATTTCTGATTCTGATTCTGACACACGTTGTTGGGTGTGGAAGGTTACTAATGTGATTGTTTTATCTGTAAATTAAATTAATGTTTTTTTCAATTAATTCATTGAAATAAAATGAATTCTTTGATTTGAATTTTTTTTTGGCAATGCATCGTGTAGGTCTTAAATTTCAAACTTTATGGTCTTAAAATGTCTTAAAAAGGTCTTAAATTTGACTTGCTGAAACCTGCAAGAACCCTGTTAAAGGAACCGTATGTAAGAAATGTATTTCAATTAATCATAAAATGGCCCTGATATGTCACTAGACATTAAGAAATCATGTTCATTTCAAATACTTATATCACTGACAACAGTAGTCCGGCCAGGATATTGTCATTTAAAAGTGAAGTTGCAGCCCTCGACTGATGTTGATGTTGTCATGTTGTGTTTTGGCCTGAAGCTCCACCCTCCACCTATCTACCAATCACGAAGTCAGTAGTGTTTCGGCATCCGGGTTGCCAGATCTGCTCTAGTTACCACAGCTGCAGCTACAAACGTGTCGGATAAAAAATGTCTAACGTTACGAAACCTAAAACCTCGTTATGAATCCGAAATATGTCGTGACAAAGTCCGAAATAAAACAAGGATTTGTTTGTCATTGGAAGCTCCTTGTAGCAGCCTACGTTCCTGCTGGATCCTGCAGCCTAACTGGGGAGGGGGAGGGGATACACCGCTCTACAGTAATTTGAAAGTGATTGCAGTACCAGTTTTGGCCACAATCTTACATACGGTTCCTTTAAAGTTTAAACAAACAAATCCAGCATTTTGCAAACAAACTCGATCTGCTTTGCAAAGGAAAACTCGACTCGCAAACAAACAGAAAGCAATGTGCAAGTACAAAGGTCAATTTGAGCGAAAATGCAAATCAGTGCTTCTCCCGGGAAACTAGCGCTAAATTAATCCCCTAGTTTAGCACCATCTACTGTTTTAGAAGAGGAAGTTGCTCAACTGCATTTGTGAGAAAATCGAGCCGAGAGATCTCACAAAAAGCCAAGTGTCACACAATCATAACAGTCAGATATGCATTTGTATGCACTAGATTTGATATTTGTTCAAAGGTTACATGCAATTTGTCGGATGGTTTGCATTTATTTGTGAAATATTATCTAGGCTCATTTATTTATATTTGTAAAACACAATACATATTTGTTACTCCACTGCATTTTCGCTCAAATTGACCTTTGTACTTGCACATTGCTTTCTGTTTGTTTGCGAGTCGAGTTTTCCTTTGCAAAGCAGATCGAGTTTGTTTGCAAAATGCTGGATTTGTTTGTTTAATTATGGCACAATATTAACTCTATATTATTAGCGGAAACATTTCACTTGAGTTTCATGACCTTGGCCAAGTTCCGATCTGCAGTGAACAACCAGTACAGGTCCGAACGCTAGACGCACGCTTAGACTGTAATATGTACAGTATGTTTTGACCACGAGGACTGTGCATTTCACTTAAAAAGTGAAGACAACAATAATATTTCAGCCAAACACCCCCCTTTCTTTTTTTCGGCTCCATAGACGAACACATGTCGTGACATAAAAAAAAAAACTTCACAAGCAACCACTGTGTTCACCTAAGGCAATTGACTCGCTGCCCACGAATATGTTTTGCATTTACTAATTAAACTAAATAAAATGTTTAGCTTTGTGCTGACCAATGCTGGGAAGCCAGAATGTTCTTGTCTTGCCTTCTATAAACAACTTTTATTACATGCTGTTTGCCTCACAATTTTGTACACATAAAATCAGATTCTCGGCAACAATGTGTCACCATGCGTTACCATTAGTTTAAGATCCTGAGCCTGTCTGACACATATTCACACAGCAGGACGAGGAAGGTTTAATGCGTTCGACACCGCAAGCCAATTATAAAGGGTTCAGACAAGACCAGGCTCGCGTTTTGTACTTTTGCTGTCTCTACTTTAATACTTTTTCTTTGAATTGAAAAAAAAAAGGAGGCTATAGAGGAGAAGGAGGGATAGAGTGTTACCTTTAAATTAAAGTCATATTGATCCGTGACTTAGAATAGACGGCGTGATTATTGCTCATTTTGTCTGGTAAATGTTTCCTCATTTTCGGGCAGCAAAGTTGTCTGGTAAATAGTTTTTTATGGTTCTTTTCGTTTGGCTGTTGCAGGGAAACTGTCAGTTTCTTGTGTTTATTTTTGTTCTCAAAGCTTGCTGGTAACTTAGTGTTTGGAGTTGCAAGTAATGCAAGTAAAAGTAGCTGTCCCGAAAGTCAGAATGAATCCATCATGGGCACAGTTAAAACATCAGACAAGCCAAAATCAACTACTCAGTACACCATTAAGGGAGGGAAAAAACACCACATATTCCCTGCGCACAAATGTGCAGTGCAATGGCAACAGATTGACATAATAATATAAATAATAATAATAATTGAATAAGGACACTCTCCAGGATGTAGGAGATATAAATGTGGTGAAATGTCGTCTCAAATACAAGGACACAGTCCTCAAATTGAAAAGAAAATGCGTACTTGGGAATTTTGTCCTGTAATAAATCTCTTCTTAGGTCATGTAATTAACGAACTGGCAAAGCATGTGTCGAACGTCTTAACGTGGAAAATTTGAGCTTCAAAATGCCTATTCTCAGTAGGAAAAGGGTGTTTTCAATTTTGACAAAATTCCAGCATTGCCAGTAACATTTCTATTGTTTAGAAATGTGAATAAAGTGTAAATGTGTTGAAACCCTGTCTTGTTGAATAGATCACTCATCTGACAGTCCCACTATATGGGACTTTCCTCAGGGAACACTGCGATTGGGATATCGTCGTCTTGTAACGTAGGACAACTTTTCAACAAGGCTTCAACTTCTCGCCACATTGAAAGATTTGTTTGAAACCTCTAGATGGCATCCGTTTGCTGAAGCAACGGTAAATGATTTGTTGGCTGTTCTGGAGGAACTAAGTGAGATGTCTTTATTAGCTCTGACCATGTCAAATTTAATGATATCGTAAAGCCACGCCATATTCCCTGTTTAACATAACGGATGTGACCTGAGATGTGTCTCTCTCATCTGATTCCTTCATTTTCTGCAAGATTTGCTAATTTGAAATAGAGCCAACAAGTTTCCAGAAGCATTCAGATGATAACCGAATACAGATACGAACAGATGATGTAATGCATTTGCTTTTTTTTCTTCTAAAGTTGCATTGCTTTTTTGCAGAAATGTTTGAGTTTATATTGAGATCTCTTGTAGTAATATCTGAGCACAGTTTGAGACATTGTTTAGATCTTATGAAACTATAAGTATGAAGACTGCTTCATCTAAAGTCTCCATTTGCTCATTTGTCTTAATCTCACTGCTGTCGACTGAGATATCGGGGAAATCTCATTCCTGAATCGTTTGTGTTAATGATTTTTAGACAGTCGGTTGCTGTAATGAAATCAGGTCAAACTCACATTTTAAGGCAGGATACATTTTACTAACTATAAGTATGTTTGTAACTACATGTCATCTAACTCTCATTACAGTATTAATAGACTGTCTGCTTAATATCCGCTAACACTTTATTTTGTTGGTCCCCCAATAGACATTTTACTAACCCTAACCCTAACCCTAACCCTAAACCAGGAGGGGGATGGGCTGTTGTAATATCCCTTAAAAACCTAACTCTAAACCTAACCCTAACCCTAACCCTAACCCTAACCCTAACCCTAACCTCGTTGGAGAACTGGAGTTTTCTTCCCCTAACCTAACTATAAGTAACTTGGTGACTACAAGTCAACTTATTCTACTAACTTGAACCCTAACACCTAACCATAACCTAGCAATCCCTTACGGAAATTAATCATGGTTTTACTACAAATAAAACCAAAAAAAACATGGTTATTATAGTTAAACCATGGTAACTACAAATTAACCATGTATTTGATACACTAACCATAGTTTAACCATGGTATTTTTGTAAAACTGTGGTTATACAATTTGGTACTCAATCTGCCAAACAACTATGGTTACTACACTTTTACTATAATAAAACCATGGTTGATTTTCGTAAGGGATCTACTGAAAGTTTACTACAGTCTACTAAGGGCCAATCCCAATTCACCCCTTGGCCCTACCCCTTGGCCCTACCCCTCCGTTTTGCGTGTGCACGTGAAGGGGTAGGGCTGTCTCAATTCTCTTTTGGTTGGAGGGGTAGGGGTAAGGGGAAGGGCCAGATAGCCCTTGAAACGAAGATTTTTCGGGACCACACTTTTACTTATTCCTCTGAAGAAGCCACAGCGTGGCGAAACGTCAGGAAAAATAACTTTGTTTTAGATCTTAGCATTCATCCTACTGATTTTAATATGAATTTTATTTATCTTATTCTTTTCTTAAAAAGAATCTAGTTGTTCCTTGCTGGAAAGAAAAGGGTTCTGACACCTTAAATGTATCATTATTTAGTTATACTTGAATCACATCTTTATATTCTGACCTTCTAGTTAGATCCAAGTCTTGAGATTCTAGACAGTCTTGTTATGTGTGGTTTGGAGTGGTTGACACTATTTACTGGTGTGTGTGTGTAGTGCTGACACGTAGAGTAGATGGAGTATCTTACACCTTAAGCACAGTGTGCCTTTTTGATTGCCTAGATTCTCGAGTACTTAGAGGGTATTGGGATTTAATGGTATGACAGGTTAAGTATAGGGTTGATGATCCTTTTTGGAGAAAATTTCAGGCCCCAATTGGACCTGTGGTTGGATTTTAAATTTTAGGCTCTAGCAAGGATCAAATTGAAAATATCAGTGGGGGAATTGTTGGGAGCTTTTTTTCTTATCTCCCTTTTTTCCTTTTCCCCTTTTTCCTTTCTCTTTATTTTTTATTTTGCCCAAACTTGGAGGTTAAAACTGAGAATTCAAATTGAGATTCCAACTACAGTTGCCAATCAGGTGTGCCTTGATTCCTCCTGACTGGAGGTAACATGGTACGTAATAAAACAGCTCAGCCCCGTCGACGGGCTCGTGGAGCTGTCTCTGCCTCTGAACCATCGGAGATTACTGTCCCTGAGAGAACATTAGGTGATAGACTAGAGAAAAAGTATTTTAAATTGCTACAAGCAGTTCATCATGCAGAAATAATAGAGGAGGTACAGAGAACACATACATTTCCAATTGGGATGACTAGGCAAGTTAATAAATTGACCTCTTTTATTAAACCTTCCTCACCCCATGTAGAAACTACGGCTCAGGTTAAACAAAACACCGATATGTGGATGCAAGTTAATATGAACATCCTTAAGGAGCATTATGATTTAGTAATAGCGGAGGGTCTACAGGACCTGCCCTCCTTTGAACCGATCGCTTTGGATAAGGCAATTGCCTACGGAAAAAAGAGGTATAAAAGCCGTCTAACGTCTACATCCGTTTCAACCTTGACAATATTGGTGGATAATAGGGCACAGGACTCAACGGGGTTGATGAATGAAGGGGTTCCTGGCGATCCTGCCCTGTTGGACGAGGAGTGGCCAGAGTTGAGGCCGCCTTCTGGTCCGGTGGGGAATTTGGGCCCCAGACCAGAGCCTAATTTTAACATCGGCATTCATTCTAGGCCTGGTCCTCATCCTTATCCTCAGCCTAATCCCAATCCTAACCCTAACCCTAACCCCAACCTAGATCCCAACTCCAATTCTGATCCAGGGCCGGAGTTGAGGTCATTTTCTGGTGTGGTGGGGAATGGGGGCCCCAGACCAAAACCTAACCCTACCCCCAACTCTGGACCTAGCCCTAACCCCTACCCTTATCCCGAACCTAATCCTAACCCCAACCCCAGTCCCAATCCTAATCCTAACCCTGATCCTAACCCTGATCCTAATCCTGATCCATTGCTGGGGCTGCAATCTTTAAACCTAACTACAGTACGGGATTATACATCTGCCCCTGGAGAGAGCGGGTCCGGCCAGGCTCCTCCTGAAGCAGAATTGCAGAACAGGCTTCAGATTTTTTCAGCTGAAGTACATCCAGCTGTTGCATCATGTAGTAGCCTGAGCTTTCAACCCAATTTTGAACTTAATCTATCAGAGGGTTCCGATATGGGTGATACAAATGGAGGTGAGGAAGATGACTTATCTACCATGAGAGAGGGAAGGGTTCTGCAGTCCAATGTGGCGGTGATTCTTTTAGGGTCACAGCTCCTAGCAGAGGAGGAATTAGAACCTCCTTTGGGAGAAGAAATCTCTTCGAGCCAAGGTAGTGACACGGTTGAGGTTAGAGTACCTCCACTTAGGAAACCCACCCGTCATTGTAACACCTACCAAAAAATGGTTCAGTGGAGAGTAGAGGTCAAACAACCAATTTTAATTTTAGGTGTTTCTAACTTGTCTAGGATTCAGAAAATTGAACATCCCTTGATCCAGATAGACAGCTTTCCTGGAGCCCAGATCCTCCATTTGAAGGAGATTCTGGGGAAATTGGATCCTTCTTTTAGAACTCAAAAAGTCATTCTCTCAATCGGCCTTAATAATTGCCTTAGGAAAAACAAACTAACCGCAGTTTAGACAGCTAATGTCACGAGCCAGAGGTCTTTTCCCGCGGGCGGAGATTTGGGTCCCTCTGATTCAGGTTTCAACACAACTTCCATCAGAAGTACAAACCCTAGTAAGGGAAGTGAACCTCTTCTTGGGGGCTAACTTCAGAACCTTGAGAGGGATTGAGGAAGATCAGTTCCTGGTGAATCAGAGGGATTCGATCCATTGGACGGCTGATACGGCAACGAAAATTCTCAATAATTGGATGTCTCAGTTAAACTTGAAATAGGGGGACCTAGAAATATCATACAGCCCCTTTCAAATATTTTAAATCTTTCACTTACCTTTTCTCTCTCTGAGGTTGAGGGAATGCTGCTGGAGAGAGGACTTTTTTTCATTCCGACACCACTTAGAGTAGATAGGCGGGAGCTTCTCAGAGATCTCCATTTGTACCATAGGAAACTTAAACTTCTGGACCATTTTGGTTATGTCACGGATTTCTCCCAGGAGCCGTTTATCAATTCTTCCCTTTGGGAACCTGAATGGAGTTCTATATCGGAACCCATTAAACAGTTAATCAGACGAGATAGACGAGCCCTGGAGAGGATTTGTGTTTATGGGGTGAGGGAGAATAATTTGTCAATGGAGGAAAGAAATGCACTTGATCGGTTAAAAGCTAACCAGGATATCGTAATAAAACCTGCAGATAAGGGTTCGAAAATTGTGATTATGGACAAGAATCAATATTTGACCGAAGCCCACAGACAATTGAGTAATACAACACATTACTTACCCTTGGCTGGTTCCCTCCAATTGGAGACCCAAGTCTCCAGAGACCTGGACCATTCCGAATCAGGTTCCTGCTGGACGACCGATTGTGTCAGACTGCGGGAGTGAATCATATAGGATTGCGGCCTTTATTGATTATTTCCTGAATCCTTTATCACAAAAACACGCGAGCTATGTCAAGGACACCTTTGACTTTGTAGCAAAGTTGAAACAGATCAAAGTGCCACCTGGGGGGATGCTTTTCACCATTGACATTGATTCCCTTTACACTAATATAGATACTCGACTGGGCTTAAAGGCAGTACGGGAGATTTTTGAGAGGTACCCTGACCCTTCTAGACCAGACGAGGCCCTTCTTACCTTGTTGGAATTGGGCCTTACTCGGAATGATTTTGAATTTGATTCCAAACAGTATCTCCAAATTTCTGGAACAGCAATGGGGAAAAAATTCGCCCCGGCATACGCCGACATATATATGGCAGACTGGGAGACAACGGTGTTCCCTAAATGCCACAAGCTGCCCAGCTTTTATGTCCGATACTTGGATGACATATTTGGTGTCTGGAATGACTCAGAGGTTGAGTTTACAAAATTCATTACGATCTTAAACGAACATCATGCTTCCATCTCAGTGAAATACAATCTACAATGGGAGAAAATTGAGTTCCTGGATACCGAGGTGTATATCGTTAGGGGGGATAGTGGGGAGTGTTCTCTGGGAACGAGGGTTTACTTTAAGCCCACTGATACTCATGCGCTGTTGCATAAGACTAGTTACCATCCGAAACACACCTATAGGGGAATTGTGAAATCACAATTAATAAGGTATAATAGAATTTGCACAGCAGCAGAGGATATTGATTCGGCTAGTAGGACCCTCTTCCAAGCCCTCAGACATCGGGGTTACAGTAGAACCTTCCTCAGAAGTATAAAGGTGGAGGTTCAACAACTTTTTCAACAAGGGTTGAAACCTAGAGAAGAAAACCGTAATAAGCATCTGGTCCCCTTTATTTCGACCTTCTCTTCAGCCTCCCTAGCATTAAACTCGAAGTTAAAAATCAACTTCCAGAGAACTCAGGATCGTTTTGAACCACTTACCTCGTTTAAAAGTATAGCAGCCTTCAGACGGAACAAAAACTTGAAAGATTTATTGGTGCATTCCTCCTTGGGCATTAGACCTAAGAAAGATAAACACAGCGGGTTTCTCAAATGTACAAAATTTATTGAAAATAAATTCACTCACTTGGGTGCACCGATTTCACACGCCCTGGGCTTACGGTCATCCAACCTGGTCTATTGTATCGAGTGTAAGGTCTGCAGCAGATTGTATGTTGGGCAAACCAAGAACACCCTGCTGGAAAGATTAAAACAACATCTATGCTCGGTCAATGGGGCCGGGAGGGCGACGTACCTTTATGAGCATTTTAGACTTCATGGTAGCACCAATTTGTCCATTATGGGGATAGAGGCAGGATCCTGGTGGTCGGACAAACAGAGATGGATGAAGGAGAGACAGTGGATTAAAAAACTGAATACGGTTTATCCCCATGGTCTCAATCAAGTGTATTAGAACTCTTGGAAGGGATCCTTATTGAAATCTCTAGTTTCCCTGGTAAAGGGAGATACACCATCACTTCGATAATATATGATAAAAATTTATAATTTAAATACATTTTTGGTGTATTCCCATATGAATTTTACTGGGAATTAACCTTCCCCATATTGGACTGAGATGAGAGAAAATAATAATATATCTTTGTACTTACCTCCTCCAATTGGGATCGGACGGGTTCCATCATCAACCGATGAAATACCTGGTAACATTCTGACCATCACAGACCTATAAAACAGAAAGATAGAATTAAAATAAATATATACAAGAGTGAAATGAGGTATAATACTTCACCAAAGATGAAGACCTGAAAAAAAGAGAGAAGGGAGAATTAAGAAGACGGGATCGGTAAAAATGCCCAATTGGTTGGATTAGCAGTGAACTGTCAAAAACGATGTGCGAGCCCGTGCCTTCTGGCTCTCGTTAGAGAACTGGAGTTTTCTTCCCCTAACCTAACTATAAGTAACTTGGTGACTACAAGTCAACTTATTCTACTAACTTGAACCCTAACACCTAACCATAACCTAGCAATCCCTTACGGAAATTAATCATGGTTTTACTACAAATAAAACCAAAAAAAACATGGTTATTATAGTTAAACCATGGTAACTACAAATTAACCATGTATTTGATACACTAACCATAGTTTAACCATGGTATTTTTGTAAAACTGTGGTTATACAATTTGGTACTCAATCTGCCAAACAACTATGGTTACTACACTTTTACTATAATAAAACCATGGTTGATTTTCGTAAGGGATCTACTGACAGTTTACTACAGTCTACTAAGGGCCAATCCCAATTCACCCCTTGGCCCTACCCCTTGGCCCTACCCCTCCGTTTTGCGTGTGCACGTGAAGGGGTAGGGCTGTCTCAATTCTCTTTTGGTTGGAGGGGTAGGGGTAAGGGGAAGGGCCAGATAGCCCTTGAAACGAAGATTTTTCGGGACCACACTTCAAACGAAGGGGTATGAGAAATGTACCTGCATACACCGGCTACAGAGGCAACATGACTGCCAATAATCATTTTCTTTATCACATTAAATCTTGTGTTCATATTTACGGTCATGTTCTTCAAAGAAACGGTTGCAACAAAATCGTTAAAGTTCGTTAACAATATGACGCGTGTAAAAAGCAAAAGTTTGAAGCGAAGTGGACGCGCGAATGAGGCAAATTCGCGTCCACCGCGCCGCACTAAACGTCTCATCTGCGCCGCAAGACCTCCAGACGCGCGTAAACGCATTGAAATCACTCGCGCCAGATGCTCTATTCGCGTTTGGTGTGAACGCAGCTTTTAGGCGTTGAAGATATCGTCATATCCGTTTTTTTCTGCAAACTTCAGAAGAAAAATACAAAAAATAGCTGTAACTCACGCAAGACAACAGCTGACGACGGCATCTTGGAAGTTTGTGATAAACATTGGCGCATCTCCTGTGACGTAGGCGCTAGTGACGATGTATAATGACATGAAACGGTGTAGTAGTGGTGTCCCATTTCTTAGGGGAATATTTTCACCCCTACGCCTTGCCACTCTGTTTCAAGGGGCAAGGGGTAAGGGTTAGGGGTAGGCGAAGGGGTATAAAATAGAATTGGGTTTGGGCCTAATACTCTACTGAGAGTTAGTTGACATGTAGTTGCAAAGTTACTTATAGTTAGTAGAATGTCTAAAGTAGACTATCAAAATAAAGTGGAACCTAATATTCTACTAACTATAAGTAACTTTGCAACTACATGTCAACTAACTCTCATTAGAGTATTAGTAGACTTTCTGCTTAATATCTGCAAACACTTTATGTTGATGCTCCTCAACAGATATTCTACTAACTATAAGTAACTTTGCAACTACATTTCAACTAACTATCATTAGAGTATTAATAGACTGTCTGCTTAATATCTGCTAACACTTTATTGTGATGCTCCTCCACAGACATTATACTGACTATAAGTAACTTTGCAACTTATTCCACTAACCCGAAGCCTAATCTATAACAGTCTACCAATACTCTAATGAGAGTTAGTTGACATGTAGTTGCAAAGTTACTTACCGAATGTCTACTTATAGAATGTCAAATCGAAATCAAGTTAAACTACAATGTCTTGCATTGTTTTTTTAGTGGCTGTTCCTGTGACTGTTATTTTGGTGATCGTTGCTATATTTGCTTTTTGATTTGGTGTTTCTGCCCATCAGCTCCAATGATTTCCAACATCTGCTTTTGAAAGCATTGATTCACGAAGGACACGAAGCACATGCAGCATTTGCATAATGTATACTGACGTCACTCTTTTGCTCTTCTTTTAGAAACTTTCACCGCTCAACGATTGCTCTTTCATATTGAAGATCTCAATTCCTTCATTGATATTTTTTTTTTCTTCCTTAATATTCCTTAGGAGAAATACAAGTAGACGCTCTTTGAAATACAGTGAAAGTGAAGCACTACGATATGATCTATGTTTGGCATATCTTCGTGGAAGAAATGGTTGAGTTCATATTGAGATGTTGGGTATTGGACATTGTTGAGATCTCTTCTGAACTTTTACAGTGTCATTGTTACATATGTTACATGCAGTAACTATATTAATAACTATAAATTATGAATAATTACATGCAACTAACTCTAAACCAAGCCAAACCAAACCCTAATACCCTAAATAGTAAGTACATGCAGTTACTCGGTAATTAAGTGTATAATTACAGTGTAACAATGACACCCTAAAATCAAGTGTGACCAAAGAAAACAAGTGAGATCGCTTCATCAAACGTCTCCTTTTGTTCTCTATTTAGTCTCATTGCTGTCGACATCAGACATCTCGTTCCTCAGTCGTTTGTGTTAATGATTGTTGAGATAATTAAGTGTCAGGATACTATAATGTCTTGCATTATGTTTTCAGCGTCTGCTCTTTTGGTCATCATTGCTATATGTGCAGTATTGAACAGCAGCTGCTGAAAGCACTGATATATGAAGGACACTAAGCATGACACGCGTGATGAATTCAGACACATGACGTAACGCACTAGTCTCATATATAGGCTGACGGCTCAGTCACAGTCGCAAGACCACACAGTTTCATCATCGGGGCGAGCTAGCGTTCCTCTTCGACTGGCAGCACGCTTCTTCCAAATCTGCTAATTAACGACGAGAAGGGTGTCAGAGTGTGAGTATCTCTCGCTGTTTCTCGCCATGGACTCGTAAGGGCGGGCGGGGGGGAATGGAGAGAGGAACGACTGAGAGCGAGAGAAAGAGAGAGAGAGGGAACCAGTCGCCACACGCCAATGATGTCATCTCACATCTCCGCTGCTGGAAGACATTCAATCTTTGATTCTCATCTCCATTTCAGCCTCCCGTCACGGCATGTTTCTTATCGGGAATCCGTCACTGTCCGACACCTCCCGCTTTCCCCGTCGAGGGTCGAGCCGATGCTCCGTCGAGGGGCTATCCTTTTGTTTACGTAACAATCTCGGCATCGGCTTTGTCCCCGAGTGCCGATGCTCCTCGATAAGCCAGCTTGTCTGAAGCAAGATTCAATTAAAAGGAGATAAAAGGGTGTCCTTCAGAGATAACGAATTGGAGAGCCTCAGCTGACTTGCTTTGTTTGCTTAATTAAGGATGACCTCATCGCTAAAAATGGCTCCCGCTTCCCCTGGCGTCACGAGCGGGCCATCAGCAGATTGAGTACAGGCAGCAAGCCAAGTCTGGCTTCTTTATTCAGCACACACACACACACACACACACTCGCAAAACACTCACGCTAATATAAAGTTGAGACTCAATTCATTTGGACAAAGTAACAAAGCATAATTCGTGCAGATAGTTAACATGTCATGCACATATATGAACTGCATGCAAACCCATGTAGTTATACAGTCATAACCAATTATTTCAGTGGGTGCAATGCAGGGATATTATAGTCAACTAAAACTATATACAAACTTTGTCACTGAAATAAATTTAAACTTTTTTTCATCTTCATTTAGTTTAAGTTGATTTACTAAAAGACCTACTGAAATAATAATTAATAAAAACATTGATAGGCACATTAAAAGCTAATGCAAATGACAAAACACACACAACACAATTTTTACATTTAAAAAAAATTAAATAGAAAATATGAAAGTAAAAACTTGATTCAAAATATTGATACAGATTATAATGTTATCTCAATGATACTAAAATAACACATGGTGCAATGATGCAAAAATGCATTTTTATTGTCATTTAGTCTATAGTTCAATCCAAGGTTGATGTCATCTTTCAGTTTGATGTCAGATGAAGTCACTGATTGGTCGTTGAGTGCAGGAGAGCTGGTGCCACAACATTAGGACAGACCATGTGACGCCAATTAGCTCATCTGGCATTTAAGTCTAAAAGTGCAAGTTTTCCAAAGGGCAAAGACAGCCGGACCAATTTAATCCGCATAACAACATGGGATTTTCTCTCGTTATCCAGTTGTGTGACATTTTTTTGCTAGAGCAGATGGGGGTGTGGCCTTGGCTAAATCACTCAAATTAAATATTATACGTCCTTATTTCAGTTTGAAATATATTAAAATTAACACATTTTTGTCAGCCTGTCACTCACATGAGATCGACCAATAGCAAACCACAACCATTCAACCCTTCAATAATTTTTTATTTTTTGGGGGGGGGGGCCAGTTCTTCACAATATCAAGATATTGCAAAATGATTAATAAATATGTTGTGTGAGGTAATGCCTGAATTAAGTTGAATTTAAAAAATAATTGTGATTTTAACAGTAAAAGACTGTAAAAATGCTACAGTGAAAAACTGTTAAATGGTTAACAGAAACTTTCCTTACTATATACGGTAAACAACTGTGATAGATCTAATGGTACATTTAATGTAATTTTACTGTAAAATACCGTTAAATTTACAGTTTTTGGAAGTGAAAAAGAACAAGTCATTGTATAATTTACAATGAAAAAAACGTAAATTGACATTCCCACAATTCCATGCCTTACGCTTCACATTTGATGTATTTTTGTTGAAATAACTATGTTTCTTCATAGTTTTCTTAGTTTTTTTCTAATCAGTTATGACAGTAGGGTTTTGTGTTATATTTAATGTCGTTAAATTAATGTTTATTGCATTTTTAAAATTTCATGTGTGTTACCATGATGGTGTTTAGTGTTTGTGTGAATGACACTGTGCTTCAACAACTTCAATTTCTTTTGAAAGAGCTACTTGTGATGAGCTTTAATTCATCATGTGACTCTCATTACTGCTGTGATTGTTGGTTGTCAGTGTATTACTATAGTACAAAACAGATATTAATACTTAAATAGGTCAGTAAATTAGCATTATGTCAGATAATTAAATACGGTTTATTACTGTAAATTTAAGTAAAGTCTGTAAAATCTAAAATGTCACTACCATATTTTTAACGGTAAATTTCTGGCAACCACGGCTGCCGTTTTTTACCGTAAATTGTACAGATTTTTTTTATGTTTTATTTTTTTTTACAGTGTACCACATAGATGGCAGACTTTACGCAGTTAGTAAGCAGTTTACATTTCAAATTCATCTGCCGTTCAGCAATTAGCAAAAATACACCGGATAAACAGTACTTTACCTATTAATTCACACAATCAAGTTGAGAAATTACAGACATTATTACAGAAATTATTATGCTGGCAAATGCATCAAGTTACAGTGTTTTTCTCTACTTTGTTATTACCCTGATGCCAAAAGTTGCTTTCCTCTCTTCTATTCTCAAGGATGAAGTAGGCCATCACATTTATTTTCAAGGTTTCCTCTCATTCTTCTCCAGGGAGTGTTTAATCAATGCTTCTGTATCAAGCACACTGGCTCAGATTCTGTGGTTAGGCCCATTACAGGGACTGTGTCTCTGCTAATAAATTGAATGGACACAGTGATGTCAGATTAGCAAATGGCCTTTTAAAATGCAGAGCTGTGATCAGTCTCTCTCCATCTCTCTTTATACATCACAGTCTCTTGGACATAAAAAGGCCATCATGTACTTTTTTGACTTTGTCTGACTCGTCTCTAATTAGCAGGATGACTAATGGCAGAAACTCCAGCTCTGTATTACCTTTTCAGATACATAGTTTATCAGACTGTTGATTGTACAGTATGCAAAGTTATAATGGTAATAGTAATGATAAAAAAATAAAAATAAAATAAATCATAATTCATTGCATTCGGAAACACATTTATATGACATATATAAGACATTGTCCTTAATGATTTAAACAGTGCGTATATATAATGTGTTAAAATTATGCATACAGGTAATACATATATGGATATGCATATGCATTATTTATGAATTGCATTATGCATACAGTAAATACATATTTGTATATGCATATGAGTTATTTATTAATTGCATTATGCATGCATACAGTGCATATGTTCATACAAATTATTCTATGAATCTAATCTAGATGAAAAATAAGTATACTAATTTCCCCATTCTCCATCGTTTGTGTTTTGGTTCTTGTTCTAAACTTTGCACGCAATGGCAGATATTGTCTTCTTCTATCCTTCCAAAACGAATGTCCTGTAAATGACACGACTCAGTCCTGCCACCTGACACCTTGTAGAGTATAGAAAAGCAATTGTAAAAAAAAAAGAAGGATACCCATTTTGGCACACGGAGGGATAATCACTGAAACATGCATATCCGGTCACGTGAACAGATTGTCAGATCTGTGCACTAGCGCAGGTTAAAATCTCACACTTTAATAGTATTTTATAGCAACTAACTTAAAGGGATACTTCACCTCTGGAAAGATGAATGTGTATTTAAAATGGGTCATTTATGTAGAAGAAATGTGAAATTATTTTTGAATTTGGAGCTTTCTAGACTGAGAAAAGCCAGAAAATTTATTTTTGGCTTATGTGGATGAA
Source organism: Leuciscus idus (assembly GCA_021554675.1). Lineage (NCBI taxonomy): Eukaryota > Metazoa > Chordata > Actinopteri > Cypriniformes > Leuciscidae > Leuciscus > Leuciscus idus. The sequence continues at coordinate 2,594,235 of CM038624.1, forward strand.
AGACAACAACTCCCAGAATGCACTTGCTTTGCTGCCCTAGGAGGCCACTCCCAAGCCACGCCTACCGGTAAGAGCGCGCAGTTAAACAACAAGGCTAGGCTACTAGTGAGTCTCCGTGACGAGTCTGCCCGGGATTTCGAGATCGCCCAAAATGTCCGGGATTCGGCTTTTGCGTTCTACAGTCGCCATTCATCATGTTTACTGTGGCGAGCAGGACGAGGCTGAGGGGTGCGGGAGAACGGCGAGCAGGACGAGGCTGAGGGGTGCGGGAGAACGATGAGAGGCCGGTGGCGTGATTACTGATGAGCGACACCTGTGAGACGCACCGGTCTCGTATCTCTCATGGAGGAGCGGGAATCTTCTTAGCAATGTTAAAACGCACATCAACCGATCACTTGTTTAGCGTTCATGTAAACACTACATTCAGATTCACCAATCGGAATGAATTCAGTTAGATTGAAACAAAGGTGTGCATGTAAACAATGAATGGCGACTGCAGAAAGCAAAAGCCGAATCCCGGACATTTTGGACGATCTCGACGGCCGGACATGTCCGGGAAAAAGAGGATGGTAACCCCTAATACTCAGCTTTCTCCACAGAACAAGAGCCTGTTAGCTTAGCTTCCAAAGAAAGATGGCTGACACTATTGGCGCTTTTCCATTACCAGTACCAGCTCGACTCGACTCGACTCGACTCGGCTCGGCTCGGCTCGCTTTTCGCTCCGTTTTCCATTGCAGATAGTACCTCCACAATAGTACCTGGTCGTCATAGCGACGCCGCAGGAAACTGCCGTGACTTAATCTTTTACGCGAGACACACCCGCTACCCACACACACAGGACAATGGAGGAAATCGAGTGTATGCTGTTTTTGGATGTTTTTGTTTTTGCTATTTTTTATTCAGGATACTCCGTCTGGCGCGTGCAATGATGACGCAGTGAATAGTGACGATTCTCTCTGACCAATCAGCAGTCTGCTGTGTTTCCACGTCACATTTTAGTATCGCCTCAGCTCGCTTAGAACCTCGCCGGAGGTGGTACGAAAAAAAGAACCTGGAAGCAGGTACAGGTACAACTTTTACACAGTGGAAAACCAAACAGAGTCGAGTCGAGTCGAGCTGGTACTGTGTAGTGGAAAAGCGCCATATGTGTACATTCTGTGAGTGAGATCCCTCTATGGGCGGGCTGAACACATGCGGGACAGCTCCTACTACTGGCTGTAGTCTCTCGCCTCTGGCCAAAAAATCCTCAGATGACGCAAAATGACGATTTTTGCATCATCGGAGGATTTTTTTTCCAGACAAAAATAAATCTCTCGTCTCATGAGGGTAGTATTCGAAAATACTACAGGTTTTCTACTAATACAAAGCTTAATGCTAAATCCTGAAGTATCCCTTTAATAAAACAGGCTGTGTGACAATGATTACCTATATCCGTGTGCAAGTTTGAGGGACTTTATTTACATGAAATACACACACCTCTTCAGCTACTGTCACGTGTCAGTGATTGTGCCGTAGGTTGCCGACCCCTTGTTTAATGTAGCCTAAAGTATGAGCAGAATGTGGTGTATTTTAATGATAACACAATAAATATGTGTCGTTTCCATTGCACTGTGAACTCTTCTGAACTTGCACTGATCTCAGGTTAGCGTAAACCCAGCAAATGTGTGTGGACATTAATGAGACAGAGAGCATTGCTTCAGGAGACGAAAGAAAGGCATCGTTGAGAACAAACGACCTGTGCTTTGCACTCCCAGCTATTGTTTTAGTCCTAACAGAAACATATGAGGCACTCGGATCCACTTTGATGCAAGTGCCCTCACTAGTGTTTTATCTGGATTTGTGTTTGCACTATAGCGATTCAACCGAATAGAAATGTGAATTTTAGCTTGTCCGCAATAATTATGCAGTTCTTTTTTTGGCATTGAACCATATGATTACGACTGCAGTTTGGTTTTTACTTTTATTAGATTGGAGGCACATGCCATGGCCAACACATGATAAATTTGTATCTATATTAAGTTTGGGGCGAATTGATGGCTAATTTAAATGAATTTGTAAAATCCTATTAATTCATTTTCATACAAACCAAGCCCGTCTGATGGTTCGGTTTAGAGACGGAGCTTCATGTTTTGTTTTGTTTTCTAACAAATGTACATTTCCGTATGCATTTCCTTTTTAAAAATAGTTGCATTTTCTCATGAGATCGGGCTGACATGGCAGAATAATTGTGTATTATGTTGGCACAGATAACACTGCAAAGCTTTTGCAACAGGAGGGAGATGCATGAGTCCAGATGCTTTAAATGACTTGAATAACTCCCATCATGGGATGGAGCGGATGAATGAGAAAAATGCTTATTTCCAGCCTCTCTCCTTCAGTTCAGCATGATTTGCTTCATCCCTGCTAACTCGAGCAAGAGGTCACCTAACATCTGCGACAGGGTTTTAATCACTGTGTTAACTCAACATCACGCAGTGTTTCTCCAGTAATAGAATGTCTCCGCTAATCTCAACCGGCTGTTCGCGGTTCCTGTTTATATCGACAGACCCGTCTGATAGGTACCAGGCACTTAACAGAGTCCTGGGAAGATCGCAGGTACTCCCGCGCAAACTCGGATGCCTCGGAAAGACCTCACATGCTGTAATAGGGCAGGTCATGCATTTCTGTATCTTCTTTTTTAAATCCAAGCTGACTGAGGTTGGCACTGCCATTGCACACAAAGCGTGTGTAACCTATGTTGCAATCATTGTTTTGTTAGGATACACCCAACAAAAATGTCAAACTGTAATTCCTCAACTGAAAGAGTCAAATGTAAATCACATTTCTTCTCTCAAGACTCTCAATTATTTTGGCACAGAGTGAAAATAAGTAAGTAATACTGAAAGCGCAATGCTTTGAGTAAGTTCACATACCCTTGTGTTGGGATGTGTTGAGCATCAATGACTGCTTGTTACACACTCAGGAGTCCCTCAGTTGGGTGGAACCATTGTGGTTGAGAACTCAAATGTCTAGTGAATGCAAAACAACCAAATCATTTTTTTTTTTTTTTTCGGAGACTTATTTGCCGACAAACTATGACAAAAGACTACAAATATCATTGATTTGCAAGAGGCAACTCATGGTTAGATTGGATACCAAGACAGAATAATTTGTGTAAATACAGTTCTATCATGATTTTCACCATGGTAATGGATATGACAGTGTTAATGTATTTGGTCTTGGCGGAATAGATCTGCTGGTTTGCTGTTGTTGTAGATTATTGCAGCTGGTGCAGAGCAAGTATGTGGATTTGCTACTGCCAACATATGCAGATCATTTTCTGTGAGTATGTAAACAGAGTTTGTACTGCTGCTGCACAAAAAGCATATATATCAATTGCCTATAGCAGATCTATGCAGGTGGAGCTGGGGAAGGTGGAGGGTTTAAGACGGACTCTGAAAGCGCGCTGCAAACTGCTATAGTGAATGTTAACTGTGCATGTTGAGCAACAAGCTCATTGGGTGCAGATGCAACATTAACTAATCAGCTTCTGACAAGTAGTTAACGGTGTAAATATCATCAGCATCAGCCTGCGCCATCTAGAGTTTCATGACAGAACTGTGCGTTTATTATTTTGTCATGTGCAAATATCATCCCTATTATAAACACGTTAAGCACTAATAAAGTATATCTTTTTTTTGTAGTTGCAGTTCAACATTTAAACATGCAAGCTGTAATATTAGTTGGGTTTATGCAATGTCAGAATTATAGAACTTTGTTTTCTGAGCTATATCTGTTGTTATTTAATGTGATTTACAAAGCCTACACATATATCTTCGGTGATTTTCAGTTGTGAACTGATGCTGCCATGCGATTGAGTTGCAACTCAATTCATTTGACCAAGTAATAATGAAAGCTAAAAACTAAAAAAACTAAAAATTGTGAGATATAAACTGGGAATGGCAAGAAATAAATTCTGTATTGTGAAGATTTAAACGTGAAATTCTGAAGGGAAAAAAGTCTAAAATGTGAGACTTTAACCCGAAATTTCAATATACAAACTCGGAAGTGCAATTTTTTTTTAGTTTTGTTATACATGTAATTGTAAAAAAAAAAAAAAAAAAAAAAAAACACATTTTGAAATAAACCTTGTATCTCCAAAACCTCTACTTTTCAGGAAATTGAAAACCACTGTATTTGTTAGTTTTTGACCGGCGAATTTCAGAGAGTTATGGACACACATGTGTTGTCCATCACTAAAACAGCCGTATCTGAGGCAGAAAATGCATCACATTAATCTTTCATCAACTTACAGGTTATGAAGTTTATTGTAGCTATGTGAGTCATACTCAATGCTATGTGCATTATTTATTTATTTTTATCAACACTTGAATGTGGGTAAATTATAATAAAAAAGCAACATTTTGAGCAAAAGGCTGAGAAAATCGTGTTTTGTCAAAGACTACATCCAGATCGGATTCAGAATGATGATCAAAGCACAGATGGAGTAGATCGAGTCCATCAACACTCCTAAAGCTTCACAGTCCTGTAGCTCGTCCTGGGTCGACCTTTCATTCAGTTACATTAGGCAGTTTTGATTTATATGCTAATTAATGTTAATGATTGTGCTATTTTCACATTTGCATATGATAACATATGCTATCACTTGTTTCTGCCTCTTCTTCACTTGTCTTTAGATCAGGAGATTCAGTCCTCTTTCAGACGATGCGTAATAGCGCCCCCTACCAAATAACAGTGAAAACACTGAAGCCTGGGAAAGAGTTAATACTTTTCAGTGGATAAATATTTGCAAAACCCACAGACAGACATACATGATTTATGAAAAATATATAAATGACGAAATATGAGGATACGAGCAGGGTTCGAATTACGGGGGGTATTGAGGGGGTTGGACCCCACTAGATGAGACTTGGACCCTCCCAAAAGGGATGAAAATAATAGTTTGGGGGGTACTGAAAAAAATGTAATAAAAGATAATGTTAGCCTAGCTAGTCTATCTGTATTTAGGCGCGAGATAGGTCTTCACTCCTGTCCCGAACAACATACAGTGACACGCGATTTCTTCACTCCCAAACACACACCACTACAGCAAGTGAAACAATTATTAAAAGATCGTTATGAATTTTAATGTTTGACGTTAACACACGAATCAACGCGATTCATTTCAAAACATTGACGCGAGGGAAGTCACTTACACACAACCTACTTAAACTTGAAATTAATTTAATTTAATTATGATGAGTAAGAGACAAGGGACAGTGGCAGACATCAGGCTCTTTTTTTTTTTTTTTTTTTTTTTGTAAAAGAACAATAAATAGGACATATAACAATTAGAGACATGTAATTAAGGAATGAGTGCTGATATATGTAACAAAATGTTAAAGGCGATTTATCATTTTGTGCAATTTCATTCTTAATGTCTTAACAAGAGTGTATGTGTGTATGGGCCCTATTTTAACGATCTGAAACGCAAGTATCAAGCGCGAAACGCAAGTAACTTTGTGGGCGGGTCTCGGGCGCTGTTGCTATTATACCGGAGGGATAAATGACTCTTGAGCCTGACGTAGCTACATTACTCATAGGTGTGGTTTGGGCGTAACGTGAAATAAACCAATCAGAGCGTCATCTCACATTTCCTTTAAGAGCAGGAGCGCTTGTTTTTTTTGTTTTTTTTTCCAGGCGCACGCCAGGAGCGGGTCACAGCCGAGGAGACCGACGTTCTCGTCAGGGCCGTAAAACACAGAGAAGGGACATTGGGGATGGAGAAACACACCCAAATTTACTTCGGTTAAACAGGCGTATAAAAATTGGGGTAAATGAAATGTGTAAGCTAGATTTATGCCTATTTTTTCACATCTTCATGGACACCACAATGATTTCCCTCATGTGGTAATATTTTTCCTTGTAATTATGTATGGTTTTCTAAAAATGAGAGCTGCTGTGTCTGTGTGTAGATGAGAGAAGCAAAGTGTATGTGCGTTGTACACACGCTACATTATGGCCAAGCATGCGCCCTTAAAATAGCATCTGAATAACGCGTCACTGACTTTAGACTAGGTTTCTCCTGGTCTGTGGCGGAATTGTTTTCTTAAACTGCAAAATAGCACCAGGGAACCTTTGCGCCAGAACACACCTCCTCTTTTCGCTGAACCGTCCCCGGGAGCGCAAATGCATTTCCTAATTTACCGACGTGCGTCTGTGGAGGGAAAAGTCGGGTGCAAAATAGGAATGATACATGCATCGGTGTACAAAGTCAGTTGCGCTGGGTGCAAGATAGGACCCTATGTATGCATGTAAGTATGTATGTATGTGTGTATGTGTGTATGTATATGTGTATATATGTGTGTATATGGATATATGTATGTTCATCCATATTGCTTTATGTATTAGGTTGTTTTTGTATGTTTGTTTATTTGTTTACCCATTGGTTTCCTTTCGTATTTCTGCACTAATATTCAGGGAATTTTGCATATAGATTAGTGGTTCTCATGTGTGTAATCCTATATAAAATGGAGAGTGACGTCACCAGTCGAAATAGCTGTACCTAAGTATAATCGAACACTGGATACGAGGTTTCAGCGACAATCTTTATTGTATTTGTCTGATATTTGCTTTTTCAACACACACACACACACACACACACACACACATTGACTTCAATGGGCTAGTTGCACATGGCCGCCATTTTGGATTCGGATCAGCGAGTGTGTGCTTAGACACTTCCGGTTTCGCATTACGCCCGGTGTAGGGAGCCAGAGAAAGCTGAAATGTATCTTTTATAGTTGTTTATAGAATCAATTATCACTTAAAATACTACTAAGATCCATATACTATCACACGAGCCAATGGCAATTAAATGCACAGATGCATAGCCAGATTAATGAATGAAATACAACTGTTCACGAACAGAAGATTGTATTTGACTCATGCTGCATATGCAGTGACAATTATGCCTACTGTAAATATAGAGTTACAACTACGATTAGAGTTGTTTGCATAAAATGCACCGTGAACATTCACACGTTTGCCCTGTGATAGGCTACAATTTATCTCCATTAATGCTATTTTCTCAATTCTGCGCATATATTTTTACTTACTTACATCAATTGCACGATCAATATTATCATCACATATTTTACATTTAAATGTTTTACTGTAGGTACCACAAACAATTTAATATAGGTAAGTTTGTGTATATTTTACACATAGTACAATACTGTATATGCTGCTTATAAACACACAGATTATTATTATTATTTATGGAACAGATCTTTACTCATCTCACTTGCACAAAATAAATGCAGTAGAAAGCATAGAAACGCACAGGTGAAATACACTGAAAATTATATGCATTTAAAAATTTGGTCGGGTTGAAGTCCTCCCTCCGGATCTTCTGCATCCACTCAGCCCGTACCGCAGCGTCAACGGGGAATGCATGAATGCTGACTTCTTTTAACGTGACATAACGGCACACAACAATGAAGTGCCGAGGCTGTCACCCTCTGAAAGGCAAGTCACCTCTCTTGAATCCTAAAAACACTCATTGTGATAAAAAATATCTCTGTGGTAATGGAACTCGGTCGCTGTTGTCTCTCGCTCTCGCTGTCAGATCACCGTAAGTTTCCGTGCACGGAGCGAATTGTAGCCTATCACAGGGCAAACGTGTGAATGTTCATGTTATGCAAACAACTCTAATCGTAGTTGTAACTCTATATTTACAGTAGGCATAATTGTCATTGCGTATGCATATGCAGCATGAGTCAAATACAATCTTCTGTTCGTGAACAGTTGTATTTCATTCATTAATCTGACTATGCATCCGTGCATTTAATTGCCATTGGCTTGTGTGATAGTAATATGGATCTTAGTAGTATTTTAAGTGATAATTGATTCTATAAACAACTATAAAAGATAAATTTCGGCTTTCTCCGGCTCCCTGCACCGGGCGTAATGCGAAACCGGAAGTGTCTAAGCACACACTCGCTGATCCGAATCCAAAATGGCGGCCACGTGCAACTAGCCCATGGGGCTGCTTTCAACAGTTTTTTTCAGTGCTTCGAAACTAGACGGTCATTGGATAAATGCTGCGATTATGTCCCGCCCACGGACGCTCAGCTTCTCTAGGGGTGAATGAGGAGTGGGCTGGCCTGGACTCCGGGCTTCTGCGTGATGATTGGAGGGTCTGTCGAAAGGCTTTTGATTGACAGCGATTTCATACAATAAAAAGTCGCTGATGTTGAAGCTGTTCGGCTCAGTCCCATCGCGGATTTCTCAAAGACAAACTGCTGCAACCTATTTCTTGCTAGCCAATTTTCATAATACATTTCACACAATTATACATTTATACATTTATTATATTATTACTTATTATATATTTTTTTAAATATTATTATTAGTAATAATTCAAAAATAATTATTAAAATAATTAAAAAAACATCAAGCATTATTATTATACTTTATTATATTATTATTTATACCTTTATTATATTATTACATTCATTTTTCACAGAGCATTTTCTTGAAAAGGAACGTAGAATTTACGTATAAATAAATGAATAATTTTTATGATGTAGGCCGAAAATGAGCTTCCCCTCTTCGAAAGACCAGCAGCCGCAACTGCCACATACACACATATATACACATATATACACATATATACACATATATACACACATACATACAGTACATACTTACATGCATTCATACACACATACATATACAGTACATCTCTTCTGATCGTGTCTGTTGCTGTAGTCACTTCACAACTGATGTCTTCTTGCAGTCTTGATTCTGACTCAACAAAGCTGAAGTGCATTAACCTCTGACCTGATTTGCTTGATTCCTTCACTAGTTTATCTCACACTTTGTGTTCTCCTTGTGTTAACACACTGGAAGCAGCTGTTGCTGACACAGCACTGATTCATTCAGACACCTCAGATATAGCATGTGTAGCGGTGTACTCGCAGTTCTCGCAGCCTGGTGATAAAGTTATGCCTCCTCTGCTGTAATGAATGAAAGCAGACGCTCGCATGGACATGGTGTTCCTGCCTGCCGAACCCCTGGCAAGCAGAGCGTGTTCACCAACAGGGGTTAGCTGAGGTAATGTCTGTCCTGCCAGGCTGTACTCGAGCACAGCTGGGGTATCGGTTTGGCTATGAATACAGAGAGGAAGATGCACATGCTCGGTGCTCATATGTGGAGCACACAAAGACCTGGAAAAGATCACATCAGAAGGTCAGATGTGTCTCTGCTGGCTTGCAGGGCCCGAATTGTTGCATGAGGTTCAATACTGCACCACAAAATCCTTATGTGGAGTGTGTCAGTCTCAAACATGTGTATGTAAATATACTGTAACGGACGGAAAATATGTAGTGTAACACTGTACACTTTTTTTCATATTCTATTGTGTTAAAGGAGAGTGGTGACAATGCTGATCAACAGCTGTTTAGATTTATCTTAGACTATTTACATGGTTGTCTAAAACCGTGTTGATAATTGCAGTTTCTTGCGCTTTCAATTATCACTTAGACTAAAAATGTACCTATGCAAGTATTTCACTGCAGATTCCAGGAGAAATTAACACTAGAGGCAGTAAAACACCAACAACTTTTGCTCCTTTTCACACAAATCATGAATACATGGGCAGATCATCGGTTAATAAAGACTTATTTTCGTGTTACAAGCTCAAAAACACTTTTATCATAGTGCATGATTTGCAAACTAATATATTTTAATGTTTGCATCAGATAATCAGCTCCATATGTCTGTCTTTTATGTACTACTTATGTAGTAAACTTGCTCTGAAGCTCACCTGGTACAGCACTGCACTCCTGATGTGAAGCGCTCAAGCTAAAACTGCTTGGTAACATCAGCAAATGTGTTTGTTTTTTTTATCACGTTTGCTTTTGAACATGATTCGTTTTTAATCCGTTTACTATATGGACATCCAAGCAACAACCCAGAGCACCCTAGCAACACCTTAGCAACCACATAGCAACATCATGACGGTGAGTTTTGGATGGGTTTATCGTCATGAACTCTTTCCCCGCCACTGTTATATGGTAGGGGAAGCAAAAACAAGCGATGCCAGCATTACTTATGCATGTTGTAGTCTTTGGGGGAAAATTGTGATTTTCTTGAATTTCTTGTAAAAATAAATAAAAAATAAAATAAAATAATAATAATAATAATAAAATATATAATATATATAATTCCTTTTTTACAAGAAATTAAAGTCTATAATTAAATAATTAAAATTATAAATCTCATTTTTATATTAATATTTTTTTTTTTATTACAAAACCTATAATAGTATATTAATGACAATAAAGAACACTGGGAAGCTCTACAAATCTAGTATTTTTGTATTGTCTGAGCAGCCTCAAGCATAACCTTATAAACATACAAATTTAATACAACGCATTAGGGTTTTTATTTGATTGTTATTTATTTATTTAAGTTAAAAAGTGCATTTTACAATGTTTAATTGCAGTTTGATTCCATGACATAATTTTTAAGAATATAAAATAAACACCTTTTAAAACTGCATGTTAAAAATGTAAAAGTGCTTGAGCAAGCGCAAACAAGGCTTTAATGTGCATGCAACTAGGGAAATAAAATGTGTTCATTTTACAAATGAAAACACAAATCATATGATACTACTACAGTACACTCAGTCCAACTCTAATCCTGGCAGGAATTGTTCTCTAAATCTAGCAGAACTACACTGGACATGTTCTCATATTTGATTCAGAAAAGAGAGAAAAAAAAAAAAACAACAACACAAAAGCGTGGTCTTTGTTCAAGAGCAGCCGGCTCTGTCTTCAGGCTCTTAAATTGTATAAACACGAGCTGTTATGATTTTACCGTATGTGTGGCCCTGGCCTGAATTATATGGAGACTTGGGAAGAATTTATGGAACATATCTGCAGTTATGTTCCGTTTGTTTGAACCCGTGCACCCAGAAGAGGCCACCTGTTTTACGTTAAACGTTAATTGTACCGAAAGCATTGCGTTGCGACGCCATTCACACAAGCCGGAGCTTCTCCCCAGCATGGGCCGAGATTAGCTAAGTGTATAAAAATAGAATCTAATTCAAAATATTAACAAAAACTATAATACGGTAGTATATAAATCATACAAAAAAAAAAAAAAAAACGGTAACACTTTACAATAAGGTTCATTAGTTAACATTATTTAACTACCTTAGTTAATAGCATGAACTAAGAATGAACAATATCATTCTACAGCATTTAATAATATTAATTTCAACATTTACTAATATGTTATTTAAATCAAAGGTTGTTGTTAGCATTAGTTAATGCACTGTGAACTAACATGAACAGCTGGATAACATTAACAAAGATTAATAAATACTGTAACTTATTTACTGTTAGTAAATACGTTAACTAATTGTAAAGTGTTACCAAAATAACACTACAAATCTCTTCCATTTATTATCACCGCCTTGCATGCATTTTAAAATCAGGCTTAATATGAACTCAAGCCAGCCAGGGGACACCATGTGAGACCTGTTCAGTTTGTTTCCTCGCACTATTAGCAGTGACAAGAGGTCAAGAAGTGCTTAAGATTGACTATCTATATTACGCCGCCTGGCCCTCGGTCCATTTCCCTCACATTGACACAAATATGCGAGGAATGCTCGAGCGGAGCCAGATTTCGCAGGCCCCCTGACAGCTTCAAGTCGAGAGAATGTGCAAAAGAGAAGGGAAAGTGGAGGCTTTGATAGGTACGACAGGGAGAAAACTCGGTTTGATGTTTGATGTTTCTGCATGAGGTTTGGCTGGAAACGCTATCTTTGTATGTTTTGATAATCAGAATAAATCAATGGGCCAGTCCGTGACTGGGAATCAGGAAAGCGGCCACCCGTGGGCTGTTTCGGGGGTTTGCTAGTAATTATCACATACTCCGACAATCCTAAAGGGGGAAAACAGTAAAAAAGAAGTCAACAAGCCTCCGAAAGGAAATCCATGCCCACGTCCCAAACGATCAGCCACATCTGCTTTCGTACTCACGACCCGGACAAATTACTGTAGAACTGAAACGCTCGTGCTATATCTGACACGACTTGTATTTACACAGTGGAACGATTACCGTTCAGACTGAGAATCCGCGAGGAGATCTGACATTGAGTTTTTCCTGAACCGTGGAATCTCAATGTAAATCTCAGGTCTTCGATGCACGTGTTCGGCATGTAAACCTCTCTGCCGCTACTCTTCCGTTCACTGCACACAGCTCTCACGGATCCCACGGGCTCGTGTGCGTGGACATCAAACTTGCATGGCTTGCATGTTGCTGGATGCGATGTGGGCAGGTATCAGGAGGTTTGACACAGGCCGTCCTCCATATGGTGCCAACCGAAAATACCTGGCGTTCTAAAATACTTATGTTACCTAACTTGACGATCTTGTGACTTCATGCATGGCAATGTCCCACTGAAGTATTACTAGCTGTCATCCGGCTAGTAAAATGGCCCAAACTACATGGTCTTTAAGGAATATTTCACCCTTAAATGAAAATAAAGTCATAATTTACTCACCCTGGTGTTGTTCTAACGCCATAAGGCCTTATTTCTTTATCATACACTCTCAGAAAATAAAGTACATAATTGTACCTTTAGGGGTACAATGGCTTGTCACTGGGGCTGTACCATAAGCTGTTGAACGAACTTGATTAAATTAAGGAAAACTTTTCCACGAAAATTAATTACATTTTTCCCCAAAAATCTAATTTGTTGGAAATGATTTGTTGTAATCTTGTTGTATGAACTTAAATTCATTTAGTCGTTCCTGCTAGATAAAGTTTTGTCAGGTTAACTACAATTAATCTTTGCCCTGCCTAAAATCACCAACATTATAATTTTAGCTAATTTGACTCTACAGTTACTTCCAATGATAGTCACTAGTGTTCATCCATCCATCCATCTTCTTCCGCTTATCCGGGGCCGGGGGGGCAGCAGTCTAAGCAGAGATGCCCAGACTTCCCTCTCCTTAGACACTTCCTCCAGCTCTTCCGGGGGGACACCGAGGCGTTCCCAGGCCAGCCGGGAGACATAGTCTCTCCAGTGTCCTAGGTCTTCCCCAGGGTCTCCTCCCACTAGTGTTCAATTTAATTAAAACATCTTTTTTACATAGTAAAATTGAATATTACTTATGCAAGTCTGCGAGTGAGGTTTAATGCATGTATAGTGTATACTGAGTGCCCACAGCCCTAAACTAAACACAGTCGCCACTCTTCTGCATAATGGTAACCACAAAATTCAAAAACATTACAGAAAGTCCTCCAAATTTCTAACATAACTGAATATTAAACACTAGCAACATCTTTCCATGTACAGAAAAACACATAAAATAACACTTAATCCCTAAATTTACCCTCCTAATGCAGTCCCTTGCAAAGCATGCTGGGAACTACAGATCCACTGCCCAGTTAGTTGTCAAAAAAAAAAAATTATTCGTGTAGTTTTCACACACATTAATTAAGTAAACTTCAGTTTTAAATATATTATGTTGATTGAACACAATTAAATTAAGTTGTGACAAAATATTAAACAATCGTGTTACTTTTGCTTATTTTAATTAATTGAATTTAACAAGAGGCAAAAATAAATTGTTTGAGTGAGGGTACAATATTGTACCTTAACCTTTAAAAGAAACGGTACATATATGTACCTTTTAATGCTTTTTGACCCTCAAAAAGGTACATATGCATGTGAGGTCCAATAATAAGCCCTGTGGGGTACGTTAGTGTAGATTGTGGGGGACAGAAATGGACTCTTACTGTACCCCTGTTTCTGACAGTGGACCACTCAAGAAAATGATGTCATTCTAAAAAAGATGCAAAAGTATCACAGAATGATTTCATGTGACAAGTGTCGTATATTGCAAGTGTTCTGGAGGTATATGATAGGGTTTGGTGAAAAACAAACCAAAATTTTGCATTATTGAAGGAAAATCCTGACTTCTGGTCTTCTGTGCGCGTTCATGAGACTTTATTAGCACACAAGTTGTGAGAAATCAAGAATAATAAAAACACAACATGAAATATAATCCATGTACCTTCTTCTCTGAGGTGAATATATCCGTTGTGTTCATCGCAACAAGAAGTTATGGCATTCACATCTTGTCATCTAACAACCGGAGTTCTGGTCCGGGGACATCCAACTTTTTGGGGATTTCAAGGCGTTGTATTCCATGTCAGAAGTACATGTTATTTATTCATATTACTCAGTACTTCAATTTTTAATCACACTGTAACAAGGACACCTTAACATAAAGTGTTCCCCTCTTTTGCATGTAATGTTTAGCATAGCCTACATGCAGGACAACATTAAGGATTATATGGAATTAATGAATAATCAACCAGTTTATCAATTATCAAAATAATCTTTGCTTCCAGAGAACATTTTGAAATGTGTTTATGTACGAGTGCTCCAGATTATTCCTCGTTTCAATGATCTCAACTAGCTTTGTTTTTTTTTTAAGGCATGTAGTCTAAAATTTTGCAACATGTTTTGTGCTTTGTGTTTAGTTTTTTCCCTTGTGATGTTAGATAAGTTCCTACAGCCCTACAGCAGTCTATATTTTCCTGTCGTTACGACCTCCCTCGACCTTTTGCTGGAATATTTCCTATGCTTTGTTTTGATGGTCGGCTTCAAGCGAAGCGTAGGAGAAACATTGTATCATGTTGAACATGAGCGGCGTGGGCCTCCTGGACGAGAGGAAACTATGCATGAATTTCAGGGCATTCCATCACTGGGATTATTCAACACGGATCTTTTGCGGTCGTGTGTGGAGTTGCCATGCCATTGTTTTCCATTTCATGAATGTCAAGTTTGCAAATTATACAGAACATGGGGGCCACAAACTGAAAGCAATGGGTTTTGAGACCTTATAAAAAGACGTCTTGGCTTGGGCTCTCTTGAGGTGTTGGAATGTGAGCGGGAAGCTTCCCTTATATACAATGTGCTTTTCTGGGAAAATGGCTAAATCATTCGTTCGTTCAGTCCCCCTTTTCTAGACCTTCCCTCCGTTGCCCATTTTTTACGGTTCCCTTGGGACGCACAACCCAGACACGTTCTGCCGTTTTGATATGTATTTTGGAACGTGTTAAAAACTGATGTGAGCCCACGACGCATGTTCGTCTAGCTCCAGAGTTGCTAAAACTGGAGGTGTCAAATGTTGTTTTTACTGCTTGCTCTTTTCTTGTCAGCTTTGCCTCTGAGGTCGTGCTGGAAACTGGGTTTAGCAACTGCCTGTGTATTATTTTCCTGAAAGCTGACTTGAATGTTTTCTGGAAACTGCTATTTGCAGGATAATGTCATGCACTACTTGCATGTGTTTTGTTTTCAGGTCTAATGTATGCAATGCTTTGATTTCCTGCAGGATTATAGGGACAGTTAATCAAAAAATTAGCATGCATCGTGATTTTTTATTTACTGATTTTCAAAAACGTAGGCAAATGTTTGGGGAGAATATTCACAATATTCATAAATTAAAATTAAAACAGAAAATATAAACTAATGCAAAAATTAATAAAAAACGATAATAGTATATCAATGATACTACAATAACACGGGTCACAGTTCTCGGCAGGCTTAAACTTGCCATGGTAACGGCACACTAAGAAAAATAAAGGTCTTATTAAGACAATTTGACAAATTATATATTTTTCACCCATATCAGTGATATCAGTGATAATTGTGTTTTTGTTCAGAACGATGATCAAAACACAGATGGAGAAGATCGAGTCCATCAACACTCCTAAATCATCACAGTCCTATCGCTCGTCCTGGGTCGACATTTCATTTAGTAATATTAAGCGGTTTTGATGTTTAATGTTTAATGATGGCATTATTTTACATGTGCATAAGCAATGATTCTAACGCTTGTTTCTGCGGCTTCTTCACTTGTTTTTGGATTGTGGTAATTACGTTGTGGTAACAGGTCTCCAGATACGTTAGAGTGAGTGCTGAATTGTCATTTTTGGATGAACTAGTCCTATATTAAGGTGAATGTCCCTCTGTGTCCCCCAGGAGAGGTTCTAAGCCTCATGGACGATCTTTTCTCGGGTCTGGGCTCCTCGTGTGTGGTAGCAGGACGGCGAAGCGGAGAACATCCTCACAGCATCATCTACTCTCTCGTCTTCAAGTGCCTGGAGCCCGACAGCCTTTATAGGTAAGAGCCACAGCAAGCAACTAAGATTGAAAAAGTCCTCTAGCTCTTCATTTCAATGAGAACTTCTTATACTTTGTCTTGGCGGTGTAAAACTGTGTTTTTAAAGGATTAGTTCACCTCAAAATGAAAACTTCCTGATAATTTACTCACCCCAATGCCATCCAAGATGTTCATGTCTTTCTTTCTTCAGTGGAAAAGAAATGAAGTTTTTTGAGGAAAACATTTCAGGATTTTTCGGCCTTCCCTACCTTTCTGAACCGGAGTACACAGACAAATAACTTAGATAGATGACGTGACGCGTGACCTTTCCAACGTGATTACGTAATGCCTTGCAACATTTGATGTTCGCAGACCAGCACAAGATGAACAATTGTGGTTAAAAAGTATATCAATTTTAATTTTAATTACATTTTTATTTTATTTTTGAAAATGACCAATCTTTTCGCTAGATAAGACCCTATTCCTCAGCTCTTAGATTAAAAAGTTTGTTGAGACAAACTTTTGAGTTGGCTTGAGAAAGTTTGGACCAGAAAGTTTGAAGTTTAAAGTAGTTTGAAGATTAATTTAGTTTAAAGTAGTTTAAAGTTTTCTAAGTTCTAAATTCAATAAATAAAAAATGGATTCATTTTTAATTAAATTAGCAGAGCCCTTTGAATTGTTATGTTTTTTTTTAGAAAATGACCGATCGTTTCGCTAGATAAGACCCTATACCTCAGCTGGGATCGTGTAGAGCCCTTTGAAGCACTTCAGAGCCCTTTGAAACTGCATTGATTTGGACTTTGGTTGCCATTGAAGTCCATTGTGTGGAGAAAAATCCTGAAATGTTTTCCTCAAAAAACTTAATTTCTTTTCCACTGAAGAAAGAAAGACATGAACATCTTGGATGGCATTGGGGTGAGTAAATTATCAGGAAATTTTCATTTTGAGGTGAACTAATCCTTTAAGGACAACATGCAGCAAAGTAACATTCTTTAGCCATGATCATATTTGAGGGCTACATTTTATTTTGATGGTCCACTTTAGACATTCTACTGACTATAAACCTGAACTCGTATCGAACCATGACCCCCAAACAGAGGTACGTACCGAACTGTGACTTCTGTGTTGTGTTACACCCCTACTTTATTTTGATACTCCCCAGCAGATATTATGCTAACTATAAGTAACTTTGCAACTACATGTCATCTAACTCTCATTAGAGTATTAGTGGACTAGTAGACTGTTAGGTTAGGGTTCGGGTTAGTAGAATAAGTTGACATGTAGTTGTGAAGTTACTTATAGTCAGTAGAATATCTGTTGGGGTGCCTCAAAATAAAGTAGGGGTGAAATCCCCAATGCTAGGCTTCTTTTCATTTATTTTCTTCCATGAGGAGACGGCGAGTGAAGAGGCTAATAGGCTAATGGCAAGCTCTTGCGTGCATCTGAACTTTAGTTTTGGATTGGTGCACAAATCATCTCTTCTACTTCGGTTAGCAAACAGCGTTGCATTACCGCGCGCCCCCTTCTGGACTGGAGTGTGGATCACCTGTGACTGACTGTATTCATCGTCTGATTGTCCGTACCGCGACAGTTCGGGATGAATACATGTACCGTTACACCGTTATTAAGCAGACAGTCTAATACTCCAATGACTGCTAGTTGTAGTTGCAAAGTTACTTGTAGTTAGAAGAATGTCTGAAGTGGACCATTGAAATAAAGTGTTACCAAATTGAGTTGTGTAATTTTTATATACTGCCTGAAATCATGTTGATCCATGCGATTGTAGTGACCGTGATGCATTATAGCAAGATAAAAGATTGTTGCAGAGTTGATTACTATAGAGATGATGGAATAGGGCTGATGGGATCATATTTCTTGGTTGTTGTATTAATAATGTAGTAGTAATTTTTACCAACTGTAGTTTTAACCCACTCATAATACTTACCGATGTCTCTGCTGATGTCACTCACTGGAGGACAGAACTGGCTTTTGTTAATTAAAATGATTTTATAAAGAATAGTGATATTGAGGACAACTGATTACAGATTAAAACAATATTACAAAAGAAAACCTGTTTGGTTTTAAAGAGTTTGATTAGTAAAATAAAAAATATTAATAATGTAAATTATTAATATTGAAATGTGGACATGTCATTGAGTGCAGCTAAAAAAAAAATGTTAGCAATCAGCACAAATGTGATATATTCAGTCTGGTTTCTTTGGAAGGACACATCCTTCCAACACCGACTTAATGGTCCAAAGACCTCCGGCAAGTAAATTGATGTGGTTTGGATTTTGTAATCTAAGTTTGCTAAGTGTGGTATTTCTGTAAGTTGTGTTTATAGAGCTCTTTTTGATCCAGACAGGTAATAAAATGGCCTTTTCTGTGTTGATTAGGTATTTCGTGACAAGACGTATCAGAACATGGTTTATTTATGAACAGGATTAAAGTCATCAATGTGAAATTTAACTGTGTCACTTTCGTATAGACTTTATATTGAGGGGGTTAAAGAACTTTGTACCTTTTAGTTCTTTCATAATGTTGTGTGATTTTCCATCTTATTGCCACCTTGGTTCCTCACCAATCTTTCCCAGGCCTTTGGTTTTCATTTCAATCGTTTACCCAGAAATGAGCATTTTGTCATCATTTACTCTCCCTCAACAATAGATATACATGTGTTTTCATCATGTCAGCTCTTTTCCGTACTACAAAGTGGATGGTGTCTTAAAACCAAGCTCCAAAAATCATGAAAAAACCCCCAAAAACTTTAAAGTCTCATAAAAATGTAACTTGTGCACTTGGTTTCTGAAGCCATACGTTTATGTTACATTTACATTTATTCATTTAGCAGATGCTTTTATCCAATTAAAGTTAAAATTTTAAATGAAAGAATCAATACCGTAACCTGAAGTGCAGTAAAAAAAAAAAAAATGTATAAATGAGAAAATATGCCTTCCGTCTTGACGTGTCTTTGGCTAACCATCTAGATTAAATTGCACAAATCTATGGCTTGCAAAGTGCATGCAATTTTGTCAGCATTCTGTTTGATGCTAAGAAGAATTTGGTATTTAGTCGTCACTAATCAGTCTAACAAACAGACAAGCTCTCAAAACAGCTTAAGTTTGAAAAATTGCTAAACAATCAACCTAAATGAGCAGCGTAGCATAGTTGACTCATGGGAGAAGGTTAGTGGTGAAACTCTGAGAACAGACCCTGAAATCATGATTCTTTAAAGGTCAGAATAAATCATGGCCACTGACACAGCGAAGCATGATAAACCTGGTATGACCCATACCATGGCGTGAATTATGAGATGCCTGAATTATGCATATGCTCTCCAAGGTTCAGGGTCCAAATCTCTGTTTAGCTTGCTCGTTGTAAGGTCAAAACAATTCATAAACTATATATGAAGTACATCTATCTTCTGTCCTCATCTCCTCAACCACGTTTGATTGGTGTTCTGGTATATCTCACAAGAAGAGTTGAAAACAAACCCTTCAAGCTGAAGGAAATATCTGTTGTTTTAGCTACTAATGTGTTTGATGCCTGGAAGGCAAGCCATTACGAGAACACTGACTACAAGATCTTTAAATGCTTCCATTAAACCTGATTTCTGTTTTCCTAAGTAGCTGATGTTAAGATTAGCATACAAATGCATTTTACTTCCAAAAGTATTTTCTTAAATGTGTCTGTGCTTCAGAATAGCCACGTTTGACCAACAAGATCAGCCCAGATGCATATGTTCAACCCCAAAACAAACTCCTAAAAGCCCTCTATGCAATGATTTAGCCCTCTATGCAATGTCCTCTAGCAATGATTTAGCAGAGCTTCACTGTGAAAATATCATCTCTGAGTTCATTATTTTTGGTGGAAAACACATAATAAAAGCTGTAAGGTATCACTGAAAAGCTTCCACAGTGATTTTCAGTCAAATTTAAAATTTGACACTATCGGATGAGAACGATATTTAAAATGAATTGAGCTCATAAATGAAGCTAACTTTGCTCCGTCGACGCTGTTATTGAACTGAACTGAATCAACATTGGACTAAATTGAGCTGAATAATCACTGTGAGCTGCTTTACAACTGCTTGAAATTCCTGTTTATTGCTGTTCAGCTGCTTTGAAACAATCTGAATTGTATAAAGCGCTATAGAAATAAATGCAACCTGACTTGGCACACCAGCGTCTGTAATTGTCGTGACATCTTGTTTGTTCTCGAGATTAAAGTCGAGTTTTGCTGAAGTCTACGGGAAACCGCTATCCATCTATCTTACGTGCCTTTGAAAATATCTCAACGGTGTCTCAATCTGAGCTCAGATTTGCCAAAAGCAACTAATTTAACGGCTGAACTATAGGTGCCAGAAATCAAAACAGCCATGAGCTGAGAAAAGCCAAACATACAGGAGTAACCAGAGAATGGTGAAACTGAAGTGAGAAAAAGACAGATGTAGAGTGTGTCAGCCGGGCAGAAGAAGAGAGAGAGAGAGAGAGAACGAGAGAGAGAGAGAGGGATCGTTCCTGAGGGGCGAAGGGGAATGTGTTTTGACATTCCCAGCGATGAGCCAGACCACTTCGCCTTTGTTCTCCTGGGTGATCTTTATCACTGCCAATTGTTCGCAGAGTTCCTCAGACTTGGATTTAAATGGCATGTGACATCCAGAGAGAGAAGCAAAGATAAGAAACATGAATAAAACTAAAGCATCAAAAAATGGCGTTTGAACGTCTAAAGAGCTGCACACCATTTAGAAACACTCTTACAGATAAAGGTTCTTTATTCACATCGAAGGTTCCAAAAATAACCTTTTACATCAATTTCCATTGAACAAAAGTTTCTTTATAGTGGAAAATGGTTCTTTAAGGCCCGTTCACTGCTATAACGATAACTATATTATACCGTCCACACCAGCGCACGCTAACACTCAGTTTATTATACGTTTGTGCTGCAGTTTTTTCACCTGCTGCTTTAAATGATGATTGGTGGATGGATTCTAAAGGATAAAATATGTATTCTGATTGGCTCTTTTATCGTTTTGAAAGTGGTTCCAATTATATCGTTCCTTTGTTTTGTTATCGTTATAGTTGTGGTGTGGACTTCCCTATTCTCATAAAAATTAGGATGATTATTAAAACTGTATATTTATCTTTATATATATACAGGCCTTTGGACTATTTACTCTTTCCCCGGCATTGACGAAAATTTCCGGCTTTCTGTGTTTTCACGGTTATACGGTAGGGGGCGCTATTACGCATCTTCTGAAAGAGTACAGAATCTCCTAATCAAAAAAAGAAGCAGAAACAAGCAATATCATTTGTAATCATATGCATGTGTAAAATAACGCGATAATCAACATTTAACAGCATATAAACATTTTCAGTTCACTTACTTAAAAAAAAAAAAGAGTAAACCCTTTGCCTTAAAATTAAGTAACTAAGCTTAAAGGGTAACTCTCACCAAAATGCAACCTAGGGTCTTTTTGTTAATCTAACCGAGGCAAACTTTCATTTAAAAGCATAATTAGAACGCCACAAAGTCCACCGGCATTTTGACAGTCAAAAATAGCCGATCTCCGAATGTGAATGAACTGACTCTGAATTTTAGTATTGCTTCTTATATGAGGATCCCTTTTCAAATACAAGGTCAATATTGATTTTCACTAAAGACAAAACAACAAACTATCCGTGTATTTATATGGAACTAAGCTTTAGGAGCTTTCCATCTTTACTCTCCTCCCTGTTACGTTGCATTCGGAGATCGACTATTTTTGACTGTCAGAATGCCGGCGGACACACAGCTACAGTGAGTTGATCAAAATCTTTCTTTTTAGTAAACTCTGTGTACACAAACAATGTTCTCAATGCTGGAGTTCATGTGTAGAGCCTCTGGTGACACTTCCAGCACAGTTTCATGTTGTGTCGAGCCTTCTTAGTGTTTTAAAAATAGCCATTTTTGATGCTATCATAGTCGTGGCCCAGGCACTCCCATTCACAAGGCAATTTGACCGAAAACGAAAATACGGTCAAACTTTAAAGTGGCGTTTCCATTCTAATTATGCTTTTAAACGAAAGTTTGTCTCGGGTAGATTAACAAAAAGAACCTAGGTTGCATTTTGGCGAGAGTTACCCTTTAATGCTTAATTGAACAAATTAAGTTATGTGAACTTGACAATTCCACATTACTTAAATTTTTCAATTAAGCATCATGTTTATTTACTTAATCATTTTAAGGTAACGGGTTTACAAATATTTTTTTAAGTTAAGTCAACCGATCACTTTTTACAGTGTAATGTTACTGAATGAAAGGTCGACCCAGGACGAGCTACAGGACTGTGAAGCTTTAGGAGTGTTGATGGACTCGATCTACTCCATCTGTGTTTTGATCATCGTTCTGAATCCGATCTGGTTGTAGTCTTTGACAAAACACGATTTTCTCAGCTTTTTGCTCAAAATGTTGCTTTTTTAATGAAACTGGACCCACATTCAAGTGTTTATAAAAAAAGAATGCATGAAGCTATAAACATTTTTTTTTTTTTTTTTTAAAGAAAAGGGTCTGTTCTTTCTTTTGATATATTGCATGTTCAGATTCATATAACAAAATATTCTGGGGGCCATGAAAATATTGTGAAAATGACCAAAAATGCAACTTGGTTTTTGAAAAATGGTTCTTTTGGTTCTTTGGGAAACCAAAAACGGTTCTTCTGTCATTGCTTCATAACCTTCTTTTGGAGCCTTTATTTTTAAGAGCGTACGGTAAAGTGAGAGCTAATTTGGAGTAGCTTACGTAAGCACAAAAAGTACCTTTGGCAGTTTTGCAACACCTTAAACAACCCAAAACAGCAACTAGTCTAGAGTTCCCCTTCTGAAGTCCTTAAACCAATCTACAAATTGTCTGATAAAAAAAATAAAAATAAAATAAAATATAAAAATAAAATAAAAACACTCCAATAGTCAACCACGCAACCACATAATTCAAACAATGTGATTGTTGAGCCAGTGTTGTTCTGATGAGATTGGCAGCGGATGGTGTCTGGCCTGCATTTGGAGTGATGTCTTTTGGTGAGGTTTAGGAAAGGAATGCCACTCTCATTCGATGAATAACAAGATCAGGCAAACTATGCAAGCCATGTATAAACAGACCGTATTACAAACAAAACAATCAGCTAGTGGTTATTGAAATATGGATTTCCAAACAAAGGAAGAGTCAAAGTGTCGAAACCTTGCCGTGTAAAGAAAATTCTCCTTTGGAAGCAGGGAAAAGACATCTCTGGCTTCCTCCCATTGTCTTATGCATAGTCAGAAAGCATATCGATTTCATTGGATTCATCAGTGATGAATGTGATACAACAAAGCTGGAATGAACAAATGTCTGCAACCGGCGTCTCGGGTTGGATGCATGTGATGTTGGTTTATGGTATGACTGCATTTCTGGTAATGAAGGAATTTCAATAAAAAAAAAATGTGTTTTGCAATTGAATCTGATGCTGGCACATTGCATATAAACGTGGAGAGTCTACCTAATCTTCTTAATGTATGTTTACAGTGCACTTGACTTACGGTACAGTACCAAGATTTGGAGCCATGCTGAGGTTATGAGTCAGCAACATTTAACAGCCTTTATTATTTAAGAATATAGGCAATGCTAAAGGGTGCTGGTTTTTGTTGCAACTGTAGCTGGGACTATATTCACAATACAGAATGATATGATGCAATATAAAATGATGATACAAGCAGTCCTCCGAATATGTATTTAAAGTGTTGTCAAGCACATATATTAGAGTTGCAATGATTCAAGCACATGTGTAAGCATTCAAAGGCAATTAAAGAGGCCATATTATGCCCTTTCACAAAGCATTGGTTTTGGCTCTACTAGAACAGGGTTTCAAGCTTGAATGTTCATAATTTTCCTCATATTCTCCATTGTTGCGGCTCCTCTCTTCCCAGTCTGTCAGTAACGCTCTGTTTAGTTCCTGTCTCTATGAAGCCCCGCCTTCTGAAAAGCACACTGTGCTCTGATTGATCGGCTGGATTCAGTGTGTTGTGATTGGTTGAGCGCTTCGAGTGTGTTTGGGAAATGTCCCGCCCCTTACCATAACCGCCAGTTTAACACACTACTAACTAACTCAACCAGGCCCCGCCCCTTTATTCAGCGTATGAATATTTAAATGAGGAATATTGTGACGTGTTCGTTCCCGGAAGAAACTCAAGACTACAATGGAGGCGTTTCAGGAGTTCAGAAACACTGACACTGATATAGAGAAGAACTCCCGCTGGAGGGACTTGTAACTTTGCAGAGTATTTTCATGCTCAAACAACAACATTACACACTAAAGAAAGATGAACATGGAAAAAAAGCATAATAGGTCTTAATATTTTAATATCTTTAAGATATTTAAATATTGGTTGATATTGATATGTTAAGAGATTTAAATATTGGTTGGTTTTGTTCCATGAAGAGATTTAAATATTGGTTGGTTTTGTAAAAAACAAGAGCAAGCGATTGTCAAACAAAACAGAACAAAAATACTTCTTTTTTTTTTTTACTTTCTCAGGTGAAAAGTCTGACACACACGCCAAATAGCATCTAAGTGTTATTCACACTTGTAGTGCCAAAAATAAAAAAAAATAAAAAAATATTTGTCTTGCACAATAAATATTGGCTAAAAATAATAACTAGACATAGTCAGATAAACGAGTCCGCATCGGTGACCTCAGTGACCCGCGTGTCATTATCCCGGAGTCAGGGCTGGGAGTGCAGGTTGTGCTGGGTGGTCTGGGAAAACGCTGAGCTGCAGCTTAAATGTGTTTTTTATTTGCCAAACGGAACTCCGTCATTAGAGGAAGTGGGAGTCCCATTTAAGCTGCTATTAGCCGTAATGACTGTTTTTTTTTTTTGCTCGTTTTTTTTTTTTTTTTTTGCTCGTCATGCACGCAATTTCCTAACGTAACAGAATCCATTGGAATCCCAGCCTGCGTGCTTTTAGTGGTCTGTGGCTCTTAAACAAGAACTGCAGAAAACACTCGTTCAGGGACACCTTTCGGTTTTAATGATTTTGTCGTAAGATTCCGTGTTTATGTTGCCGAAGCCCAAAGTTATTTGGCTTACTTTGCTCTATTTGTTTATTGGTGTAAATGTTCCATGTAAATGTCTCAGTTACATGGAGCTTAAAAACAGAGATTAGGAAACACACTGAAACAGTCTTTTCCTCACGTCCTCTCTTCTAGGTTCACTCTTTATGCGGTGGACAGTCGTGGTAGTCGTTCGGACGCGAGTTTTGTGACCGTCCGCACGTCTTGTCCGATGGTGGATGACAGCAAAGCTGAAGGTAATAATAATAATAATAATAATAATACTCAAAATCGATATCAAAGTCAAAATAGGATTACAGAAAGTTCACTCAAAGAAAAGGAAAAGTAGGACTTACCATGAAAGTCATAAAGGGTTACGCTTTATTTGGTAACACTTTATTTTACAGTGTCCTTGTTACATATGTAACATACACTTAGCATAGTAATAACAGTAAATTATGCATAATTACATGCAACTAACCCTCAACCAAACCCCTAACTCTGCCCTAACCCTATAGTAAGAACATGTAGTTAAATAATATTACTCTGTACATAGATGTATAATTAGTGTAACACTTTATTTTAAGGTTTCCGTGTTACAGTGTAATTACACATTTAAGTACTGAGTAATAATAACATGTACTTACTTACTATAGGGTTAGGATCAGGGTTTGGCTAAGGGTTATTTGCATGTAATTATGCATAATTTATTGTTATTACTCCAGTAACTACATGTAACAATGACACTGTATAATAAACTGTTACCTCATAAAGTGATGATGTGTTAAGAAACAATTAAAGCATGTTAGGAAATCTCATATTTAGTTCTGATTCTCTTGTGAAAATGAAGTGTGTTTAATTGCATTGAATGTGCATACTTGATTACTGAAAGTATAATAGAAAGTGTACTTAAAGAGATTACACTTTCATGACACCTTCGTAACACACTTAAGTACACTTTTAAAAAGTGCACTTTGTAATAATGTCAAAGTTCGGTCATCGTGTTTTAGTAATCATTTGTAGTGCTTTAAACAAGTACACTTAAACACTGAAGCACATGTAAAGTACTTGATTATAAATGTAACCGTAGATAATGCATTTGAAGTTCATTTAAAAGACGACAAAAATAATTATGATTTTACTAAGTCCTACTTACAGTAAGTGGGTCAAAAACACTAAAGTTCAACTGCATTTAATAAAAAAAATTAAGCTAATACTATTACATTTAATTGAAATTAAAAACATTGCATTCAATTTGCACTTAAATATATTCTCTCAAAATATATTACTAATAAGTACAAGATTTCACAAGATTTCACAAAACACAGGCAGAATTTCATTTGTCACCAAAGATGAAAGAACAGAAGATTTTCTTAGAATGTTTCTTTGAATACTATGGAAGTTTGTTTCTGCAATGGAATAAAAAACTACAAAAGGTAATTACGAAAAAAATTAAAAAATTCGCAAATTTTCAGGAAAAAAAAGCCAGCTCACAATTCTGACATTTTCTCAGAATTTCGAGTTTATTTCTCACAATTCTGACTTTATAACTCGCAACTGCGCTTTTATATCTTGCAATTCTGCGAAAAAAGTCAGAATTGCAAAATAAAAATGTGCAATTACCTTTATTATTATGTTTCTTCAGTGGAGACAAGCTTCCGTATAATAGAGACATTTCAGTTTTTGGATGTCAGACTTTCTCTCTCCTCAAACAGAGATCGCAGATAAAGTGTATAACCTGTATAACGGCTACACCAGTGGCAAGGAGCAGCAGACGGCCTACAACACCCTGATGGAGATCTCCCCACCGCTGCTGTACCGCGTGCAGCATCACTACAACTCACACTACGAGAAGTTTGGAGACTTTGTGTGGAGAAGTGAGGATGAACTTGGACCCAGGTGAGGAAGAGTCATTCTCTGCATCTCACACTCTTTGCTCAATCTAATCTGTTTTAATCAGATCTTTATGACAAGAGACAATAGTACACTTTTCAATAGAAAAAAAATTTAAAACAAAAAATGTATATATGGCATAGTAATCAGATATGTGTCTGATAGACTCAGTGTACTTCAGGCTGTTCTCGCTGTGATCTGAGTGACAAAACCAGATCACATTCAGCTACAGTGTGAACGCAGCCTTTGTGGCTTTTAACCATTAGTGGATCATATTAATATTGATGACCCTTATAAAACCAAAGTCCACTATTATACTTTAAAAGAATATACTAAAGTGAATATACGAAGTCTTCGGATGCTTAATTGCATGTTAACTGCAATTGCATAAAAAGGTTATAGCCTACTTTATTTGGTAACACTTTATTTTACAGTGTCCTTGTTATTATGTTACATGTACTTACCATAGTAATAACAATAAATGATGTATAATTGCATGCAACTAACCCTCAACCAAATCCTAATCCTACCCTAACCCTATAGTAAGTAAATGTAGTTGCTTAATATTACTTAGTACTTAAATATATAATTACAGTGTAACAGTGACACCTTTAAAAAAAGTGTAACCCTTTATTTTAAGGTGTCCATGTTACAGTGTAATTATGCATTTAAGTATTGTGTAATAATAATTATCATGGACTTACTATAGGGTTAGGGTAGGATCAGGGTTTGGTTGAGGGTTAGTTGCATGTAATTACGCACAATTTATAGTTATTACTACAGTAACGTGTAACAAGGACACTGTAATATAAAGTATTACATATATGTATTATGTTTTAATTTATATTACATGTATTTAGCTGAACTTTAGAGTTCTTGTTTCATCCACTTAAGTGCTTTATATATTTGAAATATATAGTGCATTGCCGAAAGTACAAGCTTGTATACACTTCAATGTAATTTCTAATTAAACTTACAGTATATGTCATGTATTCATATATATTCGTATACTCTTGCACCCAAGTTGCAATTTAGTGAATTTAAAATATATGAATTTTAAATGTAATATCAAACAACACACTACAGTTAAAAATATAATCAAGTGCTTGTTAGTTAACACATCAGAATAAGTGTGCCTCTTTAAAATATGATGCTTTAAAACACACTTTTTTAAAAGTGTACTTAAGTGTCATAGTCATGAAAGTGTGCTCTCACTACACTTAAGTGGCCTTTTATTTAATTAATATATTTCATGCATGTAATATACTTTTAAAATTTGAAGTAAACTACAAGTGCACATTCAATACACTTAAGTGCACTTATTCACAAGGGGAACTACACCTGTATGAACTGATTTCATACTGTAAAATGACGGTAACACTTTATCTTACAGTTTCCTTGTTACATATGTTGCATATACTTACCATAGTAATAACAGTAAATTATGCATAATTACATGCAACTAACCCTCAACCAAATCCTAATCCTACCCTAACCCTATAGTAAGTACATGTAGTTAAGTAATATTATTCAGTACTAAAATAGATAACTACACTGTAACAATGACACCTTAAAATAAAGTGTAACCTAAATTACTTTTGGGTCATGTTTTTGATTGAAGAAATTCTCAAATGACTTAGAACAATGAAGTTAGTTCTGATTGAAGAGGCTACTTGAGTGTTGTTTGAGAATTTGTAGGTTTTTATGGAACAGCCTGTATATTTTTAAGCAAAACACGAAGAGGAAGTGTGCAGTCCCTCACACGGGCCCCTGGTTTGAGGCCATCCGAAGGTTGCCATCCTAAACTCTCTGTGAATGTTTGTGTAATCTGTTCGCTGGCAGAACTAGCAGGAGGAATGAAACAGAGACCACCAATTACAGTTCGTTTTCCCTTTGTGTGAGGATCCAATAATCCTTATGAATATCAACACAGGCTTTGCATTAGGATAACATATTTGTGGAGCAGTAAGTAATGATTGTCATAAAACAGGGCACGTGTTTCATAAAAAAAAAAATCCTTCAAAACACATTTTCATCATATTTTGAGTTAAAGATAAAAATATAATTGCTGAGCAGACACAATTTTATAATGGACTGTGTAGTTTTACCACATTCAAATCTTTGTGTCTTTTTTCCCCCACCAAGCCCATTGTATCTATTAATAAGATTGTATTAATAATGGCATTTCATTATATATGTATAGTATAAATGAAAAGATTAATATATTCTAATGATGTCAAGATAACACTTTTTACAGAAAAGCTATTTTTCCTTGTCATTATTAATTATTATTCAAACAAGTTTTCAGCAATTTTTAAGGTTAAAATAATTTGAGTCATGGATGTTATTTTCTTGGGCCTTTTTTTTCTGTTTTGACATTTGAAAATCTAAACTAAACTTGTAAAATCATACAAAGGTTGAACTATCTGAAAATAATTTGGCCTTAATCTGCGTCAATTTCCCTTTTTGATTGTTTTCTTGTTGCATCCGAAACAAATAGTTTTCTGCATGTTGGATACAATACTGACAACGATTATAAAGGGCCCTATTTTAATGATCTGAAACACAAGTATCAAACGCCAAACGCAAGTAACTTTGTCGGCGGATCCGACACAAATCTAAAATGTGTTGGTCTGAAGTAGCTTCATTACTCATAGGTGTGGTTTGGGCGTAACGTGAAATAAACAAATCAGAGCGTCATCTCACATTCCCTTTAAGAGCAGGCGCGCTTGTTCCATGGCGGATTGCTATTATAACGGTGGATTTGCCAGACGCACGCCATGAGCGGTTCACAGCCGAGGAGACCGACGTTCTCGTCAGGGCCGTAAAACACAGAGAAGTGACATTGTATGGGGATGGAGAAACACACCCAAATTAGCTTCGGTTAAACAGGCGTATAATAATTTGGGTAAATGTGTAAGCTAGATGTATGCCTATTTTTTCACATCTTCATGGACACAACAATGATTTCCCTCATGTGGTAATATTTTTCCTTGTAATTATGTATGGTTTGCAAAAATGGGAACTGCTGTGTCTGTGTAGAGTAGAGAAGCAAAGTGTATGTGTGTTGTGCACACGCTACATTATGGCCAAGCATACGCCCTTAAAATAGCATCTGAATAACGCGCCACTGACTTTAGACTAGGTTTCTCCTGGTCTGTGGCGGAATTGTTTTCTGAAACTGCAAAATAGCACCAGGGAACGTTTGCGCCGGAACACGCCTCCTCTTTTCGCTGAACCGCCCCCGGGAGCGCAAGTTCATTCCCTAATTTACCGACGTGCGTCTGTGGAGGGAAAAGTCCGCTGTGCGTCGGGTGCAAAATAGGAATGATACGCTGTATAAAGTAAATTGCGCTGGGTGCAAGATAGGGCCCAAAGTCTTTTAGTCTTAAGTCAATTACACTGATCATAAGAGGTTTCAGCAATGCATGAATATGGCCATGCCAGGCTCATTGGAAATCCAGTACTTGACTGCATTGAGCAAAGATTTTCAGGTTCTGTCATGTGTTATTTCCAATGATCCTGGCTTGAACTCGACACACTGACCACTCTCTCTCTGTGTCCCACAGGAAGGCTCATCTGATCCTGAGACGAACCGATCGGATCAGTCTGTTCTGTCGCTCGCTCCTCCGCAGTGGCTTCATCCAGAGCCGTACCGAGAGCGTCCCGTACATGCTGTGTCGCAGTGATGACACGAGACCTGGTGGCTCTCCATGGCACAGTTCACTTCACGAAACCCGGCTAGCCTGTCTGGAGAAAGTCATATCAGTGCAACGCAACATATACGGAAAGTCAAAATTACGATGAGACTTGACCTTCTCTCTTATGGTCTCACGCTTGGCTGTTCTTTTTTCTAAATCCAAATGACTTTGAGACTGTGAGAGGAGGCGTTGTTGTTTCTTTTCTTTTCTTTTTGGAGTTTTCCAAATGCAGAGAGCCTCGGAATGATTTATTATCATTTTTTTTTTGTAATTTTTTTTTTGTGTGTGTGTCTCTTGCAAGGACATCACTACTGACGGACTATTTATGAATGTAAGAATTCAACTGCATGGTGCTGCAGAACTCCAAACCAGGTTCCCTGATACTCATTTTGCAAACATATCTCTTGGAATACTTAGCCAAGCAAGACGAGAACATGATCTCTCGGTGGTTTTCCTTCTTTTCTATTCAAGTCTATTAATCTTTTTATAGTTTTGCCACAATTAATTGAGAGAACTGACTTAAGAATATTGTCAGGGTCACAAAAAAAAGGCTTTTGAGAACAAGTATAGTCCTGTCGTTCACACATTATATTTAGCCGAAATAATGTTCCTTTATAGTGTCCAAAGAAATGAAAGGCAAATCAGACCAACAGATTTCATCAAAGTGAATCATCTAATGTATTTGGCAAAGGGATGTGGTAGAAAAGAAAGCAGAATTGTGCAGAACTATTCTGTAAATGATTGTCTGGGAACAATGTGTGTTTGATGAAAACACAGTTGAAGAAATGGTAAGAACTTCGCCTCAACACATTTTCAGTAAGTAAGTTGCTATATTCCATGCTATATTCATTGTAATAGTTAATTATGCTATTGTACATACAATTGTAAATGCAGTATGTAATAAGTGAATATGATTTTTTGTGTGTGGGGGGGGTGGGGTGAAGGGTCTATTAAATATGTATATAGAATCTCAAGAAGTTTTCTCAGTTTTATCTAAAATATGTGAAGGATCAATTAAATATTGAAAAATAAAAACCTGTTACACGACCTCACGGAACACAACATCTGCTGCAGAATCTGTAAGATGAAGGGGAAAACTCAAATTAACACTGTTCAGAAGTTCAAATATCCATAACTTATGCTGTTGCCTCTTGAGCATCTTGTTTGCAGCATTTTGGGATAGTTGTCTATGAGTTCTTTGATTGCCTTAAAGGGACAGTTCACCCAAAAACAAAAATTCTGTCATCATTTACTCTCCCTCATGTTGTTCCAAACCTGTACGAGTTTCTTTCTTCTGTCATACACAAAAGAAGATATTCTGAAGAATGTTGGACCCCATTGACTTCCATAGTAGCCGTCAACTTTACCCTTTAAGTGGTAAAACTGATTCTCAATGCCATTGGTCCACCGTCATTGAGAGAGAAGTCAAATGTGTAAAGCATGCAAGACAACCAAAGGTTTTAAAGGACTTGAGGACTGACCAATGAGTCAGTGTCGAGAATAAAAGCGAGGAAAGAAGTCAAGACGTCTGTTACCTGAGCATTTTACATTTTCATATCAACACGAGCCGCCTGGAATGAAGAAAGCAATCAGCATGATTGACAATATTCAAATGGTAAGCAAGCACTGCTTTGTTTAAGGTTTGTATATCTGCAGTTCTAGTTTGGGTTCCTCCTTTTGAATGACAAATATAGACTATTGATTCCTGCTGATACAGACAGTTATTTCCATACATTCAGGTGCAGAACACATGTGCTAGTTGGGAGTCAGATGTAGTTCTGTTGGTGTGTTCAAGCGTAGGTTTCATCACCGCTAGTTCTTTGTTGTCGGCTTGGTGTGTCACGGCCTTACGTCTGGAATAAGCATTAACACAATACAAATGCACAACTTAACATGTAAAACATAATGTACTTTGTCAATACCAGTTATTTTCACATGCATGTGTTGAATCATTTGAAATCTCTCAATGCGACTGGTACAATTGTCTCATTGAACAGCAGCAGCATACATAATACATATCTGATGATGCAGTTCTGGGATGTTTTGCTTACTGTAGATGATGTCTTCCATGTAAAATGACCTCCTGCACCCTGTGTCCTGTATATTTATAACTTCCATTTATTAGTTCATGTCTTCATTTGAAGGATACTAATCTTGATCGGAGTACTTGAGGAAAGCAAAAGGGTTGAAGGAATTTTGTAACCAACTGAACTCAACTTAGCATTGTTTCTTCTAAATTCCTCTACCTTCCTACGCCATTTGACTTAAGTTGAACAAAAGTGACTTCACATAAATATCATGCTAAATAGTAGAGGTGTAATGGTAAACATAAGCGTACTGAAATGGCATAATATTGTTTATATCAATATACTTTGATGGTGTCGAACACATAACGAAGGACACAGAGCCGGATAAGCACACGATCCAACATGGGATATGCTTTATATTAAGTGTTTTAAAACTAAATCATAAATCTACATGGCTTGGCCGTGACAAGCCACGTTGTTCGCTGAGGAAAACACGTCTCAAACGCGTTAAACAACACATGCATGACACAGCTTACAGATGCATGTGTTGTTTAATGCGTTTGAGATGTGTTTTCCTCAGCGAACAACGCACATCTTACGGTTGTATACTTACCTGTAAATGTTACAATTCATGCAAGTATTTCCATTTCAGTGCGTGCATGCATGCAAAGAATGGGATTGCAATAATTATAACCTTATTGTAAAATATTTTGCAAACATATTTTGCATCCAAAGTGTAAGTGCTTTGAATCTCTTCCACCAATTTCAACAGCAGCACAAACTGAAGTTTATGTTGCTTCCGATTCAAGCAATATTGACAGACTGACATTGTTCAGTAAACCACTGTTGAAACAAAAACAGAACATGGTTTGCCTTTGTTTTCCCCTGCTGTACTGAAAACATACAGAAACGTGACTTCACACCGAGGTACATCCCAAACCGTTGTTTTCTGTGTACCATTACACTCCTACTAAAAAGTAGACCCCATATGCATGTAGTGAATCCAGTAGAACTACCCTTTAGTTATTAGCAAGCATGGGGCAGGAACACTTTATGGTTTTAGTTAAGATTTTTTTGGTACAAACCTCACAGGATTTGACTGGGAGATCCACATCCAGAGGAGAACTGGCCCCCGACTGAGCCTGGGTTCTCCCAAGGTTTTTTTTTTTCTCCATTAGGTCACCTGATGGAGTTTTAGGACACCATTAGGTCACTTGATGGAGTTTTTCGGTTCCTTGCCACTGTTGCCTTTGGCTTGCTCAGTTGGGGATATTTTGGGGATATTTAATTTAATTTTATCAATCAATAAATTCCTCTTGAAACAAACTTTGTTGTATTATTTTAATTTAATACTGTGAAGCTGCTTTGATACAATCTGTATTGTGAAAAGCGCTATACAAATATACTTGACTTGACATCCATCAAAGAGGCCAATGTGAGACTCTCTTAAACGCAGTAACGAGATGTGAGGAGGCGAGCGTTGTGATCGATCAGATTACATGAGCATGTTCCTCTCAAACTTTAAAGAACTGCATTTGTTTCCTGGATGTAGTTCAGTATGCCTCAGCATTATGTTGTTTTGATGATTGAGGAACCATACATCATGTGTTTGTTTTACTAATCTATACATGAGAGTAAATGCTAAAGCTAATTTAGCACAGTTTATGACTCCTCTTATAAGTGCAAGAGTGGCTTTAACTCTTTCCCCGCCACAGACAGAATTTTCTGGAAATCCATGTTTTCACTGTTATATGGTAGGGGGCGCTATAACGAATCTTATGAAATATAAACAAAAAATCTCTGGTTGTAGTATTTGACAAAAATGTGATTTTCTCAGCTTTTTGTTACTTTTTTTTTTTTACAAACTTACATTCAAGTGTTGATAAAAAAGGAATGCTTGAAGCTAGATTAAAATGTTCTTTGTTTGTTTGAAAGCAGAGGGTCTGTTCTTTCTTTTGATATATTGCATACAACACAATATTCTGGGGGCCATGAAGGTTTTGTGAAAAAAAAAAAAAAATGCTGGAGGTAGCTGGGAATTTTTCTAAGAGACGCAGGCAGGGAAAGAGTTAATTTTGCATCTTTTTCTTTTCTTTCTATTGAGAGATCCATCTTAAACTTGAGACTTCTCTGTCTATCATTATGAAACCAAGCCCTCGTAAATGAAATTGCTTAAGATTAACTTAGAGGCTCAAATATATCCCTCCTTTTTTTCAGTGCACATTCTCATTCAGAGATTGATCTTTAAGGAGACACAAAAGGGTTATATGACTGAACACAGGTAAGTGATGATCAGTCATTTTCAGTTGATCAAAGTTCTTGCTTCTACAGCCGTGCCAAGTCTGTGTGTTATGGAGAAGAGATATCTGTGGTCTGTTTCTCATTGTGAAGCATCTCGGGGACCAAAGCAGTGGGTATCCCTTAATCAGACCTCCACTTTGTCTAGTGAGTAAAAAAATTTAATATATACAGAGATATATACACTTAGATTTGTAAACAATATTTGAGAGAAAAAGGCCTTTTGTGTACATAGAAAAAGTCTTAGATCTTTGAGTTCAGCTCATGAAAAATGGGGGCAAAAACAAAAGTGTTGCGTTTATAATTTTGTTCAGTGTATATATATATATATATATATATAACATCTAGCTGGTAATTTCACCGGAAGTAGAAGGCCATCTGCGTAGTTTTTGCCTACTGGACATACTTTGGCACACTGTTTTTCACATACTATATAGTAGAGAATTTTTTGTATGCATTGTTAGATTATTCTGCTCGCCTATATGTCACGACGGGATAAATACAAAAAGGTGCGAGGACTCAAGTGCAGAGAAATTATATTTATTTATAAAAGAAAAACAAATACAAAACAAAACCCACGAGGGGGGAAAACATAACCAGAAAATACACAATCAAAAACTGAACAAGAACTTACTGGGGAACCACAGGGAACAGGAAACATTAGACAACATACCAACACAGACTGCAAACAAGAGGGAACTAATAAAGGGAAACTAATCAGGAGGGAACAGGTGGATGAACTCAAACAATAATCAGATAACAAGGGGGAGGGATCAGACAATATCACGAGCACATGGCCCAAAATAACAAAACACCCATGTGCAGCACAAGACAGGACAGGCATGTGACACTATACCAGTGGGTTTCAACCCTGTCCCTGGAGCCCAAGTTACTAGCGTGTGTTAGCACATTGCTAGCATGTTTTAACAAAATGATAGCATGCTTTAGCACGTTCATAATGTTTTAACAAGCTGCTAGTGTGTTTTAGCACTTTGCTAATATTTCTGACCTGTTTTAGCATGTTAGCATTGTTTAACATATTGCTAGCATGTTTTACCACATCATTAGCTTGATTTAACACATTGTTTTTAGCATGTTGTTAACAAATTTCTTATGATTCAGCATGTTAGTATGTTAACACATTGATAACTTGTTTAACATGTTGCTAACATGTTTTGTTTTAATGTTTTAGTATTTAAGCATGTAACACATTGATAACGTTTTTTTGCTAACCTGTTTCTTATATGTTTTAACATGCAATCATGTGTTAACACATTGATAATCTTTTGTTGATAACATGTTTCTTACATGTTTTAGCATGTAAGCATGTGTTAACACAATGATAAAGTTTTTACATGTTGTTAACATGTTTCTTACGTTTTAACATGTTAGCGTACTAACACGTTGATAATGTTTTAACATGATGTTAACATGTTTCTTATTGTTTAGCATGTTAATGTGTTAAGACATTGATAACCTTTTAACATGTTGCTAACATGTTTCTTAAATGTTTATGTTAGCATGTGTCAAAATTGATAATGTTTTTGCATGTTGCTAACATTTTTCTCACATGTTTCTTACATGTTTAATCACGTTGCTAGCATGTTTCTGGCATTTTATAACATTTGCATGTTTTAACACATTGCTAACATGCTTTAGCTAAAGTAAAGGTTTTAACCTTTCAATGAAACTGTGGGATTGTTCATAGATTTGATCACTTTTTTTAGTTTTTAGGAAAACCGTAAGTCTGATAGATAGGACAAGTTACTGTTATAAATCTGGTCTCAGAAGAAGAAGCAGCAGCACCTCTACATTATAGATCAGTATATTGTCTTTGTCAAACCAACATAATAAATGTAAACATGCATGAGTGCATTGAATTGCTGATGTTCCGTTAGTCACAAAACACAAACCACCATAATGTTTGCTAACATTAATTTCTTCAGGAAATGTTTCTTTAACATTCAATTACATGTTCAGGTTCTTCCAAATTGGATGAAACCCAAATTTTTTTATCATATTTAACTGATTATTCTGTTTATTTTGAATGCATGTCAACTCGAAAACTGAATTTTCCAAATCCAAATCCCACACACACACCGAATCCAATCCCGAAACGCTGGAATGGTCAAAGAGTGGACGATACCACCGAGAGGAGTTACCAGTGCTTTATTTATACACAATACATGACGGAGAAATAGTTATTCATTGTTCAAATAGTGATACATCAGATATGTTTGCAGTAATCCAGAGCACCAAAATATAACTTTACAACAAGATTCAATTTGTTAACATTAGTGCATTAAACAACAGCTTATTAAAACAATTGCAGATTTTTTTTTTTGTTCATATATAGACTATACTGTTCATTGTTAATGTTTTTTGTTTTTCATAACATATTAGCTAATGTTAATTTACACCACTGTAAATGTATTATACATAGTGATGAATATAAACCTAGATTAATACATTCTGTAAAACTGCCATTGTTAATGTTAGCTATTGCATTGTAAACTAATGTTAACATATAGAAGCGTATTGTGAAGTGTTACCCCCAAAAAAACAAGCATATCACAACATATATCATCTATGGAAATGTGTATGCACCCAAAAAATGCATCTTGTTTCTTGAATCGAGATATCAGGTAGAGATATATGTGTGAATTCTGATGGACTCTATCCACACTAGTGACTGTAGTGGGAATATACTGGATATACACCCAATACTGGATTGGGAATCCCCGTCAACTGGATAGAGTTATACATTATGTGTATGAATCAAGCAAAGGTCAAAATATTGACAGAATTTTGGTCATAATTTATTAGCAATGTGAGGTCAAGAGCAGACATGGCCAGCATCACCATCACCAAACACAGATGGGTTTAACAGGCACAAACACATCCGTTTCAAGAGATTTAAAACACTGAAATTAAAGGACACTTGAAGTACAAGACAGATGATGTGTGTATATATATATATATATATGGTGCATTTCAAATTTAAATAACTGTCATAAACGTATCGTTATGTCTAATGAATCTCTTTAAATATACAAGGCAATTTAACTGGTACACTTTTTCACATCACTATTTACATCTTCATAATTGAGACATTCATATTAAACCGTTATAAAACTCTTGATACAATTCCATTCGTTTTTTTTTTTTCCTTTTCTTTCACACCATCCAACCATCTTTTCAAAGAAATATATGTCAACTTTGAGGACTCCCAATAGGAAGAAACTCTGACTCATCGAACGCTGATGTTTTGCTGTGTTTGTCCATATTCTGACACCTGGACAAACACGTCGGCAGGCCAAAAACAGCGATGTGTGTTCTTCACCTGTCCAAGGGCTGATGCATGTGAGCTCTGGATGTTTCAGATTTAAAGGAGACATTCGAAATGTATACAGAAGTTGATTTTCATTTTTAAAACTGCAAGATATGACATGATCCCATTCTCCTTTATGCCATAGAATAAATGTACTGTGTTAACAAACAATTACATACATATATTACAACATAGAAGTTACAATCATGTCTCGACTGCATTACTGGCAGTATTTCCAGAGCGACTGAATGACATTCTGTGACAAAAACACAATTTTTCCTCTTAAATGACATTTTGTTTTCGATTTGTTTGTTGCAACAGCAAAAAAAAAAAAAAAAAAAAAAAAAAAAAAGAGAGATTATTGAATATATAATTCTGAACTATTGTATTTGTTCTTCAACTTTAGCAATGGATAAAATAATAAAACAAAAGAAAAAATAATACAAGAGCCCCTATAACTAAATTTTACATTTATAAGACCATTGTACAAATAACTTACATAATAAAAAATATAACTTACAAAAGTATAACACTCTTAATAAATAGTTCTACTATGTACACTACTATATGTTGCTAATAGACGCAAATCACTAAAATATGGAAGCAGCAAACATTACAGGCATGAGGTACAGCAAGAAATCCTATGCATACAGTAGTGTGTGTGTGTGTGTGTGTGTGTGTGTGTGTGTGTGTGTGTGTGTGTGTGTGTGTGTGTGTGTGTGTGTGTGTGTGTGTGTGTGTGTGTGTGTGTGTGTGTGTGTGTGTGTGTGTGTGTGAAACATCCCACTGAAAACTTCATTAAACAAGCCAGCAGACAGTTTTAGACCTGCACGCTTTGAGGGATTGGAGATGCATGAAAATGAGGATTTGCTGTAATTCCACTCCGGTATTTCTGATGGCTGATTTGCACGCAGTGATGGAGAAACATAAAACAAGTGTGAGAAGAGTGAGAGAATGACTAAAAAAGGAAATCTCGGGCAGTTGGCCAGTGCATTTCTGCAGCATTGAAAACAAAACTGGAAAAAGCATTGTCTGACAGGGCCTGTCCGTCACACGCGCGCTGTCAGCGAGTTGGCAAGTTACTTGATGTTTGTGTTAATTTGGCAATGTGGATGCTGATCGGTTTTGCTGTCCATCTTGGCAATAAATGCTGACTATTGGTATCGTGAGTACAGTTACATCATTTCAGGTATTTGTTCAACCAAGAATATATAACAAACAAAATATTCATACATTATCACTATTATAAGTTTTGTACTCTCGTGCATTGTATAGTATTTGCTTTTTTTTCTCTCTGCATGTGAAATATTTCCTACACTTATTTCATCTTTGGGTGCTGTAGTTCCTTAATGATATTAATAATAAATCCTTCAACCTAATTCATTAGATGGCTGACTAAACAAAAAAACAAACAAACAAACAAATAAACAAGAAAAAAAGACATCAGATTAAAAAAAAAAAAAAATGCTAACACAACATACATAAAAACGTACATACATACGACCCAATTAAAGACTTATTTTCCACACATAAATATCAAAGCCAGTTTTCCATGATCCCAAACGCTTGTTCTGACAAGGCATTTAAATCCAATAAAATTGCGTCCATGTGTCGCATTGCTCCGCTGTTTACAATAACACCAGACGTGGAGCAAGTGGAACCACAATGATGATCAGTAATCAGAGGCATATGATAATATCATACAGTAATAAGGAACATAAAACACCACAAACACATTCCCTCCCAATTTGTCCTGCCGTACAATAGCAGCGATTTTTAGAAGATTTGCCTTTCGTTCAATGAGCTTCCCAAAGTGCAGCAACTGAGGTCAAAGACACGAATACTGACTACTGGTACGATTATTATTTATTATTATTTCTTTTTTTTCTTTTTCTTTTTTTTTACTTTATCGTTTCTTTAGAAATATAAATGACTGCACCTGTGACACTAAAAGCACAATAAAAAGAAACTATTGACTTCTGCATCTCATGATGAAGTCTTTATGCCATACATACAAAGACTCGATAATAAACGCATAAAAAAAAAATGATATGGTTGTTTGACTTTCTTCAATAAGTGTTGCTTCCATTCTTTTTTTTTATGTAATTTTTTCATTAATTATAAATGTCATAAAGTTGTTATACTTTAACTACCATATCTACAATTGCACAAAGTGATGCCCATTATTAAAACATTAGGCAAAATAATCCTTAATGTTTTAGCATGTTTTCCATGCCAATAAAACAGCCGTGAAAAGTGTTTTAAGGGCCCGATAATCAAGGATAATATCCATTTTCTTCAGCCATGGCCCGATCGCACTAAATTCATAACATTAAGGATAGAGGACAAACTTTATCTGAAACAGTTGTTCAGTAACACTTTACAATAAGTTTCCAAATGTTGTATCTATTGTTATTATAATGTAATGGACCTCAGCTAACATGAACTAACAATGAACAGCTGTATTTTTTATGTTATCAAAGATGAACAAGTACTGTTTTGTTAGTTCATGTAACTAACAGGACCTTATTGTAAAGTGTTATTAGTTGTAATCTGCATAAGCGTGAGGTTTTGTGAACTACTACAATAACTTCTTTCTTTACCACATGTCTCACGATTATGGCTGAACGAACAGCCAATACAAGGGGACATCAGTATAGATCAGTGGTGTCAAACCCAGCTCCTGGAGGGCAACTACAGTCTTCAGGAGCCGGTCTGACACACCAGTCAAACGTGGAGATTCACAGACGCTGACAAACTAGACAAAACATGTTAAGGCCATGAGGGGAAGAGGTCTGTTTGAAGGAAACGTTCACAGTTGGCAGCCAAAAAAAACAATGTGTTTATATATACACCGCCGGCAAAAAAACAAACCCAAAGAAAAAAAAGTTGCTGTTTGGAGTCTGTGATTGTTTGGAGTCTGTGATTGGATCATTATTGCAGTGATTATTATGTTTCTAGCATTTTATATGTTTGGCAACAGTTTTTCTAACCCTAATTGATGGAGTGTGTAGCTTTTCATTTCGGGTCGACTTTACAGAGTGCTGGACTCTTGCATTGTCAATACAAAATTGACCAAAAAATGCATCTCTAGATGGAATTAACATTTACTTCCATATCAGGAGGTGCATCAATATTTGGTCAATATCTTCAATATAGCTTTCAATATAGTCCAGCTCTCTGTAAAGTCTCCTCCAGCACATCCCAAACACTTTCAATGAGTTTAAGATCTGGATTCAGATTGATGTGCGAAAATGATTCTTCATGTTCCCCACAACCATTCTTTCACAATCTGAGCCTGATGAATCTTGACATTATCATCTTGGAATATGGAACATTATGTTCTTCCTACTTGTTTGTTTAAGAAATGAAAAGCTACACACTCCATCAATTAGGGTTAGAAGAATTGCTGGCAAACATATAACATGCTAGAAACATAATAATCACTGCAATAATGAGCCAATCATAGACTCTTAAGCAACTTTTTTTGTTTTTTTGTTGGCTGGGCAGCTGAAGTACATTTTTCTATACATTAAGTAATAATAAAGTTTTTTTTTTTTTTTTTATGGTAATTTTGCGTATATAAAGTCATTCTGATTATGTTGAAGATAGAAGCGTTTTTATTTTAATTTTATTTTTGTTGGCAGCACATTTGGCAGCACATCCATGGCACAAGCGCCCGTAGCATTTTAACTCGTTTCAAAAGGGTTAAAAGTGTTTAAAAAGTTGGCACGTGTGCGGTAAGTTACCTTTTAAAAGTGGTTTCGACTGGCAACGTTCACTGACATTAGACATAGTGTGAAAGGGTCTCCATTGCTTTTCTGTATTACATTATCAGGGTCAATTTAATAATGAAAGATACCACAATAGTAGTCCATTGTGGTCTTCTGAAGCTGATGGATTTGTGTGAGGAACAGACCAAAGGTTAGATTTAAGCATGACACCTTTGGACGTCACACCACGGTTTAATGTCATTGGTTCCCATGGGTGTTGTAACCAGAGACTGACATTTGAGAGCGGCAGCAGATGGAAAGATTCTCTTTGAATAAAATCTTCAGTCTCTTCATCACACAAAGCTACAGCTTCGGAAGACTGCTTTCATGATGCTTTTAACTCGTTCTATGGACATGCTTATATATGTGTTTTCACAAATAAAAACTGAGGGTGAGTAAATGATGATGGAATTGTCCGTTTTTGGGTGAACTAACCATTTATATGAAATAAAAGGTTAATGACAATGGCCTCTACATTCATATATTGTGTCTATTATGCATTCTGACCAGATGAGTTACAATTCAGCACTGGCGTGGCGCTGTGACGGGAGGTGTTCGGTCATTGGCGGTTATATTGATCAGAGGTAAGTGTTAAGGCAGACTGACGACACACTGGATCATGGCCTGCGTATTCCTGTTGTCTGTCGTTTGACTAATTAGCAGCAATCGTAGCAGCAACAACAGCAGCAGCCATGCTAAAGAAACCGATTCATTCTCACCTCATTTATGCACGGATCTATCCGTGTGCATTTTAAATAAACCTCAAATCACAATTATTTCATAAATAGTGTGCGGCGGGACCTGCAGCCGTTCCCCGTTGCGCATTTATATTTGATGGATTTCTGATGGTTTCGCTGTAGGAACATCAAAAGAAATCAGTGATCAGTCTTTGAAAATGGCCCGCGATCATGTGATTGCTTTCCAGCCAACCGTACCATCCTTGTTTTGGGAGCAAGTCCGCTTCACAAGGGACGACTGAGGTCACGTCCTAAAACACGACTGAGGCGAAATAAAACAAATCAAACTGTTCTTTCTTCGTTTGAGATGATGCTTTTTTAGGCCTTTGGTCAAATCACATCAGTATGGAAAGCTATCTCTCGTATTTTTCATCCTGGTTCACTTGCTTTCGTTTTTCTTTTATTTTTTTTATTTTTTTTGGGGGGGGGGGGGGGTCGTGAGTGATGTTGATGCTTCTACACAAACCAGCTTCAGTCCTTTTTTGGGGGTCTTGGCATTGGGATCCTTTTCCAAACGTATTGTATTGTAAGAGATAGCAGGTAGACTTGGACTTGGAAAGGATGAACAGC
Organism: Leuciscus idus; assembly: GCA_021554675.1. Lineage (NCBI taxonomy): Eukaryota > Metazoa > Chordata > Actinopteri > Cypriniformes > Leuciscidae > Leuciscus > Leuciscus idus. The sequence goes on from CM038624.1 coordinate 2,637,805, forward strand.
TATAAGAGGAGAGAGGTACAACTGTGAAGCAGCAGCATTTCTGGGAAGAATATCTAATCCTGTCCCAGTCCGCGCACCGGCTTGGTGGAGCGTTTTAACCAAGTGAGTGCAAGTGCTCGCCCTTCCGGTTCTCCAAGGCGTTGGGGTCCCGGCAAGCGCACTCTCTTCGGATGTCACAAGACATGGGGAACGGAATCACCTTGAAGGAGAAAAGAAAAACACATGTTGGTCAAGACATGCTCTGCACTTGGACTTGAAAAATTGATGAGCCCCTTGGAGGGATTGAAAATAGAATCTGAATGGCGTTTGGCACTTGACGTCACAAATGAATGTTGGCAGTGCGTCAGTGACACCAGCTGCTGTGGTGCGTCTCCCTCGAGGCAGGACTCAGATGCTTTTCGGGATAAACTGCATCTCCAGTCGCTCAAAACTAGGACCATATGTGCACTTCGCATTTGCACGTTAACTTAACCATTTGTCTTAGAGGCCGAGAAGACTGATTTGTTCATGACGTGAACTTGTATGCCAATTTATCTTGGTGCACAACAAAGTGGATTTTCTAACTCATAGCATCGATTATGGAGTAACGTCATGTCTATTTGTACCAGCGAACACAGTTTCGGATTTCATACTGACGTGACTGTGTAAACCATTGGTAGGTTGAAATGTAGCTCATTGGGATTATGATAATGTGATTATGCTCATAATAGGAGTAAAGATATGTGGAGTACTGCAATTTTAATCGCATTATACAGGTAAATTAACTTAAAGCTTCCTGTAAGAAAAACGTAGTCCATCACATTGTACAAAACAATCGACCTTGAAACACGTTGAAAACTCCATCAATATTACAGTAATATTAAAGGGGTCCTATTATGCCCTTTTACGAAGTCTTGATTTTGTTTTTGGGGTGTACTAGAATATGTTTTCATGCCTTCATGCATTATTTTTTTTACATATTTTACATTATTAAAACCCCTCTCTCCCCAGTCTGGTTGAACGCGTTATTTTCGATGAAGCCCCTCCTTCTGAAATACAAAATGTGCTGTGATTGGTTAGCCGGCCCCAGTGTGTTGTGATTGGCAGCGCTTAGCATGTGTTCAGGAAATGTCCCGCCCCTTCATAACCACCAGCTCTGGTGAGATGTAAACATTAACGATGGCATCAATTTCAAACCATTTCGAGCCCGATACAGACCCTGACAATATTAAGAAACAACGGATTTCAAGCACAGACTTTGCAAGCACGGATTTCACAGGACGTTTCAGAGTGGTATGTTTTTTTTGTAATGTTCTTATAGATGCATCATATTTGTCAGAAAACTATGGTAATACAAACAGTAATCGATCACAAAACAGATACTTTTATGGGGCGGTGAAGAGTCTAACAAAAGCAAGAGCTTACAAAAGCTACAGTAAACACTACATCAATACTGTAATGTTAATTAGCAGACTAGCGGAGGCAAAGCTTTGCCCTTCCTTTACATCATAGCTATCATAGCAACTTTGCAAATGTTGTTTATGCTCAAACAGCAACACTGAACACTAACTTAAGTATTAAATGGGTCCTTGATTATGCTTCACTTTTTAACTTAAGTTCCCAAAGGCCTTCGCTGCAATCATTAATGTTTGTATGAAACAAGAGAGTGCGAGTCTGCAGTTTGATTCAAGAGGCTGATATAAAATCTTGCTATGGTTGATAATGAATATTTGAATGTTATAATAAAGTAATAAAAAATATGAAAGTATTCTAGAGAGCTGCATAATAATGTGGTATGTTGATGCACCAACAACATTGTTTTACAGGCACGTTACCCAGTTCTTCTCTTTAATCACTGAATTTAATCAATAATTAAATTGCATGTAGATGCAAGCAAAGAGCGTTTCTTAATCAGCATTGTTGTCTTGTTTTCCAGTAGAAATCTAAATATGCATTGGATACTTAATTCAAGATTTATTTTGTTAAATGATCTTGATAAATTTCTTTTTAAATTTCAAGCTTTCAAGTTTAAGCTTTTCTTCTAATATTTATAGTTTAATATATTTGTAGCTTTATTTCAGTTACAGAAAACAACTTTTAATAAGGATCTTAAGATCCGTCTACTGGATAACAAGACACAAGTACTGATGAAGCACAAGATTTTTGTTGTGTGAGAGTGCAGTGATCCAGACGGAAATTGGCATGTATGACTAAGTAACGAAAACAAAACATGTTTGTGTGAGCAGCACTTAGTCTTTCCTGTGAAGCTTTTACAAGCATGAACCGGACACATATCAAAACCAGCCGTCATTGCCCTGCATGGCATTTCCTGTCCAACCGTGTGCCTTCCCTCACGTTCCAACACATTCAGATTGGCTTTTGCTAACCTTGCTGAAAAAACACCCTAAGGTTGTTTACTGGCCAGCTGACAAGTGCCTCAAACCCCATAAAACAGATCAACCATTTGTTATCAACGAGGATTGTTATCAGCCACCCTAATAAAGGTGTGCAGTAGCTTCTTTTTCAATCTTCCCTCCCATCTCACGACGACACACAATCTTTCCCAGTTCTCGTTTAGCACCCTCTCTTTATCTCACCATCAGACTAAGATGTGGGTGGCAAATTTAACATGGTTTCCTCTGCCCTTGACCCTAGGGTGGCTGGACCAGCTGCCACATCTGGGGCTCATCGATGGTGGCTGGGAATGTCAGCATGGGGCAGAGGCCAGTGCAGAACACACACACACACACACACACACACACACACGTCACAGCGCACGACCCCCCCACCTCAGCAGGGCTCCTGGCAGAACGCACGTATGTGTCAGACTGCAGCTGAAGGGGGCTGGGGATCGGGGCGCAGACGGAGAGCTTCAAAACAGACCAGAATAATGTTAGTCTGCACTGAGGCTCAGTCACGTACGTCACGGCATTTGTAAGACCGTGATTTATTACATTCAAAACTGAGAGAGAATTTGAATGGCATCTGTTTATTGTTTGAGAAACAACGATAATTTGTTTTACTCTTGCTATCGTAAGATTATTCATCTTTTTTCTTTTTTTTATGAAATGAGAAATAACAGTTTCACTCTGCTTGCACTGCAAACTCAGAGAATGATCATTATCGTTAACTAAAACTGAAACCATAAAAAATTATATATATTTTCTGTATTTGAAACAAAATAAACATTTCTTAACCTTTTTTACTTAAGACTTATTTTGTAATTAACTATCTTTATTGCAAATCTAACAATAAGTCTAATTTCTTAACATAAGTTAATGCATTAGTTATGAACTGACTATGAGCAATATATCATTACAGCATACTATATGTTACCCTTTGTTAATGTTAATTTATAAAAATAGAACAGTTCACTGTTTGTTCATGTTAGTTCACAGTGCATTAACTAATGTTAACTGCAATTAACTGATCTTAAACGCACACGTCACTACATATTCTTTAGTAATGGTTTAAATTTCTACATGGCCTGTCAAACATAAATAGGCCACAGTTAGGCTGATGAACTATACTAAGCGGGAAATTAGATTGTTCCGATTATTAATATTAACTCTTTCCCCCGCCATTGATGGAATTTTCTGGCTATCCATGTTTTCACTGTTATATGGTAGGGGGCGCTGTAACGCATCTTCTGAAAGAGTAGAGAATCTCTGGTTCAAAACACATGCAAAACGCAGAAACAAGCGATAAAAGCATTGCTCATGCACGCTGTCTTGGAAAAATAAAACATTTTGTTCAAAATGTTTTTTATAAAACTTTCACACATTCAATTGTTGATAAATGCATAAATAAAAGCTAGAATAAAATATTTTTTGTATTATTTTTATCTGTTATCTATTATCTGTACTATCTTTTAATATATTGCATGTTCAGATATTCATACAACAAAATATTCTGGGGGCCATTAAAGTTATGTGAAAATGCTGGCGGTGGCTGGCAAAAAAAAAAAAAAAAAAAAAAAAAAAAAACACTGGCGGGGAAAGAGTTAATAAAGATAACTATGGATTGAACATTGGTTTGTTGGTGCGTCCGTAGCATTTAAAACATGCTGTCCTTCAGTTCAAACTGGTACTCGTGTGTTCAGGCCATTAAACGTGGAAAGTCATGGGAGGCACAGCCTTCAGTCTCAGCCTCCATAGGGGAAACCTTGTTGTGAAAGTCTCGGAAAATCTCTCACCCTAATTTTTTTTTGCTGCAGAAACGGCAATCTTGCTCCAATCATGCACGGTTGGCACTTCATTGACACTTTTCCCTAAAACAGCTTAGATTAAAGGAAAGAATTTGGGAAAACTGAAAAGCTCATTTGGAAATGTGGTTTTATAGCCATAAACTTTGCAGGGCAAAAACCAGCATGCGTTGATAATTATGTCTTATAAAAAGGTAAGAGACACACATTTGCTCCCGCCCGACTGCAGGCCGGCCCCTGGAGGAGTTCCCCTGCTTCCATTTATTACCTTGGCACAGTTTTGGGTGTTGGGAATGCAAACAGAAACCCACTGAATTCAGGTTGTCCCTCATACATCTTAAAAAGCCACTGAGAATCTGAATTTGGTTGTTTAATATTGTTGATTTTATTATTTTAATGACACTTGTGTTATTTTAATGTACAATGGAGTGGACTGTAAAAGGTTATTGGAGTATGTTATACAATATATATATATATTTTTATGTTTACTTTTACTACTTTTTTTAATCTTTCTACTGCAAACTGTTATGTTTAATTCAGTGTATTACGTGCTGTTTTCATTTTGTGAAATGTACTGGCAATTTCAGAGTGAATGGTTTCAAAGTAAATCCTACACCAAATTGTATTCAGTGCAAAACAAGCTATGTGTCGAAACGCAACGGTTGGGGATTTGTTGACATTTCTAACCATCCATATGATCATAAGTAAAAGGATAAACTGATCCACTGACACCTAACATTACAAGGTCACGTCCTTCTACTTCACCAAACTTTAGAGCTAAAAATGAAAACCTAGCTTTTGACTGGTTTAAAAACCTCCCATTCTCAGGCAGAAAGCAATCTCCTCTAAATAAAACCGAAAGCTTTCTCTTTCCTAGCCCTAATATGCCCACTGGCCTCCTTCCTCATGCCAGCAGCTTGTAGTGATTAGTAAAGCGTCCTGCAGTGACCTTAGATGCTGTTTGACTCGCACCTTCAAAGTCCCTGAGAGGAATAATATACAGCCAGCCATCCAGAACATGTTAATACGCAAACCTTTCAGAGAACACGACGAGAGCACGGCAGGGTGAGATAAGGAAGAGAAACAAACACACAAGCAGCAGGGAAGTGCCTCGGCTTCCTTTGCTTTAAAGTCCTCGTAGCAAAAGAGAGGGTCGCCCAAAGCGAGACATACCTCACTGAAGAACATGGCCAAGAGTCTGGCTGAGTCAACCTTAACTTACGCATTTAACTATGCATTCATCTCTGCATTATGCAGCTGTTGGAGCTTGACAGATTTGGTCACTATGATATGTCACTGTATGAAAAGAGCCAGGTGAAAAGACTTACTGAAAACAATAGCATACGTGTTTAGAACGACACGAGGGTGAGTGGATGGAGAAATGTCACGAGTATCGCTTCTATCGTGATCGCTTCTATCTATTCCTCGCAACCCTCAAGAAATCCTTGTCTGTTCCTGAGAGAAATGAAAATCAGGTGGTGAGGTCACAGAAGTTCTTGGTTGGGATGACTAGGAGCAAATTTCAAGGGACAACAAACAGTCACATACTATCTCTAGTGATTATCACGTCAAAATACTCCAGGAATGGCGCAGAGAAGTTAAGTGCAATTTGAAATCAGAGGCTCAAAACAAAGCAGACCGCCGCTTATCTGTGCACTAATGCGTGAACTCCATTGATCTGCACTTGTGTTTGTGGGCCTGACCAGGAAATGTATGAATGAGTTTGGGAATTTAAACAGATAAAGATAAAGTGGTGCAAATATAGGACACATTTGGGGAGGGATGTGGTGAAACTCCTGGAGCTAAACACTAGAACTCAGATTCCCCCCTCATCACATCCAACTCTGGCAATCCATCCATCGCAATATGATTGCTTCTTTTCAGAGTTATTTTATACAGTTCTTCCCTAAACCCTGGCTATTTCCAGGGACAGGATGTTTTGCAAAACCCTGCTGATATAATTTGCTTCAAGGACTGCCAGGACGCTGAACTGGGCTCAGGATGCCAGGTGATTCTCCTATCGGTTGCCAATTTTCCCAACATCAGACACAGACTCAATCTTTTGAGTACAGAATATTGTTTTTCAAGGGTTATAAGTGGGCATTTTGTCCCAAAGGCCACTGGGTTATCTAAAATGAGAAATATTTACAACAAAGTTTCTCAAATAACTATCAAACGAGATGTCCACGTGCATGACGTCAGGAGTGAGCAAACTGATACTGTCACAATGCAATGCAACGCAACCAAAAACTCGAGCTCATCAAAAGATGACTTTATCTCATCCCATTCTGCTGACGTTCGCCTGCCAAGTGTGTGACATACTATCAGAAGGAAGGAGGCACCAGCAGTCTGGCTTATAGCTGGAGAACAATTTAACCTTCTATCAACACTGGCGCATGGTCAACTCCCGCTAAGATCCCTGTCTGCTCAATGACGTACACTGCACATTGTGAAACTCCCAAAAAGCATCCTCTTGTAGACTGGATTCAATGAATCATCGCTGTTCATGCACTCACACTCGGACCATATGCCAAATATTTAAGACAATGACAGTGCCCAGAGCCGCCTAACTAACCAGACAGGGAAGTTAGCCATAGTGACTTTGAGAGTAAAGAGAGCAATTACTGAAAAAAACTGTTCTCAAATAAAGCCAACGCCACATTATCGCTTCAGACGAATGAAAATTCTGAATATTGTAGATGCGCATATACAACATCAAATACATTTTGATTGGCTGTGATTTCACGGAATATTCCACGAGCTCAGAGCAAATACTTGTACTAGTGGACTATCTTGATCACGTGACGCCATAAACTGCGTTGCGAGATCCAATGAGAAGAGCTTGAATTTATCCTTTACAAAACCCAATGGTCCAGTTTCACAGAGAGGGCTTAGACTAAACCGGGATTAGGCCTTAGTTCAATTAGGGCATTTAAAGTAGCTTTTATAAACATGCCGTAGAAAAAAAACATTACTGGTGTGCATCTTGAGGCAAAACGGTGGCACTGACATATTTTAAGACATATCAGTGAAAGTTACTGCCATTTAAATACATGGTGGTGGGGGGAAAAAAAGATGGGGAGGAAAAATAATAATTCAATGTTTTTGCGTTCTCTCCCAAATGTTTTGCATTCCCCCCAAGAAACTTTGCGTTTGCTTGCAAAACCTTTTGAGCTCTTTGTGAGCGAACGCAAACTTTCTCGGAGGAATGCAAAACATTTGCAAGAGAATGCAAAATAAATATTGACAAAGAATTTTTCCACCATCTCATTTTTTTTTTTTTCACCACCATGTCCTTTTAGGGGTTACGTATATTTGTTTTTTAGCATTAGTATTTATACTAAATGTGTTGTAATTTCATAGTTTTGTAGAAACCAATGTACAAATGTATGGATACTGTCGAATAACAATGGTACATTTCACTGAAATTTCACTGTTTTAACAGAATATTCAAATGTTATGCTTTAAAAATAAGGGATTTATACTATTTTACATACATCACTGTTGTTAATTAAAGTACATTTTCATCTGCACATAAAATCCAAGCTCGGTGCTTTACTGTCATGTGTGCATTTCCAAGAGACAAAATGCAAAATATTATTAGTTACTGCACTTATTTATTAAATGCAATAGTGATTTTATGATAATAAGATAATCACCATCTGTAGAACCTTGTGGCATTGGTGCCATTGCTCTGTTTAGTGTTTGAACTGAAAGCGAAAATGATATGCCAATTCCAAAGATATATGATTTTAATATACAGCTGTGTGGATGTGAAACCAGAAACCAAAAATGTGTTGTCAGTTGTTGTGGCTTGTTAGGATGAAAAGATAGATGGATGAGATGGGATTTATCTCTTGTGCATTTTATGCCATTATCATAATTTTGAATATTAATTGAATGTGTGTTGTCACCGGCAAAGGAATTCCAGTGTGTGAAATCTTGGCATTCACACTTTATTTTAGCACTATGCTGAAAATGATACCGCCAAATCTTAGACTGACAAAAGCCAGTTGAAAACAATATAGAGGAATTCATGATTCATGTTCTGTCCTTTTAAAATAAGGACTGTTATTAAGGACTGTTATTCAGCTGTTGTCTGTCACCTGCTAAGCTAAACATGAAGGATGGCTTAAACTGACTGATCACAGTTTGTTTTTACAAGTGGTTTAGGGGCAGTTTTATCTTAAATAAATGATACCATAATAATAGACAAGAACTCACTCAACCGCTCTCCAGTTCATGTGCAAAATAATTCTGGGAAATGGGAATGTGAAAAAGTGTATCAAACAAAACTCTGAATCGCTTTAAAAGATTGCATGCCACTAACCTGGCAGACATTGGTAAATCCAGGGATTAGATTCTCAGAAGCGGTCATCGTAACAACCTGATACTTTGTAAACACAACTTTGCTTTCAGGCGTAATGATAAATACCATTCCAAGAATATACGTATAGGCAGCCAATCAGATTAGAGCTTGCCAGAACGCGTTTGCCGTTTTTGTGTGCAATAAGTGTCAGATGGTTAGTGGGTAATAACCAGCATCTCATTCATCAGTAGCTACTTTTCCATCCAACGTTGCGAATTTAACTTATGCGCAAAATTGGAATATCACATACAACATTTGTGAATAAAGCATAATTTCCATCCAGTGAGACAGAGAAAAACTAAATCTAAGAAAAATTGAAGTTTTTATATATAATAAATGACTTGCGTCTCAGAGCGCGCCAATGAAACGCAATAAACGCGATCATGCTATCTTGCTATCGGAGGCAGAAACCTGATGTTGGGAACACAGTTTAGAACGAAATTTCTGGAAGGTAATTATACTGAAAAACTTTGGCTCAGGCATTTCAGAAAGACCAAAACTGACCAAATTGAGTCAGTTTCAGTGAGGTTTTGAAGTTAGACATACATAATATACACATGAAATTTATAAACAAAACACTGTTGAGAGAAATGTTGCAGACGTGTACTGCACCTTCTTAGTCTTGACAGTGGAATGACAGCAGTCGCCTCCATCGTAGTTGCAGTAGGCTCTGTTGTTGATGGCATCACAGTAGTTGTCACCCATGAAAGGCTGAGATAAAAACAGAGAGAGAAACTCAGAGCACCACTAGCATGAGAAACATAGAGATGCTGATCTACTGTACATGATGAACACAGATGCTTTGCCATCCTAAATATATGCAATACTTAATTGTTTGTGTCTCATAAGTATGGCCATGGGTTCAAGTCATCTTCTCCAACACCCACCATTTTGAAGAAAAGATACTTTTTTTGTACTTCTGATAAAAGTCTTACATGAATTAATCATTAATAAGCATAATTGCTCAATCTAAAAAGTGTATGTAAACTTATGTATGCACTTATGTCATAGTTTTGACTCTTATAATTGACTGTTTAATTTTTACTATGACATAAGTCAAGATTATGAGACACAAAAAGTTGACATATTGTAGTCAAAATTATGGCAAAACATCAAAATTATGATACTAAATAAAAATTATGAGATAAAAAGTAACAATTCTGTCATAAGTCATAAAGTATAATAAGTAATTAATACGTAATAAGTTAGTAATTAAATTGTTGAAATTATGAAATGCGAAGTCAGAATTAAGAGCTATAAAGTCAAATGATGAGATACTAAGCCATAATTATGACAAAATGATGATACTAAACCAAAATTATGAGATAAAAAATAACAATTCTGCCAAAAGTCATAATTATAACATAAAAAGTCAAAATTAAGATACTAAGTCAAGGTTATGACGAAAAGTCCAAATTATACGATATACGGAATTATGAGCTAGAAATTCTAAATTATGGGATAAAAAGTCAAAATGATGTGATACGAAGTCAGAATTATGACAAGAATTCAAATTGATCAAAACTGAGATAAAAAGGTCAAATTTAAGACTAAAATAAAAATGGGCTTCAATAAGGTAATGGCCTCCTTCCAAAAGGAATCTTTCCATTGGCAGATCCGTTCTTATCAAGAAAGAGCACATATGGTGTAGGTGAGAATTACTTAAACATTTGTGGAGATTCGAACTACAAACAGATTGAACCAAGTGATCGACAAGCACAGAGGAGAAACAAAGACAGAAAGAGCACTGAACATCACAGTCACTTGTACATATACTGACTTTAGTGTAGAGTTCCTCTACATCTTCATCTTCATGAATCTTCTTGGGCCTCTGCAAATGGAGGTCAAGGCAAGAGTGTCGCCAGTGAGGGAGGGAAGACTCAGGATAGAGAGCCATTTGAGAGGATTTGGACTTTCTTACCTCACAACCTTTAATGCAGTGCAGGACTTCTGGATGTGGGTACCACTTCAGGCCCATGGTGCAGACTATGTGCTGAAAACAGACAAAAAACAAGGAGGTTTTCAGAAAGACAAGAAGAACGTGCAATTCTGAAGTACCATCGCCACCACAAAGTGACCAACTACAACTCTTCCTTCCCATGTAATGCCCGTGTGACGTATCCCGATCAATATCACACCGTGTTCGTTCATCAAGGCCAGAGGAGAACTGGTTTCTCCCAAGTTTTTATCCTCCATTTTTGTCACCTGATGGAGTTTGGGTTCTTACTCAATTGGTGAAACTTTTTTTTTTATTTTTTATTTTTTTATTTAACCTTTATTTTTACAAGCAAGTCATTAAGAACAAGTTCTTATTTACAATGGCGGCCTGACAAGTGGAATAACCACTTAGGGAAAGGGGAAGTAGAGTTAAAAGGTACAAAACATTATAGATACTTACAGGTAAGCAATTACATAAATACAATTGAAAACTCAACACAGTAGACAACAGACCACATTGACCAGCTATATGTATATAAAAATGATGAATGGAGCTACAAAGAAATATTTGCTGAGAAAAAAAAAAAACAAACAAAAAAAAAAAAACATCCCCCTTCTCATTTCCCTTCTCTTTTTCCCTTTTCCTCTCCCCTTCCTCCTTATTATTTTTATTTTTGACTATGAAGAGAAACAGCTGCATGTGTCCGTGAACAGGTGTGAAATAACAGATTTAAATGATGAAGTTGAAATTAGCTTATCAATTTTGAGAGTATTTTGGAGCGAATTCCAGTCCCGAGCGGCAGCAGATTGAAATGTTATTAGACCAATGGCTGTTTTGGTTTTGGGGATTATTAATTGAAGATAAAGTGAAGCCCGGGTATCATAAGTGACGGGCTTTGGCTGCAGCAGGTGACCTAAGTAAGGTGGTGAGTGGCCAAGAAGGGTCTTGTAAATGAAAGTGAACCAGTGAATTTTACGGCGATTGTGAAGGGAGGACCAGTTGACAGATGTGTAAAGAGCGCAGTGGTGTGTGTTGGAAGGAGCATTTGTGGCAAACCTGATAGCGGAATGATAAAGAGTGTCAAGTTTAGACAAGGTGGATTTGCAAGCAACCCTGTAAATGGTGTCTCCGTAGTCTAAAATGGGTAGGATGGTCATTTGAATAAGAGTAAGTTTGGCAGAAGTGGTGAATGAAGAGCGGTTTCTGTAAAGAAAACCAAGCTTGGCTTTAACCTTAGATTGCAGCTTAGATATGTGGGTAGAATAAGTAAGAGATGTGTCCAACCAGATGCCCAAGTATTTATATGTAGTGACTTGTTCTAAAATAGCCCCTTAGCAGTTATTGATTTGACTGTCCTGACACTGCCGGATGAAGCTGAATAATAACACTATTGTCATGCTTTGCACAATTATTACACTGAATTGAATCAACACTGAACTGAATTGTGCGGAATAATGACACCATTATCTTCCTACAGCTGCGTTTCAGCAGAATTTGAATCGGTCTCATATTTGCGACCACAAAAAGAAAAAAGAAAAAGGCAAAACAAGAATGTTTACCTTTGCAAGTGTATCTGGCCAACTTAAAAAAAAAAAAAAAAAAAAACTAATTCAGGAACCCATCCAGATTAAACATCTTGTGAAATGTCATCAGTTTCAAAACATGTATAATTACGTGAATAAGTTACGACTGTTTCCAGCATGTTCGTCATCAATATAGGTGTTGAACAGAGAGAGATGTGTTCACACATATATGTTCATTAGCACATGTTCTCATGAAAAAACCTCGAGGGTTCAGTGAGGCTGACGTGAGGCTGGCCAAAAGTAAAGGACTGTCTGACCTCTAGAGCTCCTAAACAATCCCTGTCGCGGTAACACACACACACACACACACACACACACACACACACACACACACACACACACGAGCGCACACAGCACCTGCCTCTTCTTGTGCTGTACCCACCACTGCAAACTAAGGTATTTCTCATTTCATGCCAGTCAGCAAATCAATGCAAAAAAAGAGAGAAAAATAATGGCAGTGAATGAGAAGGAACAGAAAACACTGAAGCATTTCAGGACAGGTGAGGAAGGGTTCACTGCGTAGTGCTGATAAATAAACTGCATGTGTAGGGGATACTGTGGGTATAACATGGCAGGAACCACAGGGAACCCTATTTATTGTTTGTAAAGGGATTCACCTAAAAAATTATTACTCACCCGCAAGACTTTCGTTCATTTTCGGAACACAAATGAAGATCTTTTTGAGGAAATCTGTGTGATTTCTGTCCCTCCATTGACAGCTACGCAACTACCACTTTGACGCTTCAAAAAGTTCATGAAGAGATCGTAAAACTACAGATTTGAGCTTCAGCAAGAACCAGTGAGGTTTATTCTCATGTTACGATTGAGCTTTAATTGGTCTCGCGAGTCAAGCAGGTTCAGTTAAGCTGAGTTTATGTTCACTGATCAACGTTTATATGTGAATAAAAGCCTAAATTCAGTCTGTTCATCATATGAAGTGATCGAGCCTCTTTATAAAATGTGGACAAAACCATTTAATTCAAATGGATTAGTTTTACGATCTCTTTATGAAATCTCAGATTTCATCAAAAAGATCTTCGTTTGTGTTTTCCGAAGATGAACGAAAGTCTTACGGGTTTGGAACGACATCAGGCTGAGTAAATGACAGAATTTGCATTTTTGGGTGAACTATCCCTTTAATAAAGCACACTACAAGTGCATTCAATACAATTAAGTGCATTTATTTTCCATTTTATCCCCCAGATTCAGTCCCTCTGCAGTAACTTGAGCTTGAGTGTCTTCCACAAGAGGACAGTGGTAAATAATGGTGAAGTTCATGAATAAACCCTTACCGGTGCCTGAAGGGTTCCCAACCCTTTATATCATATAAGATTAACTTTAGTGAACACATTATGCGCTGACAGCCTGACTGATACAATGCAGATTGCTTTGTTTCCCTCAGAAAAGCATGCCATCATCATCATCTGACTGAGCTGTTATCATATTAGACGGCCATACTCTGTTCTCCCGAAGCTCCTGAGATCCCATTTAGCTCTCAGGCCTTTAATAAAGGTTTGGTTTATTAATTAGAGGTTAATATTAGTACTCCCCTCAGCGGACCCAGCATGAACAATCGACTCGCCGGCATCACGTAAAGGCCACGGTCTGCCAAGGCACCCGAATGCATCAGCAATGTCATTTTGCTGATGTCAGGAAAGCAAATAAGTAAGAAAATAAGAAGAGCTTCTTAGTAGGGCAGCGGTGAAACCTGAAACGAATCGTTCTCGAGGGCCGATTCGTCACAATAAGTAATTCAACCGACTCAGCAGGAAACATAAAACAAAGAAAGTGAGAATGGGAAACGAGACTCTGGATGTGTATGGCTACTAAAGTGTACCAATGCACCTAAACTCACTAGTTCAGACTTATGCGCCCTTAGACTTAAGAGACTTATTAGACTTAAAATGTCTAAATACACATTTGTTTTCATCAGCACCTGACCAATTAATACTAGCACTTACCTTTTCTATTCTATTTGTTTTGTTTTTCTGTGTACTGTGCTAGACTGACTGAGACTTCTTACAGTACTTGTATACTGTTGCCCTCTTGCCTGATTGCTTCTATTGTTCTCCTCATTTGTAAGTCGCTTTGGATAAAAGCGTCTGCTAAATGATTGAATGTAAAGCTTGCATTGCCAGCTTACTTCTCTGCTTCTCCGGGACGCCTCGGCTGGTGTGGGTATATGGGACGTTCTCGCAGCACCGGCCAACAAACACAGCATGACCGTTAGCATTAGTGCAGGTGTCAATCAGGGCCCGGGGGTTACGGGACGGATCGTGCCCTTGCACAGCGAGCAGAAGTGAACAGGTGCGGTGGAATTCAAACAGCATCGATTGACACAGGCTGCTGAGAGAACAGTTATTGATCTGACCTCAGTCGACCACCCTGGAACATTTCAGCCGCATCGATTTGGCCTCCTCTTCCCCTCACACTCTGTCTCCAGACTCGAATTACCACCCAGGGAAGATCATATCAATTACACAAATCAATCAGAAACGTGTTGTTTCATTTCTCTGCCGAAAACCGCCTGACTCGACACAAATGCCCATCTAAACACAACAGAAGTAGGGGGGACGCCGATCAGTTTGATCACAGTGAGTTTGTTTACAACTTTCTAGCATCTTCAATCAATCCCAAAATTCCCTGTGTGCTCACACGGTTCTCTTTGTTTTTTTGGACCGGACCAAAAAATTACACATTTAGTGTGGTTCGCTTAGCGTTCACACTGTCATTCTTAACACCGAACCTAAAGCCATTCAGCAGCCATGTCACCCTGTAGCCCAAGACTGGTTGCCCACTGAAGCTAAGCAGGGCTGAGTCTGGTTAGTACCTGGATGGGAGACCTCCTGGGAAAAACCAGGTTGCTGCTGGAAGAGGTGTAAGTGAGGCCAGTAGGGGGCGCTCACCCTGTGGTCTGTGTGGGTCCTAACGCCCCAGTGTAGTGACGGGGACACTATACTGTCAAAGAGCCCCGTCCTTCGGATGAGACGTTAAACCGAGGTCCTGACTCTCTGTGGTCATTAAAAATCCCATGGCACTTCTCGTAAAGAGTAGGGGTGTAACCCCGGTGTCCTGGCCACATTCCACCCATTGGCCCTTAACAATCATGGCCTCCTAATAATCCCCTTCCATTGAATTGGCTCCATCACTCTCTCTCCTCTCTCCACCTATAGCTGGTGTGTGGTGAGCGCACTGGCGCCGTTGTACTGTGGCTGCCGTCGCATCATCCAAGTGAATGCTCCACACTGGTTGTGGTTGAGGAGAGATCCCCTGATATGATTGTAAAGCGCTTTGGGTGTACAGTAGTACATATGAAAGCGCTATATAAATGCCTCATTCAATTCTATTCTAAAAGAAGAAGAAAAATGGGCTTTTATGACATATTTTGCGACAGAATTTGTCGAACATCCACAACTATGCTATGCGCTGCAATGTGTTCGCATACATATGATGGATACATGATGGAACTGATAACACGTTAAGAGCTTAGTAAAGTCAAAACAGCGGCAGGAATCCCTCCGTCACACACACACACATATTTTTTTTTTACCTACCCATTTGGTCTTTTTTCCCACGCACCGATGACCTGCAGATGTGTGATGGTGATTGCCAATTGATTATATATTTATAATAAAGTATATTTTAAATATAGTTTCAATTTATTTATATTTAATCAAAAAATATTTATTTATTTTAAATCACATTTAATCTATTTAATAGAATAACACTTAACTAATTCCATTTATTTATTTATGTATTAATTTATTCATTTATGTATTCATTTATTTATTTATTCATTTATGTATTCATTTATTTATTTATTCATTTATGTATTCATTCATTCATTCATTCATTCATTCATTCATTCATTCATTCATTCATTCATTCATTCATTCATTCCAGTTTTTCTCTAGATTAGACTACAGATGATGGGCATTTTTAAGTTTCAGGCTATAAATCCATCCAGTCAATGGAAATCAATCATGTTTGATATTTTATGCCACATTTAGACCACATCATGTTTTTATTTTTTATGCATCTCCTAGGTGTTTATATTTCTGAATGAGATTGGAATTTGATTCTCAGTCATTTAATGTATGCAGGTTTTCTCTTTAACCATTTACAAAAAAAAAACAAAAAAAAAATGTTTTAAAATCAGTTCAGATTTGTAAAGTTGTGTAGTGTATTCCAGCCTTTTGATGAATTGAGCAAGAAACGAAGTTCGATGTTCCTGCCTGAAAGGTGTTCAGCAAAACAGCCTGAAGACTGCGATCGTAACCCCGCTATAGTCAAATCCAGCAGTCACCACTAAAACACTGCAACACTTCTGACAGGTAAATGTATATAAAGTCTTTCTACTAATGCCAGTAACAGGGTCATTGTTTAAATTATAGTGATTACAGATGGCTTTTTAACTTTTATGACTTGGCCTCTGCCTCGTTGTGGTTCAGATGAGTTCAGAGATTACTGTAATCATACCCTGTTTTACCAATGCCAGGTAATTGGGAAAGCCATGCATGCCTGAGCCTGCGGCTAATGAACAGTAATTGGAGGAACTGCGACATTCAATGCAAAGCTACAATCGCTGCATGTGTTCGCTGAGAAATAACAGCAAATTTTTACCTTTTGGGGACTTTTCTTGTGTGCACAGAAACACAGAAAGTTTTGTGTGATGGGTTTAGGGGTAGGGTTAGTGTAAGGGGAGATAATATACAGTTTATACAGCCATTATGTCTATGGAATGTCCCCATAAAACATGGAAACCCAATGTGTGTGTGCGTGTGTGTGTACATTTTGGTGGATAATTTATGAATTTGCTCTTGCAGTGTCGTCCTTATATATTGCCGACTGTACTATCAAGTTTATCTGAAATGGACTTTTCAGACTATAAAGGTAAAAATGAAATGGTTTAGTTTTCTTTATTACAATTGTCATGTTTGATGTCACCATTTGACACTGCCGTTTATAACAATGCTCAGTGTGTGACTGTCCAAAAGCACTCGATTGGCTGTTGGCTGATAACCATCCAGCCGTAACATTATATAACACTGCTTCGTTTCACACTGTACACGTTTGGCACCACAATGTAGGGTTAAAACAACAAAAGCGGAGCAGGGTCTCATAACCCCGTGTTAAAAGCGGTGCCATTCCCTCTTCAAAATTACAAGAGTGAAATGTTTCTTAACCCGGGGTTAAAAGCGGGGTTTAGAATGACAATAATAAATGATTTTTAATTCTTTGCTTTGAGGTAAAACTAAGTTAATATGTGCTGCACGATTTTCTCTTAATAAGGATAAATACCACATAAATGACATCGGTGAGAAAACAGCAGTTCAGAAAGCATCTGATCACAGTGTTGTGGATGTTTGCATGAGCTCTGCAATTCAGCAATACCACTCATATACCACTTTATACAACAGATTGTTTAAAAGCAAGCAGCTTTACAGTATTAAACATGAAAATCCATTGTTATTAAATATTAGCATGGACACTGTTAAATACTGTAGTTACCATTATAGTTATCATTCATGGTGTGAACGTATGCATCATTATAACTGCATGAAAAGGCACTGAATGTAATGAACTGCATTTTAGAGGTGAATTCCTCATAGACAATGCCCCCGTCTGAACCCTAAAGTCTCGAGCCTAGACATTGATGAACGACACTGATGAATCATCAGGCACAATCCAATATCTGCTGCAATATCTGTGTCACCTCAAACGTTGAGTCACACTCGGGATCAGCGAACCTGCCAGTAAAGCTGAGCGGCTGAAAACACAAACCTTGACTTTGGGAGGGTTCATCCAGTGATGTCTCATAATGCTGCCGGCTGTCGTGTTACTCGGCAGATTCACCACATCACTGTTAGAGTCCCTGCAGGACAACTCGCACTCCTCTCCTGAGGGAAACAGACAGAGGGAAAGTGTCATCTCTAAACATGCATGAAAGGCTGAGTTTGTCTGCTCATCATTAGAGGACATGTTGAGATCTGAACGTCATGTTGAGATGCACACGTTTCGTTAAGTACTGATTACTGTGTCTAGTTCTTTACTGGGACAGTGTGGTGTGTTATAAAGGGGATTATTTCTGGAAATTGCAGGATATATTGTAGGGTAAATGTGGGTGAATCTCACGTCACATTTTACTGCATAATAGAAGAAAATCTTATTTTGCATAGAGATAATTAAGCCAGTTTTAAGGAGCATTATGTGTTTTTTTTATTTATTATTAATTACAAAGAGTACATCAAATGTTATAATAATATGTCAAATACTACAATGTTGAAAAAAGAAAATTCAGGATACTTTGATGAATAGAAAGTTCAAAAGAACAGCATTTATTTGAAATAGAAATATTTTGTAATATTATAAATGTCTTTACTGTTACTTTTGATATTTTTTTGTTCTTGCTGATTAAAAGTAAGTTTTAATTTCTTTAAAATTATATATTTTTAGAATATAAAATATATTTATTTATTTTATAACTTCACAATAATTACTTTCGCATTGATGATATAATTGAGGGCAACAGGGAGTGCTTAAGTGTGATAAATTATCTCACAAAGCAACTAATCTTAATGATATTAAAGTTTTCTTTAAGAAAAATGTCATTGCTTTGATTAAAAAGAGGATAAGGCATGAAATGAGATGTATAGCACCAATACTGTTAGATTTTTACTAAAATCTATTACTAAAATAGTAAGATGTTACTAAAAAAAAGATGAATTAAATTTTTTCATGCAAACAAAATTATATAGTATTTGATTCCCAAAAATCTATAATAGACCAGTGGTTCTCAACCCAGGATTGTTATGAATTTATAAAAAATTAGAGATTAATATTAACATTCTGATGATACACTTTCAAACTTGAGATGAATTTCCTGAATTCTGATGGTGTCAGTGTGATGAACACAACCAAAATCTGCATCATATGTTCAAATCCCAACATAAGAAGAAAAGTGCACGGCTCCGAATGAGCCGCACACAGAGAGAGAGAGAGAGAGAGAGAGAGAGAGAGAGAGAGATTGAGGGAGAGTGTCACCGATGCCGTGGCCCTTCTTGCAGCTGATGCGGATGCTGGGATGCAGGTTCTGAGGTAGAGAGCATTGGCCCTTCATCTGAGGGCATAACCGGAAGCTTCCGGTCCAGTTCCCGTCCTTTCTGCAGTGGATGATGTTAGTGCCAACAGACTGTGGAGACGGGGAAGACACGACACACATCACTAACACACTCCTGACTGACTTACAGACAATGGAAATGACAGATAAAGAATGTAGGGTACACGAGGACCCAATTGAATAGTTATTTGTTTTTGTCACGATTTACTCTAGTCAAGTCACATATATTTATATTACATGTTATGCACTACAGAATGCCTCATAAAGAAAACAACAGTATTAATGTTGCAAAGTTCTCCAATTATGAAATAAATAGAATTTTAGTTTGTACAGCAGCTCTAAAAACACTACAGTGTAAAACAAAAGGGTAACACTTTATTGTACAGTGTCCTTGTTACATGTTGCATGTACTTACCATAGTAATTAAATTATGCATAATTACATGCATCTAACCCTCAACCAAACCCTAATCTTACTCTGACCCTATAGTACTGTAAGTGCATGTTGCTTAATATTACTCAGTACTTAAATATATAATTACACTGTAACAATGACACCTTAAAATAAAGTGTAACCAAAAAAAGTTGCTGCCAGAAATATTTAAGTTGCAATCAACTTGGATGTTTAAGTCATTTCAACTTAAATTACATTAAACTGACTTGAAAAAATGAGTTGAATCTTGAAAAAACAAAAACAAATGCTTAATGCTTTAACTTTAATGAGTTAAAGCAATGTAAAAACACATGTTGTTATAACTTATCAGTCATATACTTTTTTTACAGTGTACCGTTCAAAGGTTTGTGGTCAGCAACATTTTTAATGGTTAAAAAAAGAAGTCTCCTCTGCTCACCAAGGATGCAGGGTTTTTTTTTTTTTTTTTTTTATATAATAATAATAATAATAATAAAATACAGTAAAAACAGTAATATTACAATTTAAAATAACTGTTTTCTATGTGAAAATGTTGTAACATATATTTTATTCCTGTGATCAAAGGTGAATTTCCAGCAGAACTGTCTTCAGTGTCACATGATCCTTCAGAAATCATTTTAATCATTTCTGATTATCAATGTTGTGCTGCTTAATATCTTGTAATATATGCATTAGAAGTTGGTGAATATGAAGTTGAAATAGAGATCTTCTGTAACACTACACTAAATAAAATAAAATAAAATGAAAATAAACATTATCAAAAAATAAGTGTTAATGTATAAACAACAAACATATGTCAGTGGGGTAAGAAAAATATGTCATTAACTGGAATGTTTTCCGTTTAAATAATTAATTTTTTTTTTTTTTTTTAGCATAAACACTTACATTTGAAACTTTGTTGTTTGTTTTTAGAAAACAAGATGTAATTTCTTAATTAATTTTCCTTCTCAAGTAAATTATTTAAGATTTTTTTTTTTTTATATTTGTACTGGAAAAAAATAAAAGATAAAAAATAGATAAAAAAAAATAAAATACTAAGTAGCCTACTAGATTAATTTTTGCAGTGTATGTCTTTATTGCCAGTCCTTTTGCCGATTAATGTAATGCATCATTGCTGAATAACAGTGTTACACTTTATTTCGATGGTCCACTTCAGACATTTTAACTATAAGTAACTTTATAAAACTACGTCAACTAACTCTCATTAGAGTATTAGTAGACTGTTAGGTGAGAGTTCGGGTTAGTAGAATAAGTTGAGGTTGCAAAGTTACTTATAGTCAGTATAATGTCTGTTGAGGAGCATCACAATAAAGTGTTTGCAGATATTAAACAGGCAATCAACTAATACTCTAATGAGGGTTAGTTGGCATGTAGTTGCAAAGTTAGTTATAGTTAGTAGTATATCTTGGTTCCACTTTATTTTGATAGTCCGCTTTAGACATTCTACTAACTATAAGTAAATTTGCAACTACATTGTCAACTAACTCTCATTAGAGTATTAGTAGACTGTAGTAAACTCTCAGTAGAGTATTAGTAGACTGTAGTAAACTCTCAGTAGAGTATATTAGTAGACTGTAGTAAACTGTCAGTAGATCCCTTACTAAAATCAACCATGGTTTTATTATAGTAAAAGTGTAGTAACCATAGTTGTTTGGCAGATTGAGTACCAATTTGTATAACCACAGTTTTACAACAAATACCATGGTTAAACTATGGTTAGTGTATCAAAACCATGGTTAATTTGTAGTGACCATGGTAATAACCATGGTTTTTTGGTTTTATTTGTAGTAAAACCATGATTAATTTCCATAAGGGATTGCTAGGTTATGGTTAGGTGTTTGGGTTCAGGTTAGGAGAATACGTTGACTTGTAGTCACCAAGTTACTTATAGTCAGTAAAATGTCTATTGGGGGACCAACAAAATAAAGTGTTAATAAAATTAAGTAAAATTACTCAACTTTTCTGATACTGGGGTTCCCATTATGCACTGGGCCTTGAATAATTAATGAAGTTGATTTTTCACTGTTTTCCAGCTGTATTTACACTGTTTCATCATTGCTTTTGATGTTAGGATTAGTAACTTACAATTTTGTGACATTTGGAGTTCATTTTCTACTCAAAATGACACATTAAAAACACAAAAACGATCCATCAAATGTAACCGTTGTGTATTGTCTACCAAGTATTGAGGTCTCTGTGTTCACATGGCATAACTTCTGATATGTAGATATGATGTCTCACACAATATCTATTGTATTAATTACTTAGATATTTCTAAGGAAACCATATACTTAAACAGTGTGGTTTAATTCAATCTTATATTGTTTGAGTGAAATATATTGCAAAGGAAACTTCAACTAAATAGATATTACTCAACCTTTTACTAGCCAAGTTAAAATTACTTATTTTCTTTGTTACTTTCACTTAACTTAGTTAAGTAGAGTTTACTTAATTCCATATGTGAAATTTACTTAAATATGCGTGTGAAATTTACTTAAAAAATATTTGTGCAAAAACTTGCCAAAGAAAAATTAAAGGGGTGGTATAATGCCCTTTTCACAAGATGTAAAATATATCTATGATGTCCCCAGAGAGTGTGTGTGAAGTTTTAGCGCAAAATACCCCACAGATATTTTTATATAGAAAGTTAAAGTTGTCACTATTTGAGGGTTTGCAAAAACGCACCGTTTTGTGCCTGGCCCTTTAAATGCAAATGAACTGCTGCAGAGGGCGGGGTTTCAAGAGCTCGTGTCTGTTAGCAGCTGCTATTACCTCACGCAGACACACTAAAATGACAGAAACTGTTCTGCCTTTAATGTTAAACGGAGTCAGATAAGGATGGAGAGACTCAGAATAAGTGACAACATGTAGAATGCAACAGGACATCTCTGAATGGTTAGTTGATGAATTTATGTTGCTGATGTGGAGTTAACTATCTTCAATTAGGATATTCTGTCATGATAAATCTATAAATTGCTCATATATGAACTGTTGTGAGATGCACACAGAGTGACTTTCTATTGCATGTGAAAAGATGGATGCTAAAGTTTGAGCTGACTCACAAATGTACTCTTATACAACAACTTTTCCTCTTCTCAACATGGACTGTGTGTTCCCGGGGGCGGGGTTTATGTAAATTATAGGGTTAGTGATGTCACTAACCCGAGAGGAATGTCGTGTAGTCCCAACCAGCCGTTTGTTGTAGTCCTTTTCTTTAAAAGCAAATATCTCCCTTTGCTTTGAACTTTGAGCGTTGTAACTTTGCAGATGTTGTTTATGCTCAAACAGCAACATTACACACTAACTAAAGTTAGAAAAGTGAAATCACACTCAACCACCCCTTTAAGTAAATTTTACTTATTGTGTTTTTTTTGTTTGTTTTTTTGTTGTTGTTTTTTTAGTGTAGAATGTCTATTGGGGGACCAACAAAATGTCAACTAACTCTCATTAGTATTAGTAGACTATAGTAGACTGTCAGTAGATTGTTAGGATATGGTTAGGTGTTAGGGTTCAGGTTGACTTGTAGTTGTCGTCAAGTAAAATGTCTATTGAAGGACCAACAAAATAAATTGTTAGTAGATATTAAGCAGACAGTCTACTAATACTCTAATGAGAGTTAGTTGACATGTAGCTGCAAAGTTACTTATAGTTAGTAGAATGTCTAAAGTGGACTATCGAAATAAAGTGATACCGGATATAGAACCAAAAACAGAAGGATCCACAGAATAAGACGGACCTGTTTGCATGGCGGCGGCGGTCCCAGAGAGTGGTTGGCCCCGTTGCAGTGGATCCAGCAGGTGCTGTCGAACCTGAAGCCGTCTGTGCACTGGTACATGCCATAGAAGACCGATGGAGGAGGTGGACAGGTCACCGGCTCACACGAGCCCTCCAACCAGCGGCCGTCTTCAGTGCACTGCCTCTTGAAGGCTCTCCTGAAGGGAAATAGAGGAGAAAGAGACTGTTCTGATGATAAAGACAACTCATGATGGCATGGATTGAGTGGTTGAGTGCGTCATCCAGTCCTT
The DNA here is from genome assembly GCA_021554675.1 of Leuciscus idus. Taxonomy (NCBI): domain Eukaryota; kingdom Metazoa; phylum Chordata; class Actinopteri; order Cypriniformes; family Leuciscidae; genus Leuciscus; species Leuciscus idus. Next base: position 2,661,456 of record CM038624.1, read on the forward strand.
GTGTTGATTTGTGAACAATCATGTGCACACCTCTTTGGCTTCTTGGCCACATGGTATCCGGGTTTGCACTTGTATTTGCAGAGGGTTCCCACTTTGAGGCCCGTTTCATTGCAGCGTTTGGTCTGGAGCACGGCGTTGGGAACGGGAGGCGGCGCCGGACACCGGAGCTCACACAAAGCCTCCGGGAACGACCACAGGCCGTCCTCCATACAGGTCAGAGTGTTATTAGTGCCTGCAGATGAGCCACAGACTCGTATGATTAACACAGAATAAAACAGTTCATTCAATTAAAACAAAATCAGCAGTCTTCATGAAGCAGCACAACTGTTTTCAACATTTATAACAATAAGAAAATGGTAACACTTTAGTTTAGGGTCCAATTCTCATTATAAACTACTTGCTCATTAGCATGCATATTAGCGGTTTATTAAAGTTATTAATTAAAGTTGAGGCAAAAGTCATAGTTAATAGTTAATATGTGTTCCCCAAACTAAAGTGTGACCAAGAAATGTTTCTTGAGCATCAAATCATCATATTAGAGTGATTTCTGAAGGATCATGTGACACTGAAGACTGGAGTAATGATGCTGAACATTCAGCTTTGATCACAGGAATAAATTACATTTTATTATATATTCACATATATTGCTGGTTTTACTGTATTTTTAAATCAAATAAATATGTGTGTGTGTGTATTATATATATATATATATATACACTGTATATATATATATATATACACTGTATATACATATATTAACATATATTCTGACTATCAATATTAGTTGTTAACCATGGTGAGAAGAGTTAAAAGAAGTGTTATAAAATCGAAAGCTCCTCTAAATTCTGACTGGATGAGTCACGTCCCAAACCTCTGAGAAATACCTGTGGCCACACATGACTGAATTACATCGCAATGCCCGATGTTGCAATTGCACACAGCTGCACGTCACAAAGTACTTGGCAAAGGAATTGTTTATTATGATTATTCCAATCAGAGTTTTTTTTTTTTTTTTTTTTTTTTTTTTAAGTTATATCAAGTTCATCAAGTTTTATTCTTGATGTAGTTCTTGTTATTGCAATAAGCCATTTATCCTCTTTTATGCTGGGGATGCTCATTAAAATCAAGTACGTATTAATGTGTATGGAAATAAAAAAATATATAGGAAATATAAAAAATGGACAGTTTTCCCAGGTAACCTAGTATTCACTGCATCAAAGTTCAGTAACACTGAGATTTTCCAGCATTTCTCACCCACAAGCTGAGCGGGCTCCTTGCACTGGAACGTGCTCTTCTTGCCGAAGGTGGTGCCTTCTGGGAAATCAAACTGGGCAGGGTGCACATGGTACTTATCTGGCAGCCCACAGTCAACCGGCTCACACGATACTTGCTTGTTCCATTTCCTATCAGCACAGGTGATGGTCACGGTTGAATCCGCCTGCACAGAAAACACGTCAGATTTTCAGCTAGAGTTCAATATGTCATGCTGACCACACAGTGCACTAGGGCTGACACCGATGTAGGGAGTAGTAGCGCTGTCTTCCTCTCATGCATGGGTCTGAAAGCCGTACTAGTGCATTAGTATTTTGCATGAGAAGTGCCAAGTCTTGCATTGTGTTTTTTGATGACAAAATAAGGAACAAAATATCCTTTGTAAGTGATACTTCTGATTACAATATGAATGTTGATTGAATCTTTAGATATACAATTCATATTTAGCATTTACTCTGCAGATAACAAAACCCTAACAAATTAGATGACATTTTAACCCTATAAAGCCTCATGTTTGATACCCAAATGGCCTCTAAATAATCAACATGATGAAACCTTTACTGAAAAACTACTATTGTACATGTCTTCTGTCATCTGATTGATAGTTTAGACAAGTAAAGGCCTTTTGACAATCAGTACAATGATCTGAGCTCCTGTTTGGTGGATAGCTTACTATCCAAATCAGTCACTTACAGGCTCTCGATTCAGACAGCTACAATCCAATGATAACACATATTCATCTTCCTTTAAAGCTTCACTTGATGCACAGTGTTTTGAAAATAAGAAGACAATGTGTGTAGTTTGGACACCGCTGTGCAAAAATGTTGGCACATACTCTTGACCAAAACTCTGTTATTCCAAAAATGCCCCAAAACAACCTGACATCTGGTTACAGACCTTGAAACATATTTGACCCAGGCTTTTGTCGTAACTTCAGTGTATAATGTGCTTTTTGAAATACCTACAGAGACTATCTTTGGAATCTGATTTCAATAAAATAACAAGCGGATAATATCTTCCCTGGTAGCTTTTAGTTGCAAAGAAATACTGAGAAAAATATGACAAAAATGTGCAATATTTTTTGAATTTGCAAAAGTTCTCAAGTTCATGTAAATCTTTGGATAGGGATCTCTAACATTTAATTACATAAACTGTGTCAAATAACTGCAACATTTAAGCAATTTAGTAACAATAATTACTTGCAAATGTTGTCCCATAACATAACGTATACTTTCATTATAAAGCACTAATTAGTAATACACCACTGCACACACAAGATATTGATACGCTTGAGCAGATATTCTTTCTTTCTCATATATTTCAGCTTTTTCTTTGATTATTTAATACACCACAACAATATCTTCTTACCCAGCCATTACTCACTTTCTTATTTCTCCATATAAAAACTTAACGCTTTCCACATGATAAACTCAATCAATATGTTTAGAACATCTGCACAGAATTCCCGAAAGTGCCTGATCTGAGAGCGAGTGCTGAATTACAATTGATATAATTATCACATCAGACAAGGTTTTATACTCTTGTTAAGGATCTGAGGGTGTATGAAGGTAACCGCTGACCTTTAGGCATGCGTGCATCAGAGCGCAGCTGAAAACAACTCACCAACGGAAGAAGAAAAAACGGGAAAATAATATCCTGCCCTTTGTGAAGTAAGTCTGAATCATGCAAGAAACTTTTTCTGTTCAATATCTGTTAAAAAACAATTCAATTCAATGCATCTGGATCAGAGTTATTATAAACTAACCATTAAAAACAATTGTGTTACTTGAAATAAAATCAGGTTGGTGGAGAGCTCCTGCCTCAAGTAGAGGAGTTCAAGTCTCTCAGGGTCTTGTTCACGAGTGAGGGAAGGACGGAACGGGAGATTGACAGACGGATCGGTGCAGCTACTGGAGTAATGCGGTCGATGTACCGGTCTGTCGTGGTGAAGAAAGTCTCGATTTACCGGTCGATCTACGTTTCTACTCTCACCTATGGACATGAGCTCTGGGTCATGACCGAAAGGACAAGATCCCGGATACAGGCGGCCGAAATGAGCTTTCTCCGCAGGGTGGCTGGGCGATCCCTTAGAGATAGGGTGAGGAGCTCGGTCACTCGGGAGGAGCTCAGAGTAGAGCCGCTGCTCCTCCACATCTGTTCCGGATGCCTCCTGGACGCCTTCCCGGGAAGGTGTTCCGGGCATGTCCCACCGGGAGGAGACCCCGGGGAAGACCTAGGACACACTGGAGGGATTATGTCTCCCGGCTGGCCTGGGAACGCCTCTGTGTCCCCCTGGAAGAGCTGGAAGAAGTGTCTGGGGAGAGGGAAGTCTGGGAATCTTAAGACTTTCCTGCTAAGACTGCTGCCCCTGCGACCCGGCCCCGGATAAGCGGAAGAAGATGATGATGATGAAATAAAATAAACATACTAAAATAAAACAAAAATGTGGCCACTTCATTAGGTACACCTTGCTAGTACCGGGTTGGACTCCCTTTTGCCCTCAGAACTGCTTTAATTCTTAATTCTAGAGATTCAACAAGGTGCTGGAAACATTTCCCAGAGATTGTTGTCCATATTGCCATAATATCATCATGCGGTAACTGCAGATTTATCGGCTGCACATCCATGATGTGAATCTCCTGTTCCAGCACATCCCAAAGCTGCTCTGTTGGATTGACGCATTTCGCCAGTAAAACGGTGATTAATGAAGTGATTAATGAAGAGAGAACACAGTGTGTTGCGTGCCTCAAAATATTAGCTTCTGACAGTATGAAGCCGAACAAGGTAAGACGCCACTTAGAGACGTTGAAACTTTGCCCACTATAAAGTACATTTTGTGCAATGGAAAGGTTCCATGGTCCTTCATAGAACCACAGATGCCAATAAAGCACCAAGTAAATGTGACGGAGGTGAACTATCCATTTGTAGAACCATAGGTACGCAAATTATTCCAGATGTGTTATTGTTATATACACAACTATTGTAGCTCTAAACAAATCCTCAATGCCCACTATTGCACTTCTTTGAGACACTGAGTAATATTTTAAAGATCAAGTTGGCAGGCAAAGATAATGGCAGGCAAAATCATTTAAGCACTGATTAGATGAGATACATTTAATATTGTTATTGTTGTAGAGGAGACCGGATTTCATATTGGTTATCCATCAAACATCTGTGCATAATTTTTGCAATGATGAAAACAAACAAGGACACACAAACAAGTGGAGAGAACAGATCGTTTTGAAGATAGCACCATCTAAAGCAGATTTCCTGGAACTTCGTGACCCAACTGAAGCGAGTGCACTTTCTAATGAAGCTCGACAAGATGCAACTTGATACCACTGTCCTTGCTCCCATGCTGATGCCACAGAAACTCAATGTTCTGACATTCTATTGCATGACCTCGTCATAAATGCTGCTGAGACGAAGAAGAATGAAGAAATCAAACACGAGGGCGTGTGCATATCTCTCCGGGCAATGTTTGATCAAACTATTTCATTACTGAAACCAAAAGGGGACATTCTACCTGCAAGGGAAACAGAATGACAAATCAACCAGTGACAAATCAACCGGTTTCAATGAGAGTTGGTGATCTGAGGCATCTTGAACAGGCCCGCACATGATTGCCACAAAGAAAACATATTTCTGCAGAAATTATATTAATTGGAAGTGCTATGACTTAAATACATCAATGAATGCTGTCATGTTATCTTGCATTCGGATGCTGGTGTTTGGAAGCGCAATCGTGTGAGATGCTTCAGCAAGGTCATCATACCCAATCATTCTGATGACAGACTTAGGCGTTTCAGAACCACCAAACTAACATTTAAGATGCTGTGCCATGCGATTGGTCCGCTAGTTAGTACAGCTATCCAATCACATGCGCTGTTGAGGCAAAGTCATGTAAGTTACATGTGATGTCACACACTGAAAAGGAACGCCCACCTGGAGGGCAAAACAAGGCTTTCCTCCATTGCCCACCAATTATTTTTAACAGGTCTGTACTAAATACTAATGTACTAAGACAGTGATATTAAAAGACCAACCCCCGGTTTCACAGACAATGCTTAAGGTAGTCCCAGACTAAAAAGCATGTTTGAGCTGTTCTAACTGAAAGCAACTTGTACTGACATATCTTGTGCCATTGTTTTGTCTCAAGATGCACACAAATGTCTTAATTGAACTAAGGCCTAATCCTGGCTTAATCTAAGCCCTGTCTGTGAAACCAGGTCCAAATTTAGTTTACGCCTATTTGATGACATACTATATACAGGTGAACATGTGCACCCAGAATATGAACTCAACGCGCTAAATGGCACATTAAGCATTTCCCATAGAAAACCATAAATAAAGAATATAATATGTGGATTAATAAATTAAGACAGTGATATTAGACGACCAAATTCAGTACACACCTTATTAATAAAACACATGTACAGGCAAGCAGATGACTGCAGAATATAAACCCAACGTGCAAAAATTTCACAGAGAGCGTTTTCCCATTATAAAGAAAACACTTAACATGCAATGTAGATTCATATTCTGGCCACATCTGCTAGCCTGTATGTATTGTTAATAAAGTGCATATTTAATATTACTGTCTGAGTGCAATAAGGCACGTTTTGCGTTTTTTTACATTAAGCGTTTTAGAATAGCGTTTTTAGTGATTGAAAATCTGCGGCAGGCACTTTAGATGTAATCGAAATTTTTCAACCCCCATTGCAAATTAGGTTTAATGGCAAAATGTACAGACTTTTACAGACTGATACTTCAATGAATCCATCTTCCCTTCCACACACTGCAGGTTTCCAGTGCCAGAGGATGCAAAGCAGCCGCAGAGCATCCCCGAACACCACATGCTGAACTGTTGGCAGAGTGTTCTTTCAGCATGTTTCATTCTTCTTTCTCCAGACGTATCGCTGATCCTTCGGGCCGAAAAGTTCCAGTTTTGTTTCATCGCTCCACAGGACAGAATACCAAAACTTCTTTGGCTTATTTATATGGTTTTGAGCACTTTTCTTTTTGCTTTTGGGTCAGTAATGGTGTACGTCTTGGAGTTCTTGCATGGAAACCGCATGCGTTTAATACTTGCCGTACTGTTCAAGCTGAAACCTCAGTGCCTGTTGCCACCAAGTCTTGCTGCAGGTCTTCTGCAGTCACTCAAGGTTTTTTTTTTAACATGCCTTCTCAGAAATCTGGTTGCAGCCGTTGATAGCTTCCTTTTTCTGCACAGTCCAGGTAGTGTAACAACTGTTACTTTAACTTTGAACTTGCAAACTATGCTTTCAACGGTGTCTCTAGGAATATTTAGTGCCTTCGCTATCTTTTGTATCCTGTTCCTTGTTTGTGAAGGGCGATGATATCTTCTCTAAACTTTTTGGACAAATCTTTTGACTTAGCCATATTTCTAACCCCATAATGGGGTTGTATAGTTTCAATTATAACTGTTTATGAATCACAAGAGTTAAAAAATTGCAGTTTGTTCACAAACAGTATTTTTGCTTTTCTTCTTTAGAGAGATGATCAAAAAATCTTCTTGGCTTGAAACAGATGGAAAACTGACAGGCCTGTCCTGCAGTTCTATGGATGTTTAGCTCTGCAGGTGCCGGTTGCACCAGTCGTGCGCAAGTTACAGCTTAGCCTAGTTTTGAGGTAAAGGGGCACTTACGCACTTCTAAATATTTTTTCGTTGAACCATTAAACTTAGTTGAGATACAACTCTACATATTAACTCCTTTGCATTGTTCTGTGTGACCAGCTTTAGACAAACCAAACATATACTCTTTCTCGTTTTATCTAGTACCTGGCTCTTGATGATATCATCGTCCCGGTGGATTTGTAGGACGTAGCCGCAGTTGCACGTGACAGTGCAGCGAGCGCCGTTGAAGTAGCCTCCGTCGCTGCACTGCACCTCTGCATTCCGGATCAACGGCTCTTGGCAATCAATGGCTTCACAGGAGTAATGAACACAACTGAAAAGATGGAGAGGAAGGAAGAATGTTAACAAGTGAGCTGCACATCAATGCACTACAATCTTTAATACGTGGCAATGTTATTTTTTTCTGGGCCATCACAATTAATCTCAACCATTACTACATTATCCATTAATGCACCTTATAATGCATTTAATGATCTCATCAATGATTATAACCATGGTTATAATTTTTATCTATTCATTGTTACACCTTTAGAAAGTATACTGCATTAAATCACAAGACAAATATCCAGTTTCAGATGTAACAAGGAATCTGCTAATATTGTAATGCATTTTAACTTTGGTAACAATTTAAAAAAAAATTTGTAAGACAATGTATTATGATGTACATTATGAATATCTTTATAAAAAGCTTCAAGCTTTTCATTCTGAGAAGTGCAGACATTGAGCCAGAACTTCTATTCAAATCAATGAACTCTGAATGTCTATTACTACTTACTGGAAAGAAGAAAAAAAAGGTCGTAACAACTTTGGTACCTATTCAACCACAGATTTTTAGCACATTTACAGTAATGCAGTTTAACTGGATGCCTTCAGATGCTTTTATACACAAAAAAAAAAAAAAAAAAAAATGAAAGTCAATATCTATCTTTCACAAAAAAAAAAAAAAAAAAGTTTGTTAGGAAACTGAGAAGATTGTGGGGGGTATTGGTGTCAGATGTCTACGCTGTTCTTTGTTATATAAAGAGTAATTCATGTGGCCAGATGAACAATGCTGGACAAATTGAGAGCTAAACTATCCACAGAAAGAGGGGGGGGGGGGGGGGAAGCTAGTGGGAAGGAAAAATAAATCTCTACTGGAGTCAGTTTGTAAATGCAGAGTTGGCATTTTTAAACTCTTAGCTGACCAAGTAGAATCCTGGGAGATCTGGCGGTGGTCATAGGGGCAATCATGAGGTACTGGACCTTTTCAGTAAACAAGAAATGAAGAAACATGGTTTAAGGTTTCAGCCACATTTTTTTTTTTTTAAAGCAGGAGAACATGAAAAGTAGCTCCTGTCCCGTACTTGGAATCACTCAAATGTTTTATGCAATCCAGTTGTTGTTTGAGCCATGTATTTAATTGTGTATGTAACAAGCGGCTCGATTGTAGTGACTACGCCACCCCGGAATAACGGGGAAAACAACCCAAATAAAGGCACACAAGTACGATCTACTCAGAGAAAAGGCAAGAGGTGTGAGTTACCGTACAAAATTTTTTTTTATTAAAGCTAAAAAAAAAATGGCCAATAATAATTTAAAATCAGAAGCCAGCACAACAGAGAAAAAAAATAAGAAAATTAACAATAATCGTTGCAGGGTCTAAAGGTGATGATACACAGGGCAACTTGTTGAGCAATGTTGCTGGGCAATGTTGTCGTCAACGGGCAACCAGATGAGACACAGGGCCCACGACTGATCTAAATTATCCAGATAGAAATGTATTGCCCATTTTCAATGGGAAAGTGCACAAGCAACAATCTCTCGGCAAGATTGCCTTGCAGCATTGCTCAAAAAGTTGACCTGTGTATCATCACCTTTAGGCTTCCTATATGAAGAACAGGCTAGTATGACAGCGCCAGGTATACAAAAGAGAAACCACGCCAATCAGAATCACACTCACAAAATTCACTGCAAATAATGACAACCCATGGTGAAGTAAAGACTGAGGTGCAGCAAAGACCTGGCGTTCAGATCCTTCAAGCCCACTTGGACATTAGACAAAGACTTGACTGGACCAGTTACGGCTTAAGCCTTATATGGGTGTTGTATTTGTGTTTTGTGCTTGTCTGGTCTGTGCTCTGATATGTTTTCTCTTCTGAGTGTTGTTCTGCATACCTGTGCCCCGTTGCTCTAATGGCTCCTGGTTGAGTATATAAAACGAGAATGAAACCGAATGAGGCACACAGTGGTGAACACCCGTATGCTTCATGGTGTCCAGTCAGCCACTGAAGACAAGCTGTATTCTATAGGTGTCACGGTTCATGGATTCATTGACTCATGCCCCTTTTCCACCAAGGCAGTGCTGGTGCCGGTTCGGAGCCGGTGCCTACTCGCGAACCAGTTCCGACAGCCAAAGAACCGGTTCTCGGCCAGGAAAATTGGTTCCAAAGCGGCACCAACTCTTTGCTGGACTATAAACTTTCTTTTACCACGTCATGCTTACGTCGGGGGCTGGAGGCGGGGTTATTGTTGAACTTCTTCTCGAACGCAACCTCCGTCTATAGTAATCCAGACGAGCAGCACAAATGTGTTCTAAACGTCTTCTTCTGACCCCAATATAGGATCGCAAAGCCGGGAGAAACATTTGCAGAAAGGCGATGTAGCCTGCCATTGTAATTGTTATGCTTGAAGTTGGCGCAAGCGTTTCTGGGAAAGCTAAGACGTATGGCAACGTACACAGTGACGTAACGACGTCGTTTGCTGGGCTCTCTAGTCAGTGGAAAAACAAACAGGTTCTGAGAAGGTTCGCAAGTTGCACCAACTTTGAACCAGCACCACTTCCGAACTAGTTCTTTTTTTGGTGGAAAAGGGGTAACATTCTCTCTCCCTGTGTGTGTGTGTTGTGTGTGTTGTGTGTGTGTGTGTGTGTGTGTGTGTGTGTGTGTGTGTGTGTGTGTGTGTGTGTGTGTGTGTGTGTGTGTGTGTGTTTGTGTGTTTGTGTGTGTGTGTATGCTGATTGTGGCTGATCAGCTCATTAAAGGCAGCTGTGGCTCGTCAGCTCGGCTATTTAATGTCTGTGTATTCCATCCTGTGTTGTCAGATCGTTTTTGGTTATCCTGTGGTCAAGTCCTGTCCCGTCTGTGTTCCTTGGATACTACTCTTCGTTTCTCTACTGGTTCTCAGTCCCTGGCTTCCTGGTCGTTCCTGCGGTGACTACAGAGGATCTGGTTTTTGCCGATTGCGTCCCTGTGCTGCTCTGAGTTTGTTACATGCCATCCTACTGATCTGTCTCTTTCTATAATTATTGTTGTTTATTCAATAAACAGTTGTTCACTCGCTACTGAATCTGCCTCTACTTCCTGACAGAACGATCTGACCATACTTATGGATTCAGCGAGTAATTCCTTTCTACAGGAATTCCTGACCAGCAGTAGTTCATGCATGGATTGGCAGGAGGAACAGATGATGGCCACGGGTTGTTCAGTACAGGCCTTAGTACAGGCAGTACAGGCCAGCCAACTCCTACAACTGAGAGCTCCCACTGCGCCAGCCCCGCCGCCAGTTCCCCCTGCTCCCACGAACAACGGCAATCAGCATGAGCCTTCCCACACCTGAATTCTACACAGGTGAGCCCAACTACTGCAGAGCATTTTTGACTAAGTATTCTTTTTTTTTTTTTTTCCAGCTATTAAAGTTTTCCACTGAACAGTCTAAAGTGGCTTTGGTCATGACATTACTGTCGGGGCGCGCGGCTCAATGGGGAACGGCGGTGTGGGAGAACCAACATCCTTGCTGCTTCTCGTTCCAAGCACTCTCTGAGGAGATGAGGCGGGTCTTTGATCGCGCAGTGGTGGGACGTCTCCAACTATTCCATCGAGTTCCGGACATTGGTGGCTCAGTGCAAATGGAACGAGGAGACGTGGTGGGATATGTTCCTGCATGGGTTGGCTGACCGCATTCAGAAGATCTTCACGCTGGAACTTTCCACGAGTCTCGACGGGCTGATTGAGTTGGCTTTGCTCGTGGACACGCACCTACAATGTTGGGACCAACGTGTATGTCAGACTCTGGGTCCCAAAACCTCTGAGTATTCTACTGCCAGTGTCAGCAATGCAGTCAGCCCCACGTTCAATCACAAACCCATGCAGATGGGTAGAGCTCAGCTTTCCCAGGAGGAGAGAGAACGGCGGAGGGCGAAGGGACTTTGCCTTTACTTTGGCGGAATGGGACACTTTCTGATAAATTCTCCAGTAAAAGACCAAGCCCGGCAGTAGGACTGAGGTTACTGTCGGGTGGACTGGCCGTGAAAGAATCCTCATCTATTACTCTCCTCCCGGTAAGACTGCAATGGGCAAACGGAGTTCAGTGCCAGGCCCTCCTGGATTCAGGAGCAGAAGGTAATTTTATGGACTACACCCTGGCACAACTTCTCAGGATTCCCATAATTCCACTCACCCACCAGATCTCGGTCAATGCTCTTAACGGACAAGAACTTCCTGCCATCACTTTCACCACCGGTCTTGTCACCCTCATTACATCTGGAATCACACGGAGGAGTTGTCACTTCTGCTCACTGAATCCCTGTCAGCTTCCATAGTCATAGGTCACCCCTGGTTGATTCAAAACAACTCCAGGAATGACTGGGGCGACAGCTCCATCTCGGCCTGGAGCGATCAGTGTTATGCCTCTTGTCTCGTGTCTGCCTGTTCGTCTGTGTCGTGTGCATTGTTACAGGATGAGCCAGTGAATCTGTCTAACATGCCTGAGGGGTACCTCGACCTGAAGGAAGTGTTCAGTAAGTCCCGGGCTGCTTCTCTTCCTCCACATCGTCCCTATGACTGTGCTATAGATCTACTGCCAGGTACATCTCTGCCTAAAGGCAAGTTATACTCACTTTCTGCTCCAGAGAGGGAGGCCATGGATAAATACATTTCTGATTCTCTAACAACCAGGTTCCACTGTGACCGTGTATTGATTACCGAGGGCTGAACAACATCACGGTAAAGAATACCCATATTTTGCCGTTGATGTCTTCAGCCTTCGAGCAGTTGCAGGGAGCATCCAACTTCACAAAACTGGACTTGCGCAATGCATATCATTTGGTTCGCATAAGGGAGGGGGATGAGTGGAAAACCACTTTTAATACCCCCAGGGGGCATTTTGAATATCTTGTCATGCCTTTCGGCCTGTCAAACTCCCCTGCGGTATTCCAGGCATTCGTCAATGACGTGCTGAGAAATATGGTCGATCAGTTCATATATGTCTACCTGGATGACATTTTTTTATAAATTTTTTCTCTCCAGGAACATGTTTAGCACGTCAGGCAGGTGTTCCAAAGGCTGTTAGATAAGTGCGTGTTCCATGCACAGTCAGTTCCATTCTTGGGGTATATCATCTCTTCCGAGGGAGTGTGCATGGATCCAGACAAGGTTAAGGCTGTGGTGGATTGGCCAATCCCAGATTCCCGTAAGGCCCTGCATAGGTTTCTGGAATTTGCCAATTTTTACCGGCGTTTCATTCGCAATTTCAGCCAACTAGCCACTCCTCTGACCGCCTTGACCTCCACCAAAACGACGTTCAGGTGGTCTGATGCAGCCGAAGCTGCATTTTCCAACCTCAAGAGACGCTTTGTTTCAGCTCCCATTCTGATAGCCCCTGATCCTTCACGTCAGTTTGTGGTGGAGGTCGACGCGTCAGAGGTGGGGGTAGGAGCAGTTCTCTCCCAGCGCTCATCCACGGATGACAAGATGCATCCTTGCGCGTTTTTTTCTCATCGGTTATCGTCGATGAGAAAAAAACGAACGTAATTATGATATTGGTAACAGAGTTGCTGGTGGTCAAGTTAGCATAGGAGGAATGGAGTCATTGGCTAGAGGGTTAGGTGGTACCTTTTATCATTTGGACCGATCATTGGAATCGCGAATATATCAGGTCAGCTACACGACTCAACTCCACGTAGGCTCGGTGGGCACTTTTTTTTCGGTCGTTTTGAGTTTTCCCTTTCTTATCATCCGGGTTCCAAAAACATCAAACCCGATGCCTTGTCTCGTGTTTTTTACCGTTCCGAACACCTGTCCACTCCCGATGGCATTATACCTGAGAGACTCATTGTCTCCAACTCACATGGGAGATTGAATCGAAGGTCCGCACGGCCTTAGAAGCAATGATTCTGGTGGATCTCCATGTCTCGCGACATTCAGGGTTTTGTTTTGGCCTGTTCTATCTGTGCCAGTGGTAAGACTTCCAATCGACCCCCGGATGGGTTTCTCCAAACGCTGTCTCTTCTCCCTGACAATATGTGTTCTGTTTGATGTTTAATTGATTTATTTGTTTTCTTTGTTAAGTATATTTTGATTTCAGTATAATTTGTGTTCTCAGTTTCATCTGTTGTCTTTTGTTGATTAAGATACGCGAGTTTGTGCATTTGTTATTTAGCCTTATAATAAATGTTTAAACTGCCTCGCGTGTCCTTTTATGTTGTTTACCCCTTTTCCAATGAGCACTTTAAAACAGGGGTTCGTAACTGGACCCCAAAAGCAGCGTGGCTCAAAGAACGAGGGGTTGGGTGAGAGCTGCGTTCAGGTGACTGCTCTCACTCAGCCTGCCTTAACGCATGCAAAAAGGACCTTAAGAACAACAAACAGACATTTTAGATTTAGACAATTTAGAAGGCATGCGAGATTATCTAGCTCTTACAAAAATAAACAATTTAGCTACCGTGATCTGATGACGAAATACTCACGACGCACATATAAGTCATACAATAGCTTCTATAGTGGCTATAACAGCAACAGATGGTGCTCCGACCCGAGTTATGTTAAACTGCAATGCCGCACAGATGGGAGCCCTAAAGGCACACCATACTGAAACACATAGCTGTAGCTCAAGTTATATCGAGCCAAACTTCCCACAACACCCTGAACACACAGCATTAAACTTACCAGAGTGTAAGCAGCACACCACACACACAGTCTCGTTAGCTCAACATCACACTTAACAAGTAAAATTGCATAATGGTACTGGAAAACACTAGGATCAAACAGCTAAGCTAAACAGCTAAAGGCACGTAAACCCCGTAGGACGAAAGGAAGAGGTGGGCGTTCAGCCATGACGCACTTCAGGAGACATACACTACAGGCTTATATACTGTAGTCGCCACGCATCTAATGATTTTAGACATGTCACAAACCTCACTACATGAAATTTCAGCTATGTCCTGTGATATGCTATATTTTCAACAAGAAAGTCATATTCTCTATTGTGAATGCGTTTTTTATAAACTTTAAATGTTTTTATTACATTGCAGAACCATTTAAAATGAACTTGTGAATGCAAACTAGCGAACTTTTTGTAAAAACAAATGATGACCAGTAACACCAGAAACTTGCAGAAGATATGCACTTTCCCTAAAACATACATATTAAAGGTCACCTATAAAAAGTTATTCGACAACCCATTTACCCCAATAGCTTATTGTAAGCATTTTGCTCAGTCAATTTTGTGTCTTAATTTTTATCAGTACAAGATATCAAAGCACAAATAAAGCACACATGATGCAACGTTAAGATTTTGGCATTCCAAATTATACATTGATATTATGCGGTATATACCTGTAAACCACATGTACACATGAGTTAAGCAAAGATTCCAAAACACTGCATTTTTGAGTTTACCATTGTTACTACTGCATGGCCTAAATTCATCTTATTAGTTTGCAAATTAATGTATGGTACACACATTAACCAGTGAGCCAAATCCCAGAGCCAAACACAGCCCCCTGAACACATTAAACTAATGCTTTAGTGGCATACAGTACTGAAAAGGGAAGGGACACATAAAACCAAACCATGTTAACGGACCCTGTTGTTAAAACATTGGGAGCAGGGACATGGTGTTTCGTATCGGGCGGTATTACAGGAAATTTGTTGCTGGTGGACAAAGGCATCTGCAGATGATTCCAATTGAAATACTGACTGATAAATAGTTTGCAAGGTCTGAATATTCAGCATGCGTGCCTCTGAGTATTATTTGAAGAAAATCAACCACTCAGTAAAGTACACTATGTACCTGAAGCAAATCAAACTGCTGTCGATACAGTGTCACTTTGCATTCAAAGGGCAGCTTATTCATGGCCAACAAATAATTTTCTGCTTTAACTAAATGCAAATGGAACTCTTTCAAAATGACCTCATTCTATAAATCAAGCAAATTATGTTTATTGCACATTCTTACATGAGCTTCAGAACAGAATGGATGTATACAGAACGGAACTATATATACACAAGTCATTTTTGTTTTCAATTTTATTTCTTTAGTTTTGTGTTTTGTTGTGTTTTTGTAGTATCCATATGGAGTGTAAATGTGGTACAGCCATATTTAAATGAAGGTTATGCCTTTGAAACATTATAGGAAACAAAATAAAACAGATTCTCTTAAGAGGTCATTTGAAACTTTTTTTAAATTTAGTTGTTCATGACCGTATTCCAGCCTTTTTCTGACCAATTAAACAGGCTGAGCAACAGTGCTTTGCTTGCTATTGGGTGTAATACAGTTAAAGCAAGAAAAAAAGTATTTGGCAGTGGGGCAGAAAAATAAACTTGTTTTCCCTTTGAATTATGTTTATTTTTCATACCCCCATTTTTCTTCTTGAATTAGGCATGTATGTTTTGTTTTATGTCTCTGAAACCAAGACTTTATTTTACTTTTTTTTCTCAAATATGTGTAGCTTACCTGTACATTGTGTACAGATACTTATTTTACCTAGAAAACAAGACAAAAATACAGAAGAATAGCACAAGGTCTGACAGACTTTATCATTTTACTGTTAAAGGCAGTTTTTCTACTGTTTGGGAATAATTGCATCTGTCCTGCTTTCATTACTGACTGAGCGAGGCTGATTATGAATAAATGTGGGAGGTTATTTATATTAATGTGTTTGTGACATCAGAAACTTGAGGATTTCGAATCTTTCAGCCTTGTTTTCAGTGAATGCTCTTGGACTCGGGGAAAAGTTTAGAGTTTTGAACGTTACAGTGAGGCGAAGCAAAATGTATTTCCTCATAAGACTTCGTTTTCATTCAAAATCAAATTCATCATTCAAGCTTAAATGTTTCAGAGTTTCTTCATTGTGTTGGTTGGAGAAAGCCAACAAACTGTTTTACAATTCAAAAGTATCCATCCATTCATCCATACAAATTTCGAACTTTGAAAAACTACTTAACTAAAACTTAAAACTATTTCAAACTTAAAACCTTCAAACTGTTAAAACTACTTCAAACATTCTGACTAGGCTTTCTTAAGACAACATCAAAGTTTGTCTACAAACTTCTAGTTTTACTCTCCATCACAACTTAGGGTTCTTGATTAAATTTTAAAGAACCCTTTATGCCAAAAAGGTTCTATGTAAGGAGAAATGTCTCAAATGATTGCATAAAACTTTCATATTAACCTTTTAGGATTGTATCTAGAACCTTTTCTTCTTAGAATGTGCAAGGTCAATGAAAGCACTGGTTTGCCTCTATAGGCCTGATCGCTCACCTCTGGCCCATGGGGTTGTATATTTCATTGCTCTGACAGCCGCTGATGGTGATTGGGTCAAAGAACTGGAAAGAGCGCAGACCGACACCGGAGATGGCCACGAGATCGGAGCGGAACATGAGGAGAATGGCTTTGGTGTGGTAGAAGGCCATGCTCAAGTCATGACTTACTGGGATGACCAGAGGATTGGTGCGGCAGCTCAAACGCCAGTCACCTGAACATTTCAGGGGAAGTTATAGACATATTTAGGCAATTGCCAATATTAGAATCCAAATCAAATAGTTGCACTCGCCAAAAAACCTGTGCAACGTCACCAGATCTCACCTAAGCTGTGGATGCCCTCTTTGGTGTCGATCAGTTGGACTGTGATGTTGCACTGGGCTTGGTCGATGAAGCTCGTTCCGTCTGCGGCTAAATGGATGATAACAGCCGCGGCAACCATAGGGTGTGAGAAATATGCCTGTTGGAGACCAGATCTGGTTTACATTTATGCAGAAGTCTTGTTCTAAACTTTAGTGACAGTCAGCTGTGTTTAAGTTGAGACATGTGTTTAACCTTCAGAGAACCACTGTAGCAAAATCACATCACATGCTTAAGGCAACACACTACAGGCAAAAACATTGTTTTGTCATGTACTGGTCAATATATTTGCATCTGTAGATTTCATTTACAATACATATCTTTAAAGGTTTACGCTAGAAATCTCCACTTCAGTAGCACTCACTGTATATACACCAAATATATACAGTTTGTATGGAGTGGTTTGTCCATATATCATTTTATTTCTAAAATACATGGTGAAAATGTGTTTATTTTCCTGCCTGTTGACTGCATTGTCAGATTTATGGAATGATAAAGAGACATAACCAAAATCCCCACTATAAAAACTCCAATATGACAATAAATGTTGAACTTGGCTTTATCCAATGTTCAGATTTCTTTTCTAAAAATGAATGCATATTAGTGCATTTTTAGATATTGCCTCATAATCAGACACAGTGTAATCATCCTTGGGAAAACCCCAGAGTAAAACTGGGAGTTGTGAAAAATATGATACACCAGTGTTTTGCCAGATGAGAAGTGTATCTATGTATCATCTTTTTACTCTCTTAATTAATTTTAGAACTGTATCATATATCTATTTTAATTCCTTTCATAACTGTTTATAACTGTTAATTTTCCTTGCTTTTATTTTGTGATTATTTTAATTCCTTTTGTAAAGCACTTTATATTGCCATAGTGTATGAAATGTGCTATATAAATAAACTTGCCTTGCCTCATTATCATTTTTAAAACTTGTGATACAAAATTGTATGTACTGAGATTAATTAACTGGGGAAGTACAGTAAAAACATTATTATTATTATTATTATTTAATTACTTTATTCACCTGTGGTGTCTTGCCTTAAAGCAATTAATAAACCTTTACACCACAGCAGCTCACAGTCTGAAATGTATCAACTACTTTGTCTTGAAGCATATTTACATTTGAAATCTCCCAACATGTCAAATACAAATATAATGATTAAAAAATAATAATAATTAAAAAATAAAATAAAAATCTCACCTTCAACCAGTACTGGGGATACCAGGAGACACCCTGAGCCTGATCACATGGAAACCAGGCGTACTGAGACACTCCATCAGAGAGGTCAAACACCTTGGACTGGCATGTCTGGCGATAGGAAACATAAACAAACAAAAACAGGAAGTGGCATCAAAGCTTTTTAAACTTTTGTAAACGTTCAACGTGTCATTGTTTAGCTGTGATAATCCAAACAAACACGCATGACGCAGAAAAACGATGAAATAATATTTAATAAACACCAGGAACTGAGGAAGACAGAAGGCTTCAATACACCAGGAAGTCAATCAACAGAAACAGGAAACAGGTGTGAACTAATGAGAAACCATGACGACTACTGGAGGACTAGGACTAAGAGCGTTTTCAGACCTGTAGATCGTTTGCTTTGTTCAGAAAAGGGACTTAATTTGTGACAATGTTGCATTTTCTTCTTGGTTTGAGTCAGGCAACATTTCAAAGCGTACCAAAATGTGTTTATGCTAGTCACATGTGAGTAAACCTGTCCTCTTATCGGTGAGAGTTCACCGATTTACATTTCTGTTCACAAGTTAGCTCTGCGGGCTTATTGTGGCTTTACCTCTAGCTGTTATCTGCAGAACTGCAGAGCTACCCTTTCCCTGCAGTTCCCTAACAGTCTTTTTTTATGCCTTTTTCTGTTTATTACTCAGTTACTATGAAGGGCCAAAGACCACATTAAGTTTACAGTCTTCAACACGTCTTTTGACTGGTAAGGAGGAAGCGTGTGACTGGTATCAGTGTAGTTTGTTAGAGACATACTGTAGGTGAGCAGCTCTAGAAAACAGTGTCTACCCTAA
Organism: Leuciscus idus; assembly: GCA_021554675.1. Lineage (NCBI taxonomy): Eukaryota > Metazoa > Chordata > Actinopteri > Cypriniformes > Leuciscidae > Leuciscus > Leuciscus idus. The sequence goes on from CM038624.1 coordinate 2,680,303, forward strand.
AATAATACCCTAAAATACCCTATAAATAATGCATTGTGTAATGTTTTGAGAATACTGTGAAAGTGATTTTATCGAACCTTACTTTAAAAAAAAAAAAGCTGTAAACATCATGACATTAGACAAGGACACCATGTTTCGCCCAATCTCCTGACCATATGAAATATGATACATGTAACTGGAGTCACTATGGAAACCGGAAAAATAATGAAGCATCTGACCAAGAGATCTGTTGATGTGTCATGTATGATCTGGTCCCTCAAGGAACAAAGCTATACTGCATTTCCAAGTATTGCAACCACAGGTGGCACTTTTTCCCCGGAATGCACGGAATGCACTTTTTCCATGTATGTGCAAAGCAACATACCTTCAAACCAATGCATAAACATCATACGCCAGTGTAATGGAAAGCCTTTGTGGAAAAGATGTGTACTTAATTGTACTGAATGTGCACATGTAGTTCAATTACTGTGTACATATATGTTTCTACATTGTGCTTATATTGAAACATACCTGCACGTAATGACATATGTAATTAAAGAAACCAATAATTTCTAGATACCTAGGTAATACCTAATTACTTTTACCTATATTTTTCCCGATATTTAAGAATTTACCCATAATCGGGTTTTGTTTTTGTTGAGTTTTTTTATTCAAATAGTTTGTTCAATTCAGCGCTGTTGTTATAATTGTCAAAAACAGAAATAAAACAATAAATAAATATCGGTTTAATATATTAGGTAATTTGGTATTGGTATCGGTTATTAAAAAAATCCATATCGGTCGATCATAATGGACCAATCCCCAAACCTGTCCTATCCTTACCAGTATCCCACCTCAATAGCAGGAGAAGTGTTTTGCAATACATCAACACAATAAGTATATAGTAGTTAATGACACCTATTATAAAGGTGAAACCAATATAATATTAATGAAATAAAAAGCCACTTAAGTGTACTTAAAGAGATTGCACTTACATGACTATGTCTAAGTACACTTAAGTACACTTTTAAAAAGCACACTATAATAATGTTAATTTAAAAGTTTTAATTTAAAGTACATTTTAAATCATTATGTCTTAATAATCGTTTGCCAAGTGTTGACTAACATACTAAATCACATGTAAAGTACTTAAGTGCTGTAGAATGTTATTCAATTTTACATTTAAAGCTAATATAATTTAATGAAATTTCATATTTATAAATGTATAACTGCAAATTTACTTAAATACATGACATAAAAGTTTTAGTAACGTATTTTAGTTTCCCATAAATGCTTGTTTGTACATTCGGCAGTGCATAAGTACAACTGAAGTGGGTGCAGAAAGCGCTCTAAAGTTTGGCAAATTGCATTTTAATATAAATTTAAAACTGTAATAAATTTTCATTTAATTGCAATTAACATGCAGTTTGCACTAAAAAGTACTCTTAAAAAAAAAAAAAAAAAAAAAAAAAAATATGCTGGCTTCTGGGCTCATCCACGTGTATTTATCACTGATTTGATGAGATCATTGGAGTAACTGCTACCTATCAGTGGGTGGTGGAAGTCTCCCTGCGGATGCATAGCAGGCCTGTGACATCACTGTAAACCACAACGCCACCGCCAGGAAAGGCCCACCAATAGCCCAGCATGAGGGGCTAAATAAACCAATAAAACAAATGATCTACAACATATTGACTCAAACCACAGGTTACTGGAATGTGAGGACAGGCTGTAAATTATAAAAGGAGCTGGAAAAATCAACACTCATTGCTCGGAGCCGGTTGAGGAAAACCGATCTGAAGAAAAAACTTAATTGAGATCTTTTGTGCAGTGAGGCTGGTCCTGTCAGTGCGGTGGATCACTGACAGCTGCAAAGTTCAACCCGGTGCGGTTTGCCGGGCCAGTCTCTGCGCTGTGATGTAATTGCGGATGTGTTTGTCACCACGTCCCACACCGTGTTATACAGAGCAGGCGACATGCGGAAAAACTGCACTTATTACCCAGCTCCGGGGTCGACCCAGCAACTGGATGTTTCGATGTGGATTTAACTACAAGCAAACAACCTCAAGCGTTCACTCCTGAAAACAAAGTAAGCCTGGGATGGTTTGATAATTGTGTCCAAGAGCTAATGTGTACCAGCTGTGTAGTTTCCCCTAACACCACCTTACTACAGACACATATACACAGAACCACAGCCAAACCCCAAGATTTTGTTTGTAAATCACCACTTAAGATAAAAGGGGAAATGGAGAGGAATCATTGGGAGCCACAGGGGGAGGCCGTCTCTCCTCAGACTGCATGGGCAAAACTCGGCAAAAGTTCGGTTAAGGCTACACCGTCAGGTTCCAGTGTACGTTAAAAGGCTCCACATGGGCTCACTGGATTCCCAGCAAACGTTCGGGAGGGACATGTTTATGCAGTCTGATCAATAAGTGCATGAACCAGCGTATAAGCCGCTGCTTACTTCTGTCCTACTTCCGGCAACTCCACCTCCTTGGCTGGGTACCACACAAAACAATTAAGGAAAGTCCTAGGGGGAGCTTCGGGCTCGGCTGGAGTCTTGAGCTTGAACCCTCCATCATGGACAGCAAGCCAAATACATATACCTCTTCTTCATTAAAAATTGCATGAACTTCACTAGGGGAGGGCAATTTAACGATTTTATGTCGTGATCGATCTTGAAGACGTCCACAATCTACTTTTTTGGTGAATCATAGAGATTGTGACATCTTTTATGTCCTCATAATAATGCTACAATACAGCAATGACTGTCTACTCGCAGGGTTGGGCAACTTCGGTCCTGGAGGGCCACTGTCCTACAGAGCTTAGCTCCAACCCTGAAAAAATCACCTGCCTGTAATTTTCTAGTAATCCTGAGGACCTTGATTAGCTTGTTCAGGTGTGTTTGATTAGGGTTGAAGCTAAACTCTGTAGGACAGTGGCCCTCCAGGACCGAAGTTGCCCATCCCTGGTCTACTGGATGGCTTTGCTGACTGGCCAAATTATGTGTCTCTATCATGTGTCTTTCATGAGTGATGACGCATTTGAAAAACAATTTAACATCTGTGGGATGAACCAAATTTTGGTTTAGATTTTGGCTTCCAACGATTATGAAAGCATGATAATCAAGATGAAATGATCATTGTACCGCATGCCTTTAAATGCATGTTTCAATGCATGTTTCTTTCCTTTAAAGCAGTGTGCTTTCTCCCCTCCTTAAAAGCCTAAACTTAACATCCAGATCAGTCAAATCATGTAACGTGACTGTTGTAAAAATGCAGTCTCATGCGGGACATGTTTTATTTTAAAAAGTGTTATCGAAAGCGTATTGACACTGCAAAAGAGACTGATCAGAACACGGAAGAGCAAAGCATACTTGGGGTTTTAGGAATGCCTAAATGATCAAATATATGCAGAAATATGTCAAAGTGTCTGTCTTGGCAAGTATTTACATAAAGACAGACAGTTATGTCTTGAGTGAATGAACAGTTGGGAAAGAAATCAGATACGTGTCATTATTTTAGATCCATGCATTCGGTCTTAAAGCCTAATGCAAATACCTGCTGCTGTCTGTGGCCGCGTTTCCATTACCCTTCAAATCGCGCAAATTGAAATTGCGAATTGAAAATACGCCCAATGGAAACACGGAAATTTCGCAAAAACTCCCATTTATCGCAAAAACGTTTTTACGCTCGCGTGAGGTGGTTTTTCAGGCAATTCCGCAAAACTGCAATGGAAACAGTTTTTGCGCATTTACAGGTCACCTGACGTAGATGACGCGGTGTGTTTGGACAGAATACGAGACTAGAGTTATTTATTAAATTCATTTAATACAAAAGAATTACAGGATTACTGGATTCTAAACCTCAAATAAATGCCACAATCAAGACCTGGAAGCAGATCTGAGGGAGAAACACCCAGAAACACCTCATATGTGCCGCTCACAAGTATAATAAGGGTCGTTCCTTACCATTAATGCTTGGAAAACACACATACATCTCCTTCCATTAATAATAATGGCCAGTGCAGTGGCTGGGATATACATAAACCTAAAAACGTCCGTTGAAATGGTTTTTGGAATGATTTTACTTATTGCGAGAGGAACATTTTTTGTTTTAGTCGCATAACATCGGTTAATGGAAACGGCGGCATTTCGCAATAGTTTTTTGTCGACATTTAGAAAAAAATCTCAAAAGTTTTTGACTGAATAACTTTAGTATTTTAATAAGAATCAATGTTATTTAATGACTATTTTGACAACTGAATGTTTAATGCAATACTGTGTTTTAAATTGTGCAAATTTCATAGTCAAAGTCCATAGGCTTGTTCAAGTCTGGAAATTCTCGATAGTACATCTAAAAATTGGGAAGATCGTGATTCAGATCGTGGGACGTGATTGTTTGTTATAAGATTGTGATATGTAATTTTGGGAAGATGTTCCACCCCTAATGTGAACTAAGCCAATGATTCAGGCCTGTCAAAGTTCACCAGTGTCCATGTTTGCTGCACCAAAAGAGAGCATGTTTTCAACAATCCTTCAGAAAAGATGTGGATATCCAACAGGTGTCCTCTGCAAAGGTAAAACAAAGTGCTCAGTCACCGCAAACCTCAATTCTCAGAGGAACCCACGCTTCTCGGTGCAACAAAAACACATTCAGCTGTGCGGCCTGGCAACAAATCAGCCCCTGGATCACTTGACTAAAGGATTAGTTTGCAGATTTGCAACCAGCTTTGGATTGTTACACTGTCGGTAGTATTTATAAATGAACAACATGCACTCTTGTTCTGTGTTGCCTGGACACAGATATCCCCATTTACAGTATTTGCCAGCAAAAGTCCATCGGATGACACGAAATGCATAATTTTGCGCCATCCACCAGACTTTTGACAACTTTTGTTAAAACTACAGATCAAACTTCTGCATGTTTGTATTCCCACCAATGGACAGTCAGATCAACAAAGAGTCGGTTCCAAAATCAAAAGTGCAAAAGTTGAAGTTTTGGGCAAAAAAATGAACAACAAAGCCATTTACATGTATCTCTGTTTTCTCTAGTCATGTAGCAGTGAGTTTCTCCTGCATAGACAGACACATTTTATTAAAGCCCATCTTTCCAGCGGTGAATTCCCCCTTTAACAGTGCGGCTTAAATGAACCAGAAGCTGTTTTTTTTTTTTTTAGGTATTAACTGTCATTTTGTCTTTGAGCAAAAATGCATTTTTTTGAGGGGAAAATCATTTCTTTTGCAAGATCACTCAAAGGAAGAGCATTTCCCTCGATCTGCTACATGGTGATATGCATGAAAAGTGCAACTGAGCAGTTGTTCACGCTAACTATTTAAAAATGAGCCAATTTTGGCTTCTTGAGTCACTGTGAACATTTAGAGGCATTTTGTCTTTGTTTTCCAAGCTTAAAGACTATCAACTCTACTGTTGCAAAAGACCTTTCCTCTGCACACACATAAACCATTTCAAGGGAAATGAATGTTTCTTATTTGGAATCTATTTGCATATTTGCTTGTTTATTTTCCCTGCCCACATTGGATAAACTTGAACTTGTTTTTCCAGCAAAATTGGGACAAATAAGACGAGGCTTTGCCAACTAGCCAATTAACATCTGCAAGCTATTTATTGAGAGACCTTTGTGAGGTTCAAACCACCATCCCAACATGAGGGAACCCTGCGCAACATTCGCCATGTGAGGTAACATCCATGCAGCAAGGCTCAAAAATCTGCCACAGAATAAGGGAAATGTGTTGGGAGTGCAACCTCAGCCATATCAACTTCTCCCAGATGGTTTATGACAGCACTGATCTCATAACTGGGACTAGGACTGCGCCGGGTACGGCTTCGTCTAGGGTGTCAGGCCTGAGGCATTGGCTCTTGCCTCTGTGGGCAAACAAGGAAAATGTGTGGTTGGCCAATGGCTTCCCAAGAGCACTCCGTCTGTGAGCTAACTCCACATCACATAAACAGCCCTAGTTCAACAGGCTTCCAAAAACCCTGACATGTTAACAGCCAGCAGTGTAAATGGAGGTTGCCTTTTAAAGTCCAGTCTTTAATGGGGAAACCATCTGGAATAATTGAAGCAGGAGAAGACTCAACAGTATATGGCAAATCATTACATTTATGCATCTGGCAGACACTTTTATCCGTCGCATTTAATGTATGCATTCTATCATTACATGCATTCCCTGGGAATCAAACCGACGACCTTGGCATTCCCAGCGCCATGCTCTACTGGTTGAGCTACAGGAATCAATGGCGCCTTTTTCAGTTGCACAGAGATGACTGCACAAAGTTATCTTGCCACATTGCAGCAATCAAAGCATTGCTGAAGACGATTAGTGACCCAACAAGAAATGGGCGTTGACTCATCTGACCCTCCCACCTTGCAAGACCTTGCCAGCATTTTGCGGTAGAGACTGTTCACACGCAGACTCCAGCAGCACAATGCTCTCCTGTATGCCGTCATTACGCCTCCAGGGCAAAGGAGTTTGCGTCAGCGCTCGTTGAGAAACATGGGGCGCCTTAGGGATCAGCTGGCTGCATTATGTGACCTCGCTATGCTAACATGTGCTTACTTACTGTTAACTGGTGAATTCCCTCCGGACCAGCGTCAGCTAAAAGCAGAATCCTAATGGTGCCACTACATGAACAAGATGTTCTGTTTAAGCATTATTACAGCGGAGTCCCATTTGTGCTTGGCCAGGTGTAAGAAGTACCTCAAATGATCCCGGTTGCAGTTTGCCCAGGAGACAGGTAAAATTAGGATCAGGTAATTATTTAAATAATTCAGCAGTAATTCCGATGCTCGATTAGCTGGTGTGTGTAACAACCCGAAGACTTTCTTCCTATGCTTTCAAACACACACTGTTGTATTTAGGAAACCATGTTCTATATATAAAAGCAACTGCAAACACTTGCCAAATTATAATAGTTTTTACGTCATTGTGGTAACAAAATACAAGCACACACATTGCATGCATTATATTATATTATATTATTATGCAAAATAGGGATGTGCCCAAAGCTGAATACTCGAATAATGCCATCAAAATGATCAATGATAAAATAAATTGAGTTCAAATTGAATGAATGCATTATCTCTTATTAATGTGCATGTTTTTAGAAATATGAACTTGTCAAGAGTAACAGTAAACGACGATACTGAGATACTACAATGATGCATTTTTTATTTAATTTTTTTTACTTTTTGAAACGCTTATGATAATGTTTATAAAGCTTTATTTAACATCAATAGTTCTATATATATTATCTCATCTACTGTTGGTATATTAAAGATATACATTTATATAAACATGTCTATACGCTGATTTCACACAGCCGTTATTTTGAAATCGAAAGCGAGGCTCCGATGGGAAGAAAACCGGAAGTGTCGCCTTTAATCACAGGAGAGTCGTGAATGCGATGGCGTATTGTTGTGTTTAATGATGTTGTGTCAATTCTAAAAATGTACATACATTTCTTTCATACTTAAGATTATATACAGTGAAATTCATTTATAAATAAAATAGTTTTTTTATATATAATTCAGAATGTAAAAAAAGAAGCAGGAATGAACTATATACATATCCTATATTGGATATTAACATCCAATAGTGTAAATCGCGGCAGCAGCTTCAGGTTGGTAATCCAAGGCATTGTTGTTTATCGTTACTTCCGGGGTTCTTCCCACCAGAGCCTCACTTTCGATTTCAAAATGGCGGCTGCGTGAAATCAGCGTATACATTAATAATCTTATAATCTTAATTTTTAAATATTGCTTTAAAATGCAAAATGTGCTAACTGGAGTAATTACAGATATTGGAATAATCACAGCTATTATCCAAAAACTCAGAAAATACTGTCCGAAATAAAATATTTAGAAAGCTCAGGTTATGAATATCGAAGAGTAATTGTTAATCCAAGGGTATGAACAGTGTGAAACCCGAAACAAGATAACTACTTTAATTGAAACTCATTCTCATAATATACGCTTCCTCTGCACTCGTGATGTAGAAGACAGATCACTGAATCTCTGTGATTAATTGGTATTAAATGTTAATTAGAGTTCAAATGGATGAAAATGGGCTAGAGTTACTGTATATGACCTAAATCAAGAGCATCTCTTCCAGGCCACACAGAAGAAAAGACGTTGTGTTCTCTCTTGTTGTAAGTCTTTAAAACGTCAGGTGGGGAGCAGAGACATTACAGTGTGTAAGTCTTCAGATGTGGCTTTCAGTGAATAAAAATGACCTAAAGATTGGTTTGTTCTTCCTGGCAAATAGACACAGACTCTTCCTCTCCTTCTCTTGTCTTCTGAAAACATCCCAGCAGATCCCTATCGGCTACGCTCCTTTCCCTACAGGGGTGAACAGGGCACTCGAAGGTATACGGGACATGTCCGAACCCTTTCTGAAGGAGAGGACACAACAAACAGCCGGAGAAAACAAAACAACACAAGCATTTCAAAGTATTCAAGGCTCTTTAAACAGCCCTGGCCGATGCGCCTTGGCTTGTGTTGACTTCAGACCGCACTACAGACGGCAGATGGCACTCTAAGAGATGAGGAAAAAGCCATGTGTGCTTCATGTTTAGGAGCATCGACCCACAGAAACATGTTCAGAATATATTCTACTTATGGGAAATTTAGGAAACAGCCATTCCTCAGCAAAACTTTACGCTGTGTGTTCTTGGAAGGAAACAGGCCGGGACTGTTTGACACCGAGGTCGGCGTGTAATTTCACAGACATCTTTACGGTCCGCTCAGCTATGGAGATGTTATCTCCAGTCTTATGGAAGGATCCGAGGCAAGTATTTGTGGCAAGCCAATGTTCTTACAATGAAAAGGACCATCTTTTGCAAAAGTCCACACGATTTCCAAAAGGCCCAATTTTGCAGAAAAAACAGCTCACAATCTACCACATGCCTTATTGTTTACTTGACTGTTCATACATCATTTTTTTATGCGAGTTTAGTATGAAATATGATCCATCAGGCTTTTGAGGGAGGTTTATTTGTTCATCTCTCAATCATCATTGTATTGCATTGCATTATATGTTTTGCCCTCCACAATCAAAAATAAACAGTAAGATGACATTTCAATGCTTAGTTTTATGATCGATTCTGTTTAGTTTTTACTGTGGAGGGCAAAACATATAATGCAATGCAATGATGACTGAGAGATGAACGCTCCCCAAAAGCCTGATGGATCATATTTGATGCTCAACAAAAACACACATGGAAAATATATAATATGTTGCGTAAAAGTCAAGTAAACTTTTCCATTTAAAGAAAAAAAGGATTTCATATGTCAGGCTTTACAGAGTTAAAAGTTCTGAATAGTTTTAGAACAAGACCATTTTCTTTACATAATATACTGTATTTAATAAATGAATGCATGATAGAATATAAGAAAATATGAATGGTGTTGATTGTAGGGTATTGGGTGTCTTTTTTGTGAGCGACATGCAGGTGAAAAGACTGTGGCTCGTCCATGAATGTTCAAAGCATCTAAAGATAATTCAGACTGACCCCAATTTATAACAACAAATCGACCATTCGATGTCAATGAGAATTGTTCATTTGAGCAACCGCTGGCAATGCAAAGTCGAGCAATACAAAGGCACAGTGATTTAACGCACAGAAGGCAGTGAGTTGACGTGACTGGCCTCCTCATAAAGTCATAACACCTCCATCATTCTACGTTTACAAGCTGTTAAAATTCGGGTTATGGTCGGGTTAAGGTCACTATTTGGGTTTCTGAAACATTCAGAATAACCCGTTTACATGCGTGAGCAGAGAGAGTTACTCCTGTATACATGGAATTTGTAATCAATTGGCAATACCCCGATGTAAACGGCGACGCACGGTTAGCGTCTGGACGTACGGACAACCTTAAGACGCAATATGCGTCATTTCCGATTCTTCTTCCTGTATCCAAAGGCAACAACAACAGCAGCAGCACGCGGATAATGAATAGTTCGGGGCAGATAGCGATCGCCTTTGTTTGCGCTTTCCTCCTCGCTCCAAAAGTGTTGTGCTGTGCTGCGTCTCGCCATGTTTACCTCTACTTCTTGTTTACTTCCGGTATACTGCACACGGGTTTTTGTATGCGCCGTCTCTACTCAAAAGACCAAGATTCCTTGCGAATAGAACATGCACAGAACACAAATCAATGTTCCTTTTGATGGGGATATGGCGATACGCGTTTACATGACCAAATATTCGGGTTAGAAAAGGGGTACCCCAGGGATCATATCCGGGTTTTTAAAAACCGGGATATGAGCATATTCGGGTTTTTGCCGGTGTTTACATGGCCGTGCTCGACCGGGTTATTGCTAATATTCCGGTTTTGAACGGGTTATTGGCTGCATGTTAACGTAGTCACTCACTGTCGATGTGAACGCATCTTAAAGGAACTTTTGGGACTTTAGCTTATTCCCCGTATCCCCCAGAGTTAGATAAGTCCATACATACCCTTCTCATCTCCGTGCGTGCCGTAACTCTGTCTGACGCACCCACCGCTAGCCTAGCTTAGCACAAAGACTGGAGGTAAACAGCTCCAGCTAGCATACTGCTCCCAAAAAGTCGGCGTGTTCCTTGAAGGCTGAATCTAGGTGGACACAAACCTTAGTAATAGCAGGATATCCTGCAGCCACGTCGGCGGGGCAGTACAGCCTATCTTCATGGGACACTTCCACTGTGGTGGCCCACTGGTCCAGAAAACCATTCGGCGTATACAGACCACAGTCCTTCACTCCAGTCTCCCGCTCGAAGTCTTCACAGACGCCGTCGCCGTCATAATAGTAGCACATGCTCGGCTCATCTGCACACACACACACACACACACACGTGTACATATTCATGTTTCAGAAAGACAAGTTTGTTATGTTAGCATCAAATAAACACTAAATTTACTGTACATTTAAACAAAAATATTTTATGACGAGTGAATAAAGCCTGAACTAAAGAAAGACTTCTCTTGTTTTCCGTCTGCAGATTGAAAACCCCTGTCCTCACAGTTTCATCTTCATCCGAATGATAATTAGAGGAAATAAAGATCACAGCGGTATATATGCTGAAAACAAGTGACATTCACATTTGTTCTTTCAGCTGATCAATCACATGACATTTGTATTTAAGGTTATTAGTTTTGTATGTAGTTTTAATATAATTTTCAATTATTCATACCAATATGGTTTAGTTTTAGTTATTTTCACACTATGATTGATAGCTTTTGGTATTTGTTTAGTTTTTGATTGTTTTGTTTTACTTCTAGCTTTAGTATATTCTTAAGGAAAACACTCTCCTGTACACAAAGTCATTGACTGGTTTCTCTCTCTCTCTCTCTCTCTCTCTCTCTCTCTCTCTCTCTCTCTCTCTCTCTCTCTCTCTCTCTAACAAATGGCAAACACAATTTTTTTTGTGTGTGTAGTGTTTATCATCTGAGATAATTTGGCAGTAATCTTCAACAGCTGTTATTGCGAGGGGTTTTGTGTGAAAAAAAAAAAACATAATCCATTAAATTCCATTGTCCCTCCCACATATATATATATAGTCAAATTTAATGTGTGATCATATGACTAAACACAATATACTGATATCGATATATCCCATCAATAATTATTATTTTAATGGCTTTCAAATGTAAGGATATCATAAATTATGTATATACTTGTTACTATACTCAAGTTCTTATTGGCCAGGCTGAAATGCACCACTCATCTCTATCCATCAACATCTGAAAAAGGTACACCGCAAAAAATGCTTTTCTTACTTAGTATTTTTGTCTTGTTTCCAGTCCAAATATCAAAAAAAATTCTTAAATCAAGATGCGTTTACTAAAGTAGTAAAATGCAATAAGATATTATGTCTTGTTTTCTGGGGAAATAAATCAAAATTAAGTGAGTTTTTGTTTAAAACAAGCAAAATGATCTGTCCATGGGGTAAGAAAAATAATCTTGTTTCTGTTTGAATATTAAGATTATTTTTCTTACCCCATGGACACATAATTTTGCTTGTTTTAAGCAAAAACTCTTTACTTATCTAGTAAATGCATCTTGATTTAAGAATTTTTTTATATTTGGACTGGAAACCAGACAAAAATACTAAGTAAGAAAAGCATTTTTTGTTTTAAACTACAAGTACCATTAAAATGAGTTGGATTTAATAATGTTATCAAATGTAATAAAATGAAGAAAGATTTAGAGAATTAAAAGTTAAGTCTACTGCACTATGTGAGTATATTGCTTTAAATGAAATTCATGCAAAATGATATTACGCTGCTTCTTCTTTCCGCAACACAGAGATCAGTGAGTGTCGCTAAAAGCATGTTCAGTGTTATGCGAAACAGAAAGTGAATCTGTCAGTGTTTTATTATGTTGGATGTTATTAAAAGTCCGGTGACAGCTCAAAAAAGTGAATGCATATCGCGTTTAAAAATAACGTTCCACCTACACTAAACCCTAAACATACCCGATCAAGAGCAAATGTGAGATAAAAATGCATTAGCTGAAGCAGTCATGCCATTTTAACTGGCTTCTATGAGTCTTTGAGCTCTTTTATCGTGACTCGTACCCGAGCGCTTCACATCACGAGTGCAGTGCTGTATCAGGTGAGCTTCAGAGCAAGTTTACTACAGCAGAAAAGACACATATGGAGCTGATTATGTGATGCAAACATCAAAATGTATAAGTTTACAACCAGGTTTGGTGCTTTTACATTAGTGTTATTCACTTATCATTTCCCTCTGATATTAGGGATAAGTTATGGTTAGGGGTTAGGTTTAGGGGTATGGATAGGGTTAGGACTAAATGTTCAGACAGGAATGCTGTTCCAGGATCAACAAAATATGGAGCATGTCTTACTTTGCAAAATCACGGTGACTGTAGGCCTATAGACAGTTTTATTAAAATGTAGGTAGAGACGGTGGTGATTTTGTGTATAGAAGTCAATTAAAAATATGTGATGATCTATTAAAGTTTAGTACTACTAAGACTTTTGAAAATGTACCACGTGTGTAAAACAAACAAAAGTGATTACAAAAAAACTGTATCTGGAAGGGGGGGGGGGGGGGGGGGATTGTAAATCCTATGAATTCTGTACCCAACTGTAGTTTTATTACCATATCATGTTTAATTAAAAAAGTTTTTAATTTATAATATACTATATATCATTTACTAAAACTACATGGCTGTGTTTATTTCATTTAGTTTTGCAACCATGAGAATGTATTTTATTCTAGTTTCCATCTTCCTTTTAGCTTTGGCTAACTCTAATGTCCTCGTTTGTGTTCTTAGACGACGCACACAAGATCGCTGGATATCATTAGGCAGTGAATTATACACACACACACCTGCCAATGATGAGTGAGTTCAACAAATAAATATTTCTACTAGCCATGAAACTCTATTTTGCATTTTGAGACAAACAAAAAGAGGTCATTTTGTTAAACTCACAGCATCATGTCATAGAAGAAAATGAAAGTGGACCCACTTCAAAAATTTGATTTTTCTCCTAAAATGTTCACTTTGATGGCTTAATGTGAGTGATATTTAACATGTGTGCCGGCATATGGAGCTGTAAAAAATGGCAACAGATGTTTTATTTAGCAGGCTTTAATTTCTGATCTGAAACGATTACGTAATTTACAAGAGTTAGAGTCAGATTGTCCTTCTCAAATACTATTTAAATCCATGATGCTGCAGGTCCTAATAAAGTTACCGGCTAATTGACCCTTCAGAGAGTTTGATTGACAGGCGATCTGACCAATCATAATCCGCCATCCGCCAAATCCGCCATTTTTGTCCGACAAAGCAGTCAGGAGAGTTAGTAGATTAACGTTGGAGGATTTGAACTTGAATTTGAAACGGTGTACTGACGCAGGGTTGCCAACTCTCACGCAGCTGGCTTGACACTCACGCTTTCAGCATCAATCTCACGCTCTCACGCTCACGCAAGAAATGTCACGCCAAAATCCATTTTTCTCCCCTCTCAATCTGTTAATTTTCTGTTGATGACTAGACTAGACCACAGCGTATTAATGACAGGAGAGGAGTTTAAGGCCCACAGCTGTAACATCTGCCTACAACGTTCTCACTGCAGTATTCTCTGATCGTTGATTCGCTGAAAACCTGATACGTCAGTTGCGTGTGAAAAGTTCAGAGAGAGTTCAGAGCATAGGTTCGGAGTTGGAGCCACTGATACGCGTTTGAAAGATTGGATGACAATCAAGGTAAGCTGATAATAAAATGGTGTGCCTTTCACTACAGACGCAGCCTTGCCTAATCAGTCTGTGTGCCGAGAGTACAGACTTCAACTATAGTTGCGAACGTTGTCTGACGTGCGTTATGTGGGCTTGCTAATTGCTCAATAAAAATAGGCTCATGGTACAAATTACGTTTTGGCAAATCGGGCAAGTGGCATTTTAAAATTCCCCAAATGATCAAAGGTTGCCCAGATTGTGTTGAGCCTGCCACACTCAAATGCGGATGCTGAGCGAACCTTTTCAGTTATTGGCCTAAACAAGACTGACACCAGGAACAGACTGTCACTTGATGGCACCCTGTGAGTGATGGGAAGTTCGGATCATTTTACTGACTCACTTGTTCGATCTCGTTCATTAAAATGAACAAATCTTTTTTCAAGTCATTTCGTTCATTTAAGGGGCTTTAAATGTTATACTTTTAACAGCCAAATTCCCCGAACACATCCACCTACGCAGTCTTTATCATATTCTGAATTAAAGGGGTCATATAATGCCATTTTTGTACAAGCTAATATGATTCTTTAGGGTCTAAATTAAAAGTTTGTAATATACTTTAATTAAAAAATTCTCATTAGTATTGGAAGAAAACACTCATTTTACCTGGTCAAAAACAGCTCTGTTTTCAGCACGCCGTTTAAGTGCATGTGTCTTTAAATGATAATGAGCTTTGCTCGCCCCGCCCCTCTGTTCTGTGCGGACACCGTTTCTAATAATAACACAATAACCATAACGCGTTGTTCATTATAAACCTGGGATTATGAATTATATCGAGAACGTCGTACATAGAAAACATGCCGTAATGTACCCTGAGTGTAAACAGCCGCATTCATCGTGAAGCGTGCTAGCGATTTGCAAAGATTAATATAAATATGAATATAAAGGTTAATAAAACGTTACACTCACTTCAGTTCTTCTGGAGGTTCAGCAGGAACATGAATAGTTGGTACCGATCCTTTTTGCAGGAGCAGCTTCTTAGCAAAAACAGCTTTATACTGACCCTCGTTTGTAAAGCAGTCTGGTGTGTGAAATGATTCGCGCAAACATGAAAGCATTGACGTTGATCGTGGGGAATATTCCCTTCGAAAAAAAAACTCAGCTACTGCGTCTTCAGCGGTTCGTATTTAGGAACATCCACATGACTGCTGTGTTCCTTATTACACCCAAGAACAGAACACCACAATCGCTTAGAGACACCATTCTACTCAGTGCTCCAGCTATCAACAATGACCGCGCCGGTCCGCGCGGGCTATGATTGACAGCTCGCTCAGGGCGCGAGGGCGGGTCTGTGTTGAAACGCTCCTGTCAATCAGCAATTGTGGGAGGGGCGTCGATTTTGTGACGTCACAATATCGAACAGCTTGATTTGAGATGGGGGGAAACGTATAAGAAGATTTTAAGAAAAACCACTGGATGGATTTCTATCATTTTATGATGGTTGTGTACAGGCACTGCCAACACACATTTCAGTACAATCAACTTGTAAAAGTGCATGTACCATTATATGACCCCTTTAAGAAATCATTATAATGCAGTCAAAAATAATTATTACTTTACCTTCCGAGTCTTTCGTTCATTTGTCACGTGACAGACGCGATGAACGTTCATGAACGGGTCGAACCCTGCTTCAGATACGAGCTCCTGCAGAGGTGGTGAAGTGGGCCAACACTGCCACTGTGGCACAGGCTACAACAGGCCTCATGTGTGAAACTTGTGTTGTGGTTTTCTGGGGAGGTGGAGTAACTATTATGTGTCCCTTTTGTTTTGAGATTTTTTATTGTCTTGATGTTGTTGTTTTACATGTTTGTTATTTAATCACCTCTATCTTTATTTTTTTATAGTGCAATCAATAAATTAATTGTACATTTTGAAAACTTTTCCATTCTATTAGTTTTTTTTTCTTCTTTTTTTTTCATAAATCAGGGTTTATACTAAGTAAACAAGGACTGACATTTTTAAAATTAGGGTTAGGGTTACGCGCACGCACTGATGTTTTACAGAGTCTCACTCCAGCCAAAGTCCCAAAGTTGGCAACCCTGTGACGTCTTTCCGCGGTTAAAACAACATTCCTTCTGATGTTCATTCATGTTTATTTGATGCTATAAATGAACTAGAAGGAAGAGATGATCGGTTCACGAGCAGCTTTAACTGAGCGATCTGTCAGACACATTAAAGAGCCACAAAACGCTAATTATTGATCTATCTATTTATTACATTTCTTTACAAAATTATCAAATTTGAAAGGTGAGATTTTGTTTCATATCAAAAGTAAGCTGGTCTGTCCTGTCTGTCAGTGTGTTGTCAGTGTCCTTTCTCCTCTGCAATGTGTTTTTCACCGTGTGAGAACATGTGTGGCGTGAGAGAGGCGTGGCTTGTCGGACATAGCAACAGTAACTAAAGGGGGCGGGTCTTTGCGAACGGTCAATTGCAAGAGTATTTTCTCAGATTTGCCAGTGACGGGTGTTAATTTTGGATCTTTGCTGCCGTCAGAATCCGAGCAGATGAAGGCATCTTGGCAGACAAGATGTTGCTCAAACATTGGTTATAGATGTGCCTTCATGCCTTCCCACCACCGAAGGCAGCATTCTGCAGCTTTCGGATCCATCATGGATTTCCAGGCAGGAGAGCTGTTGAGTTTTGGGATATTTGGGATGAGTTTTCCAGGCCCTGGAGCCGCTGTCCCTCATTCAAGTGTTTTAGCCGTTCCTCCTCTGTTCGTCTCTCACTATTTCGCATTCTCCAATCACATTTTCTCTCCCACATTGTGTCTCCATCCACTCCTACTCTGTCTGTCTGGCAGTTTATCAACAAACTGAATATTAGTGGTGCAAATAAAACGAATTATAAAAACAGTGCATAATACACTAAGAAAGAGACCATTTAAAAATGTACCAAAGAGATTAACCATTTTAAAACTAATTTAAACAATTTAATGGCAACACTCCACAGGTTCCATTGGTTTAAATGGACAAACAATTACAACACTTCAACACTAAAACATTAATTAATGTTAATTTCTACATTTACTAATACATTTTTTAAATGTTCTCTATCTGTATTGCTCACTGTAATTCAAAGTGCATCTATTAAGTTATTTTAAAGGCTTCTAATTTTGTTTTGGAGGTCTGCTATATTAGATGTACATGCATCATGCATGCAACACTTTAATCTTCTCATAATATACATTGCAGCTTAACCTCTTTGTGTCTGAAACGTTTTAATGAACGATTCGGTTTCTTTCTTTCTGAGAACCTGCTCTGCTCTGATTGGTCAGATGGCCCAGTCTGATGTGATTGGTCGCCCATTACCATATCTGAATTCTGCTTTTGATACATGCGAACAGTTTTACAGTATCAATTCGAGCCCGAGTCCTCATCCTTCAGAAGTGGATTTGCTTTAATTGTCAGCAGAAAACAGCATCTTCTCAACACGTACAACACAAACCAAACTCTTCCAGTCTCAGATAAACTCATAGACCGTAAAATAAATGGACACAGCGACCCCATTGGATTCAACGGAGAAAAGTGAAGTCAGTTAGAAGCACTCACTTCCTGATGGCTGAGCGTACTGCGCAGACTCACACTGAGCTTGACGACGTAGATGTGACGTGAGCAACCCGTCTGTCTTCTAGTAGCTGTGCCGAGAGAAATCTGAATCATTCCCTTCCGAAACTTGCAGAGACGGAGAGCGTGAGTAGGAGGTGTCCATGAGCTAGGAGCAGGAGAAACTTTTGCTAAGTATTCTGATTCATTATTTTGTCATTTTGCCTCCACGTCCCCCCGATTGCGCGCGAGCTTCTCCTCCTGTCCATACGGTAATCTCTCTACTGTGCGACAGAGAATCGCGTGGTTATGACGCAATCGTTAGCCTATTTTTACAAAAACGGCTTCTACGGGGCCATAACGTAAGATACAAGGTAATGGAGCCTTTTATACATTTTCGTGTTTCTTTAGAAATAAATAATGGACAAATGGAGTCTTTAAACGCCTCAGATGTAAAGTTATTCGCTGTCAAAGTGACGCCAAAATGAATGGGAGTCAATGGGATGCTAACAGCAGGTGATGGTCTGCTAATCAATGGCGGCGCCCGGGGAAGCTTCAATGTTTTCCGAAACATTGGCCCCTGGATAAACTACAGTGTTTGAGGGTCAAAGTTGACGTTGTTCACTGGCAGCCAATGAAGAGCATAGACTGGCATTATGCAGATTTAACACAAACCTACATAAGTTTAAGCAGGAATCAAGACTGAAATTACTGACGACTCGTTTCACGCCGTTCAGAGTCGCTTCTTTCTTTTGGGAGACAATAACTCCATTTATCTGCACTTTGATATTTGCACATTCACAAACAACTATATTACACACTTAATCAAAGGTAATATCTGAAAAAAAGCTAAATATGAGCATTTTAAACAATGGGAACTTATTGTAAAGTGTTACTCAATTAAACAAGCAGTGTCAGTGGAGCACATAATTGAGAACAATTTACTTCTGTACAGAATAAGACTAAGACAAAAATAGTGATAATGAGCATATATTTAGTGATAAAGGGATATCTGTCTGTCTGTCTGTCTGTCTGCCTGTCTCTCAGTGTAAGGGCTTCCAGCAAGGAGGACGGAGGCATGCCGTGCCAAGTTGGCTCGAGCATTCACATAAATTCCAGAGCTCCCCTTTGCTCAGCTCTGCTGATGTTGAAACGAGGGGCTGCAGAGGGGGACAAACACACACACACTCACACACACACCTAGTATTCACGTGGCCTCGCGCACAGCCATATGCACGTTTGTGCCACACCGAACCCGCGATATCGTTATATTCCTCAGACACAATGAGACGAGCAATTTACTGTCTGTGGACAACCTAATTCAAACACAATATTGAGATAAGGAAAACCAAACACTATCTTTTGGTTCAGCGGAATCCAGCTAAAAAAACAATCAGTTGCACAGTCAGAAAGACAAACGGTTCATTCATGATGGTGCCTGATGGTTCCACACAAAAACAAATATCCCAAGCTGCCACACAGATGTGGCTCCTGCAGCAAATGTAGAAATAAACTCGAGGCAATGCCTGATATTCTGAAAATGGTGCTTGTATATCACTAGCAGTCTACAAAGAGGAATCATACTTTAAAATAAGTCTCCTCTGCTCTCCAAGGTTGCATTTATTTGATAAAAAAAATACAGTAAAAATGGGAATATTGTGCAATATTATTACAATTTGAAAATGACTGTTGCCTTTTTAATATATTTTTAAATGTAATTTATTCCTGTGATGAAAGCTGAATTTTCAGCATCGTTACTCCAGTCTTCAGTGTCACATGATCCTTCAGAAATCATTCTAATATGCTGATTTGCTGCTCAATAAACATTTATGAATGTTGCTTCATATTTTTTGTAGAAACTGATGCGTTTTAGAAATTTCAAAAGAAAATAGACAAATAGAAAATTCAAAAGAACAACATTTATTTGACATTTTCATGTCTTGATAGTCACTTTTGGTCAACTGAATGCATGCTTTCTAAATAAAAGTATTAATTTATTTAAAATAAAAATAATACTTAAGGGGAGACACCCCAAATGAATAGAAAAAAGAAAAGAAAAAAAAAACTAATAGATATCAGCATGTAAATTGCCCAGTTGATTACTGACATTGACAAATATATTTTGTATTACAAGTTTTTAGAAATATTTAAATTTAAATATGCAAATTAGGTTTTATCTCATTAAATATGCGCTAATTTGCATATATTTCCAGAAGAGAAATCTGACCATTGGATAAAGCCAGATTCAAAATTCTTGTTTCATTTTGTTGACATATTAGAGTCAAAGGTTACAGAGGGGATTTTGGATATCTGTTTTTATCACTCCATTAATCAGAAAAAACTGTCAACAGCCATAAAAAATAAATTTTCGACCCATTTTTAGGTATAAAATGTTGTATAAATCAGAATCTGAATGATATATGAACAAACCCCTATGTAAAAAGAATATAGATAGGAATACAACTGGAATGTTTGGTGTATGTAAGTGCTGCTGAAGTGGAGGTTTCTGGCTCAGAAAATGAGGGGAAAAAAAACATTTTGAGAAAACGGCCTTTAAAGGTTTGTGTTGTAAAAATTCATACTTTTTTTGTGGAAACAACTATTTACAGACACAGTATCTTATCAAATCATTAGCAACAACAATACAAACCACCTAAAACACATCAAAACGTATTACAGCATTTATGGCCTTCAACTGAACAGTTAAAAACACACACAAACAGAATTAACATCAGCCAATGAGATTTCGCTTTTAGAGTTAAACGCCCCATTGTACTTTCACGATTGGTTGCTGATAAAAAGGAAATGACCATATTTGGATCTGACAACATTGTACAGGAGAGAGAGAGCTTTCCATCGGTATATGTGATAGAATGCAGACAGCAATCGTGTTAATTTTTACAACGCCAACTTTTGTTGAATTTAGGAGAAATCTACAGACGCAAACAGACAAAGTGTAGTAAAATAAAGACCTAAATGTGTATTTTTGACTTTTTTTTCACCACAAGTCTGAAAGCAGATACGTTATTGAAGACAAATAGCCCAAAATCTCAAAATTGACCAGTGAGAGAAAAAAATGTTTTTGCCTGCCGTGTCTCGCCTTAACCCAAACTTTTGAAAGGTAGTACATTTACCATTTTATTAGTTACATTCGTTTTTCATAAACAACCTCTCTCTGGCCTTTGTGATCAAATAGGCCATTTTTGTGGTACTGTACCTTTAAAGCTACACTGTGTAATTTTTTAAGTTGATTATTTGCAAAAAACACTTTGTTCTTTCAAAATGATATGTGCTCATTAATGTGTAATTACTTCTACCAACTAATCAAGTATTCTCGTAAGCGTAGAATCTGCCATTTAGAATACATAAGAGCGAGTCGCTCGAATGGAGGAAGCCATGTTGCGCCTCCATCTTGAAAATACATTAGCCAAAGAGGGACATACCTGGAAATTCAAGCTTCGCCTTTCGCGTTTTACACTCAGTGACACCGTGACGAATGCGAGGGGGAGATTACTGGCGACTGCCGGCAGATTTGAAATAATACGGCCACCGTAGGAGTTAAAACGCCCTCGGAATGAGAGGGGCTAGAAAGTAATATTCAGTTGGTAGTCATAAACAATTTCACCGCTAGATGGGAGGAAATCCTACACAGTGTAGCTTTAAGACTTCGACTGTATTTCTAAACACTCCCTGTTAAGCACTTCCACTCACAAGTTTGCTTTCGGGTGTCTGTTGCGCTGAACACTGAATAGGAGTCATTGATGTGTATCAAGAGCAGTATTGGTGTCTATTTTACACTTATGAGACGCTTTGCATTTGTGTCTAAAAGTAAACTAAATTCCCCTACTGCTGTCTTCCAATCACGTAACCTTTCGTCAATCTCGACTCAAAACCGGAAAGCCTTCTAATAGTAATAATACAGAACAGGAGAAGGTGCCAAGGCATCCTTTAAATCTGTTAGTGTGTTCGTTTTGAATTAAATGTCTAACAGATTTTACAAGGATGTCATAATGCTCGTGATAAACAATATCTTTGGCTCTGGAGGGAGTGAATAAAAGAGCCCAGCTAAGCTATTACTCCTAAAGTGCTGCTCTCAAAGATGCTTTTCCCCCCGGAGTGAGACAGTAGCACATCTCGCAAAACCGTCAACCAAAACTGACGTACAGCATTGAGTGTGTGTAAAAGCGTGCCGCACTTTTGTCGTAGCCATTTGACAGATGGCCGTAATGAGCTGCTGATGCACTTACGGTTTCTCTCCACACTTACCAATACAGTTAAAGAACGGCTCCTTCTTACAGTGGCCGGAGCAGCCGTCTCCATTCATAGTGTTCATATCATCACATTCCTCTCCCTGGGACCTGAAATAAATCAATGCATACATAATAAACATAATAATGATGATTTCCCTTGGTGGATATAAATCTATGTTGTTAAAAGCATGGACCTCCTCGTGCAGTAGATATATGACAGTGTGTTTTCAACAACTTTAAAATGTTTTGTTGAGGCAGTGGATGAGCCTCAAGGTTAATGTGATGATCCTGTAAACCAGTAGTTCTCAATCTTTTTCACTCGGAGGACCCACACTATCCAATAACTATAAAATATATTTTAGTTGATATAAGTTAACTATTTAACCACAATTCATTTTGTGATTCCAGATTTTTAAAGAACTGTACGTTAATTATTAAAATATTTTATTCTAGCTTTTAAGCATTATTTTTTTTGATCAAAACTTGAATGTGGGTCAGTTTCATAAAAAAGCTTTTTTTTTTTAAGCATAAAGCTGAGAAATTCTTGTTTTTGTCAAAGACTACATCCTGATCAGATTCAGAGCCATGATTAAAACACAGGTGGAGTAGATCGAGTCCATCAACACGTCTAAAGCTTCACAGTCCTGTAGCTCGTCATGGGTCGACATTTCATTCAGTAACATTAGGCGGTTTTGATTTATATTCTGTTAAATGTTGATGATTGCGTTATTTTTACAAATGCATATGATTACATATGCTATTGCTTGTTTCTGCTTCTTCTTCACACCTCTTTCAGAAGATGCGTAATAGCGCCCCCTACCGTATAACAGTGAAAACCAGGAAATTTTTTATCAATGGCGGGGAAAGAGTTAATTAAGAGAATCAAGTTAGACTAATGAAGCTTGAGAACCATTGCTCTTAAGGCTGTGGAAACGCATCCAATCTCACCTCTGGATGAGACCGTCTCCACAGTACGGCGCTCCGAGGCGGTGTGTGAACAGAGGTGATGGCTCACTCTCGCTCCGACTGGAGATGGTTTGGACCTGGTATGTGTACACACCACCATACTCAACATCCCTGTGAAAAAAATGCAAAAAAAATCTGTCAGGAATGTACTTTTGCATTGAGTGGCACTATTTGTCACTAGAACTGATTCTTCTTAATTTCAAATACTTGTTTTAATGTCAAATAATTAAATACTAAATCAAAATACTATAGGCTGCCTGCAACCAATCAAATTGTATCATCAAAAGCATTTTTTACACTGCAAATGTGGAACAGAAGCTGCATTTGACATGGCATTTGTTTATTCATACAGACTGATTAATGCTGCTCAGAGTCGGCATACAACATGTAATTATTAATCTAAGTATCTCAGCCTACACTGTAAGTCCTTGTCCGCTTAGCATTCATATTGCCATTTTTAACACTGAACACATTTAAATATACTGAACCTAAAGGCAAAGGGATATGTTCACAACCTGATTGGTTGTATAATTTGTATATTTCACATGTACGTAGCTTGCTTACATATGATGATATTTTGACCAGCTGAGAGCTTATAAAATGTGTAAAGTGGTTAAAACAGCGGCAGGAATCCCTCCGTCACACACAAACACATGAAGATCTGCTGTGAGGAGACGTGGTTCTGATGCCTGTACTGAACTGTGATGGGCAACATCGCCACTATGACGAGAAAAAACAGGTATGCTTGAGCATTCTGTCCTTTTTAGGGTCGCATCTTGTGACATCGTGTCCTGTCTTTGGTTCGTTTACATGTCTTTTGGTCCGTGTTCATATTTCATTTGAACCGCACCAGAGTTTGTTTGGAAGTGGACCGAGACCAATCGTTTCAGCGTCTCGGTCCGCTTGTTTGATGTGCACCAGCTTCTGCCATCCAGTAATGATGTGATTGCTTGCAGATTGCAGGTACAGGACCGACCAGCCTGCGCCCCCTAGAGTTTCATGACTGAACTAGCTACGTAAAACAGTGATTATTGGAGTACGTTTTCGAAGAAAATTTGGTAACACTTTATTTTACAGTGTCCTTCACGAGAGTGACTCAAGCGTTTTCAGTGGATATCTTCATCAGCAGACACGTATGTAATTGGTTATAATGATCAAAGCTGCAAAAAAAATTATTAAAAAAATCGTAAAACGAAATTTGATGCAACATGAGCAGATCTAAACGCAATACCACACTCTACACTTTTCATTTAATTTCACATTTCTCTTTAATCACGACAGTTGTAATAGATTTAGTTCAATTGTGCAGGGGCATTTTTTGAGTTATTCTGGTACCTTAAGTTGGCACCGCATAAAACCAAATAATCCCTAAAACTATGCCATTCGTTTGTGCTGTGTGGCATTTACGACCCTGCATCTGTCTTAGGAGGGAGAGGTTATTATGTGAGTATAAGAGACCATAAGTCTGAGAGGACATCCATGACATGCGGAGTCCCTCAAGGCTCAATTCTTGCGGCACTCCTGTTCAACCTGTACATGCTCCCACTGAGCCAAATAATGAGAAAGAACCAAATCTCTTACCACAGCTATGCAGACGGCACACAGATCTACCACAGCTATGCAGACGAGATCTATTTAACCCTATCACCTAACGACTACAGCCCCATTGACTCCCAGTGCCAATGCATTGATCACCAGTTTAAGATGTCTCTTCTTAATTATTTGCATACAAGCTGCAACTGTTTTCTTCATGCTTTATTTATATATATGTATGTATTTATTTATTTATTTATTTTTTCCCTCAATTGTCTATGTGAATGACCTTAACTGTTTATTGTCTAATATCTAATGGTTGGATTGGGGAAGATATGGGTGGTTTTGGTGTGATGGAGAGCTTTTGTCTTTGTTCTGTTAGTATGTATGTATGTATGTATGTATGTAAAGTATGTTTTTCTTGAGGTCCCCTCGAAAACGAGATGTCAAATCTCAAGGGGTTTTCCTCTTAACAATAAACTTGAATGAATTTGAATGATGAAGTCAACAGTTGGATGTGTCAAAACTTTCTTCAGTTAAACAAAGACAAAACTGAAGCCATTGCATTTGGAAACAAAGATGAAGTTCTCAAGGTGAACGCATACCTTCACTCTAGGGGTCTAACAACTAAAAATCAAGTCAGGAATATCGGTGTGATTCTGGAGTCAGACCTTAGCTTCAGTAGTCATGTCAAAGCAATAACTAAATCAGCATACTATGTCCCAAAAAGATCGAGCAGAACCTGCTGAGCAGAACCAGAACATATGAACACATCACACCAGTCCTCAGGTCTTTACACTGGTTCCCAGTTACATTTAGGATTGATTTTGAAGTATTATTACTGGTATATAAATCACTCAATGGCCTAGGACATCAATACCTTGCAGATATGATCACTGAATATAAACCCAACAGATCACTCAGAACATTAGGATCACATCAGCTAGAAATACCAAGGGTTCACTCAAAGCATGGTGAGTCTTCTTTTAGATATTATGCTGGAACCAGCTTCCAGAAGAGATCAGATGTGCTCCTACAGTATCACATTCAAATCCAGACTCAAAACACTTCTGTTTAGCTGTGCATTTAATGAATGAGCTCTGTGCCACTATTTGTACTGTATTTTCTTTTCTTTTTTTATTCTAAACCGTTTAAATTATTCTTATTTCTTTTGATTATTTTAATTACTTCCATGTAAAGCACTTTGAATTACCACTGTGCATGAAACCACTTGCCTTGCCTTAGACCAACAGTTCACTGGCTTTAAGGCAGGGGTGTCTAAACCTGCTCCTGGATGGCCACTGTCCTGCAGTGTTTAGCTCAACACATCTGCCTGGAAGGTTCTGGAAGTTTCTTGATTGGCTGTTTCAGGTGTGTTTAATTGGGGTTGGAGCTAAACTCTCCAGGACAGTGGCCCATCAGGAGCAGGATTGGACACCCCTGCTTTAAAGTGTCCACCTAATGCACTATACAAGTGCAAATAGCTTCCAGCATAGCTCAGACACTTCCTAACAGTGGTCAATTAGAGCATTCTGATCATTCCTTGCTTAAAAAGTCAGGTTTAGGATGTTAAGACACCAGAGTTTACACTACAGGAATTCTGTCAATCCAACCTTGCTCCTTCTACACCCTGAGAACGTGTAGTGCTGGTTTAGTGCTGAATCTAAGCACATGAGCTATCACTTTGAACCATCAGCTGGTGGTGGTTGAGATCAGAGATAAGAGACATCTGATCTAGTGTCAGTCTGAAGAGGAAAGTGGATCTATACTCAAGCTGAACCATGTGGGATGTCATGAGGGATGAAGTTGTGCTGAGACAATGTAACCAAAACTTGCTCAGTAAGCACTGGGCTTTGAGGAAAGGGTCACGGCGTTCTGGAGGCGAACGATTGCGGCGGCTGATAACCAGCAAAACAGGCCAGACATGTTTCCTCTCTCAGAGGACACCTGTAAACAAGCACAAGTCGCATCTTCAACACTTCTTCTGGAGGGCTGTCCACCTCAAATGAGTCTTGGAGGACATCTGCATTTGGTCAGTAAAACTGTATGAAGTGATTGAAAGTAGATAACCTCTCCTCTATGCTACTTAGAAGATGCCAAGATTTACTGCAGGCCCTTCATGGGAACCAAGTGAAAAAATAAGCACACTTTAGCTTACTTTTTAAAAAAGACTGTGAACTTCAAGTGCACATTTAATGCAATTAAGTGCACTTCTTTATAACGAGGGAGGGAGGGGGCACTCAAAGCCATTGTTAAACAGTCAACAAATATACACACATCTGTGACTTTACTCAGCAATCATAAAAAGCTAAACTGTTGCACTCCTTAAGTAATTTCTTAAAGTCTAAACAAATCCGACCACTAGAAAGACAAAGAAAGCCATACACACAAAACATCCATCTACATTTTTTTTCTACACTCATATCCACTAATATTGTAAACTACAACCCACCCACAAAGCTACAAAACAGCATGTGTATTAACTACTAGACAGGAACCCCAAGTCTCTCAGCTTTCCATCTCCAAAACTACACCTACACAGGTCATTAATAAAAGAGCCAACATGAGCGAGAGGAAAATACACAAAGCCTTCATTATTTGCATTTACGTTGGACACGTTCCCAGAGAGGAACGCAAGCACATCTCTGCTGATTAACAAAACAACACTGCCAAATTACCAGAGTGCCACGGATATTACGTTTATTACGAACGCCGCAGGTTCACCTGAGGCCAAGTGTGTTTGTGCTGCCATCAGCAGAGTTATAAGGTGCCTGTTCTAATGGGCAGGGAAGCAGTAACGTTTAATAAGAGGCTAAACAAATCATTCAAATTAGCACTTGACATGAATGACACCGGCAAGAGGTTTAAGCTGCAATTTTCCTGTGTTTTGGAAAAGGGAAAAACGTCTGTGAAAGTCCCATTAAATGAAACTGAAAACACAAATAATACTCGCACAGAGAAAAGCAAATTACACAACACGCAGTAAAAGGCACGTACACACATAAAGCTGAGATTCCAGTACGCTGAAAGAGGTTTAAAACGGGAAAACTTCTTTGAACGTAGCAGTTTTTGAGTTTGCAAGTCATGGGCAATGTGCATGAAAGGGTCACATGAGAAATCGTCAATATACACAAATAGAGCATGTATAACAATTAATGTTTATAAATATTCCACTGTTCTGATTTACAGTAGATAGCTATCTATGCCATGTTAAAAGTTCATATAAAGTAAAGGCCATTTAACTAAGTCACTTGTTATCTTCAGTGTAGAAGTTATAAATAAGCAATGTAATAATGTTCAATTACATGACTCTTTATCTTTACTGTAAATACTGTGTGTGCTCAAAAAAATGAGTGAAAGGGATGGAGAATAGTTGCAACACCCCACATTTTTCTGGAACAAAGTAAAGTTATTTTAAACATGTTCAGGTGTGTAAATGAATGCCAGGCTGATTGGCTGTGATTTTTATCTCATGACACAACATTTTCACTTTAAGGAGAGACAATGATTTTTGCAAATATTATTGCAAAATGCAATAATGCATCCAAACTACTTTAGCCAATGCAACCTCCTATGTCAGTGTTGCTTTACGAATACTATAGCATATCGGATTATCAAAAATTGTTAAGTGTGTGCGTGTGTGTTGTCATGTAGGCTATAGACTGATTGTCTTGGCTTGCATCCATGAAATATTGTAATGTTAATTGCCAACTGCAAATTGAGGAAATTTAGATCGGTATTGCGCAACAGTCGGGAGATGGGAACCCAATATTGACAGGTATTTCGCACATTAATCTCAACCCTGTTTAGCTGACAGACACTTTTAGGCGTGAAAACGAAACCTGCAAGATGCCAGATGCAATATGAAGGCTGTAGCATGTGTTGTTGAATGAGGTTTCTGGGATGAGTCGGGCCAGTTGCCACACAGAGAGCACAGCGCGTGTCAAACCGATTTTCACAATATACCTTATTCCAGACCAAAAGTTCAAATGAGGCTTCCTTAATATTGTCGGCCAAGAACAAGTCAACATTCAGTCTGGACAAAAATAAGAGTGTTCATGCAATGAGGAAAAAAGATAAAGACAACAAAATGAAGTAAAAACAGAGCAAATGTGTGGAAAAGAAGACATAAATAGGAACATAAAACAGATTTTAGGGAAGGCAACTCTTGACATTGTTTGAAGGGCACTTTCACAGTATGGTACGCGAAAATTTAAATCCTTGATTTCAAACTATAGCGCTATATCCAGTTGGCCGCTATGTCATATGCTTATTCATGTTCAGTTTTATTCATATTTTTTATTTATTTAATTGTGAAAAATACTATAATGTGATTACAGAATCAAGAAGTCACCATCTAAGGTATAAATATAAATATATTACAGTTTTTTTTTTTTTAATCAAGCTCAAATTATTATTTTCATATAATAATTTTTCAAATTGTTATTATTAATTTAGTAAATATTATGTAAAATATTGTTTAGCAATTGTTATGCATGTGTTTTTATGATCTTTAAATTCAATAGTGTGATATCATATACATCGACTTTATAGCCTCCCCGCTCTCTAAGATATCTGCATAAAAATAAAAATAAAATAAAAATCAATATCGGCCGACCACTAGACTATTCATGGGTTTCATCAGGTCCCTTTCCACAGGTGTATTAATCAAGCACAATGCAGTCTGCATTCATAATCTAGGTGCTTGATTTTATACACCTGTGGAAAGGGACCTGATGAAACCCATGAATAGCATATGTTGCGTTGATCAGTGAACAATATGTAATTGTGCTAATGCCAATGCATTACTAAGCTAAGGAAAAACACACCCTTTATATATAATACTCATATATACAGCCTACAGAGCGTTGAGCAGTGTTGCTGCCCCGGATTGAAAGTTAACATGTGCATTGCTGAAGTGCCGTCTGACAAACTGGAAAATGCATTTTAAATTTCAGCTAAAAAATGATCATATCATTATGTAATTGATAATTGCTTTCACTTCTGAGTAAACATGCCTATCCCCATGGATAACAAGGTTCCACTTCCTATTGCATAAAAAGACATCTGCCTCCAGACTCTCTATGTTACACATGTGCTGAGGTGTTGAAGAAAGAAGTCTCAGAGAATGCCATCATCGTCTGCTCAGCCTCCACCCTTCAACAGAGCTTCATCTGTGTCTTATTAATGCATTGTATCATTGTATCCTCAACTGTTCTGAACTGGTGCAGCTGATGATATGTCGTATGATGTCATGTGAGCCAGACACTCTTGACAGATCAACAGGCCTGCCAATATGCTTATGGCATAAATATATGTTGATGACATGGTGTGAAATAAGTTAACATGTCAACAGAATTGCACTTGCAGTTCATCGGTCAAACGCTGACTCAGTTAAATGTGATGCTACCATCTGTTTGCACCTCAGAGCATTCTCTGTGTTTAACTCAACCGTGTTGAAGTTATAGATGGGAGAGAGAATGAGAGAGGAAGAGAATGCTCAGGAAAGCTTCCCATTCAGACAGTACTTCGTTTAATAAAAAGCCAACCTGGAATTCTTGACCAATAAGAGACTCAATACTTGTTGGAAGACTTCCACAGAAACACATCAAGACTTATGAAGTGCTCGAAGACAAGAGAAAGCAGCTATTCAAGTGACCTCCTCAAGAGAAACACCATACGCAAGCAACACAA
This sequence comes from Leuciscus idus, assembly GCA_021554675.1. NCBI lineage: Eukaryota > Metazoa > Chordata > Actinopteri > Cypriniformes > Leuciscidae > Leuciscus > Leuciscus idus. The sequence goes on from CM038624.1 coordinate 2,710,532, forward strand.
GGGTTTTCTGCAAAAGAACAGACAAGGTTTAGTTGTTTTCTGGGAAAACGGCTACTGATGGTCTTAAATGAGATGCCCACATCTCACCAGGCTGTCAGGAGTTCTCACTAAACAATCTACGTTTCAAAGAATTCCAATTCCTCCAGTGCCCGCATGTAGTCATATTTCCGAAACCACAGAAGATTTGGTTTTCCTTGTATTTCTAGGGATTCAGTTGGGGATGATAATACTACATTAATAAAGTGAATGCACCGACGAAGATAAATCATTAGTTGGGTTATCCCTAGTTGTTCTGGTTGAAAAATTATGTCAATCACATATAAAGGAGATCAACTTATAGTGGTGAATTTAGAGAGAAACTCCAACATTTCCACAGTGCAAATCTTCCTTCGGAACATGACTTCGGGTAAACAGGGATTACTGCGGTCAGCTATGACGTCAAAAGCTCTACAGCGGTGTATAGCACATGCACATTCCCTATGCAACTTGCAACTGGTTTACATATAATCTAGGCCAAATTCTTGGAACGTTTTGGTCCGAAACCAATTAGGAGTTAGGAGGATCTTCTAGGAAACGTGAGACCGTGAAAGTTGCCTACAGAAGTGGTTATGAAATAACCTTGTGCCAAATGTCACCTTGTTCCAAAAGATCTAGTGGATCTAGAGTTGACTTACTCTCCAAAATCTAGAAATGTCAGTTGGCCTCCATGCAATTTGCTATTAAATGTACTTATCCTGTAAGCTGGATAAAGCAATTTCCCAGTGAGATTAAAGACTATGGGGCACAACTTCAAACCAATGTAATCATTGCATTATTAACTGGTAGGAGGGTGGAGCTTCTGGAATGCAATAACCAGTGGACTTGACACAACCGTGTCATGAGGTGAGAGTCTTAGACCAAGGGGGACCTGGTTCCAGGAGGCTGGGGCCCCTAAAGCGGATGAGTTGGCCAGTTGTCTTGGCCTCTTTCTCATTGGCAGGGGGGTCCTGTCAGCTCAAAGCAGGGGTGCCCTTTGAAGCCATGAGAGCAAAGAGGGCCAGGTCAGGAAGGGGAATAGCAGATGGCTGGGGGGAGTTCTGAAGGCCAGTGTCACACACATGCAGGGTCAACCCAAGAGTGATTTACTTCTATATTCCAGAGCTTCAACCCTACTCTCAAATTTCTGAACAGACCTTAACGTTCCATATTACATAAATTCAAAACCGAAGGCTTTCTATTCAAATTAACGAGCGAGTGCCAAGTGAGAGAGACATGGGTGACCCAAATTAGGTAGAGGTGTCAAAACATATTTACCAAAGATCAATATCTCTCTTGGATCAGAGCTGAGGTAATGAATGCATTCAGCATGGGAACTCAGAAGAAGTGATTATAATTGATTCAGATCTCAGAATCAACGTCACTCAGAAAACAGACTCTCAAAGCCAGCTGTGAGTTGACCACAGTTTACTTGAGCCAAAACCTTACCTACCTCAGATCAAAAACATGTCTGCTTTATTCAGCAACAGTGTAGTGAAGAAAAAACTCCTTTAAGGTGGAAAAAGTGGGAAAAAGTGCCTATTAGCTGCATCTGCAAACCTGCACCATGCTGAGTTGCATGTGTTTATACTAGGTATTTAACGTGGCTGCAGGTGGAAAGATTTGGTCAGTGGAAGAAACTGAATATTTGCTAAATAAGCTTTTCTAACATATAATCGAGGCAAAAACTGCTGTCATGCTTGAGGTTAGTTGCAGTGACAGATGAAATTAGGTGGCTTTCTCCGTTTCTGAATGCGACAACTGATGCAAGATGTTTTGTTCGGAATAGATGTGATGCACATGTAAATTAATGCAAAGTTTAAGGTACTACATTTGGTTTGGATTCATTTGGATTGATGAATTTCTACAGTAAACCAACAGTATTACAACTAACCCCATGTTACAACCATCCCCGATCTCCTCTACTATAAAATTGGATGCAGGTGTGCAGAAAACATTCTGCACTTTGTTGCTCACAAAAAAAAACAACAGAAGGGTCAGCATTACTGAAAAAATAGTCTTTGCAAAGATAATCAATGCTGGTAGTAGATAAATCTTGGACCTGCACATTTTCCACAACTATTGGAAACACTCTGGAACGTTGTGCTACTATATCAGTGCGTGGAAAGCTAAACCCTTAACTTCACATGCATCCAGAAGTGGCCAATACAGAAACGCTGACCAGAGACCCAGTATCTGGCCTTAAATGGGGAAGCGTTAGTGTAATACTGCCCAAACCAGAGGTGCCCAGTCGAGGCCAGAACAACCTCAAGACGGCAGAGCATGTTAACTGGCATTCTGAAGCCAGGCGCTGGACTGAAATCAACCAGCAGCTGCATCCTTCTCTTTGTTTCTCTTGGCTTCTTTCGAGAATTGAAAAAGTACAGAGACACACCGCAATATTTGAGCAGGGATTTGCTGTGCCTTATACTGACCAGGCACATTTCACACTCCAACTTTGAATTACGTTACTTTTGTTCTATGGTAAAACAGTTCCAAATCGAAGACAAGCTCCAAAGTCAATACGACTTTTTTCTGGCAGGACAAGAGTATCTAAATGCTAGCCAGGACCTAAAATCATGTAATGACAGAAAATAATTAACCAGGAATACAGCAATATTTTTTTTTTCAAAGACCTGTTACCATCTTCACAGTAAGATCAACATTCATTAATTCATCAGGTGTAAATGAGCAATTTGTTACAGCATTATTGAATCCAAAAGACTCACCTATCCACGTATTTCCGTATGGAGTCCCTCAGGATGATGCCCTTGGGTGCGTGCATGAACGGCGGCTGCCGTAGGAGCCGATAGTGCAGCGGCTCGCATTCTCGACACAGAGGACAGTCAGGTTTGGACGTGAGCAGAGTAGCATCAATTTCCAAATGTTGCTCCATGGTGAAAAACTGCACTCCGTACACCTTCTCATGCACATCCAGCTTGATGGTCAGGGGTGTGTCACAGAACAAATTGCTGGGACCCAGAGACAGGTTGTTGCCACTTATAGTCAATAAGATGATATTGTGGATGGCAGGCAGAACTGTTTCCTCCTGGGATGAGAAGGTCACCCACACCGTGAGCGAGTCAGGGATAACCGGATGAGCAAACTCCAGCTGTAACATGCAGCCTTGCAGAGGGCAGGGAGGCGGCACCATGCGCAGATCCATGCCGTTATGCGGACTCCACGTGCGGACGCTGGGCTCGCATGCCTGCTCCACATCTGGTGGTCCTAAGAAATGCATCAATTGCATTAAAATCTATTAGAGTATTTCAAATCAATGTTCAGTTTGAGAGAGTTTTAACTTGTTAACTCTTTTACAATATTCCTTTACCAGTTAATGACAGGAAAGGCTACTGTTTACGATACAGATAAAAGGGGGACTAACTTGAGGCTTCCCGATTTCTACTGTTTATCTTGTTCAGCGAAAGAATAATAACTCTATGGCACCCAAGCCAAGCTTTTGCAAACAGAGAGCCTTAAATTTCATGGATATGATCGCTTCCTATTGCATACAAATATTGAATAAAAAAATCAAATTAATCCAAAAAATTCAAAAAGTATACCTTTAGGGGTATGACATCTTGTCAATGTGGAAGTACCCTTAAAAGGTCAACTTTGTACCTTATTTACCCTTAAGAGTTCATAGTAGTACTGAAATGGACCTTCCAGGGGTTGACTAGGTACATAGTTGTCTTTTTAAAGGAACTACCCCAGTGACAAGTTATTGTACCCCTAAAGGTTCAAGTGTTGCGATTTTTTCTGACAGTGTACAGAGCTGATGTAGTAAACATTTCAAGGAAACATTGCATCATATTATCAATAAAATAAGACCAGTAACCCAGTACTGTGCAGTATCTGAAGTGGAGTAGGAACAGTAAATCACAAGGTACAGCAGAAAAAGGAGTCATGCACAATGAGAAACGCAGTCACACACTTGATGCATGTTGTTAAATCTTGTCTGTCCATTTCTCCTCCACATTCTCTCTCGTTTCTGTGGCAAGAACCAGAAATCCGAGCGACCTGAGGATGAGGCCCGCACAAGGCTTTCGATTTCAGCCTGGCAATTACCTCTCATGTGCTGCAGTCCAGCCATATTTGGAGTCAACAGCAACTCATTTTACGGGGAGTGACGTACCCCAACATTCATCAAATGTGGGGAGAAGCCAGGGCACTGTAGACAGTGTGTTCTCCTGCTTTTCCTTTGTGCACTTCCAAACTGGAAACAGCAAACTCCATTTGCTAACCTCATTTCTGGGCAGTGCACAAAATTCCAGTGTTTAATCAACTGAGCACTGAGTTTTTTGGCTTTCCAGGCCACATCATCTCAACACGTTTATTATTGTGAGTATGTGTGTGGCCAGAATAGAAGTAAACATACAATAAAAATGTCTTCGATACCGCAGGTTTACGTTCTAACCTTGCTTACGCTGCATTTGACCGGCCACAGAACTTTTCAAGATGGGAGCATATCTTCTTGCAAGCACATTTAAAAAAGAGTGCCTAAACGGCTGTAATGAATGTATTCATCAGGTAGTCATTTCACAAGCTGAATAACTGTCATCTTTTATCTAAATGACTCCATGGTGGACTAATAACCCTGTCCCGGAGGTATTCGAGTCAGAGTTCAGCCGCCACAGCAGCGGTGGGATGATTTTCAAGGTGACCTGACGATTCGCCCATGAATTAGTGCCTTGCATTTTCACTTGATTAGCTAATACCATCAGGGTATTAGCTTGTCTAGGAAAGTGCTCATTCATGGAAAAAAAGAGAAGGTTGGGGGGGGGGTTATATGGCTGAAAACATCCCGCTTAAGGTAATTGCAGTGCGTTGAACTGTGAGCACAGGTTTGCTTCAGTACGATGATGGAAAAAGCCTAGTGAAAACAGCTGAGGTCAAGCTGAGTAAATGATACTGATAAACAGTAAACAGATTCTGACTGAAGTGAGCTGCATATTTCCTACAGCCATGCGACTGATAGTGGCCAGGATTATAAACTCAAATTAAAGCCATAAATAAACACCCTTATTCTTCACTTGAGATAAAATAAAAGTTAACTTAAGTAAAGTAAAATATATATATATGCAAAAGCCTCTAAGTGGCATCTGAAATTTTCTTCTAAAATGAGCATTTTTATCAAGCTCGTATATTTAGGTTCAGTTTTTTCACTTTCATGACAATTATTAGGTAATTTTCATTGCCATTAAAGTGAAATAACTGAACATAAGCATATATATATATACACTTAAACATTTTATTTTAGCCAGTTGCCAAGTCAACATTTCTACTTTGCATTTCCTATAACAATGCACTAAGAGATATCTAAAACTGAAGTGAAAATGGATTTTGGATTGTTTGAAAAGCACATGTGAAATACTTTAAAATACTCTTAGGGGATTCATGCCTTCACCACCAAACTTGGTCAACATAATAAATCAAATGTAATACCATATTATATAACCACTAGATTGCCAACTAAGATAGCCCTACATAGGGTTGTACAATACCTTGCTGCTGAAAACAATGTTTTCAGACATAATTACTTCCTTTTATAAGGTATTGTATTTGGAGATATATATATATGTGTATAGTCATTATTAAAGAATACTTTTGTCAGTTTAGATTCTTTTTATTGTTTAAAATGTTGAGTCTTGAATGAGATCAAAGGCTCAGTTAGACTGTTTAACAGTTACTGTGGAGCCAGAAGACTCAAAATTTTTAACAACAAAAAAGGAAAATAGTAAAAGGCGTATATCTTCTATGATGTGCATTGTCTGATTTAGTTCAAACATGTGCTGTATGTTTGTTCGTAGGGGCTGATCACATGGGTGTGTCACATCATAGCGCCACCTACTGGCAACAGGAACTGGAATGTTTATACTGTGATGCACTCCCCCAGTGGTGTGAGAGTTACAGCATGTTTCCTGATTGCCACCTTTTTTATTTTTGTATGGTACAAATCTTAAAAGATCTGCCAAATGCCACCGTATACTAACATCATAACAATTACTCCACTAACCACAGTAGTACAAAACCCTTAGCGAGATGATGACCACGCAATGTCCACAAAAACACAGACAAGCAAAATATGCACTACCAGTCAAACGTTTGAAATAATTAAGATTTTTCTATATTTTTGAAAGATGTCTTTAATGCTCACCAAGACTGCATTTCTTTGACAAAAATAGTCAAACACAATAGCACTACAATTTAAAGGACTGTTCCCTATTTTACTATATTTATAATATAAATGTAATTTATTCCTGTGATGAAAGCTGAATTTTCAGCATAATTACTCCAGTCTTCAGTGTCACATGATCCTTCAGAAATCATTCTAATTGTATTTTCGTGCTGAGTTATTATCATTTTTTATTGGTGCTCAATTATTGATAATGCTTCTTATGATTATCAATGTTGAGAACAATTTTTGTTGCTTAAAATTGATGTGGAAACTGAAACTTTTTTCATAATTCTTTTTAATTAATTGTATTAATTTGAAATATAAATTTTTGTAACTTTAAAAATGTCTTTACTGTCTTTTTAGGTCACTTTAATGCATCCTTGCTGAATATTTTATTTTTTTATCTTAGCCTAAACTTTTTTCAGTGTATCACGATTTTCAGCAGCACAAAAACAATGTTTTCAACATTGATATTAATAAATAAATAAATAAATGCAGCAAATCAGCATATTAGAATTATTTCTGAAGGATCATGTGACACTGAAGACTGGAGTAATGATGCTGAAAATTCAGCTTTAGCCATTACAGGAATAAATAAAAAAGCTGTTTTAAATTGTAAAAAAAATATCTCACAGTTTTTTTTACTGTTTTTACTCTTATTGACATTGAGACTTCTTCCAAAAACATAAAAAATCTTAATTATTCCAAACTTTTGACCAGTAGCACATCGGGTATATATCAGAGCACAAGCATGGAGACGGAGCACTGTCTGTTTGTGCCACGATTAAATCATGCCTCAAACATCTGGACAAATTGCTACAAAATGTAGATTGAGCAGATGCAGATAGACTGTTAGTCATTAAGACATGAATCTTTTTTTCTTTTCACTCTTCAATCAGCCCAACCAACCCTTCATTCTGCTGGTCTGCATCCGTTGTCTGCAAACGGCACAAACCGCATGTGATTTTCTGTGGCCTAAAGTGCCAAGAATGGGTTTTATGTTTTCCCCAATCTGCAGTTTTTTTCCCCCCCTTTCTAACTTTCTCTCGTGCTTTTTTTCTTTCTTTGTCTGCAATAATTCTCCCGGCCATAAAGATTTACGAGAGAGGCACTCCGACTCATGAAGGTTGCGAATACAAACAGCAGGAGTGGCTTGAGGACATGAGCCACAAACCCGGTGAACTCCAGGGCCGGCAGGTGGAGCGGCAATGCCATCGGGAGAAAAGGGTGGACGCTGCAAAGAAGCACAAACAAACAGATCGCCAAGCAGCTGTGCTGGGGTCTTCGGGGCACGTCACGCAGGATGAGTACTGGCGTAAGAGGGGTGCGTTTAGGGGACTGAGATTAACAGGGCATCATTCCAAGAGGGAAAACAGAGAGCCGTTTACACGCTGAAGCAGCGGCAAGCCCAGGCATGTCTCCGCAACAAGTGTTAATGTTTGTGTGAGAGAGCGCGTGTGTTTATTTTTAAAACTGTGAACGTGTGCTGCCTAAAAACAGAGAGCCATATCAAGGAACTTATAAATTACGGCCCATCTCCAGTCGTAGAACGTTTCAGTAAAATGATGTGTTCTGAAGCGAAGTGCCCTCTGATAAGGTTAACAGCAATCGCTGACCCGCATCCATCACTGTCTGCATGAGTTCATTATCATCAAAGCAGGATTTTGAAGAGGAAACACTCCTCCAATTGATAATGAGCCTTTCCATCTGCTGGAGATATAAATCAAAACCGCAAGACACCATCTCACCAAAAAGGCATGAACGAACGTGTCTTGACCGTGGGAATCGTTTTAATTGCATAGAAATGCAATGCCTCATGAACTTAAAGCGCTAGAATTTGAAATGTCAATATATATATATATCATTTTGAGGAATACTGAATCTGTTTTTGTGCATGTGAGATGAGTAAATGCATGCTCACTTTAGTCTAGAACTATAATAATCATCATGTTCACACACAACGCCTCTGCACTTACTCACGATTCCTCTCAACATGAGGACAGGAGAGCTGTCAGTCAATACATGGGAAAACAAAGTAAATTGCGTTGGGCATTGCAAGTAAAGTGAGTTAAGTAATCAGATTACTTTTTTCAAGTACAGTAACACATTCCTTTTAAATTTTCAACAAAATATCCGAGTTATTTTTTCATATAAGTAACGCAAGTTACTTTGTTTTCCCATGTATTGACTGACAGCTCTCCTGTCCTCATGTTCAGAGGAATCGTGAGTAAGTTCAGAGGCGTTGTGTGTGAACATGATGATTATTATAGCTCTAGACTAAAGTGAGCATGCATTTACTCATCTCACATGCACAAAAACAGATTCAGTATTCCTCAAAATGAACAAAAACAGTGAAATGCAAACTCAGAATATTTTGCAATAATTAAACATGTTAAATATTACAAATATACTTTATGTATTTAATCTCACTTTATTAACCAATGTTTTTGCTGCTGACACTTGATGATCCAATTCAACCGCACTAATAAGTGTGTTTTACTGCTGAAGTAAGAGGCTGCGTCTGAAATCGCTCCTCATGAGTGGGCACTTATTTTGAATAAGTAATTACTTAACGACTTTAAATCGAAAAATTTGAATATCATGCAAAAGTTAATGTATTTCAGTAATTCAAATTAAAAGGTGAAACTAATATATTATATAGACTCATTACATGCAAAGTGAGATATTTCAAGCCTTTATTTGCTATAATATTGATGAGTATGGCTTACAGCTTATGCAAACCCTAAATTCAAAATCTCTGAAATGTTGAAAATGTTCATAAGCTGTAAGCCATAATCATCAAAATTATAACAAATAAAGGCTTGAAATATCTCACTTTGCATGAGTCTATATAATATATTAGTTTCAAGTTGAACTACTGAAATACATGAACTTTTGCACGATATTCAAATTTTTCGAGTTTCACCTGTAGTATGAATTTGTGTATTATGAATGTAATCCATTCATAAATTCTCTCCCATGCACTTCAGAATCTCACCAGAAGAAGTAGTTCATCCCGGTACTTTTTCCTACTCTTTTATGAGTACTGTGAAGTATGCGATTTCGGATGCAGTCGGAGTAATGACATTTCTTCTCCCGTGTCCTATTCTTCTGTAATCCAGAATGGCAGCTGGAAGCTTTGTTTGAGCGGCGCCCTCTACAGTACAGGTGTGGATTTGCACTTCCTTCAGCCTGAGGCTTATTCATTTCACCTTCGGCTTTACATTTGCCAAAAACAATCAAGCAAGCACAGCCCAGGTGAGAAAAGGTGATATTACTTTCAATAAAAAGTTACTAAGTAATGCAATTAGTTACTTTTTAAGGAGTAACACAATATTGCACCACATTACTTTTAAAAGTAACTTTCCCCAAGGTTTGTAATAATTACGTTTTTTATTTTTTTGAAAGAAGTCTCTTATACTCACCAAGGCTGCATTTATTTGATTCAAAACTGCAAAACACCATCTCACCAAAAAGGGATGAACGAATGCATCCTGACCATGGGAATTATTTTAAACGCATCGTCTCATGAAAGCACCCCTCCAAACAATGACCTTAATGCTTTTAAAACAGCATTGACTTGACCACAAAAATATATACGCTATATATCACCGGCCTAAACTCCCACAAGAACCAAGAATGCTCTGATTTGCAGAGTAAGAGCATACCTAACACAATGCTATTTTATGCCAGCCATGCTCACAAACAATAATTAATAAAGCAGCTGTCTGCAAATTCTGGAGCAGCACAGCTGTGTAGACTATTTATAAAGGAAAAAATTTCCATCGCCAGCTAACTGTTCACTTAGCTGTTCACAGTTACACTGAGAACAAGCAGAAGACATATCGAGAAAAAAAGACACAAAAATAGAGAAAAAGGATGCATTCATTCATCCAAGATTTAAAGTGTTGTTATAGATCTAGGGGTGCTTTGCTGAGATCAGTGTGAGAAGCCAATGTCACAATGCCCTGACATGGTGAGGAATTATTTAAAGTACACATCCATTAAATCACTCTTCACTACACTGGACAAGAACACTGTAAATCACCAAGCCAACGATGAGCCGTGGGTTGATTTCACCATGGCCCTATCAGAACATTCCTCTGTTTGTTTCAATGAGCTCTATGTTACCTGGAGAAAGCCTTCCATGCAATTCATTCACTTCAATGGTAGTTGCTCGGCTGGCACACAACAGCCACTCGTTTTTCTACATGGGCACAGACTTTGAAAATCCCATCATGGCAATGTTAATGCCGCCACAATAACACACATAGACCGAAATCCTTCACTGGGATCCTGAACAGGGACGTAAACTAACAGGGAGTAACTGGACCATGCTAACCCGCCAAACATCGACCCCATCGGTTTGTTTGAGCACCCTCACATTGAAAAAAATCACATTTAGAGGTGAGAGTTTGAGACAGGACTACAGTGTTCGAGACATCTGTCTTTGGGTAACATGAACAGAAAACTTTTTGCTGTAATTTGTTTGTAAAAAACAAAACAAAAAACAACAACACTGAATTATCGAATGGTTCTATAAGAGGTTTACAATAATTTCTCTCAATATCTATTTTTTCGTGTATTTGAGTTGAGTTCTCTCAAAACAACAAACTTTAAGGGACTACAGAATTTGAAAAGGGATGTAAAGTACACTACTGGTCAGAAGTTTGGAATAATTAAGATATGTAGAGTCACTTATGCTCAACCAAAGCTGCATTCATTTGATCAAAAATACAGTACAAACAGTAATATGGCAAAATATCATTATAATATTAAGAAATGTTTTCTATTTTAATATAGTTTTGAAATTTAATTTATTAAATGCTGAATTTTCAGCAGCCATTACTCCAGTCTTCGGTGCCATATGATGATTTAGAAATCACTGTAACATTAGAAATGTCTTAACTGATCAATTCAATGCCAACATTGATAATAATCAGAAATGTTTCTTGAGCAGCAAATCATCATATTAGACTGATTTCTGAAGGATCATGTGACACTGAAGACTGGAGTAACGATGCTGAAAATTCAGCTTTGCATCACAGGAATAAATTACATTTTAAGATATATTAATATATAAATAAGTTATTTTAAATTCTAATACTATTTCACAAAATCTTTCAAAAAAAATAAAAAATCTATTATTCCAAACTTTTGACAAGTAGTGTAGATCTACAGGTTTGGATAGCCTATTACACCAGAAGAATATTAAATGAGAATCTTGCTCTTGGGATGCAAATTTGCCATGGCAACAGAAAACAAACATTTCCTTTGGGATGCTGCCGCCATGAACTCATGAGACTTTGGCAATCGCATGCTTTTGACCAGGAGAGCCGGCACACTTGTTTGACTCTGCTAAGCAAGTATCCCGTTGAGACATACGGACCTTTTTGTAATGAGTTTCAATGGGCCAGAGACATTGAGGTTTTCTTTTTTGGTTGCAGAGACAGTTGAGCATTACAAATTCTGGACCAGAAATTCACACAAGCGTCTGTCCAGGGACATGCACAGACCACAAATATTTTCTCAAGGCTTTTGCTTGAGTCTAAATCACACTTATCCGGAATGCAGACAGTAGACGAGTTAATCAACTCTATGACACATTCTCTATATCGGGATAGTTGAAAAAATGTGTAATATTCAGGCACTTTTGGCTCTTGCATCTTAGACACAACACAACACATGCAATAGCCTGTGATGCAGTCAGTACGTCGATTCTCTAAAGAAGCATTGACTCGGTGCAGGACTAGCCAAAGGCAAGCAAGTGTGTTTAGAAGAAATGATGTGATGGTGGTGGTACATAAACTCACCCTCGGCTTCTCTGGGGCTCCAGTGGCCAGACGGGGAACAGGGGCGCGGGGACGAAGAATTGGAGGCGTACTGTAGAAGGACGTGACCCTCTGAACATTTATCACATACTGATCCCACTTCTCTAGGAAACCAACAGAGACAGACAAAATGCAACTTAGATACAGCAAATTCAAGTAGATGGCAAGTTAGATGGGAATCTTCAAAATGGGGCAAAAACTGTTAAGCATGCCAGAGTGGGAGAAATCATAAATATACCAAAAATAGTGCACTCAATATAATCAGCACTAATAGTTTAGTGTAGTCACTTTAAAGACCCCACAAAATCAAATTTCAAAAGGGTCTATAATTGTATAGGGTCTTGAGAATATTTGTTCATATAGTTATTTAATCAAAACCATGTTTCTGCCACAAAAAATAAGGATCTCAATTAGAGTGAATTTGAACAGTTGCATTTACACTAACTTTGAAAACATAATACTGCAGCCTTTAACTAAATATTTCTAAAAAGCCAAAAATCTAAAAATTAAGAAAAACAAAATATTTATATATATATATATATCCTATTTCTAAATGTAGCTCAAGCAACAGAGAACTGGCAATGCCAAGGTCACATGTTCAGCTAAACAAGGGCTAAAATGTGAATCTTGAATGCAATGTTAGGCCCTGTTTACACCTAGTATTGAGATGTGTTTTGGTCCATCGGATCACAAGTGGACGACGCTAAATACAGGAGTTATACAACGTTTTGAGCTCATTCACTTTCAACCACTTCCAGAGGTAGTCAAAAACTCATTAGACCGGATTGCTTTCGTAGTGTAAACCCTCATGTGGTTGAATGTGTTCAGACAGCTTCAAAATACATTATGGGAAGCGCACTAGCCAGATGGGAATCAAACTTTGTCGGCATTAAGATCCAAGTTTGGTTTGAATACGACAAACGTACCAAGCGTGATCTTGCGGCTGTCAGAGCAGGAACGAAAGCCTCTGCTCTCCATGTGTTTTTCCGTCGTCTCTGATCGTGTTCATATGTAAATTGCACAAGCTTATTTTGTCCATTAGATTAAAAGATCTGAAAAAAAACCTTACATTCACCCGTCCATAGACCCTCCCCTCGAAGAAATCAGGACAGAAGTGGTTGAAAGTGGACAAAAGAGACAGATTAAAACACCAGGTGTAAATGGGTATGTGTCTCCATCGTCTACTTGTGATCCGATCGACCCAAAACGCATCTTAATACTATGTGTATCCAGGGCCTAAGTTGCTTTGGATAAAAGTGTCTTCCAAATGCATCACAGTTTCCAAAAGCAGGTTGTTACTGGAAAAACTACTGTACACTGTTTTTGGAAAAGGTTAAGCTACTGTCACACTACTTAAAAATGTTACACCCCAAGACTGCTCTGGTGTGAGAATTCGCTTATCAGCCTCAATGACTCATTAAGCACTTTTAGTCAGAGGGCAATGACAAATCTGGTTGCTGCTTAAGCAGTCAGACTGTGGTGTTAGAATGTTATATGGATATACAGTAAACAATGTCACATGGTCCAAGTGGAGAGTTTCAGATCGACATGTCTGGACATGCTCCTCTGAGGGGATTCCCATGCCGCTTGCCTTAGTGAATTCCACCTGTCTCTCACATAATGGTCCCTCGTGGACCGTCTGCAGGACCACAAATATATATTTCTGACTGCGTTCAGCTCTAAGGAAACTGATGCAAAATAACAAAGAGACTCAACCCAACAAAGTTCCACAGATCTGAGTCATGAAATGTGGATATCCAGTGCCAACAAGAAGATTTTGGAAGGCATTGTGAACAATTCCACTGTATCTACGACACAGCCAGTTAAACGCAGTTTAGAAATAGCGCTATTAATTGATAGCATGTGTTAGCTATTTGGCAGACGCTGAGAATTCTCGGTTGTTTTGCACTTCCTGCAATCTATCCTCTCACTGTACTCAAAAACTATTACAAAATGTCTCAGACTTCTCCTCTTTCAATATTTACTAAACAGAACATGCTTAGACATGTCTCCTCTCTGCCTACGTCCACATTTATATTCCATGTCTTTTCCTATATCAGATTGCATCTTCCCAGAGAGCACAACAAATGCTGATATATATTTTGCTACATGTATTCTTAAAATAGTCTCTTGGATGTGTGCTATGCCATTGCAACCTGAGTTCACCTGTCATAGAAGTGGCCAGAGATGGGTGGAAACCACTCTAAAGTAATGAAGTTTTGTTCCTGTTCTACCACTTGGGGTGCCATGGGGACTGGAGGGGGTCGGTAATCGGGTTGCCAGGTTTGGTAGATGAGGTCCAGATAGCAGTGCATGCGAGCCACCTGGTTAAGTGTAAAGGAATCAGTGCAGTCGTCATCTGGGGAAAAAATTTGTAAGTTCAGATATTATACATAGTTTCTGATAGCACATGGCACATGAAAAGGCATTCCTGTCGAGAAGATCAAAGAACAACGTTGTATAAATCAATACTTTGACTTTTTCACAGTTGGCAATTTGAACTGACATAAGAAACAGTAACTTTTAGCAATGTGGCAAACTTGAGTAAAAAAGTTAATTCAAATGTCCCTGAGTCCCATAATTCAAAATATTACAAAAACATTATTTACATTTGAAAAACTATTATAATCAAAATAAAGAGTGAAATAAACAAATATACACTGTGAAAAAAATAAATAAAAATAAAACATATACATTTTTACACAGACAGTCAGTGAAGAGACTGTTTGAGATGAAATATGAGACATGTAATATATTAAGAAAAATCAAAGGCAAATATTAATACTTTTTTATGTCTTTTACAAACAAGTCTTCAATTATGCAAAAAGCATGAAAATATTATTTAACAGTATGTATTTAGTAAACGGAACATAAAATGCTAGCTATGATATTAGCATTAGTAAGACCATTTTTGGGAATGTAGTCCAAAAATTACAGCTACAGAAGTGACAGCCCTCATGTGATATCCTCCTGAGCATCACCAGTATGGTACTTCAGTGGTTTAAGTCTTGTCTTATAAAGACTTATAAAGCATAAGATTTTGTTAAAGTTTCCAGGAGAGGTCGTCACATTACTGGGGTGCCTCAAGGTTCAGTGCTTGGTCCCCTCCTTTTCTCGACATACACAAGCTCACTGAGCATAAAGACACATGGCTCCTTGCACTGATATGCAAATGATACACAGTTCACCTGCTATTCCAACCTGACAGCCCTACCCTCTCAGCTTTTATCTGTGCTTGACTTTTTTTAGGCAAAATGTTAGACTGATTATTTAAAAAAAGGATAAAAGCCCTATTTTTAGTGACCAAATTCTATTTTCAAAATGTATGGATGCTTTGTAGTGTCCTTTTATTGTGCACATCCCAGAAATCCTATTTGGTAGTTTTGGAAATGTCTACCAATGCTTTAAGCTTTCAGTGCTCTTCAAGCAGACTACAAGCATGAGGTGAGAGTGGGGTGACGTTTCTGACCAATAAGAAGTCACACTGTTGTGGTGAATAAGAATAAGTCAATGTATTAATTATAGCAGTATTTCTATCTGTTTACTATTTGGCTTTGTGATTTACTTAGTAAAAGGCAGATTGAGAAAGGGGAGTTTCCATGTATTTGTTCTTACCTGCGTAACTCATGTAATTATTAAAGGGCGTGTGAACAAAGTTGTGGTTGCCACACGTTTCGTTGCCAGGGTCAGGGTCCCTGCAGTGCTTGTATTTGGGTGTGGGGTTCGTGTCGGCACACAGATCTCCGGTTTCCAGCGAGGGCTCTGTCTCTAAACACGCATCGTTGCAGGATTCGATCTCTGAGATGCCTCTGAACACATGGTACAGTCCCAGACTGTGACCGATCTCATGGATCATGGTATGAGTGTGGCCAAATGTACCATAGAAAGACGGATTCAGAACTATACCGCCTATGAAAAGAGAAGAAACACAGTATAAACCCTGATGTGCTTGTACTTAAATAATCATGCTTGTCTCTTGTAACAGTAGTTTATACTATGTGATTTGAAATACACATGTATTTAAGTCAAACAAACTTAAATTTTGTTGTATGTCATGTAAATGACATCCTTTGAAATGTTAGACCCTTGCACTTGCATTGCGATCTACTGTACAACAGGTTATCCTTCAACTTGTCTTTTTGAGCAGATTTTGTTTTTGTAGAAAACTGAAGTGATATAGATTGAATCTGAATTAGTGGAATGAAGGCTGCATTTACACTGTCAATCAAATTCAAATTTTTTCACTGGTATCTGGTATAGATCAGCTCTTGTTGGAAGATCTGATATTTTGAAATCCAGATTTGAGTCTCACATTCAACTCATCTGTTCAATCAATCTGCTCAAAAGCATTGTGAGCTAAGTTGATCGTAGAGACCATTGATGCCAACGGTTCTACGATCTACTTAGGCTTACAATGCTTTTGAGATGCGCAGCCCTGATCATTGTTTATTTCAAAAGTAAGATGTTTTCTCGTTTTCCTTTGCAATCATATTCAGTGTTCTGATGCTTGGTTTACCACTAAAAATATTTAAAAAGCATCGACATGCAATAAAACATCATGTTTGGTCGTGTTCATATTCAATATTTGTAAGAAGTAATTAGAGTGCTGTGTAAGTAATTGTAATCAGGGAGGACAAAAAGAGACAATTGGTAGCAATGGTTCTATGATCAACGTAGGTTTACGATGCTTTTGGGAAACTCCTGAACTGTGCACTTTCTTGCAGTGTATATGTAGCCGAAACGTACTCGAATTTTGATCATATTCTTTTGCATGCTCTTCATAGCTATCATTGTTTACTCGACTTCCGTTGTTTACTTCCGTTAATCATTTACTCAAGGCCTCTATACAAAATGTAATAATTTATGACGAGCAAACAGAGATCTTGGGAGTAGGAACCACTGAAATGGTATAGGTATAGGAATAGGAATAGATTGTGACAGTGATATTTTCAGCATTAAATGACTGCAGGAACGCAATTCAAACTCTTGACTTGGACTATGCTTATGTAGTAATTTCTCAGTACCTAGATGTGTCAGTGCCTCCTTGTCCCATGGCCAGGTAGCAACTCCAGCCAGGTCTTCATCTGAGGAATTGGCGAAGAAGATATTGAGGTGCGTTGAACCGTCCAGCTTGAGGATCTCTTTTAGCTCCTTCACATCCAGATAGGCCCTGGAGCCAGAGACGGAGATCATTTATTTGGTTGATGCATCCAATGCATATTTGGCACTCATTATGACACACCCATAAATCTACATTTCCCTCATTGCAAAGTGGCTGAAAAAAAAGCAAATCTTGGCCCTTGACTAAAAAAGTTTCACTAATGAAATTATCACTAATTATCATTACATTTCAAATTCTTTATCTGCAATAGCAATCAGCACAAAGTTTTGTGCTTTCATTAGCACTCTCTCTACTATGCCTGTGGAGAAGTTTTATAGCAACTCTTAACATCACTTTCAAGAATCCATTTAACCTTGTTCTCTGCTTCCCTTGTCTGGTCCGCATTAACGTTTTAGCAGCAAGCTAGCAGACCAAACCAGGCGTGCGCATGTAAGTGTCTTTCCAGTGACAGGTGCTTTTATGAGTGTGTAGCTCCTTTAACTTAACATGCTAAGAGCTCGTTTTACACAAGAGCACTCCATTAGGGCTAAACCATTAAGGTTATGTTATGTTTATGGGCTTCATTGGCACTTAGAGTTCACACGACTGTAAAGCACCTGATGAAGGACCTCCCTGAGATGACCCATGTGACAGCTCAGAAAACCCCATTCATCAATTAACCCAACACACACAATAGCCAAGGGGAAAGCATGGACGTCGAGACAGAGCCAAATGATAACGTAGTATCACCTTTCACCTATGACTAGTCTTTGGACCAAAGTCATGACAGACATTTTTCTTATTGCACATCTACAACGTGATCCAAACCCAGGGATGAATTACTGCGTACAGCATGTGCACATGGTGAGGATCCACACAAGTGTTTAACTTTAGCTCAGGGTTAACCACAATTGTGTCCAAGGTATATGCCGTCAGATCCGATCAGTGAGCTTGTGAGGATAAAAACACAAATCTCTCTCTCTCTATAGACAGGCTGTTTGCTTGCAATAACAATCTGGCACTGTATACATTCTTCAAAAAGCATGGAGAAATAACTTAAAACACATGCCTAAAACATGTTAGACAACTTAAGCAGATATCATTCACATTTTTCAGAGACTCCAACCCGATGTCTCCTGTTAGCTAGATTTCCAAACAAGAAAAGTGGTAACAGGCTTCGGGTCTACAAAAATAAACCTCCGACCACACAGCCATTGTTGTGCCACGCATGTAGCGCAGTGTTCTTCCAGAATTCCACAATTAAGACGGAATGTTGACGAATGTTCGCGGCGCAGCCATCAGTCTGTCTCCCTAGACATCCCATAATCAAAACAAAATAAACAACCACTTGGGGTGCTTATCTGAAAATTCTTCTTCTGCTTCTTCTCACTCTAATCTTTCTAAACCATCTTTCATCCATCAGTTGCAATATTTCCATTGAATGCTCAGGATTGGCCAACTGCTGATTTCTGTTACTGGATTGGATATCCAGTGATAAACAGTCTCTTGATGATTGCGATGGGATAATATTTGGGAAAAACCACCTGCGTGTTTTTTTTTTTGTGACTGATGTCACCTCATAGCCCGCACACAGAGTCATTTAAAGAGCTCCAGGAATACCATTGGATGCGATTCTGCGGCCTGGAAAGCCTTCAAAACGGCTAATAGAAAACATTGCTTTCTCTTGAACGAGAAGCTCAATTAAGGCGTGACGAAATTCAAGGACAGTACTGGAATATTTGGATGAATCATACAGATCAAAACAAAGATGTAATAGGTAGTTTTCACTTATCAATTCATTCACTATTTTCTCACAACATGGAATGTTGAAACGTTTCCCATGAAGCTGCGTGCACTTCTGTAAACAATCGTTTATGACTACAATTGGTAAACAAAATAGTTGCTGGGAGACCACTCTAAACAAGAAATAAGCTTCCTTGAAATTGTGGTTTCTACTTTGTAGTCCACCCAACTAAAATAAAAGAGGCACCAAAAAACTACTTCTAAAGCCAATAAATCCTCTTTAAAACAAATCTCATAGCTTTGGATTGCTACATGTGTCCTTGGGCTATACCTGTTTTTTGAAACAAATGAACACTGCTACAATTCACATAGAGCAAAAGTTAAACCAGACCATCTACATTCTGGTGGAATTGTGAACATCTTGTGCTTTCTATCCAGTGGCCTCAGGACCTCAGACTTAGAAATCCAATTTCCTTGGATCATTTTTTTTTTCTTCTTTTGGCGAAAATAGTGGTGTTTAAAGCTTGGAGCAAATCATCATACAACAGACCAGACAAAATCCTTGATAAAAACATTTTTCTTGAAGTGCTCATGGAGGACTCACTAATAAATTAAGAGTTGTGAGAGACAGTAATAAACCGCAATTGCCTTTGCAGATTACTTAGACCAGTGCTTCCCATACCTGTCCTGGCCCCCACCACTGCACATTTTAGATGTCTCCCTCATCTAACATACTTTATTCAACTCATAGAGACTTCAAGATTGTACTGGGGGTGATCACTGACTACGTTTACATGCAGCCAATAACCCGTTCAAAACCGGGATATTAGCAATAACCCGGTCGCGCACAGCCATGTAAACACCGGCAAAAACCCGGATATGCTCATATCCCGGTTTTTAAAAACCCGGATATTATCCCTGGGGTACCCCTTTTCTAACCCGAATATTTGGTCATGTAAACGCGTATCGGCATATCCCCATCAAAAGGAACATTGATTTGTGTTCTGCGCATGTTCTATTCGCAAGGAATCTTGGTCTTTTGAGTAGAGACGGCGCATACAGAAACCCGCGTGCAGTATACCGGAAGTAAACAAGAAGTAGAGGTAAACGTGGCGAGACACAGCACAGCACAACACTTTTGGAGCGAGGAGGAAAGCGCAAACAAAGGCGATCGCTATCTGCCCCGAACTATTCATTATCCGCGTGCTGCTGCTGTTGTTGTTGCCTTTGGATACAGGAAGAAGAATCGGAAATGACGCACATTGCGTCTTAACGTTGTCCGTACGTCCAGACGCTAACCGTGCGTCGCCGTTTACATCGGGATATTGCCAATTGATTACAAATTCCATGTATACAGGAGTAACTCTCTCTACTCACGCATGTAAACGGGTTATTCTGAATGTTTCAGAAACCCAAATAGTGACCTTAACCCGAATTTTAACAGCTTGTAAACGTAGTCAATGAAAAAAACGTGAAAAAGTGATTTTTGAAAAACACTGGCTGTCATTTTCGAGT
The DNA here is from genome assembly GCA_021554675.1 of Leuciscus idus. NCBI lineage: Eukaryota > Metazoa > Chordata > Actinopteri > Cypriniformes > Leuciscidae > Leuciscus > Leuciscus idus. Next base: position 2,730,915 of record CM038624.1, read on the forward strand.
AATCCTGAAGACATTTATTAGCAGTTTCAGGTGTGTTTGATTAGAGTTGGAGCCAAACTCTGCAGGATGGCAGGGTGGGCTACCCTTGACCTAGAGAGACATGGCCATGCTCTTCAGCTTCTCCCTTTCAATAAACTTTCAATGCTACTGAAGTGTGGAGATTGATCTGGAGATTTGAAAGAAATGTTTAGCCTTATCATACCAAGAGGAAGCAGTGGTGTGAATCTGTACACCCCCATTTTGCTCTTTTCCAGGGTCGTCCATTCCTGCTCATGGAGGGCCACCATCCAGCAGAGCTTAACTCTAGCCCAATTAAATACTGCTGAACCAGTTTATCAAGGTCTTCAGGATCTCTAGAAACTTCCAGGCAGGTGTGTTGGACCTGAAATCTGCAGGAAAGTGGCCCTCCTGGAACCGGACTGCACACTAAGGGGCTGTTTACACGACACCGTTTTCAACTAAAAACGTAAAACTTTTTATGTGTTTTGGCCGTTCCTTTACACAACAACAGCATTTGGGCGCCTGAAAACGCAAATTTTTGAAAACGGGTTTCAAAGAGCATGTCTCCATGTAAATTACAAAAACGTGAATCTCTGAAAACGATGATGTCATGCACATGCATATTACGTGTTTAGTCTCTATAGTGTTTCATCGTCTAATGGCCTGACAGCACAATACAGCGTTTTTAGTCGTTTTCACGGATACCTGTGAATGGGCATTGTTTTGACAATGGTGGCGTCTGTACGTGGAAAACTCAAAGGAAAAACTTCTAACCTAAAATAAACTGCCAATTTTTCAGAACTCTTAATGGGAATACACTGAAGATAAAAAAGAAGACCTGAAATGGGCAAATTCACCATTTTATTCACCATTGACTGACAAATGTGAAGCCAAGCCGCTAGGAAAGTTGCACTTATGCCTGGACTTGAAGTGAAGCTTGTGTAGGACCCCACCGCTACCTGTACCTGTACCTGTATCTTAACCTAAGTTAAGTTGCTTTAATTTGTATAGTAGAAGCAGAAGCAGAAATTCATGATGCAAATGTTTATAATACCTCAATGCCTAATTATCCACGTTTAGCATTTAACTGAAGCAGAAAACTCACACAAACACAGGGAGCAAACCGCACAGGAATGACTTGAAATCAAATAAAAGCCTTTAAAATAAATGTAAAATAAAAGCCCTTTATCTGCCCTCTTCTTCACTCACCCCAACCAACTATGAAATGTCTTTGTGACTTTGTGGCAATATCTGAAATATTTATGCAGCTTACTAAACAAGTTGGCGTCATAAATCACAGCTTACCTTAAATGAGAAGCTGGATTGAAGCAGGTCTTGGTCACATTGGTGATGCTAGGGTTACAGCAATCTCCATTATCGTAACCATAGTTCTCACAGTTGCACTCTGGGTCACAGATGCCATTTCCTTGTTTATGTTCAGGGCATCGCGTCCTGGGCTTGCAGTAACCAGCATCAAAGCCCGTCAGGGTGTGGTTGCATTCAGGGTCACAATCCTCATCGCCCACCTTGCTGATGTCACAGTTGGCGAGCACCAGACGGTTATACAAAGAGGAATTGCTGACGTTGTGCACAGTCAACTCCCAGCTGATGTTGTACATGCTAAAGGCTTCATTCAGATGCTGATGCTGCAGGTGAATCTGTTGATCTGTGACTGTGGGTTTACGCTGAAAGTCGTCAAACACGTTCACAACACGGTATCGTACTGTTTTGGGGCGACGGAAGCTCCAGAAATGATTGTAGTTGCGCACCACTTCTGTGTTATCGCACACCGTCTGTCCGCAGGCTGGAGGCTCCAGGGTGGTGTCCAAAGACCACAACCCAGCACGAGAACCCTCATCGGGTATCGGGAAACTGCCGTCCTTCACTGCCAGCCATTTGCGCGCTGGGTGTTCAAAGGTCTCGCGGATCACCAGGTCAACCAGGTCCTCAGGGTCCTCTTGTCCATGCATGTCCCTCATGATTTGCCTCTGAGAGAGAGCCTGTCGCCACAAACCGACACGTTCCACAGAGCCTCTGTAGTTATGATTCAAGGCATTTCCACCCACCATCAGCACCTTGAGTTTTAGATCAGAACACTTCGTTACATTTATCTGTGAACTTGTATTTGCATACAGTACGTGCATTATGTAAGATCTGGCAAGGTGAAGAGTGTAACTTTTTTCTGATAAACTCCAGTGTTAAATGTGGAGAGCTCTGTAAGTTAGCCCTTGGTTGGTTGATTTGTGTATATTGTGGTGCTATCAGTAAAATGAGCTGGAATGACATCAATTCAGCAACAACGGCTCATTGGAAAAAGGTGATTCTGTCTACATTTTTGCTAAACTCTGATTTCATTGAATTGCAAATTCTGTCATCTTATACTCACCCTCAAGTTGTTCCAAACCTGTATGAATTTCTTTCTGCTGAACACCAAAAGAAGATATTTGAAGAATGTTGGTAACCAAACAGTTGATGGATCCCATTGACTTCCATAGTAGGCTATGGAAAAAATATTATATGGAAGTCAATGGTGCTCATCAACTGTTTGGTTCAAGAACTTCATACCGTCCAGGTTTAGGGTGAGTAAATGATGACAGAATTTTCATTTTTTTTGGATGAACTTTCCCTTTAACACTATCGGTTAGGTTTAGGGTGCACTGCAAAAAATGCTTTTCTTACTTAGTATTTTTGTCTGGTTTCCAGTCCAAATATCTAACAATTCTTAAATCAAGATGCATTTACTAGATAAGTAAAATTAGATAAGATATTATGTCTTGTTTTCCGGGGGAATTAAGCAAAATTAAGTGAGTTTTTACTTAAATCAAGCAAAATGATGTGTCCATGGGGTAAGAAAAATAATCTTAATATTCAAACAGAAACAAGATTATTTTTCTTACCCCATGGACACATAATTTTGCTTGTTTTAAACAAAAACTCACTTAATTTGGATTTATTTCCCCAGAAAACAAGACATAATATCTTATGGAATTTTACTACTTTAGTAAATGCATCTTGATTTAAGATTTTTTTTTAAAATATATATTTGGACTGGAAACAAGACAAAAATATTTTGCAGTGTAGGTGGAACATTATTTTCAAACACAATAGAGTATTCACTTTTTTTGCTCTACTCATCGGACGTCTCATTTCCAAACAGCCAATTGAATAAAATTGAAAGCACATGTAGTGCAACTTACTAGACACATTGGAAATGTCACGAAATGTGCAAGAAGCAAAGTTACATTTTGCAGAAATGTTGCCACAGACACATTTTTTCCAGTGAGCCTGGTTGGAAACCTATTTTTGGAAAATATTTATATTTCTGCAGTTCTGTTTGGTTCACCTAGAGAAACAGAAATTACACACTTCACCATTAACTAACTAATAACAAACATGTATATTTAAAATATATATAATAATAATTGGTTGTGTATAATATCTCTTCAAGATATTGTGCAAAAAGTTAAATTCTGAAAGGCTTAAATAATTAAACTTACCTTACACTTTTTAGTAAGGGGGCTGAAGACATCACCTGACTGTTCCCTGCTAACAGCAGTCTGAGCACCATTGACATATAACTTCATATAGAGGCCATTGTAAGTCACAGCCACATGTGCCCAGCGGCTGGGCAAGTAGCGGGCATTCGAATGAATGGAGGTAACTTTGTGTGCTCGATCCGTCTTAAGGGAGAAGAAGAAACGCGGGTCACGGTTTCCTTGCTCACTCACAGCTTTAATTCCCAACAGCCATCCACGATCACTGGAGGCATAGAAGCATTTGTCGAAGAGACCTGTGGTTGAGAATGTACAAGAACAAATGCATCAGGAGGGAAATACAATTGCAACAAGTCAGGAAACAATAACGCAAAATTTGCTTTGACAGGAAACAACAGAGTAGCCGAGGAAGGGATGGGATCAGGACATGAACCTGCATAAAGGCGCCACTGAACAATGCACTCAAAAACAAGAATTAGTAGCGTGTGCAATTTAGGCTGTTGCTGTTTTTGGGCCAGTCCAAGATCAGAAGAATACTTTGCACACTTTTTTAATTTAATACTGTGAAGCTGCTTTGATACAATCTGTATTGTGAAAAGCGCTATACAAATATACTTGACTTGACTTGACTTGACTTGACTTACATATTATCCTGGGTTAGGGATTTTGGGGGTTAAATGCATTACACAAGTTTATACAACAAAAAAGTACAGTACAGTATGTTGTCTTTGTCAAGCCATGTTTTGACCATCTTGAAGCATAAACGTCCTTCCTTCGATGTCACCTAACCGGTCAAGCTTGCAATGTATCCCAGATCTGATCTGCTGTGCAAGTCAATTCTGTATCTCATCATTATGGAAGATCAGTGTCAGCTAAGCACTTTTTTCTTGCTCTCACACCAATCTAACGTGTTGAACCGTTGGAGACATTCGGTTTTGTTCAAATTAAGACAATCTGGTTTTTCCTGTACGGTTTCCATCTCAACAATCTAAACAAGCTAGATCTTCTGTCCAATCTGCTGTCTGGTGATGTCCGTCTCAGGTTCTTCTTCAACTGCCAAGTCATGACTGTAAATAATGTTCATGGTCTATAGAGCACTCAGCCAAATCTACCATCCGTCCTGCAGACACAAACGCAGCGCTGTTCGGGGTGCTGAACTTACTGGCGTTAGGACATTTATAAGCGTTTTGTGGAGCTGAATTTAGCTTTATGTTTCCTACGTCAAATGCTGTCAAATACTCAAATGCTCCTATTCAGCAGCCTCTTTCCACACACTCTTCAATCTTCTGCATTATAGATTGAAAACATGACTCAAAAAAACAAAACAAGACAATAACAACATTAAGTCTTGACATTAAGACTAACGCTGCGTAAAAACAACAACATGAACAATGATTGCTGAAAATAAGCACTGGCCTCCCTCAAAACAAGTGCCTTATGTCTTCATTCTCAGAGGCATGAATTAGATTTAAAAGATTAAGCATGACTACATAAGCCAGAGTCCACTTCAATCACTTCTTTTTGTTTTGTTTGTTTGTTTGTTTGTTTGTGTTTTGTTCTTTTTAATATCCTAACACAACAGATATTCACTGACAAAGGCTCTTCAAATACCTTGAAAAATGTTTTATATTTTAAAGGAATTTATTAGGAAGCAGCCGTCCCTGTCTATGGGCGAGCCAGTCTATATAGAGTTCAATGCATACTGTACATCACAGCCAAAAATAAATATATATGAGTCAAAACATCATAATGCATGGATTTATGATATCCATATTTAATTCCATCCACATGAAAAAAAAAACAAAACCATACATTAGGGTGAGTAAATGATGACAGAATTTTCATTTTTGGGTGAACTAACCCTTTAATAGGCTGATTTTGACGATCCACGTTATAACAACATAATTTGAAAACGTTCCAATTAAAACACCAGAAGCAAGGAAATCTGACCTAAAATTTCACATGGTCAATGTCATAAATATGCTTAGTGAGAGCTTGTTGAAATCAGTGAAAATAGTGCCGAATCTTAATTTACACAAAGAAAAGTCTGTAAAAATACAGCCCAAGACATTTTTTTGTCTTGATTTTTCACAGGTGTTGTACCCCTACTTTAAATGACACATTGATCATTACCATTACCACATTGATCATTACCTTAACGTAAAATGTGCTGGTAATTATCTGTTTTTCAATAGATTTGTTTCTTACAGTGTGTAATGTCATAACACATAATTTGTAAATCCTTGTTTACATAAATGGAAAAATCACAAATATTGAATGTGATGTCAGACTATTACATTTTGATTATGTCACAGTACAGCATCATCATCATGCATGTATTTATGGATCGGATACATGCGTGTTTGAGGGAGATACTGTGCTGGTCAGGCATTCAGTCCAATGCAAACCCACTGCAAGCCTGAAACAGATGATGTCATCCCATCTCAGTGTGGTGGGTTACTGGGGAGGGGGGGGTGCATTGACATCAGAAGCCCCGCGTAAATCAGTGATGCCCACTGCCGGATCACTAGTGGATTCTCACTCTGGTCTTTTCTAGTCGTGCGTGACAGCGTTGGAAAAAACTCACGTCTAGCAGCCAGCATTTTTTCTGCTCATGACTTTCAGAAAAAGACTAGTTTTGTGTCTTTTACGCTCTCTGTCGGCAGAAAACGGAATCGAAAGCGATGGTGTAATGCTTACTCACTGAAAAACCAGCGTCAACGTACAGAACAGTTGTGTTTGCAAACTCAGAATTGCGCTTTCTGAAGTCTGCGGCTACTGGATGAGAACGTAAATGCAATGCGATTTGGTAATCTGTGTAACCGACATCTGCACGCTGAGAACAGCTTCACTTTTCTCATGTGTTTCCCCCCGAGCTGAATGGAGGTGGGGGGGATTTGGGGTCTTTCAGGGATTCGAGGGTCGTGCGCGTAAACCCGGTCTTCAAACGCGCAAAGACTCTCGCGCTCAGATCTGAAACAGCAAACCTAAGCTACAAAATGTTCCTGTCTCGTTAGCTAATATTAGAAATGAGTTAAATGGGGTCTCTGCGTTGACGTGATTACTGGAACTGATTGATTTATCTGGAAGTTAATACTGTCAAAGTCACCCGGTCAAGCGCCATCATTCACATGCATTACTCTTCCACCAACATTCAAACTCACGTAAAATGCATAAATCTGTTCCTACCAGCTATAACGGTAGGGGAACGCTGCCCACCCTCCGCTTTGACCCACATCTGGAGGGTGAAATTGCCCTTTGGTATCTCCACGCCGGGCTTGAGTCTCAGCTGGTCCCCTCTGCCCGTGAAATACACGGCTTTCCCCCGAGAGGAGCTCGCATCCTCCGCTGGAGAGGAGCGGCCGCGCTGGCGGGGGAGCCGGCGGTCCAGTGCCGGCAAAGAGCGCTTGCCCCGGGGCAGCCGTGTGGCACAAGCCCCCGGGAAGACCGCTTTGGCTTCTCTGATCTTCACCAGCTCGCGTTTGGATCGGATCTTTCTCAGGACCGTCCCGCAGTCTGACCCCACACACAGGACGAGCAGGATGGCGAGACACTGGAGAAAAGTCCAAACTTTCATTTTATTAAAAACTAGAGAGATGATAATGATGAGGAGGATGGCCAGAGACTTGCGCACGGACGCACTCTTCCTCTCCAAAGTCCTTCCACTTGTTATTGTTGTTTTCTTTTCTTTTCCTCTTCTTTCACAATCTGTTATCAAAGACGAATGTTCCAGATACACAAATCCATGAAGCTCTACGAGCTGGAGTTGTTCTTTTTACTCCTTCTGTAGGCACAAGTGAGTCTTCTTTTTAGTTCTTTGATTCGATCAGTAATCAATGAATAAGGAGCTTCATTCACACTCTGTGCACTTCTGTCTTTCTCTACTCGCAAAACAATGTTTAAGAACAATTCGTGAGCGCAGAACACGTCCAAACATGACGGGCTGTCATATGTGAGGATGGAGCACATTCAGATGCTGTTTGTGCTGAAGTTGAAGTTGAAGTCAATGAGAGGGTCTGCAGGAGGTCCGGAGGTGTCCAGAGCATCGCGGATCTCTGCTCATGTATGCTGTGAGCTCTGGTGGGGATCCTTCAGTCTTTTAAGAGTGAGACTGTGATGGAAGCAGACCAGCCCATGTTTCGGTCCTACATGAGTTTCTCTCCTTGCGATCCTCCTCTCGTGATGTGCTGAAGTCACAGGTAAAGCACTGACGGCAGGAGCATTTACACACATGCTCCTCCAAGAGTGTTGGATAGTGTTTCCAGAGTTGGGAAGGGGTGTGTGTGTGTGTGTGTGTGTGTGTGTGTGTGTGTGTGTGTGTGTGTGTGTGTGTGTGTGTGTGTGTGTGTCCCTCTAGCGGCTACAATTCAAACAATTTCATTCATTTGAAAGTTTTCGCAGTACAAGAGAGTCGCACTGGATCACTTGTACAGTAGCCCTGTAAAAAAAAAAAAAATGATATAAACTGATTTGGTCTAATATGGTCATGCTGAATACGTCATAATATTTCTGAATTTAATAAAGCCAGTCACCACGTAAAGTAATTTGTTTTTAGTGTGTGCTACCTGACAACGTTATTATACCTGGAATCAAAATGAACCAAAATGCACTACATAAATTAGAAATATGATTTATGGTAATACATTACAATTTGGTTCCATCTGTTAACATTAGATAGCTACATTAGTAACTATATATATATTTTTTTAAATAGCATTAACCAAGATTATTAAACAAAGTAACAAATGTTTTGTTAATTGATAGTTAATGCTTTACAATAATGGGACCTTATTGTAAAGTGTTAATTAAAAATTATGACACAGAGGCAGGCTAATGGAAACATTTGCTTTAACAGATTTTTATACAGAAAATGATTTACATTATAAAATTAGGTTCATTTTTATAATTACAATAAAATAATAAGCTTACTCCTTAAGCACATGTACTTGATTATAATATCTCAGTATAGGGTAACACTTTATTTTACAGTGTCCTTGTACTTACCATGCATAATTGCATGCAACTAACCCTTAATCAAACCCTAATCTTAACCGGACAGTCAATGCATGTTGTTAATGTGCTACACTAACAATGACACCTTAAAATATAGTGTAACCCTCAGTAGTACATTATCATGTGAATGCATTGTAACGTGTGACTGGACTTAATTTACGGTGCGAGAGAAAACTTCACGTTTGCACGCACCCCTCTAAAAGAGGAACAAATATGACGGTGAGAAAGGGATGGAGAAGGACAAAGACTAGGAATTTGCGCTATTCTGCATAAATTGTTGGCGAGTTGATTTCCTCAGTTCTTTGAGGTGGTCCACCTTTGTATGGGAGACCATCTGTGTGGAGCGTGGAGACAGAGCTGGTGAGGAATGCCACAAGAGCTTTTGTTCTCTGTTTGTTTGGTGTAAACGAACACGCAGACAGCAGAAAATTGCTACCTACCATTAAACAGGGCCAAACCAATGTTAAATATTTGTCTCAGTTTTGTCACATTGCAGTGGTGAGACCACTTCTTTCTTTCTATTTTTTTCTTTGTCCAGACAGAACAGAAGAATGGCATGGGTCTCAGCGGTCAGTTCACCCCGGCTGATCTTCAGAGCAAGCCTTCAGCTCCACTAAATTCCATGTCGCAAAGTATGGGGTAAAACTCCATAATTCACTCTAAAAAAAGTGAATTCACCCAAATGTGGGTCAAATGTGGACAAACCCAACCATTGGGTTAAAATTTTAATTTAAAAATAACCAACCAAAAAAAAAAAAAAAACATTAATTAATTCAACTAATTAAATTTAACCCAATGGCTGGGTTTGTCCATATTTGACCCAAAAATTTTTTTTTTTTGAGTGTTGCTTTCAATGAAAACCTGGATTTTTGGACTAAATAAAGGTTAACAGATCGATCAAAAATGTAATTAAACTTTCAACACACTGCAAACAAATAATAATAATGTCCTCAATCAAGTATTTTAATGGCTAAACATGCTTAAAATATGATATTCAGCACAATTGCGTATTCAGATCGTTTTAAGATCATATATCTTGAATGAAGTTTGGAAAATAAGTTTTCCTAGTTTTAAGCAAAACAACATTTGAAAAGGTTTATGCCTTATAATCTGGAAAGAAAAAAAAACAAGAAAAAAACACACCTAATTCAAGATTTATTAGCTTGTTTAGGGATTTTCAGATATTCTTAACTGGAAAACAAGACAAAAAAAAACCTTTTTTGAACAGATCTGATTGTACATTGAACTTACTGATCTGTTGTGCGCTTTATAATGTTTTTTAAAGTAAAACATTTTCAAATCTAGTCACTTGTTCATGTTTCAGTCAAGTTATTGAACTGAACATGTATATTTTCCGAACATGTTATGACCTCTTCATTAAGAAATTTGAAAGACTACTGTATTTAGAAAGGCAATGTTCAAACTTAAATGGCTCTGTGTTGGGTTCTCTAATGGCGCTTTTCCATTACCAGTACCAGCTCAACTCGACTCGACTCAGCTCGGCTCGGCTCGCTTTTCGCTCCGTTTTCCATTGCAGATAGTACCTCCACAATAGTACCTGGTCGTCATAGCGACGCCGCAGGAAACTGCCGTGACTTAATCTTTTACGCGAGACGCGCGAGACACACCCGCTACCCACACACACAGGACAATGGAGGAAATCGAGTGTATGCTGTTTTTGGATGTTTTTGTTTTTGTTTTTGCTGTTTTTTATTCAGGATACTCCGTCTGGCGCGTGCAATGATGACGCAGTGAATAGTGACGATTCTCTCTGACCAATCAGCAGTCTGCTGTGTTTTCACGTCACATTTTAGTATCGCCTCAGCTCGCCTCAGCTCGCTCAGAACCGCGTCGGAGGTGGTACGAAAAAAAGTACCTGGAAGCAGGTACAGGTACAACTTTTACACAGTGGAAAACCAAACAGAGCCGAGTCGAGTCGAGTCGAGCCGAGCCGAGCCGAGGCGAGCTGGTACTGTGTAGTGGAAAAGCGCCATAAGTCACTGAATGTAACATTATTGCCCGGTTTCACAGACAAGGCTTGAGTCCCAGACTAATGCATGTTTGAGCTGTTTTAACTTGCTCTGAGATATAAAATATGTCAGTGCCATTGTTTTGACTCAAGATCAGGCATGTTTCTAACTAAGGCCTAGGCTAATCCTGGCTTAATCTAAGCCCTGTCTGTGAAACCAGGCCTATGTATTCAATGGCAGTGTGGCTTAATTTGTCCAATATCATTGGGTAAACTCTAAACAGTGGCTGTGGTTGGTTGAATAAACTGTTTAGACTAGTTTTACAAGTTAGTCATTGCATTTATTTTTATTTTTTTTTCAAAACTGGACATAACTTTTTCATGTCAGTTACATAAAAGAGTAGATCTGTAAAGTAAGACTGATTAACCCTTGACTAGGTTCTAGTTTGTCAGACTAATATAGAGACCAATGATTATTTCCCAATTCTGATGTCCAAACTATGCTTTTCCATACTTTAAAAAGTACTAAAGCCCCCTAAATTGACACAAACTACTAACAGTAGTCTAAATGACTTGTGCTATATTACATCCTCTTATTATTATTATTCACTTAACATATGCTAAATATTTAAATTTGAGTTCTACAGAAAACCGTTTTGAATGAAATGAAGGTGGGCAAATTATGACAAGTTTGAGTGTATTTTATGTTTTGCTGAATTGGTAGCTAATTCGTATGAATCTTGGGGTACGTTTACACGACAATGATGTACTAAAAACTGAACGCCTTTGCGCTTTTCACGTACAATGACAACGTTGTCAAAATGATCCACGTTCACATGGATCCGCAAAAACGATTAAAAACGCTGTATTCTGCTGTCAGGCCAGTAGATGGCGATGTCCCTTTGTATAGGAACACACGCGCCAATAGACTGAACGCGTAATACGCATGCGCATGAGGTCACCGTTTTCACAAATTCGCATTTCAGCATTTAGTTGATCCTGATTAGCGCTCATTGTCACTAACTTTAAACATGACGGCTTTCTTCTTCCATAAGGGGGCTTGGCATCACGACAGCTTTGTTTCCAGTGGATTGTTAAAGAAAATCAGATGCAGTTCACAAACAAGCTAAAATGCCTTGATAACGATTGCGTTTTTGTGTCACATTTGCTTATGTTAACACTATCGGGTAGGTTTAGGTTTAGTTTTATTTTAAAGGGATACTCCACCGTTTTTTCATATTAAACTATGTTATTCCCTTAACTAAGACGAGTTGATACATACCTCTGGTGACACTTTTTGATAGCACTTAGCTTAGCCCAGTTCATTCATTAGGGACCAAACAGAGATGAAGTTAGAAGCGACCAAACACCTCCACGTTTTCCCTATTTAAATACCGTTACACAAGTAGTTACACGACCAAGTATGGTGACACAAAATAAAACGTGGCGCTTTTCTAAACAGGTAAAAAGGATAACTATAGTGTATGGCGGAATAGCACTGGGAGCACTTCGACTCGGCGCAGTAAAAAGTCACATTGGTTCTAATGACAGAAGTGAGAGGGAGAGGATTTTTCAGGAGTGACTTTTTACTGCACCGAGTCGAAGTGCTTCCGAGTCCCAAGTGCTATTCCGCCATACATTATAGTTATCCTTTTTACCCGCTTAGAAAAGCAACACGTTTTATTTTGTCTCACCATACTTGTTCTTGTAACTATATTTAAATAGGGAAAACGTGGAGGTGTTTGGTCGCTTCTAACTTAATTTCTGTTTGGTTCCTAATGAATGAACTGGGCTAAGCTAAGTGCTATCAAAGTGCCGCCGCGCGCCAGAGCGATTGAGTGCACGCACTGAGACGAGAGAGGTATGTATCAACTCATCTTAGTTAAGGGAATAACATAGTTTAATATGAAAAAACGGTGGAGTATCCCTTTAAAACTCGATGGATCATTAATCTTTTAGCGCCACTCACCGGACATTTCAGAACTGCGGTGATACGTACAAACTCCAAAGTGATAAAACGTTTGAATATTCACATTCATCTGTTCCGGAAAAATCTAAACACGCTTTAAGCGCCACTCACTGGACATTTCACTTTGAAACTGTCGCTAAAGGTGCACGACGCAACGTATTTTGCGTACGTTTTTCTAATGCTGGAAGGAAGTAGTGAAGAGATTGATGGTGTATTGAAGGTTGTGAGTGTGTGCTGTTGCTCAACTGTGATGGCATCCTTCAGATCATTTATAACCAATTACATTCCAGACTAATCTGCTATGGCTACATTATCAAGAGCCACGTTAAATTGTTCGTCAAATTTAGAATCATTACTCCTCACCTGTGCATGCAAGAGCATGTGGACCTTTCTGTCCTCTGTTACTATAAAAAAAAGATTACAGCTTTATTCATCACAGTGTGTTGTGTAATCCGTCTAGGGCCTTACAAAAATAGAAATGCACACCCATGTGTGCAAAATTCTTGTGAGTAAGTGTTGCTATTTTACACTGATTTGAGAAAATACCTTAATCTTGTCATGGACCATAAACAGAGAGTTGCACATCTTATTCCAGTTCAGCATCAAAGGGTAACCTGTGCTAACAACACGCCATCATGTAAGATTCAGGGCATGATGTTTGAAAGACAATAACATGATAATCCTCCAAATGTCAATCTCTAGGCTGATTTCTGATAGCCTGGAGTAGAAAAGGAAAAACACACTGGAATATAATCCATTAATGCATTCTAAAAAAACAAGCTAATGCACAGCCCTCTTTTTGTAAATGTTGTAATAATTGTAAACAATTATAATGGAAACCTCACAATAAAGTCTATTTGCATTTGGAACATTAGAATCTTGCGATTAATGCAACATTGCTGATGATTCTCGTTTCCCATTATTTACATGTATTCCTTCAAACTTGCTATCCAGTTTATGTTACTAGTACTCCAGGGTTTTCTTTATGGCCAAGATTATTTCATTTTAAGTCTTTAAGCGTTGTTCCCGAAATATGAAAAAACTCAGTTGTCTCGCTTTACAAGATACTAAAGATGTTTCACAAAGTAGTGCTCATTCTTTGAAAAGCTGTATGTTTCTTATAGTAAAGCTAAATTTAGGATTATTAATTATGCCGTTGTTCCAATTTTACCCTTAATCCCCGTCAACCAGGCCATAGCATTGTGCACTAAGCATTACTTTACATTTCCTTCAGAAAATGCATAAAAATCTACTTTTTATTTTTTTTTACTGGTAAGATAACCATGGTTGATACACATCAAAGCATCAGATTCATTCATGCAAAATTCCAATAAATTAGCAAAACAATGTTCCTCTGCAAGTAACTTGTAGTTTATGCTTCAACCACATAGTGTAGCTTTATTACGTTAGAAGCAAAAACAACCGAGTAAAAGTGCTGTTTTTCCCAAACACCATCATGGTTGTGATTCGGATCAAGGCCGTGATGATATTCAGAAAAACCACATGATTGCAAATGTTCAATTAACAAGTCGTCTATACTGAGCATCTTTTATTTTAGACATGATATGACCAGTTTGTCTGGCTGTTTTGGTCCGCCATCAAAAAATAGTTCCAAACAAAAGCTACAGCAGAAAATCCGGCACACAAAATCCACCAAAATCCCCAAAGCGTGGATGTAATCCTGTACATCACTGGCCTACAGGCTGCAATGAGGTCCTCTTGAGGCAAATACTGGGAACCGGAGTTCAATAACACCCATGCATTATGAGGAAAATAAAGGTAATGTTCAGGACATTTGTCTATTTTGTGACATTTGTGACATTTCGGTGCATCACTGGGACAGTTTTGAAAGCCCTTGTTCATCTTCCACTATTATATCTTGTCAAGTATCGAGGCTTTTCACACTTCCAGGGTTCTTAGAAGCAGAACTCGTCATCAAACCTGCGGTGAACGGGAGACTGCAGCAAATATGATTTTTCCCGATTTGCTCCAATAGCAAAATAAAAATTATAGTTTTTTCACAAATGAGGAAAAACATTACATTACTATCAGAAGGGTAGAAAGAAGAACGATGTCAACTTTACCTTTACTTCCTCAGCTGCTCTAGAGAAACACATTAATGTGCTTGACATGAAATGTAAATAGGTGTACTACCGCTGTTATGTATTATAGAGGTATTTATATTTACTCATGTGTCGTGAAAAATCGGGTTCATAAACAAATGAGCCCGTCTATAAGGCCTATTAATTGGCACTCAGTATTGTGCCTGATTAGAAAACTTGCTAATATGATTTATGATATTCAGTAGTGGCCAAAAGTGATGTTTAGTCTAGGAAAATTGACATCTGTTATCCTTTATTCAAATATTAGATTTTTTTTTTTTAAAGATTTTGTACAAATATTGTTTAGCTGTGCTTTGAGTTGATTGTTCTATTGTAATGAAACATGCTGAATTGTGCAGACATCATTTTTGGCCAGACTGTCATACAAATAAATTATGAATGCATGCAAAAACAAGAGAGATCCAACTAAATATTTAGTACTTATTCAACACTATATCTTGTAGTCAATTTATACGAGTTTTGTTTTTCTATGCATATTTTTTACTGCATTGTCAAATAAAACCTGTAGATTTCCTTTTTTGCTAAATAATTTTGTCACAGAAATACCTTATTTCCCTCATATTTACTAATATTTATTGACATTGCAGGTTCGTTAAAAACAAATATCCCCTCCGGACATCACTTTTGGCCACTGCTGTATGAGGATTTGTTCAGCTTACTGCAACTAGAAGAATCTCCACTGTTACGGGCACATAAATGGAGGACACATTTCTGCACACTGATAGTAAAGTTTCCTTTCCTTAAGTCCTCCTGTGGTGAAAATCCAGCTTTTAATGTAGTTTATATGTCTATGTGGTGTTTTTAATATGCTTTAAGACAAACCATGTGTAAATTCATAAGTCGACAGCATTGCTGAGTATTTTCTCCTTAAAACTGCAGTGAACCAAAGACAGTCTCAAACACACGCTTTGAAATCGCTGGTGTTTCTGACGTCACAAACCACCTTGTAACCAATCAGATCAACGTGTGATCGTCAGCCAGTGGATCTCTGAGCTGAGTGAGTGAGTGGAGGTGGGGCTCATTTGCATATTCCAAGAACTGCGCATACTAAATGAGGCATGAGTGTCGAGTTACATTCAAGCTATTTTAAGGCATAAAGACAAAATTTACAAGGAAAAAACATGAATGTCATTTCGGTGATCAAAGATGAGTTTTAAGGGATAAAATTATTGACAACAGGTGGACTTTAAACTTGAGCTCAGCCAAACTTTTTTCTCTCTAAAATCCCAGATTGGGCATCAAATTTAAAGTCCCCCTGTAGTGAAAATCCAGCTTTTAATGTTATATGTCTATGCGGTGTTTTTAATATGCTTTAAGACAAACTGTGTAAATTCATAAGTCAACACTATTGCTGAGTATTTTCTCGAAGTGTCGAGTTACATTCAAGATATTTTAAGGCATGACGAATGTTTTTTCCAAGGATATTTTTTTTTTTTTTATGTGTCATTTTAGTGATCAAAGATGAGTTTTAAGGGCTAAAACGATTGACTACAGGGGGACTTTAAAGCATATTAAAAACACCACATGGACATATAAACTATATTAAACCTTGATTTTCATCACAGGGGGACTTTAAGCATGAGCTGAATGTTCACATATAAATTCCCAGGGAGGAAGGATAACACATTGTCATTCAGACTCCACTGGTCACCCTGACATCCTGGACTGAACAACTGCTGTTAATTAGAGTCACACAAGCATGAGCAGTTGCTGTCCCACCACTCACTCTAATCTCTAAAACAAGACAGAGGTGATGCGAAACCAATTCTGTTGTTCTCATGGTGTCATCTGAGAATGAAGTCATCCACAAATCCAGCCAAAATCCTCACATTAAGAGCGGCTGATCAGTCTAGAGCTTCGTAACTGTACTGACTGTGACAGAGAAAAGAAACATGCTCCCTTTTCGTTCCTGAGTTTAAATGAGAATTTAAATAGAATGTGCCATGCATCCACATGATGGTAAAATTGCATTGGAATTGTAGGAGAAATTCGCAAAGACCCGCCCCCTTTAGTTACTGTTGCTATGTCCGACAAGCCACGCCTCTCTCACGCCACACATGTTCTCACACAGTGAAAAACACATAACGGAGCAAAGAGGACACTGACAACACACTGACAGACAGGACAGACCAGCTTACTTTTGATATGAAACAAAGTCTCAAATTTAAAATTTGGTCATTTTTTAAAGAAATGTAAACAATAAATACCGTTTTGTGGCTCTTTAATGTGTCTGACAGATCGATCAGTTAAAGCTGCTCGTGAACTGATCATCTCTTCCTTCTAGTTCATTTATAGCATCAAATAAACATGAATGAACATAGAGAATGTTGTTTTAACCACAGAAAGACGTCAGTACACACCGTTTTTCAAGTTCAAATCCTCCAACGTTAATCTACGAACTCTCCTGACGGCTTTGTCGGACAAAAATGGCGGACCATAATTGGTCAGATCGCCTGTCAATCAAACTCCCTGCGAAGGTGCACAAAGTAACGCTTTTTGACTTTCTCAGTTTGTGTAAATCTGCTATGGTTCATAGTATTTATTTTTTTCCACATTAATTTCACACAGGTCTAGTACAATTATGTGGTTTTGTTTTATTAATACAGTATATACTT
This sequence comes from Leuciscus idus, assembly GCA_021554675.1. Classification (NCBI taxonomy): domain Eukaryota; kingdom Metazoa; phylum Chordata; class Actinopteri; order Cypriniformes; family Leuciscidae; genus Leuciscus; species Leuciscus idus. Next base: position 2,748,098 of record CM038624.1, read on the forward strand.
TTTTCTTGATATCCCCCTAAAGAATGGAAGTGAAATGTGACAACATGCCCCATAGGTGTGGTACATAATGTACCATTAGATCAGATAACATTTTAAGCTGTCATAAGGTCATGTTACAATGTACCGTACATTGTACGTACATTGAGATTTGTCTAATTGTAAATAAACACAAAAAATAGAGATGAAAAATTAACTTAAAGGTATAGCGGAGGATCTTTCCAAATTTTAGATAAGACCCGCCCTCTCCACTTTTTGAAAAGTTTGATTGATTCACCAGAATGATTGACAATTAGGAGGACCAATAGTATAGGTTACCCACCAGGAAGTAAAACATCCTCCCTATACCTTTAAGTAAGAAATGTACTTTTGCTATGGTTTAATAAATGTCTATGGATAGCTTCCACAAAAAAAAAAATAATAATTTTGTCGCAATTTTATCTCTATATAGTGTTGATATGGCAACTAGTAAATACACCAAGTTTCGTCATGCTAGCATGTGTGGAAGTATTTAAAACAAGTGTGTTACAACTAGCCCTGCGTTACGTTGTGCCCCGCGCTCCCCCACTGTTATTTATTATACTATAAGTCAAAAGCATTTGCTTCAGATGTCCACTGACTGGCCTCTACGTGTCACGGAAAACTTGTACATTCATCTTTCACATAAACACACACACACACACACACAAATCAAAGGTAACAGAGTCCCTCACAGACACATAAACACACACACAAATAACTGTCATTTCATTGTAAATACATTGGATATAAAAGGTCAACACCCCCTGTTAACAGCTGGGTTTCGTAATGTAAAAAATTAAATAACTTTTGCACATTTAATTGAAAATAATAATAATAAAATACCCTATAATTAACCATAAAATACCCATAATTGGATATGTGGCTGTGTTCAGAATTAACTAATCAGTTAATAACAGTGCAGAAGTTTAACTATTAATGTTTTGTAGAACAAACATATTTATTATAATATCTGGTAACACTGGTAAACAGCCAGTTGTTGGACCCCATTGACTTCTATAGTAGGACAAAAAATAGTCCATCAACTGTTTGGTTATTGACATTCTTCAAAATATCTTCTTTTGTGTTCAGCAGAAATTCGTGAAGGTTTGAAACAACTTGAGGATGAGTATAAGATTTTTATTTTTAAGTGAACTATTCCTTTAATTAATATTAGGGGCCGTTTACACAACACCGTTTTCAACTTAAACAGTAAAACTTGTGCGTTTTGGCCGTTCATTTACACGACAACAGTGTTTTTGGGGCCTGAAAACACAACACTTTGAAAACGGGTTTCAAAGTGCAAGTTTTTGAAACCGATACCGTTATCATCTGTGTAAACTTCACAAACCCACATGTGGGAAAACAGTGACGTCGTCGTCGTGTATTACATGTTCAGTCTATAGGTGTAAGGAAGATGTAGGCTGAGTAGAATCCATAAGCGGGTCTTTATTAAAGGATCTGAGCATAAAATCCAAACAATAGTCACAACTCGTAGTCAGGTCACAGGCCTTGGTCGAAGCACATGTAAAACAATCCAATAGCAGACAAATCCCCAAAAAAACGCAATCCAAAAACATGAGTCAAAAGGCAAAACAATGGTCATAACAGTAGTCATCAAAAGACAATGGTAGAACGCTTAGTAAGGCAGAGAACTGGCAATACTTCGCAATAAGGCAGTGATAGCACATGGCTTAAATACAGGGTGACAGGAAATGATGTGGCAGGAACAGGAAGTAACAGAGTTCAATATTCAGGTGATGGCTCCCTCTGAAGGGGTGTTTCTCAATATGCGTTCTTCAGCGATCTTGCGATCTTGCAAAGAACCTGGATGTGTTCTTGATACCGAGGATGCATCGAATGCAGACTTGAGCTAGTACTCGCCTGGTGTCCCAGAAGTCATTGCGGCCGGTTCGGAGTTCGTTCTTCCAAGGAAGCTTGGCAAGACCGGTCTCCACGAGAACACAAGTCCGTTCTCTGCGTTCTTGGAATTGAGAAACAGCCTAGGACTGGTGCCTGATCAAACGTTACAATAGGCATGTAGTGTTTCTTTACATCGCCAACTACTGGCCTGGCAGCAGAATACAGCGTTTTTAGTTGTTTTCACGGATCCGTTTTAACGAGGATCGTTTTGACAATGTTGTCGTCTGAACACGAAAAACGCAAAAGAAAACTTTTTTTCTGTTTTAAGTTCATCGTTGTCGAGTAAACGTACATATACATTAATTACACTGTAACAAGGAAGCCTAATAATAAAGTGTAACAAAATAGCTTATCTAAAAACGTGCTCTACAAAAAAAGAGACCTGTGAATAAAGACAATAACTGGTTATGCTAAAACCACACGTGTAGGATTACTAATATTAAAGCATAAAAATAAATAAAGAAAATATTAAACTAGTATTAAAAATCGAATCAAATATACATAAATTGGCGGGGGGGGGGGGGGACTACAATTTCTACATTTATCTCAGACACAAAACATGTTTGAATGTAAACATGGACAATTTATATTCAAACTTTTGTTTTTTCATTTTAATTATACTTCCGTTTTAAACTTTGAATTACAATTTTTAATTTTGTTCGCTACCTTTCAATTCAAATTGTACCGCACTGCATGATCATTTTAGATCCTGTTATGAAGCATTACTAAAAGCTGTAATTCTTGTCGCAGTGAGCGCATGATGTAAAACAGTCTCTCCTCGTGCCTCTTCTTGTCCATATGGAGGTGGTTAGGCCTCATTAGATGGTTTGTGTTAAGCAGTTACAGTGATGTGCTACTATAAAAACCCTGCGCTGATGAATTATCAAGGCTGAGACGTTTACAGCATCAGCCTCTGGCTAAACGACAGTCTCAGTACAGTACAGACCAAACTACAAACAACCGCAAACTCTAACGCTTTCAGTCAACTACAACTATATCTCACTATAGTCAAATATCCAAAGTGATAATGCCATTCAATGAAATATCTGAACCACATTAGGAAATCTGTCTTTAACCTCTGTCTGACGACACAATGTTAGCGATGTCAAGTTGACACTGAAATGACTATAAAATTTACACAAATTCCCAGACACCACAAGTTTAATGCAATAAAGTTCCTAGTTGGATCCAATTAAAAGCAATTCTGCCATTCACTATAAACCCACATCAGGAGAGAGAGTCGAGAGAGTGCTGCAATGCAATTTCATTTAAAGTACTTTCATTCAGGGTCGTAAGTAACCACCAGAGACATTGAGGGGAACAAGATGTCAAAATGCACAAATTGTTTAAATTATCGAGATGACCAATCAGATCAGAGGCTTAGTTGGGGGTACGATGTAAGCAGATAAACATACTGTATATTTGACAACTGTTTTGCGACAGAAATGTTCAGTGACTGACAGTAATATCCATTAATGCAAACTACCCCACTGTTTGTTTTTAATGAAATTTCACCATTTTGAATTGAAAATATGCTCTCATTTACATGATTCATGTAATTCATAACTGAATGTGATGAGGCAAGAAACTTGTTGTGTTTTTGACGTATTAGACACAAATAAGAGTGAATGTGTGCATATTTTAGAATGAAATAATATTTGCAAACAGTTCATCAGGCCTACTTCACAACTACAACAGACCTGGAACTCTTACCGCTCTTATTTCCTTTTCCCTTTTTGCTTAAATCCCTTTCAATCCTTCAATTATTTAATTCCTTTAAATAAAAGGACCAATAACACATCCCACCCTCCCCCCATTTTTTCATTAATGGCCGATTATCTATTTATTTTGACAAAGCAAGCAAGCACCATATATTGCAAGTAGTTCATTATATTTCTTTGCATAATTTGCATGATTGAGTGACTTTATACGAGTATTAAACTTATACAATTACCATAAAGTCTGAATTTCTGAGACGCAGAAATATCTCTATTTGTCTGTCTGTCTATCATATATATATATATATATATATATATATATATATATATATATATATATATATATATACACACAGGATCGCAAAATGTCACAAAATGGATTCACTTGCATCGTAAGCCATATTTTTGGTCTTTTAAAGGTGTCATGAATTGAGAAATCAATCATTTCTTTTAACATATAAGATGTCATTGTAATAACATACTATAAGTTATATACTGTCAGAACTCAAAACTTCATTGTTAGTGCAAAAAACTGTTTTTATTGAAATCAAGCAGCAAAAACTAATTATTTACTTCTTGGTTTTATTACGCAATACAGAGATGATTACATCAGCACAAGACATGGTTTATTGCTGTTTACATCAGAACATTATGACATTTTTGATGTAAAAATTCAGCTAAAGTCATTTGTATTTTTCTAAGGCCACTAAATTATAAACCGGATCAAAGCTGAAAAACCTGTAGCACACAATCTACTAACTGCCTTCTCTATCACACTTCATGAGCCTTGATGTATCAAAGATGATAGTCAACAAAAAACACATTTGCAAACGTATTTAAGATATATTTTATCTAAATGTTCGATGAACTGTTCCATCAAATAAAAAAATTAAAAATCTGACTATTATTTCATGTCATGATTTACACGGTTAAAAAATGCAGTTCATGACCCCTTTAAAGTCCAAACACAATATGAACTCCATCTGGTCAACAGACACAAACTGTTCAATCTTTGAAAATAACATTTTCTCCAAACTGACCTTGAATGAAGGAACTTATTGGAATAACATTAGCAGTGTTGCTGTTGTGAGGTCAGATGTATGATCTAAATAGCTCTTTTATAGCTGAAAGTGGTTGAGCGTGCCATAGACAGTATGTTAAAGACATCACAACAGGAGAGCTGGAACTCCATGATGTGATTGATTAGGTTTCATGACTAAAGACATGTTGCACATACAAGCTCCAATCAGTTTGCCTGACAACAATGCACGTTCTGGGATTCAAGGTGCACAGAATATGTTTAAAAAAGATACTGGGTTAATTATTATATGTAATAAATGTTTTCAAAGTAAAGTAAACTTGACACCCATGAGCAAAACTGTGTCACGCTTTGTGAAATAAGCAGCTAGTAATTATTACTTTAGATTGCTTCAGTTTTCTGTAGACCCACTCACTTCACTATATTCGTTTTGCATCTTTGTATTATTATAGATTTATTTGGCTCTTGGCCAGAAACCCACTTTCACATAAATGTGATCCAGTTCTGTTGATTCAATGTAAAACAGAGACCAGACAGAATCCAGCATCTGAAGAAGCGGCTGATCTATTCCACACACGTGAGGAAATATAGTGTTATAAATCAGGGTTACATCAGTAGAAGCCAAACCTGTCGGTCTCCTTTCTGGAAAACTTCCTTTTATATTGATAAAGCAGAGAAAATCTAAACAACACCACCAACCAGACACTTTCTGCATTATACAGGTCTGTTGATGAAACGGATGAAAAATGTTCTACCTGTTGGCATTCTTCTGAATCAGTTCTGTAAGAGCTGACTGGCTGAGAGAGAGAACCAATAAAGACAGCTAGTCGTTTCCTGTTTTCAACAAACAGCGAGACAGCGTAAAACTGAAACACATGTTTGATAGGTCATCAGAGTGGTTTTCTGTGAAATACAGCAGCTTAAAGTGCAAAGCAAACATTGCACTGCCACCTAGTGTCTTCTGAGGAGAAGAGCTGTCCTACATCTGTGCCCTCAGAACTCTTTTCAATAAATAATGTTAAAATCATCTCATTTGATTTCATTTACCCTAATTGTAAATATGCATTGAGCGCCTGATGTTAGAGGCAAAATTATTTAGGTGTTAAAATGCAAAAACATCTAATAACGGTGCTTTGTGCCATGAACTGTAGTTAAAATACAGGCTAAATACATAATTTTTCTTAGAAAATGCTTACAATATTTTAGAAAATAAATGTTCTACTTTAAAAGCAGAAAAGTAAAACATTTCAAATGATTTTAATCTATTGCAATGTAATACTTGTGAATGGGAACCCGTACAGTAAGTTGCATGGCACACTAAACAGAGTTACATATATCTAATAATGTGACTAAGGTGGCATCATAAACTAGCCAAACATAAAATGAGTAAAAGCAACTGGCCAGTTAGAGACTCACTCTCTGATCTGTTCTTTGAATGAATAAGTCTAAAGTCAGCGGGTGTCATTTTTAATGAAATCTGAACCCGTATAAAGGAAGTTATTTACTTGAAGTGACATTTTAACCTCTTAAAATGTAATGGATTTCACATTTTTATACTCTTACTCTAATTCTTTTTTGTGTGCATTTAATTATTTATTTATTATCAGTTTTATCAGGGTTGTCAAAGTTACCATCTTAAAGTATGCAATTAACAGTTTGATGCCATTATTCACATTACCACATTTATTCAATTAACATTCAATATGTTTTCTAGTCGCACATGCTCCTCTCTTTGACCAGGACAGCACTTTTTGAAGCAAACTCTTCCATCACCTGGTTTTAACACCATGCACTTCTCATTTCTACTGATTTTACCAAAGCTTCTGCAATCGACTGACTGCTCTCCTGAAGAGAACGTCTACAAGCAGTGATGATGAAGCACTATTGACACTCACCCTAATCAAAACCAATGCAAAGGAGTGTGCAAAGTTCTCACCTGACTTTACCAGCTTTGAGAAGATGTGAAGCTCTCATAATGGAGAGAAAGCCATTTTATATTTTATCTTTTTATTTCTTATATTTTTAATTGAGTGCCGATGGTATAGGCACATCCTGCTTTTCCTGGGGTGACGTGATGAACCACAGATGTAGATGAATGCGTCTCTCCAATGAAGAATGCCACGAGGAAGACAGTGTAGGATTGTACAGCCGTTAACAGGAGCCAGGAGAAGTTCAGCCAGACGCTAAGTTGACTGAAAAGTCCTCCGAAACTGACCTCGAGAGATGGAGAGATGCGATTCCCAGGATGACCACGAGTAATCGAGGAAGCGCCGGTGTTTGGAGGTTGGCAGCCGGAGAAGCCAAAGAAGGATCTTCGCTAAGCTTTCACTTCAAAACCAGCTGCTGCTCAACTACAAAACATCTATCAGAACTGAGCTGGGAACATTATTTGAGCACTAGTATCTACCTCTTGCCGTTCTTCCTGGTGTTACGTGATGCATTTGCCCAGCTGGATTTTCTGATGGAGGTGTCACTGCATTCCAGCAATCCTGACCCACTGACGTCACGGATGTGACTGATGTAGAGCCCTACAAGACAGAGGAACTTTAGTATGAATGAACATGTATAAGAAACTCTTACCACAATACAAACTTGTCTTTTAAACAGGTTGGCACGCCACCTCCTCCTGTGTGCACAGGACAATCTCTTCTCAATACGAGCTTTGTATGTGCCAGGCTACATGAACACGGGAGCAGATATTCTGTCCCGGTACGGACCACCCCCTGACGGTCTGCATGATTTGGGGCCTTTTCAGCCAGGCGGAAGTGGATCTCTTCACGTCAGCAGAGAATACCCACTGCCCAATATTCTTTTAGAAGATAAAGGACCACCTTTATCCACCTATTGGCCAACAGGTAGCCCCCTTTGCGCCCACTCTAAATCCATCACATCTGGAAAATTACAGACCAATATCCCTGCTTCCATTCATTGCACTTGAATGAGTTGTTTTCAACCAAATCTCTGCCTTTCTCACACAGAACAACCGCCCAGGAGGTCAACAACCAGTCTGGTTTCAAAAGTGGACACTCAACTGAGACTGCCCTGTTCTCGGTTATTGAAGCTCTGAGACTGGCAAGAGCAGCTTCCGAATCCTCAGTTCTCATCCTGCTGGATCTGTCTGCTGCGTTTGACACAGTCAACCACCAGATCCTCCTGTCAATCCTAAAGACGAAGAACCAATCCAATGGTTCAAGTCTTAACTCTCACGTAGTTCCTTTAAGGTGTTGTGGAGAGGTGAGGTGTCTAAGTTGCAACATCTAGCTACTGGAGTGCCTCAGGGTTCAGTGCTTGGACCACTTCTCTTCTCCATCTACTTTACATGTCATCACTAGGATCTGTCATTCAGAAACATGTTTTTTTTTTTTTTTCTATCACTGTTATGCTGACGACACACAACTCTACCTCTCATTCAAACCAGATGATCCGACGGCTCACATCTCAGCCTGCCTGACAGACATTTCTTGCTGGATGAAGGACCACCACCTTCCACTCAAACTTGTGAAGAAAGAGCTGCTTGTGGTCCCGGCCAACCCAACACTGCACCACAACAGGTGGTGGTCCTTCATTCAGCTAGGTTCATCATCCATAACTGCATCAGTTGTGATTGATTATCAATTGACCATTCACAAAGACCTTGAAATGACCTTTAGTTACTGTTGCTATGTCCGACAAGCCATGCCGCTCTCACGCCACACATGTTCTCACGCAGTGAAAAATACATAGCAAAGAGGACACTGACAACACACTGACAGACAGGACAGACCAGGTTACTTTTGATAGGAAACAAAGTCTCAACTTTCAAATTTGGTAATTTTTTAAAGAAATTTAAACAGTAAATACTGTTTTGTAGCTCTTTAATGTGTCTGACAGATCACTGTAGTGCCTCAGTTAAAGCTGCTCATGAACTGATCATCTCTTCCCTCTAGTTCATTTATAGCATCAAATAAACATGAATGAACATAAGGAATGTTGTTTTAACCACAGAAAGACGTCAGTACACACCGTTTTTCAAGTTCAAATCCTCCAACGTTAAGCTACTAACTCTCCTGACTGCTTTGTCAGACAAAAATGGTGGATTCGACGGATTATGATTGGTCAGATCGCCCGTCAATCAAACTCCCTGCGAAGGGTCAATTGAACTTCACAGACCAAATTTCTATAACTGCCCGGTCCTGCAGATTTGCCTTATACAACATTAGGAGGATCAGGCCCCTTCCTATCAGAGCAGGCCACACAACTCCTTGTCTAAGCGATTGTTCCATCCAGACTGGACTATTATAATGCTCTCTTGGCAGGTTTTCCAGCATCACTGTCAAAACTCTGCAACAGATCCAGATACTGCATCAAGAGTGGTCTTTAACAAGCCGAAGAGACACGTCACACATCTCCTCACAAAATTGTACTGGTTGCCAATTGCCGCTCGCATCAAATTCAAGTCACTGATGCTTGCCTACTAGCCTGACGTCGTCATACTCAGATTCTAGTCAGCTGCTCCATTGGGCTGTGATTATGGGGCGTGTTTGAAACCGAACCAGGAAAGAAAATGCCTCTGCACTCAATTGGATAGACCTACAACCAATCAGCGCAACGGAGTAAGTGACGTTTTAAAAAAAAATCTTCTCTTTCTCATCTTTTAAAATTAATGCGCTGTCGATATCTTCTATAACAGACGCAATGACGGAATTTGCATGATGTTTCATAAACAGAGTTCGGGAGGAGCACGTTCAAATAATCAATCCAATCAACTTGTCATCAAACAATTACCATGTCTACCCTATCAGCATGAGAGGAAGCATTTATATATTCACTCTGTCAACTCACCTAACATTCCTTGACAGTTTTCAGCATCCCTCCACTCACTCTCGGCTTGTTCTTCCACAGCCAGGAATACGGGGGGAGTACTTTGGGTTCGGGCCGAATACCGATCCCGGAGCCTCTCCTCGGACAGCACGCCAAATATGCATTTATTCTATCTGACTTATTTGTAAGTGTGAAATCTCAATTCTCCAGCGGCAGTCATCTTTGTTGTAAACGAATTCAACCCAAGCGCTCGTTGGTGAGGTGGATGATTACGTTACAGTTGATCATCTGTCCATCATCGTATAAAGCCCGCCCTGACAATTTGATTGGTCCGAACAGCTCTGGTTCGGGCATAATAGCTCCACAACGGATCAAGTCCAGACCAAACTTCCCGACCTAAAAATGTTGTGGGCGGGGCTAAGCTGGCATCCAGGCTACTTGCCTACAGAACAACCACTGGCTCTGCTCCCTTTTACCTAAAACCATCACTCCAGACTTACGTGCCATCTAGAAGCTTGTGTTCTGCAAGTGAACGTCGCCTCGTGGTGCCATCTCAAAGAGACATAAAATCTCTTTCTCTGACCTTTACCTTGACTGTTCCCTGCTGGTGGAATGACCCGCCTAACTCAATCCGAGCTGCTGAGACCGTTGCCATTTTCAAGAAATGGCTGAAGACGCATCTTTTTCGGCAACACTTGATCCATTAATACTAACACTTTCTTTTCTTTTCTTTTCTCTTCTATTCTATATCTTTTTCTTTTTTTTAAATGATGTATACTGCTTTAGACTAAACTGGGAAGGGTCACAGCACTTGCATATTGTTGTCCTATTGTTAGTTTAATGGCTTCTATCCTCATTTGGAAGTTGCTTTGGATAAAAGTGTCTGCTAAATGATTAAATGTAAATGTCTATTCCTTCCCTCCGGTAGCACTGCTCCCCTCAGGTTATCAGCCGAATCAGAAAGCACAGATGCTCAGTCTTACTCTTGGCACCACTCTGGCAGAACCAGCCGTGGTTCTCGGGAATGGTCCAGCTGCTGTCTGCAGCACCATGGCCAATCCCTCTGAGAAGGGACCTCCTTTCCCAAGCGAAAGGGTCAATCTGGCATCCCCAACCAGAGTTGTGGAGCTTCCACCTATGGCCTCTCGATGGTAGCCTCCAAGTACACAATCTCTGAGGCTAGGGCACCTTCTACCAGGCGCCTCTATAGACATAACATGTAGACCGGGCTCCACCCTCAGGTTTTCTAAAATTGCCATACCTTCAGACGGTCACTCTTTCTGGACATTCGAAGTAGCACTCTAGTAGCCTGCTTGGGGCCCTCCACACTTTCATGGTTCAGTCTGACTAGATAGCCATTTCTGTGCGACTTAAATAGGTAGTCGGCTCCGCCCATTCTGGCAGGCAGAAAGGCCATTTGTCTCTGAAATTCATAGACGTGAACCAATCAGGCTTCAGTATTCTAAGAAAACGGAACGTAGAGATAATCTCTGACGCAATGCTTGTTCCCATCATTTCAGGGAACCGAGGATACGCTAGTAACCAGAGTTTTTATTTGAGTCACATGCTGTGGTGGATTTTTAATGAATAAAATAGTAAACTGTATATCAAACTAATATGAACTCTAACACCTAACCTTACTTCCCTTTTCAGGCCTAACATGATAACACTTTGAAACACAATGTACTAAAACGTTCTGTCCTGTGTTTTTGAATGTTGTATGTTGTGTTGCCATATCCCTTTTACTTTGGTTGTGTGAGTGTAAAAATAACAAATATGGGAAATGAAACTAGACAGATGTCTAGGTTTGAACTTTGTGATTAACAGTGAAGTAATCATTAAAACAAAGTTTGATTTACCTAGTAACAGAAGGGTTTGTCTATGAAAACCAATCAAATTGTGGGGAAATTATGTAATGCAGCATGACATTTTTGCCATACCTCCTTATTCTATAAAACCCGGCCGTGATTAAAGCATTTAGAGGACATTTGCTGAAGTCTGTTTGTTGATCATTGCTGCACAGCAAGAAAGCTAGTTAGGGAAGCAAGTTAGTTAGGTAGACTTTATATTGAACATCGATTGGAGACGACCCAGGTAGACTATATAGGGAACGACGATTGGAGACGACCCAGATAGTTAGGTTTAGGGAAAAATCTACGACAATGCTTCTTGGACATGAGCAGGTCTCACAAACACACATGGTGGTACTTTCTCAGTTTCATTTGAAGGTACAAAATGTGTTATTGACGAACGTTTATTCCTCAGTTCATCATAGCTGTTTTGATAACAACGTAAATTAAGGCGTGGTTAATAATAGCTCATCGAAATGTTTGTTTTAAACACCAACATACAGAAAGAGAAGAAAAAAACACTGAACCTAACAAGTTTGTTGTAGATGTCCATTCTTGCTCTTTTTATTGTTTAAAATTATTGTTAATATATTGTAATTTTTATTTTTGGTTTTAATTTATTATTTAATTTTGTTTTATTATTGAGCTTACGCAGAATCCTCTTATCCAGGATGACAAGAAAAAAATTATACATACACACATATAAAGTAAACAGCGGTTTAACAGCGCTCGTCAATGTCAAAATTCTTGAGATGGCCAATCAAATCATAGAAGGCGGGCTAAACTGTTCACAGAAGCAGCATTAATTCCAGCACAACGCTTCAGTTGAAAGAGTCTGAGAGGTATGATGTAAATAGTATTTTAACATGTAATATTGGACGACTTTTTTTTTTTTGCATCAAGCTGTGCATGACATATTGGCAAGAATCTTGTGAAATAGTGACGACGACCCCATTCTGTCATCTGCTCTCTCTCTCTCTCATTAAAAATAAATTGAGAACACACGATGCTCACGTAAAATACCTTAAAATGTAAAAAAAAAAAAAAAAAAAAATAGCAATTACTTGGTAGATTCTTGGATAGTTGGTACATGTCAAGTCAAGTCAAGTCAAGTTTATTTGTATAGCGCTTTTCACAATACAGATTGTATCAAAGCAGCTTCACAGTATTAAATTAAAATAATACAACAAAGTTTGTTTCAAGAGGAATTTATTGATTGATAAAATTAAATTAAATATCCCCAAAATATCCCCAACTGAGCAAGCCAAAGGCAACAGTGGCAAGGAACCGAAAAACTTCATCAAGTGACCTAATGGTGTCCTAAAACTCCATCAGGTGACCTAATGGAGAAAAAAAACCTTGGGAGAACCCAGGCTCAGTCGGGGGCCAGTTCTCCTCTGGCATTTATGAGCTAGAGGCCGGATTGTAGTTTGAACTGTAGGATTATATGAATGCCTGGCTGAAGAGATGCGACTTTAATCTAGTTTTAAACTGGGAGAGCGAGTCTGAGCAACAGTATCAGGAAGACTATTCCAGAGTTTTGGAGCCAAATGTGAGAATGCTCTCCCTCCTTTGGTGGTTCTGGATATCCTAGGTATGACCAAAAGCCTTGAATTTAGTGATCTTAAAGAGCGCGATGGATTATAGGGTGATAAAAGATCCGTTAAATAGACTGGAGCTAAGCCGTTTAGGGCTTTATAGGTCAGTAGCAATACCTTGTAATTAATACGGAACTTTATAGGTAACCAATGCAGTGATGATAAAATTGGTGTTATATGATCATATTTTCTTGATCTAGTAAGAACTCTAGCGGCGGCATTTTGGACTAACTGTAGCTTGTTTATTGAGGATGCAGGACAACCAGCTAGTAAAGCATTACAGTAATCCAGTCTCGAGGTCATGAATGCATGAACTAACTTTTCTGCATCAGAAACTGATAGCATATTACGTAGCTTAGCAATGTTTCTAAGGTGGAAAAATGCTGTTTTTGTAACATATGAAATATGATTTTCAAAAGACAGGTTGCAATCGAGTATAACACCCAGGTCTTTTACTGTAGAGGATAAAGTAACAGGACATCCTATGATGTTAAAGTTGTATTGTGCGAGGTTTTGTGGGCGGTTTTTTGAACCGATAAGTATTACCTCTGTCTTGTCTGGATTTAATAAAAGAAAATTACGGGTCATCCAATCTTTTATATCTTTAACACACTCTGTCAATTTGGAAAATGTAGCGTTTTCATCCGGCCGTGATGAAATATATATTTGAGTGTCATCAGCATAACAATGGAAACTAATTCCATGTTTCCTTATAATATTTCCAAGTGGCATCATATATATTGAAAATAACAGAGGGCCTAACACAGATCCCTGCGGCACTCCATAGTTTACTGGAGTTATGATCGATTTTTCTCCATTTAAATAGACAAAATGGTAGCGGTCAGATAGGTATGATTTGAACCAGCTTAGTGCTTGTCCTTGAACACCAGTATAATTTTGTAGTCGATCTAAGAGTAATGTATGATCTATAGTATCGAACGCAGCACTAAGATCAAGTAAAACTAGTATTGAGATACAGCCTTGGTCAGAAGCTAAAAGTAAATCATTTGTGATTTTAACGAGCGCAGTTTCAGTGCTATGATGCGGTCTGAATCCAGACTGAAACTTTTCATAGATCTCATTTTGTTGCAAGAAAGAGCCCAGTTGAGCGGACACCACTTTTTCTAATATTTTAGACATAAATGGAAGATTTGAAATGGGTCTATAATTTGCTAGATTATTATGATCTAATTGTGGTTTCTTAATGAGAGGTTTTATAACTGCCAGTTTAAATGTTCTTGGAACATGACCTAAAGATAAAGACGAGTTAATAATATTGAGGAGAGGATCTTCCACTACAGGTAACACTTCTTTCAGTAGTTTAGTTGGTATAGGATCTAATAAACATGTTGTTGTTTTAGATGAAGTGATAAGTTTATTTAACTCTTTTTGTTCTATAGTTGTAAAGCACTGTAATTGTTCTTTCGGGGTGATAATTGAAGCTGAATTATAAGGCGCGATTGAAGATTGAACGTTTACAATTGTGGTTCTGATGCTTTCTATTTTCTCAGTGAAGAAGTTCATGAAATCATTACTACTGAACTGTAACGGGATATTTTGTTCGGGTGACGTCTGTTTATTTGTTAGTCTAGCCACGGTGTTAAATAAAAACCTTGGATTGTTTTGGTTGTTTTCTATTAGTTTGCGGAGGTGCTCAGCCCTGGCCGCTTTTAGGGCCTTTTTATAACGCGACATACTGTCTTTCCACGCGATTCTAAAGACCTCTAAATTAGTTTGTTTCCATTTACGCTCTAAAATACGCGTTTCTCTCTTTAAAACATGCGTAGTATTGTTATACCATGGTGCTTTATTTTTCTCTCTGACCTTTTTTAATTTAATAGGTGCAACCACATCCAATGTTCTAGAGAGAATGGTGCTCATAGTGCTAGTTAGTTCTTCTAGTTCATCTGTTTGTTTGGGTTCAGGCAGCAGCTGAGACAGATTAGATAAGCAATTTGAGAAATTATCTATGGTGGATGGGAGGATTGTTCTGCCTGGTTGATAACGCGACGCCGCATGACATATTACAGCAGTACGTAATATGCAAGTTACCATGTAGTGATCAGTGACTTCATCACTTTGTGGAATGATATCTATATCGGTTGGATCGGTTCCATGTGATATAATTAAATCGAGTGTATGATTAAGACGATGTGTTGGTCCGGTGACGTTTTGCTTGACCCCAAATGAATTTAATAAATCTGTAAACGCAGCTCCTAACGCATCATTTGGATTATCTACGTGTATGTTAAAATCTCCAACAATTAATGCTTTATCGACATAGGTCTGAGAGAAAATCTGCAAACTCTTTTAGGAAATCAGCGTAAGGCCCTGGCGGTCTATATACGGTAGCCAAGGCTAGAGATAATAGGGATGTTTTTCTAACATCTAAGAGCGTAACATTTAGTACAAGTACTTCAAATGAAATAAACTTATAACCCGTTTTCTGGGTAACATTTAGAATATCTTTATAAATGGTTGGAACACCTCCGCCACGACCAATCAGACGGGGCTCATGCTTATAACAGTATCCAGGAGGAGTAGACTCATTAATACCGAAATAATCATTTGGTTTAAGCCAGGTTTCAGTAAGGCAAAGTATATCGAAGCTATTATCTGTGACTATTTCATTTACAATAACTGCCTTAGGTGTGAGTGATCTAATGTTTAGAAGACCTAGCTTTAGAAATAGTTTTTGTTTACTAATAGCAACATTTTCTGTTTTAATAACAATTAGATTTTTCCTAGATCCTGCATTAGATTTATTATTTGATCTCACTAAACGAGGAATAGACACGGTTTCTATGCAATGTTCTACACTAGTATTTATATCAGTTGAATTGGTGCAGCAGAGACTATGATTTGGACTTTTGGTTACTAGTCAAAGGGTATTTAACATTTTGGAGATGTTATCTGACAGAAGATCCGCTCCGAATCTGCTTGGGTGTAAGCCATCAGCACGGAAGAGCCTAGGACGCTCCCAAAACAGATTCCAATTATTTACAAAGAGCAGTTTCTGCTCATTGCACCATGACATTAACCATTCATTTAGCGCAAATAATCTGCTGAACTTTTCATGCCCTAGTCGGTACGTGGGAAGCGGTCCTGACACAATGATCGTTGTTTCAGGCGATGTGCTGCGTACCGTATCGATTCGATTCCTGAAGTCTTTCTTCAGAATCTCCGTCTGGCGCAGCCTGATGTCGTTCACTCCCGCGTGCAGGACCACAGTTCCGACGCGCTCGTCACCGTTCAGGATCTCGGGAACGCGAGCAGCGATTTCAGAAACACGAGCACCAGGAAAGCAGTGACTTTGCACCTTACTTTAACCTAACGTAGCGTGTACATGCCGAACGATGGAATCGCCGATGATCACAGCATCGCGTTCTGTTTCGCGTAGAGGGGAGAAGCGGTTTTGTGTCGATAACTCGAAAACCGGGAGGGTCGGAGAAAGTCTTGGTCTAAACCTGACTCGCGTCTTCCGCTGCGGAACCACCCAGGCTTCGTGGTGGCGTGTTGGAGCCGGAGTGAACGAGACCATGGCTGATTTCGACCGATGCTGAGGAACGCACGGAGTAGACGCGGTCGGAGTCAGCGGGTTAGTAACGTTAAACACTGATTTGTGTGCATCGGCGCGTGATGTTTCAAGAGCCAAACACCGGTCTCTCAGCTCGGCCTGTCTCAATAAAAGGTTGTGGATCTGTTTCTCAACAGCTTCCAGCTCAGACTGCAGTGCGTGAAGCTCAAATGTGTCCTCACCTGCACCAAGCGGTAGACTACATAACATGGACATGAACTTTCATTGATCAACCTCAAGTTTTTGGTTTAAAATGTATAATAGGTCGATTTTATGCACTTCCGCGTTCGTCAATATGTCAGGTCAGAAGTCACTCTTCCGCCGGGACTCGACTCGTGTATGTCCGTTACTGGAAGCCAGTGATTATAGTTTATAAGATAATAATGTGGATATTTTTCTTACAAAATCACTCCCATTATAGAGCTTGGAAGAGCATTTTTTAATATATCTCCTATTGTGTTTGGCTCAAAGAAGAAAGTCACATGGCTTGAGGGTGAGTAAATTACGGGATAATTTTCATTTTTGGGTGAAATAATGAAATATAAAGAGTGACCATCTAAAACAAAGACTAAACTTTTTTTTTTTTTGGCTTGTTTGAGAATATTTTATTCACACAGCACATACTACAGGAGTAGATAGATTCTGAGAACAGCGCAGTGTACTACTGACAGTTGATAAGGAGAGAAAACTCTATCAGTCATGTTTAGAAAAATAGTGTTGTTAAAAAAGTATAAATTAGACCTACAGCTGAAACAACTCAATACACCAAATCAGAAAAATGCCTGTCAAAGACAAATGTAGGCTGGACTACAATGAAAAAAAATAAAAAAAATAATAATAACCTTCTCAGACAAACAATGAGTGATACTAATTAATGTTGTACATCCATAAATAGTTGTGATTTAAACAGTGTTTTATACTTTCAGAGATTAGTATTTGTCAACACAAACTTGACTGCTGCTCAAGAGCATTTTAACAGTTTTCATGTTTCCCCAGAAATGCACACATTCGTCCAAAAAAAAAAAAAAAAAACACCTTCATGAAGTCCGACATATTCATAGACTGAGTTTATCAAAATAGTTGAAATGTTTGATTAGAAAACAGAGGTAAGATGTTTGGAGACTCTTTGCAAAGACAGATTTCTGAGACACTTCTGCCCTCTTGTGGTGACAGAGAAAGACGACAATATTCAAAAGCAGCTGTTTATATTTCTGGGCCAGGTTTATCAAAATAGTTTTTACATATGAACATTTCTGCACATGCTAGCCAGTATCATCATCTGTATTTTGTATCTTAGTTATGTGAGATACCAAGTCTGATCAACATGCGTCCCTGCTCGGTTTTGTATGAACTAAATTCCTAAAGTCACCATGAAATCTTTTATTTTATTTTTATATTTTATATTGCAGTGTTTTATATAAATTATCCGCGCATGTCATTTTTTTTTTTTAATTCATGTGTCTCGCAACCATCGTAACTTCCCCTCCCTCTGGCAGTGACATTTCTTCTCTGATAACGTGTTTACTGGCGCGAGGGCGGGGCAACCTGTCACTACATGAGATCCACCAATAGCAAACCACAAACCATCCAATCAATTCCCCATTGACAAAATCAAGCCCTGGCCTTTTTTTTTTTTTTACCCCGTTCCAGAAGCCGTTTCACTCGGATAGTCACAGTAGGGAAGAAACGACTATTGCAAATTCTGTTTCATGCTAACTTTAAGCAATTCAGGCCCTACGGCTGCGTTCACACAATGGCTACGAACACATTTGAGCTAAATACGGTTGTTATTCCTTTGTTGAGTGCTTTGTGTTGGAGCCAGACTGCCAGACTCCTACTTTGAAAAATAATGAACGATGCTTAAAGTCTGACATCAGTCAACCTAGATCAATTATCTCGGTCTTATTAAAAAGATATTTCAAAGATGGCGGAGACAGACGAGCATAGCAAAACATTAAGTTTATAGCCTAATGCAATATACAAAGATTCCTCGATTTTTTGTTTCCACTTGTCGTTTTAAAGTTAACCCTAGCCTTTAGTGCTGAGGTCTTCAACCTTGCTCCTGGAGACCCACTGCTCTGCAACGTTTATTGCTGCGTTTAACTCCACTTTTGGACATACACTCATGAACTTCCCTGTGCACTTCCAATGCCGCCATTTTGAAGTGCATTCAGCTTCATCAAGTGGACGAGGGAAGTTTATTTGGACAGACCCTTGACCCCTTGATTTTCAAAGAGGTAGTGAGTCTACTCATATGTACACTTCAGGCAGATCCATAGACCACAATGCATCACGATTGCAAGGTAAAATTACTTGCATCCGAGTGAACAAGATGGGCGGAAGTGGCATAAAAAAGTGGACTTAAACACTGCCTGTATCCAGCCTGCTTCCGCTTGTGATTTTCGATGATCCTGAAGAGCTTGATTAGCTGGTTAAGGTGTGTTTGATTAGGGTTGAAGTGAAACTGCAGGATAGTGGATCCCCAGAACAGGGTTGAAGACCTCTGATTTAGTGTTCATGACTTTTTTGGCATGTGAACATGAAATATTCATTGTGGGTCATGGCACCATCTTGTGGTGTAATGTGATTCACATTGAGGTCAGAAGCAAGAAATTTCAGCTGTCACCTCGGACTTCATCTGAAACACGGTAATAATCCACTCTACAACTGACTTGACTACTGAAAAATGTCAGGTATTGACAACAGCATTACCATTAAATCCAAATGGCATGCACAAAAAAAGAAACGAACAACTTGTTGTCAATGACACAATTAAAAGCGTAACAGTCTCTACAAGAAAATAACAGGTAAAGAGGTACATGTTTTGACTCATTTGAACATTTTGACAAGTCTCTCTCTCTACGGCAAAATAAACCTAAAAAAAAGAGCATGCCATTTAAAACCAGCAGCTTCACGAGTATTAAGAAAACACCAAGCGCCTTTGTCAATGGTGGTTTAGTTAAAATTGCACAATATTTTGTGTCTTTGGTCGCTAATCTTTGGTCAAACATAGTGGACACCAAATAGTTTAAACTCTTGTTATACATGTTTCTTGTTCACAATCATGAGACCAAACCGAGTGTTTGCTCTGGTTATCTCAGTCAATTCCAAAATGTTGGGGTGCGTACCATCGAGTGTTTGGGATTAACAACCGTATTTGGTGTGACTTTTCAAATTGTTTTGTACCTACAACAGCAGAGAATAATGACAGGTAACCAAAGTCAGTCCCCATTTAGGCATGCAAATATCTTCAAGATTTTGTATTTACTTGAAACGATTCATATATGTGGTCAAAAACTCTTCAGTTCTGTTTTTCCCCCTTGTTGACTTTAGTCCCTCTCTGTCCCACCACACGATACCATTATGCATAACCTGAGAGGTCAACGGGCCCAAGCGCACACCTCATGCTAAACCCATTTCAGTGTGATTGACAACTACTTGACTGCTGTTTTGTTCACATAACTGAACTGTTCATTTGGTTGTGACTCCCGCAAATCTGAGTTAATCCTTTTTGTAACAGAATGCGGTTCTCGCGCTTTTATAACTGATCGGTGAATGAACGGAACCAGATTTAGCACTCAAAACAGGACTGACAACTGTATTCTGCTGTTGTGTGAACGTAGACTATACGTCTGTAGATCTCTGCCACTTTATTAAAGATACAAAACTCTTATATTGTCTGCATGCATATCTGTATAATCACAAAGATGTTCAAGGCATTAACAAGACAAACTATATAATACTAAATCACACCTTTCCTTGGAAAAACTACTGCAAAATACTCTTGAAGATCATTTATTTTATCATGGAAGTGAAAATCGTTACTTCTGTTCGTTGACTTGAACAATTTTGAAATAAACAGTTGTTCAAAGGCAGTGGAAATTTATGAGGGCGAAACAGTTATGAGGAAGCATGAGTTTTATGAGATAACTCTACAAATTTGTTTGGAAACTGCAATTATTCACAATGACAAACTACTTTTAAACCATACTTTGGTCCTAATCTAGGCAAAGTTTTCTCTAGTTAATGTTATCTCTAATCTAATTACCTGCTGAAGATAAATGAGGAAAATAATAAGAGAAATCCAGTGCATAAATAATGAAATATTTGTTTAGCTTTATCCTCTTAAAATGCATTCAAACAATAATGCAATCAGCTGTTTCTGTTCAGCGAGGTTCGTACTGAGACAGTGAGAGACAGTCAGTTTCTGCATTTCATAGCCCTATTCCCACTTTTTCAGAAAAAAAAAGATAAAAAAAAAAAAAAAAAAAGATAATCAGATCAACTGGACCAGAACTTTACACAACATCAGATCATTCCCATACACTTCCATAACCCAATATTATTGGAAATCCAATCTTGGGGTTTAAGTGGCCGTTTCAGGTATTGCAGATTGTATTGTAGAAGGAAATGATCCCAGTGAGCTGTAATGGGGAAAAAGGTTGCTACAAAGGTGCAAGGCATCGAAGTCAGCTTGAGAGTATAACTTCTGCTACGGAACATTTATTGCAACGTTATTGTGAGAACTGACAAAGAATTAAAATAAATAATTGCAAAACAGTTTACTTATGTGTGACCCAAGTATAAATTTGAGTGCTGCTGGGCTAAAACTCCTGAGTCTGAACAAGAGCTTAACACACTCAAACCGGTTAACTGAGATTATTGAATCAGGGCCTGGCTAAGACAAGACTTACACCTCTACAGCTTGACCTGCCCACTAATAAACTGCTAAAGAGAGGTATTGTTCAGCTGTCACAGCAAAGAGTGTTTGTGGTTTTCATAAAGGCGTTGTTGCAAAAAAAATGGCTTTTTCTAAGTACCCCGTTTTTTCCTTCTCTAGATGGAAAGTTGAAAGTAATTTCAATAATCCATTAACTGAATTTCAGATGGGTTCACAGAAAGAAAAGAAGGATGGATGAACCACATACTGTTAAAAACATCACAATTTTAAGTGGTAGTTCAACTGAAACATCTAAAACACAAGTTCAAATCCGTGTCCACGGGCAGACTGTATTTTCATCGAGTTGCTCTGTTGTCCTTGCCAAAGTCAAGCTATGGACTGAAGGGGTGTTTGAGAAGTAATTGTCAATGTACCTTTCCTTTGTAAATCTCTATCATGTGCCACATTGATAGACACTTACGGTAAATCAGGATTTCCGGAAGGGGTAAAGAGAAGTGACGGTACATCTGCTTCAAAAAGTCTCCATTTCAAACAGTCTATGGTGCCATTAGCTGAAAGCCCTGAGCCGTCTCAAGCAAAATTACTCTTGAGGAAGACCAGCTTGTTCATCTCTTCCGCAGAGACCTGCTGCTTTTTCTTCATAGCTAAGGTCTGCTCGCATATGCTCACACACTCCCCATGCACAGCTACAGCCGGTACAGCCAACAACCACAGCGCTAACCGCGACAGCCTGGGGTATCTGTCCATGACCGAACTCCAGTACTGCAGCAGGTCACCTGTGCCACTGAACAGTGGCTCGCCGAGGTACTGGAACAACTCTTTTCGTACCTGTGGCTCTTCAGCATCACACGATGGCCTCTCTAATCCACAGTCCAGACGGCCACGCTTGGGTGCTGACAGCCCTTCACCATCCCGTTCGTCCACAGAAGTACCAGCAGAACCACTGCTTCCCGCTTCCCTCATATTAGCAGCCATGTCACACACCCTTGAGATAATATCCTCATGCTGATACGCGGGGACTGGCCGCAGCTTCAGCTGCGGATCCAGGATCATTGCGACTTGATGGATACGTTCCACTTTGAAGTTCTCCTTCAGGGCTTCTAGGAAGTAGTGGCAAAGCTTACTGCCAGCACCCACTTCACCGGCTTTAGAGGTGAAAAGTTTTTCAAGACGGAGGTAGACGGGAAGGACGTGTTGGATTGTGGGGCAGCGTTCCACACTCAGCTCCTGCGCTGCCTGTCTTAGCGGCGCAAGCAAACATGCAAGCGTGCCAAGAAGGTGCTTATTCAGGCCTTGTAATAGTGGCACTGTGCTCTTCGAACGGCCGTACGCTTCGCAAGTGGCCTCGAAGTTCTCGTGAACCTTGAGCAAAGCCTCCGCGACTGAATCCCAACAGGGCGGAGCAGTAGACTCTTCCCCAGCTTTCCCTTCATTACTGAAGCTGGTCGTTGCAGCAATGTCGCGACACGTAGCCAAAAGCTCACCTAGTTCATGGAGCCCTCGTGCTTGCAGGCTGCGACGACCGAGAACAGCCTGAACCGTGGCAGTTAGAGAGCAACCTGCGCAGCGAAGGCCAACTCCGGTGCGACCGCAAAAGGCCAGAGAAGACAAGCGTGGCTCTGTCACGTAGACCGTGCGGATTTCTGACATGACAAACTCCGACAGAACATTCTGGACCCAGTGGTGTATCTGCTCAGGACTCTCCCTTAAAGAGGCCTCCTTGAGTCCCAGCACATAGCGTCGGAGTCGCACACCCTCTACTTGATACGCTGTTAGCAAATAGCAGGAGTCTGGTCCTATAGTCTGAGAATGGCAGGTCACTGCAATGCCCAAGGAAGAGTTGGAACCCAGGGCGCAGGTGACTTTCACTTTGACCTGATTGTACATACGGGGGAGCTGTTTTAATGCCAGCGAGCTCATATCTCCCAAGGCTTCACGAATGGAGTAGGCCCCGTTACGTGAACCTGTGTCCACCAGGGTCTGCGCAAGTTTTAGGAAGTCTTTACTGCTGAGTACGCCAAGAAGGCCAAGGTCTACGCACATTACTCTCAGTAGACGTTCAGCCACTTGTTGTCTCTCCTTTTCTGGGAGTAATCTGTTCTCTGCAAAAGCAGAACAAGACAATTTAATTAGTTTGTTATGTCGACACGTTAAGTGACCTTACAAAACATCTATACATAACAGCAACAGTTGCAATCCATCATATGAAAACAAAAGTACAGTAAAATATTGCTGGGGCACATACAAGAGTAACACAAGATACCTAGGAAGGATATATACCGTAAAACTTCAAATAATAGCCGAGTCCCAAATAGACGCCTGTCTCTTTTACACGCCTGGTGTAGCTACAGGTTTGGATAAATAAAGGCCGGTCTCAAATAGAGGCCTGGTCTGTTTTTTTAGTTTCGGGTTGTATTTAATCTTCTAAACCCGTCAGATCGTCTGTTTAAGCCAGTTCTATGGAGCAGATTGCGCACACAAGAGAGCCCTGCGCATCTAGGCGGAGCTGTTAGTGCAAGCAAGGCAGGCAGAGTTAGCGGAGGCCGGAGAGGGAGAAGTGGAGGAGAGCGACGAGGAGGAGGAATTCACCAATAAACTTGTAGTTGAGGATCGCAGTAATGATGATAGTGATGAATAGGGTCCTTTTGTATCACATGATTGCAGTTGTTTTACAGGGTAGCCTTCATTCTTTCTTGTTGATGTGTTTCGGGCAACTAGTTCATAGGCACGATGGATATTACCGGTAACTTGTATTGTTCAGCCCATGGTTGTCACATCATTTCGTTTTTTTTATGCTGCCAATAATCTAAAGGGGGTCGCACACCGTACGAGAAGCGCAGCGCCGCGTCGCGTCTATGACAACTCGAGGTATCGCACACCAGACGCGCACTTTGTCAGTTTATGGCCAGCAATATTGTTATGTTTAAGCATATTATGGAATTAATATCATGTCTGTACTGTTATGATTGTACTGTACAATTAAATACAATCGTTGCTTAGTCTGCAGTCTGAATTCACTTTACCTCAGAGCGTCCGTTAACTGAATGAATTGAAAATATCACCAGAAAATCCGATAACATCAGCAGTTTTCATTCAAGCAACTGATTTCTGTAAATAAGTGTAAAACTGAATGTATATTGCAGCACAGGGTGAAGTCAGTACGGCGATTTGAGACAATGTACACTCATAGAGACTAATGTGTTCGAATTGTAAAGACGTGGCGCTGCGCTTCTCGTCTGGTGTGCGACCCCCTGTAGACATTCGGAAATATAGTAGGCTAATTCTTACATTAACTGATTTGTTTAACACAAACACAGATTTGGTAACCTCCTACTGTCATGCTTTCCGTCTATCAGCCTATGCTATTTGGATCTTTATCTCTAGGCCTACACTCAACAACATCTCTACACTAAATTAAAGGCCTGTCTCAAATACAAGCCGGTGCAGTTCGGCGATTTAGGAAAATAAAAGCCCGGGCTATTATTTGAAGTTTTACGGTATGGCATTTTAAAAATCTGTAGATAAATCTTGAAAAGTGTGTGTTGTGGATTAATCTGAGTCACCTCCGATTTTAAAATAAACGTAGAAAATCAATAAGGACACCTAGCAATTTCAGTAAGCAAGTTGCAGTAAGCAATTTCTGAGAAACACTGTTGATATTTGATACAAACCCAAACAAACAAACCCCTCCCTTCATTGCTCCGCCCCCCAAATGCACAAACACACAATGCAAGATTGGATGTCTCTTTATAATAGCTGAAGCAAATCAAAAAATCCCTTTATTCGCAAATTAGTTTTTACACTCGCTTGAGGTGGTTTTTGACTTGTGCGAAAAAGAGTTCATGTGAATAATGGGAGATGGAAATGCAAATTCTGACGTAGCGAACATTAAACCCACGTGACTAATAGGTTGTTTCCTCATGATGGGAATTCCGGCTCATTTTAGGGAACCGGATCATTTGACCAGTAATAAGAGGGGGGAAAACGTATAGGCTAATGTAAAACTATCAAACACTATTACACGTGTACTGAACATTTTATTTATATTGAACTATTCGAAATAAAACCATCCCAAGCAAATCACACTTAAAACAGAAAACATTTAGACCTATAAGGTTGTACGTTACAAATTCTACATTCTGCCTTTATGTTGTCTATTAAAATGGATCCAAATGCTACTTCATTTGCATTTGTTACTCATCTTGTTTTCTCACCCAATATTAAGGATGATCTTTTCACCAAACTGCTCGACCACACGCACTCCATGCAGTGACTTTAGTGTGTGTTATGTTAATCTGTAGCCAACTGTATTGTGTGCGAGATGAATCGAGAGCGCCGGGGAAATGTCATCACACGCGATGGCACGCACATGCACAGCAAAATAACATTCATCTAGTGACTACTTGACATATGGCTGAGCAGTGTACGAAAGAATAATCATATTATTCAGACGGGAACCGACTCTCACGTTCACTTAAAGGAGCCGGCTCATAGAGTGGAACGACACATCACTACTGTTTCCGCTGATGGGGTTTAATTTACTGTTGGTTACTAGGTTACCAATACCACCATCATCCGCTTGAACAACTTGATGGAAACAGCCTAATTCGCATTTGTTTTTTTGCGAACTTTGAAAAGATTCACTTCACATTTGGATGGAAACCCAGCTAATGACATTCAAAACTGTCCTGTTACTATAGCTAACATTACAACAACAGCATATCTTGGTTCGGTACTCATGTACAGAGCAGATATAACACAACCTCAGCATCTTTTTACAGGCCTTCCTGCTTAGGTCGCTCAAGCGTTGGAAAGCTTTTCTAATACATTAACGCGGTTCCTAAAGCTCTTGGCTGTTCATAAACCTTCTTTTCCAGTGATATTGATCTGACCTTTACTCTTTTGTAATGTCTCTCAACCATCTCTCTTTCTACAGTCTTTCTTCAAATCTCCCACTTGCTCACTCTCTCTCCACCCCCATCATGAGTGGACATGCCCCCTACTGCTGATTGGCTCACTCTCTCTCCTCCCTAACCATGAGTGGACACGCCCCCTACTGCTGATTGGCTCACTCTTTCCCCTCCCCAACTATGAGTGGACACGCCCCCTACTGCTGATTGGCTCACTCTCTCGCCTCCCCAACCATGAGTGGACATGCCCCCTACTGCTGATTGGCTCATTCTCTCCTCCCCAATCATGCGTGGACACGCCCCCTACCGCTGATTGGCTCACTCTCTCTCCTCCCCATCATGAGTGGACATGTCCCCTACTGCCGATTGGCTCACTCCCTCTCCTCCCCCATCATGAGTGGACACACCCCCTACTGCTGACAGGCTCACTCTCTCTCCTCCCCATCATGAGTGGACACGTCCCCTCCTGCTGATTGGCTCACTCTCTCTCCTCCCCAACCGTGAGTGGACATGCCCCTGTCTGCTGATTGGCTAACTCTCTCTCCTCCCCCATCATGAGTGGACACGCCCCCTACTGCTGATTGGCTCAATTTCTCTCCTCCCCCATCATGAGTGGACACGTCCCCTACTGCCAACTGGCTCACTCACTCTCCTCCCCAACCACGAGTGGACACGCCCCCTACTGATGATTAGCTCACTCTCTCTCCTCCCCCATCATGAGTGGATACGCCCCCTACTCCTGATTGACTACAAGTGTGTTTTGGTGCTTGGTCCGATCCACTTTCCACAGCATTTCTCAGAAATTGCTTACTGCACCTTTAATTTACTTTGGAACAAACAAACTTTTTAACATCAACACTTTTTACTGAAGCGTTTTCCTGAATGAAATGAGAGCGAATGGATTCCGGTAGTGGTGGTAAGAAATCACTCACGAAAAGACGGTGGTACGTGGTTCCTCTGTTGTGCCTGCTGAGGAGATTTCCACATCTGCTCCTGTGTGGCCACAGGCGCTTGGGAAGGCTTCGGAGAATCATCTTTAACATGGTTCTCATTATCAGCTAAAAGGGGAATAAAGACAACACGTTATGTACTCATTCTTGGAAAAAGTGAAGGTATTCAATGAAAACCAACAAGAGAAATACACTGGGGTGAAAACAACTTAGAAATCAGAAATTAGAATGATTAATTGATCAAGGTCCACAAAGAATAGAGTTGATTTTGACAGAAAATCTGCATAATTGACCAGAGCATTATACAATTAACCAACACATTTCATAGATATATAGATTTTCCATAGATTTTTGTTTGAAACCAATAAATTGTAAAGAAATTCAGTGTGCAAATAACCATCTTAAGCCCGCTAAATATTTTAGTGGTAAACCACATTTTCTTTCTTTTCACTGCAGAAATTTCCAAGACTTTTCCTGGCCTGGAAACACAATTTTCACCTAGAAATGAAAATGTTGTCATCATTTACTCACCCTCATGCCGTTCCAAACTTATTCTTTTCTTTTCTTCTGTTGAACACAAAAGAAGATATTTTGAAAATTGTTTCAGCTGTTTTTGTCCATGTTATAACTCAACGTGACTGAACGTTCATCTCCGAAATCAAAATAAAGGTAGTGTGAAATTGATCCACATAGTCTTCTGAAGTGACAATCACTTTTTTAACAGATTTTTAAACAGAAATGTAAGCTTTTATTCACTCCCGGATCAAATCCTTGATCAATGCATGCATACAATCAAATATGGTGACAAAAAACCTTGTGTGCCGTGTGATGTGCGAGAACCAGGTTGGACATTAGCTGAGATTTGAGGTTGCCATATTTGTCGGTGTATTGAGTGCGTTTGTGATGATCAGTGTTTTGATTTATTAATAAAGGCATACATGTCTGTTTGGCTTGAAAGCTTGAACATTTTAGGGGTCCATTGACTTTCATAATAACAAAAACAGCTGAAACATTCTTTAATATATGATAATATATCCTCTGTGTTCCGCTGAAGAAAACATCATAGAAGTTTGGTATGACACAACAGTGTGTAAATGATGAATTTTATTTGGGTTGAAATATTTTGTGATGACAGTGTTAAACAAAATGGCAATGTCGGGAGTGTGAGCTTGAACATATGAATGCCGAGAAATAAAACTGTGTGGAGTTTTTATGGAGTTACATGCATGCCTATGAATAAGTGATGAGTAAAGATGTTAAGATAGTTTACAGATGTAAAAAGCACATGATGGAAACAAACTCAATATGCAGTGCACACACTGTACAGTCTGTAAAAATGTGCCCTTTGCATTGAACCGTTACCCAAGTGGTGATGCAAAGAAAATAATGTACACAGAACAGAGCGAGTCCAAATTTGGATGAGCTCACAGCTGAAAATGTTTTCATTTTCTGGGCTCACTCACCAGCATGGGACTGCATGTGCTCCAGGAGGTTGTTGTAAAACTGGAACTGAATTCCACAGGCTCCACACGTGTAGGTTTCTGGAACGAAACGTCCAGTTTCTCTCAATGTTCTCATAACAGAGCCTCACATCAGAGCACTACATACAGCTAACAAATGTAGGTCAGCATCAGGCATTCAGGAAAAAGGTTTTTACTTAAAGGTTAAGAAACCTGCAAGGTTTGAAAGCCATGCAAATGACATAAAAATGGGCATGAGTGAGGTCAGTCATGATTTACAAAAACAAAAAAACAGACTATATGGAGCATGAAATGAGTGATATCAAGTGAAAATGAAAAAGGTAAAACTGATTTCCACAATACATACTCTGAGGGCTGGGGAGGGAAGCATAGGTCCGGCTGTTTGGAGTATCTGGAAGACAAATAATTCATGTCATTTTTTTTATGATGAGTACACTTCCATGCAAATTGCAACACTGGGACTGGGTTCAATAATATCATGGCCCAAAAATTATTAGGACACTTAAGTCGGACATTAAAGGGTAACTAAACCCTAAAACAACTTTTTTTAGTTAATTATTTGTAGGACTGGGGCTTTATTAGTGCCGTTCATTGATTCAAGTACATTTTTTGACATTTGGGTATAAAGTGTTTTAATTCTACAATATATGGTGTAAAAACGTCTTAGTGCTGCCCTCTTCAGGTTGAACGGTGGCTACTGCAGTTGAATTTTCCTATTGGATGTTGTGGTACTACCTGGTAAGCAGGTACGAGCTCAACACGCCCTTGGCAGCCCCTGGTATAAAAACATCTTGTTTCGTCAACACCACTGTAGCGAGTCAGGAGTTGGAATTGTGAGTATTGAAAATGATCAGGATAGCGTATATTAGCATCTAGTTAGCATAGCATTTATATAGTTATTTAGCTTCTCCAAACAGCTCGCGCTGAAAAGCGACACAGTGCCAAACGCTGCTCCTCCTGCATGGACTCCATCACTGCCGCGGCGTCTTGATGTGAGTGAGCATATATTTTTAGTCACAATTTATGTTCCTTCCTATTAGGCTAAAGTTAATCCTCAGGTCGACAAACGCGCCGGCGCGTTTTTTTCACATAGCAGCAAAATAGACTTACGATACTCATTTATGGTCATACAGAATTAAGAAATATGAAAAAATAAACTGTTAAATGTCCTTTTTTTTAATGTGTCCACTTACAATCGAAACAAAACATTGTGCTTTTGTAAAATAAAGAAAATAGACCGGGTGTGCTTTCTGCCTCTCCATGAACCTTTTTTCTGGAGCACGTCTCTAAACTTAAAACTCAGCGAATACTAGTCACACAGGCATAAGCAATATCTTTTTAAACATTTAAGTCTCTGCTATTAAATTATCTAATTCAAAACGAAAACAAATATTCTCTGTTTATGTAATCTGTATGAAAAGATAGAGATGTAAGTTGTTCTCATATGGCAACTCATCTGCGCCTACAGAGAGCGCGCACTATTGAAACGAGTCTCAGGTGCACCGTGCACGCCTTTTTATAAAGTAAATGTAATAAGAATAACGTATTGCCAGTAATATTTCAATATGTAGTATAACTAATTGATTATCAATACATTTGTACATACATCAATTACATTTGTTTTTAGAAAATCACGTTCAATCGTGAGTCTCAAATATGATCATCAGGCCTTAGAGGATTATTATATTATATTATTAGAGGTGCATTATAAGTTTTGAAACTACAGAGCTTTGATCATAAAACAGCATTTAAATATCACCTTACTAAGATTATCATTGGCTGATATAGAGTGACGAATGATATAGATATATGTGTGTGTGTGTGTGTGTGTTTATGCAAGTATCAGCTATACTGTTATTACGATCTCACTGATTTATTTATATTACAAACATCGGAATATCAGCAACTGCACAAAATTGCACATTTTTGCTCTGTTTGAGACTAAACAAATTCAGGGTGTTTTTTCCTGCATGAGTTGCATATTCTCACTATATCATACAATACGAGTCATAAAAGCCTGATGCATTAAACATGCACTTTTTTTTGTTGTTGATTTTGTCTAAATTTTCAATAAACTCTTCCATTTGAAAACAGGGCAGGATATTAAGCGGGAGTGGCTCTCATTTTTGTGTTGCGGGTTGGTGTACGTTATTCTCTACTGTAGTTCACTCATGATTTCTGTGATTCACTGCTGCGATGTACTGGAGGCTTTTCCAGCTTTGATCAAACCCATTTTGTTTGACACTCGTATTTGAACAGTTGAAGCTCATGTTTATATAATTTCATTTCCTAGTTTGTAGAGATGTAGCTCCAGTTGAAAATCTGCCAAATGGTGTGCCGTCTTCTGATCTTTTAGTCTGATTTTAATGGCAAAGCAGTTTGTTTTATGAATCTGCTGCAATGCAATACAGCCCTGGCAAATGAATAGTGGAGCCGCACAAATTATATTCGACAGCACGGCAAACCCACAACCGGTGAGCAAATGATGTTACACAATTCACAAGTGAAAAAGGTTACCCAATCATAACAGGGGTCACATACTGTAGATATAGAAATAATTGAAATGTAGCATAGAAAACCGCCTGTTAAAGAGTCAGAAAATTATTGGAAAATGTACTTTGAAAATGTAATTCGACTGTTTTGAAGCAATCAACCTTGAGAAACGAGAAAAAGAAAAAGTGTTGAATATTATGTGCCCTTTAAGAGACATTATAGTGAATACAAGGATCAAACTAATTTTCCAGTGAAAGCATCCATACGTGCATGAAGCCGCAAAAGATATGGTTCATTTAAAAGGGAAGCAATGTGATTGTGGAGAGAGACACTGCAGACCTGCAGATTATGACAGTAAAATATCACTCTGAGCAAAGTGCAAACACTTTACGAGATTCAAATATCAAAGGTCAAAGATTTCAAAGATTTCAAAGTCACTTACCACTAGAGTTCTGGGAATTGTTGACGTCTGCACGACTGGACTGGCCTGACTGGCTAGACATTTTCCCTTCCATTTTAAGGCCATAAGTTCCTTCTGCAGTGCAAAAATCAAATCAGTCAAAGTTGAGAAATAACAACTAAATGCTAATTTTGTCATCCTTAGTGCATCGCTCAAAATAAAACAGGCACTTTCCATGAATAGGGAACTAAAGCAATTTCTCTTTGATTTATGGGAATTGTAAGTTGATCAATAACTTTTTTTTTTTTTTTTTTTTTTTGCAAGCAAATTGTAAATCTCAAAATATTTCATTATAATACTAGATGTTTTACCAGTGCTTGATTTATGGAGGGCTCCTACAAAACTGAAATAGATTTTTTTTTCTCCTGTCTGTTGCCTTTCACATTTCATGATAGTCGAAGGTTTTGCAACTCCATGTTCTTGCGCTGCCATCAGATATTAATATAGATTTTCCTACAGCTCTAGAGCGAGCAAGTCACATGACAATTGCTCCTCAGGTGTCTGGCTCAGAGAAACAAATACAGATCGACGTCCAGAACTGAGTACCCATAACAAAGATGCAAATGCCATTGAGATTTGCACAGATTTAATTAAAAAAATTGGGAAGGGCCGAAATCATTGCCCAAAACAGTGATGTTTAATTACTAGGGGTGTAACAATATATCGCAATACAAAAATGCAAAAATATATATCATGGATTGTGACAATATATATATATTGTATATAGTCCACCCAAAATAAAAATTACTGTGCAAGAAAAAAAATTCAGTTTTCAGAGATTTGGTGTCAGTACTACATTATAGTTGTTATATATATAATGTTGAACATAATGTATAATAATGCAATGGGGGAATATTTGTGGGTTCTGATAATGCCAAATGTCTGATGTTACCAGTAAAAAGTGGCCTACATTATTTTAAATATATCTCGTCAGTGACAGAGAACAAGCATATTCGTCTAAAATAATTCTGTATTTTCAGCTTCAGAATCATGAATATTGTTATTCTGGTGTCTCTATTGTCCTGTGCTTTGGGTTTCCAGCACCAAGTCCAATCCTATTCATTTACACACACAATGTAACACCAAATTTAGCATTTTAATCAACAGTTAATTTTTTGTTAACCTTTTACCATATGTCTTGGAGTATCGCAATAATATCGTATTGTTAGTTCAGTATCGTGATATGTATCGAATCGTGACATGAGGGTATCGTTACACCCCTAGCGTTTACGCAATGTGGATCAATGATTTCTTATTTTTAAATCAATCCTCATATGGACTCTTAAATTCAGCATGAAATTAATCACAATTGTAATCTTGAATCAGAATAATTTCCTCTTGCCACATCTCTTCTCTGATGATGAGGGCGGGGCAACCTGTCAATCACACGAGATCGACCAATAGCAAACCACAACCATCCAATCAATTCCCTATGGACAAAATCAAGCCCCGCCCACATTTGTTCACACACGCAACTCCAGTTTCATCCAACTTCTATTAAAATTCACAGTAATAATAAATAGGACTCTGTCTTTTCAAACTAATTATGAATCTGAATTATGAACTGAAAGCCCAATCATACATTATTTACGTCTATACACTCTCTCTCTCTCTCTGTAATATATATATATATATATATATATATATATATATATATATATGTATGTATGTATATATGTATATATGTATATATGTATATATATATATATATATATATATGTGTATATAGATATATGTATATAGATGTATATATATATAGAGAGAGAGAGAGAGAGAGAGAGAGAGAGAGAGAGTTTTCCTTATATACTGTAGATTATTTAAAACATCAGTGAATCATTAACCTAACTCTGTACGACTACAGAGAACAACCCCGATTCTCGAAATTTGCTTTCAAATGCAGAGAAATGTACCGTATCTGCAAAAGTCATTTCACAAAAGGATGACATATAAATGGATGTATAATATCTCATCAAATGATAAAGCTCTTAGGTTGGGTTGTTTACAAATTAATTGTTTGTTTTTTTGGAGCGATTCCCCCAAACACCCACGCCAAAACTCATCTGCATGAATCACATAAATGACATATTTTGGCTTCAAAAGTGGAGAAAATCACTAAAAGGCGAAGACATAATATGTTTACGAGTTCTTCAAGTATCAGAAACCAAATGTATGCAATTTTTCTTCTGAGGTAAATAGGATATCCAGGTGTTTTAACTGGAAATGGGGATGATAAGTGAGAATTATCTTGGCAGTTTAGAAAAAAACGCTATTGTTTGACATCAGCACATGATAAAAAAAAAAAAAAGTTAAATAAAAAACAATTAATTGCGACTTTTAATATTTTTTTTATCTCACAAATCTGACTTTATTAATTGAATTCTAAGAATTGTGAGATATAAAGTCAGAATTGAGAGATGTAAACTTGCAATTGCAAGTTATAGAGTCAGATTTGTGAGATAAAAAGTTGCAATTATGATTTAAAATGTTTTATTCTATGGCGGAAACAAGCTTTCATAGCAACTTCATCATGAGTCAAGAAATCTTGTCATTAAAACGCACATCCAGTACCTATATTTCTATTTAAGCTTATATAATTTTATAATGACTTAGATTACAGTAGATTAAATAACTTGGATTACAATCAAAATGCTGCTAAATGGTTTAAAATCATTGTTTACTTCAGCCCAAATAATGGTACCTTATTCATGGAAAGTGACACACAACAAACTCATTCCAACAAAACGTATTTGAGAGTGATAAGTGGAAACTTATTTGATAAATGCTGATGCGCGAAGTAAAAGCATCACAGAAAAGTGATAAATTCCCATTATTTATACATTTACTGCCAATAATAGAGAGTCTGAAATGTTTTCTATGCATAAGATTAATCACCAAACATGTTTCACTGACAATAAATCACAGGCATTTATCAATTATTGATAATAAAAAAGAACATGCTTTACCAAACAACAATTCGCATCCCCCTTCAAAACCATGACTCTTTCAAATTTCGAAACAAATTGAAATTTAATTCTGGTAGCATCACTACAGTCTCTCTGACCCACTTCTATATTTTCACCACACTTTAAATAGCTTTCAATGTCAAACTCAACGCAGGACTGAGAGAAAAATGAGAGGAGAGACGAAGGACGAAGATAATAGGAGAGGCTTTGCAGCGAGTGCAGGAACAATTTGAGGTTCATTGCAGACAGATTGGGCATTTTTACAACAGGAATTATGATCTTGGATATTACATTTCCTAGTAGTTTCGTGAACAAGCTTCCACAATCTCCATATTTAATTATTAGAGCTATAGATCATTTACAGCGAGTGTCTAATCTATAAGGTCTACGCTGCTTTATTTCATCCATTCGCAGATAAACACCACAAAACACAGAAGTGAGGTGAGGACTTACTCATCGGAGCGTGAAGAGCCACATGCTCCTGATAGGGGTTGAAGTATTTGTACTGTTTCCCACAATACTCACACGTGTAACTTCCGGTTTCTTCAGGACACAAAATACAGTAATTAGTCAACATGCAGTGATTAGCCACAGACGCTTTACCACAAACTTTCCACTTAAACCATGATAATCTGTCATCATTTACTCACCCTCATGTCAATCCAAACATGTATGACTTACTTTCTGTAGTTTCAACTGTGTTTGTCCATACTATGAAAGTCAATAGGGTCCAAATCTACATTGGAACCCATTGGAGAAAAAACAAAATCGTATTCAAATAACAAAGAGAACTGTATTCAGCTCTGCAATGACATGAGGGTGAGAATATAATGACAGAAATATAATTTTTTTGGTGCACTGTCCCTTTAAGCCAGTGGTTCTCAACCAGGCGGACCTCAACATAGCTTAATCATTTAAAACAAGGCATTAAAAACAAAGCTTTAAAACAAACGTTAAAATAAGCTAAAAGAACAAAAACAAAAACTGTATTTGAAGAACCAGGGTTGTCTTGGAAAACCTGGATGTGTGCGATAGCCTGATTATGTTGGTTTAACAAAGCCAACATACTGATCTACTATTTAAGCTTCTTCTTCTGAGCCAAAATTTAAAGAGTCTCTTATCTTTATCATCAACAACATGCTAATTCATGCTAGAAATATGCTAATTCATGCTAGCAATGTGTTAAATCATGCTAGCAACATGACAATTCATGCTTGCAATGTGTTAAATCCTGCTGACAACATGCTAATTCATGCTAGCGATGTGCTAAATCACACTAACAATATGGCTAGCAACTTTCTAACAACATGCTAATCATGTTAACTACATGCTGATCATGTTAACAACATGATAAAACATGTTATCAACGTGTTAAAACATGCAAGCAACATGCTAATAATGGTAACGTTCAAATGTGCTAACAATGTGTTAAAACATGCTAGCAAAGTGTTAAATCATGTTAACAATTCTAATCATGCTAGCAACGTTCTACAACATGCTAATTCATGTTAACAACATGTTAAATCATGCTAGCAACATTTTAAATAATGCTAGCAACATTCTAGCAAAATGATAATCATGTTAACAACCTGTTAATCATGTTAGCAAAAAAATGTAATCATGTTAACAACATGCTGATCATGTTATCAACATGTTAGGACATGCTAACAACGTGTTAAATCGTGCTAACAACATGGGTTTTTTTTTTTACTTCCTCTGAGTAAAACCTTAAACTTTCAGACCTGTTTTTGTCAAGCCAACATCAAAGTTTGTCATCAAACTTTACTTTTCTAGTTTTAAGAGAGTTTTTTTGTTTTTTTTATGACCTGGAAAAGACATGCATTTAATAATATTCATGCTAGCAATGTGCTAAATCATGCTAGCAACATGTTACTTGCCTGATTCATTCTAACAACATGCAAATTCATGCAAGTAACATGCTAATCATGCTAGCAATGTGCTAAATCATGTAAGCAATGTGCTAATTCATTCTAGCAATGTGTTAAATCATGCTATCAACATGTTCAAACTTGTTGGCAACATGTTAAAACATGCTAGCAATGTGCTAAATCACGTTTGTGACTTGTTAAATCATGCTAGCAACATGTTAATCATGCTAGCAACATGTTAATCATGTTAACAACATGTTAATCATGCTTTTTTTTTTTTTTTTTTTTACTTTCTCTGAGTAAAACCTTCAAACTTCAAGCTGTTCAAAGTTATTTTAAACTTTCAGACCTGGCTTTGTCAAGCCAACATCAAAGTGTGTTATCAAACTTGAATCATCTAATTATAAGAGTGTGATTTCTAGTAGACCTGGAAAAGACATGCAATTAATACAATCTTAAAACTTCATGGGCATTTTTATATTGAATATACAGTTTAATATTTATGCCAAGCTCTAAAATACTTTATCGGGTATAGAAATTGTGAGTACAATATATATTTTTGAAAATCATTATGCATAAATCGCATACGACTAGAAAAGTCATGTAAATGCATTGATTAAAGAGAGTGTGAACCTTGAAAAGCATTCAGCTCTTAATACTTCTGCAATCATGGAATTTAATTTACAGAGAGTAGCCGTGTCGGGCCTTCAAATATTGTTGTGGACGATGTGGGGCCTTGGAGTCAAAAAGGTTGAGAGCCACTGCTTTAAGCTGCAATTTCACAACCATAATCCTACATTCATTTTCTTGATTGCAGCATATTTTATCACTTCGGAAACAAATCAATCTTATAAGTCACAATTAGAAAGTCTGGGTTTTAAATATAACCCGGTTCCCTGTATGTGGGAACTGATGCGGTGGAAACTCTGCCCAGGAGTGATGACTTCTGTCGACCTGAATAGAATCACAGCAATTTAATGGCTGATTGTGCTTAAGCTCCGCCCACATGCGCATATAACTGAGGGATCAGTGTCATGTTCATCAGAAGAAGCTACTCGAATCATTCTGCAGCATAACATTACTTCTTTCAGGGAACTGGGGTTAAACCACTTCAACGCAGCATTATTCAGCAGCTTATCCATTAAAGTCCCCATGAAATCATAATTGACAATTCGTACTTTTTATGGAATATTGCAGTATTTATTATAAATTATTATTTTTCATGTGCATCGTAATCTTGAATCAGAATAACTTCCCCTCCCTCTTGCAGCATCTCTTCTCTTCTCTGATGATGAGGGCGGAGCAACCTGTCAATCATATGAGATCCACCAATAGCAAACCCCAACCATCCAATCAATTCCCCACAGACAAAATGAAGCCCTGCCCTACATTTGTTCTTGTTCCAGAAGCCGTTTCACTCAGAATCCTGATGTTTCCATGGTCGTGATGTAACATTTGGCTACTAACTAATAATTTATTTTGCGAACAAACTTTCATCCGTCACTCGTGCACTTAATACCCACGTAAAAAACAACAACAACATTGATATGCACGAAAAGGTGTTTTGACCGCGGTGGAGCAGTTGTCATGCAGATGGCCCAATCCTGGATATATGGACACTGGGGCTTAAACGGTATATGAAAATTAATTTGCATGATTCTACACTGTAAAAAAAAAAAAAATCCATCAAACAAACTGCAATTTAAAGGTTTCTCATTTAAATAAACTCAAAGTTAAGGCAACCAGATTAACGAAGTTAAACCAACAAATATTTTTTGCAGTGTATAAATTGAAACAATTTTTCCATAAGCTGAGCAAACTTTGAAGCTGCATCATGTTTTCTCAACTTTTCAGATTTTTGCAGTGTCATCAGAAGTCATCACTCCTGGCTTGAGTTCATAATATCAGCTGACGCGGCATCAAACTGACCAACATGTAAGGGAACCACGAGTCAGAGAGATTTAGAGCACTCTTACTTGGTCCCATTTTCTGGTATGATTCAGTCTCCTCTTTTAGGTCTTCTACAGGTATCACATGGTCATATGGATCTGAACGAAAACAAAAAGAGGATGCAAAGTTAGTGTAGGTAAGCCTTTTCACCTTTTAGCAGACTCATACGTGTGTGTGTGTGTGTATAAGATATCTAAGGATGACATAAAAGTACTGTTCACCCAATTAGGGTCTTATCAATAATTTCACGCCATAGGTGTTGCCAGTGTTAAAAACTAGTATTTTGACATCACAAATAATGAAACTGTCTTTACAGAGAACAAGAGCAGAGGAAGATGAGACTTTAATAAAGAGGATAATGCATCAATAGTATCTCAAACACCATCTTAGAAAATAATAACACCAAATTGAAAATAATATGAAAATAATTATGTGAACAATATTTGACATTGTTATGCAAGCAGTCAGATTGAGAAGCGTGTCACTGGTTAAGGGCTACCCATGTAGAAAAAATATGCAATAAAATATCAATAATAACAATAAATAACAAATTGCCCATCTCATGTTAACAAGTTTATAATAAAAATAAAAAAAAGACTAAATTCTCATGATTTTTCCTTCATGGATGTGTGGCCAGATTAATAGTGATCGAATAGTTAATAGTTAAAAAAGTCCTTTTTAATATGACAGTTTCATATTGTGTCCATGCCTAACCATTGTTCAAGATTTGCTTCATTAATGTCCACAATCATCTTGGTTTGGTGGTGGCACATTATCACTGAAGTAGTCATTAATAACTTGAGCAAAATGCTACATTTCAATTGATCCGACAAGATTCACAGACCGACTGAGCACTCTCGCTACCATATCCATTACAAAACAGCCATATATCAATGAAATATTGAATTAAAAGCTTGAAAATGAGAAATTTCTGCCGTGTTTACTTTTCGTGTTTTCAGAGGATGGACGCTTCCAAGATACCACAAGGTCACCATGATTTTGCCAAGTGCAACATATTTTATTGATCCTGGAACAACATTCCTGTCCATAAATTTAGTCCTATCCCTATCACTAACCCTACACATGAATAACATGAATGAATAACACTGATGTAAAAGCACCAAACCCTGATTGTAAGCCTAAACTTGACATACCGTAAACTTGTCCCTCAAATCTGATTGGTTGATTGGAATGTTGTTCCAAGATCATTGATCCAGGATAATGTTTCACTTGTTGAAATCAGGTTCACCGATATGACAATGCACCACCGGGTGTTTCGTTATTGTGACTGGTTAGTAACAAGCTGGTTTTGTTTA
This sequence comes from Leuciscus idus, assembly GCA_021554675.1. Taxonomy (NCBI): domain Eukaryota; kingdom Metazoa; phylum Chordata; class Actinopteri; order Cypriniformes; family Leuciscidae; genus Leuciscus; species Leuciscus idus. Next base: position 2,787,711 of record CM038624.1, read on the forward strand.
CATCAGCTTGGGTTTGAACATCACATTTCACTGGTTCAGACTCATGCCATCGAGAATTCACTGAGAAGATTCACAAAGTTGGAATTACAACGATACCAAACTTGTGCACCAGCTGTCGAGAAGCGAGCAGAGAAAAACATTTTTCCATGGATTATTAAAACAAAGGAAAGGTACTCCCCTCAGAAAACGTACAAATAAAGATCATTTTAGATGTTTAATTGCCATGTGGAGCATTGGGATCACTAGACGAGGGCTTAATGCTCTTAAAAAAGCTCAAATTCGACCAAAATTGACATATTTCACTTGTTTTGCCTCGATCTCGACATTATCCTGTGTGCATTCCCACTCATTTTGCCAGCATGGGTCACAATTCATCTTTCATGAAAATGTCAGCGGTTTTATTGCCACTGGAGTTACAGCCCTCGCTTCATTAGTGAAAGAAAATAATAAAAGACAAAGAATTTATGATCAGCAATTAATGTCAAGATGTTTATACATATTTACCATCAGCTTTTATGGGGAATTTTTTGTGTGTGTAGGATCAAGATCAACAAAGTTTGGTTCTGTTAATTAGGAATGGTTTAGGTAAAAGTTCTATTGACAGCTTAAAAAGAAAAGGGGAAAAAAGACAGCTTTCTTCATATTTTCCTCTTTAAATTGAGACATTTTCCACAAATATAGTCCAAAATAGGACCCAAAACACTTGGGAAATTATCAGTAGTCAACCTTCAGAAAATGTTGACCGTCAACCAAAATGTAATATGTTGGAGATGAAACTAAATACATTGAGCCGTTTTATTTTTTCTGCATTTTATATGAGGTTAGTACGGAGACCCTGAAGGGACCTTTGCAAAAAGAAAAAAAATATACAGATTTGCAAATGCTCACGAGAATAAACTTTTGCGTGCTCACGCATTACAATTTCCGGTTTGCGTTATAGTGTCATTACTACAAAATGTGGGAATAGGGATGAAATAGGTTAATAAAGAAAAATATCTATATTTAAAACTTTATCGATTAAAATAACTAGCTTCCGGCAGACGGCCGTACACATCGACTTACGCCAAAAGAGAAACACCTGAACTTGACGCACAACGTAATGACGAACGCGGTTGCCCAGCCCTGTGTGTTTGAACCGCGAGAGGCGTCAATTGCCGTCATTTCGTTGTGTGTCAAGTTCAGGTGTTTCTCTCAGGCATAAGTCGATACGGACGGCCGTCTGCCTTTAATGGACTTCCAAAGTCATCCAGCCATTCACTGCCTCTTGGACGAGCCAGGAATTTTTTTTATATAACTCCGATTGTATTCGTCTGAAAGAAGAATGTCATATACACCTAAGATGATGTCAGGGTGAGTAAATCATGGGCTAATTTTCATTTTTGGGTGAACTATCCCTTTAAAGAAAAGCATTGGATTGATCCTGGTAATAATATTTTTTTTTTTTAAATGGCAAAGCAGCAACAGGGTGTCTATATTTTGTCTATATTTTGGGGTATATTTTATATAATAGTTAAACCAACAAAAAACATGGGATTTGCGATTACAAAATAAGTAATTATCATATTTGTGGAAAGTACCTTGAAAGACTATTAAGTTATTTAAATTTCATTCATCGGTTCATTAAAGCGCCTGAACTGAAAGGTTTGAGGTTGAAATGTCAGATGGTCTGGTTTTGTTCTCGGTCTATATGGTCTTGACACTCTGCCCTTTCTAACAGATATTTCTCATAGGTTTTACAATGTAAAAACCAAATTACCCATACATGGATCAACTGAATACTGAGACATTTCAAACAGCTGTGACAGCAACCATGTGCTTCCTGACATACTACAGGTGCTGCTCATAAAATTAGAATATCATCAAAAAGTTGATTTATTTCAAGAATTTAACTTAACAGGTGAAACTAATATATTATATAGACTCATTACATGCAAAGTGAGATATTTCAGGCCTTTATTTGTTATAATTTTGATGATTATGGCTTACAGCTTATGAAACCCACGAAATCAAAATCCCAGAAAATTAGAATATTACATGAAATCACACAGTAATTACACAGTAATACCATGGTCATTGAACCAGGTTTTGGTTCTTTTGGCAGTGTGGGCAGGTGCAAATCCTGCTGGAAAATGAAGTCACTTGAAATCACTTGATCGAGAGAACAAATCCTGAAAGTCTTTACATTCTAACGTGAAACCCAGTCTATGCGTGAAACATGTTAACGTTGGTAAGTGCGAACATGGTTTTCCTGATGCTAAATCCAGCCTTGGAGAATATCCTTTCTGATGGTGTACATCCACACTTTAGATTTTCTTATCCCAGACATTGTTAAAGATTTAAATCCTTGCCGCGAAGACGCTCCTCTGTCGGTCACGGATTGAAAGTGAAACTTAAATCTGTCACGGGGTGTTTGGATTTATTCACGCACGTTAAAAAATATTTATTAAAAGCTTCTTTCTTTGCACATTTTTATATAGGCCTACAGCATTATCATAATAGGCTGAATATTAACGTATTGACATAAAAGCTAGTTCAATGTGAAATCAGACATTGAGCGCCCTCATATAGCCAAAGTGGCATGATCCTCGTTTCATAACACCTCTGCGAAGATTCGACCGTGAGATCGGTAGTCGAATCAGGCTCCTCCTATCGAAGCATCGAATCTTCGACTATTCGGGGTCACCCCTAGAGTCTATATAATATATTAGTTTCACCTGTTAACTTGAATTCTTGAAATAAATAAACTTTTTGATGATATTCTAATTTTATGACCAGCACCTGTCATAAACCAAGAGCTATATATTACAAATGAAAAGAGGGAATCCACATCTCACCATCAACAGCATGGAGGTCTCGGTGCTCCTGAAAACAGCTGTAGTACTTGTATTTTTTCCCACATACGTCACATGTATAACGGAAAGAACCTGGATTAGGAAAAAAAAAAAAAACAGACTTCAATGAATAGAAACTTTAGATATCATTGTGTGACAAGATGTTTGGACAAAACTCTCTCTGTCACAGTTTTATCCACTTTATTTAGAAAATTCCAGGACAATTACCCAAATATCTGTCCCACGAATAAGAAAATGTGCAACTCACTATTGATTCCCAGAGATGCTCCTTCTCCTGAAGCCGTGCCCTCGGCCTCTAAATAAAACCACACAAATACAGACAGATTTATAAACTGGTTATGTAATAAGGAATTTTATGATTCTGGAAATAGGATATTTCACCCAAAATTGAAAAATCTCTCATCATTTACTAACCCTCATGACATCCCTAATGTATTTGACTTTCTGTCTTCAGATAAACACAAACGGATATTTTTAGGAAATAATGCATCTCTTTGAGCCCATATAATGCTATCGAATGGCTGCCGCTCAGTTGACGCTTAAAAACCACACAAAGCGATTGTGACGGCGATCCATACGACCCCAGCGGATGAATCAATGTCTTCCGAAGCAAAACAATATGTGTGTGGAAGAAAAATACTCTATATATTTTATTAACCGTCTCAAAAGAGTCATTTGTTTGTGTGTCAGATGTTTGCTGTGGTGAGAAACCATCAATATGATAGAAAGACGTGTTTAGTCTGTTTACTGTAAACTTCATTTGCAGTTCTGAGAACTTACAACTATCCTAAATCAAATTCAGTAGGTCAAGAATGGGACGGCACCTGTGTGAGCTCGGACATGCGTCTGAAAGCAGTTGTAGTATTTGTACTTCTTCCCACATACTCCACAGATGTAAGAGCCTGCAAGAGAGAGAACGGAAAGATCAGAGTCAGACAAATGTGTTTCAAGTGTTAGTAAGGTGTGATTACACCATCGGGCCGGTCACACGGCTTACACTTTAACACAAGCTGTGAAACTACAAGGTGTTTCCTTGGAGAGAGAAATAAACAGATTTCATTCAGATACTTCAGCAAATATCCACTTTTCTCAGTTCTGATTTGCTCAATATATAAAATCACGGTCAACCAATATTTATTGCCATGGCCGATATTTGGCATTTATTAATGATCACATCGGCCGATAAGTGTTCCTGTTTTGCAAGTACCTTATTTTGACGCCACTGAAGACATGTTAATATCTCAGAAAATGTAGTGCTTCATGACACTTTAATAAAAAATTTAAAGTTCCCCTGTAGTCAATCATTTTATCCCTTAAAATATCTTGAATGTAACTCGACACCCTTGCTTCATTTAGAATACGCGGTTCTATGAATATGCAAATGAGCCCCGCCTCCACTCACTCACTCAGCTCAGAGATCCACTGGTTACACCCCTACTCTTTATGAGAAGTGCCATGGGATTTTTAATGACCACAGAGAGTCAGGACCTCGGTTTAATGTCTCATCCGAAGCATATTAAAAACACCACATAGACATATAAAAAAAACATTAAAAGCTTGATTTTCACCACAAACAAATCTGTCAATCATCAATCATGACATCATTCCTGACAAACATAAAACAGAATATAAAGTAATAAAGAAGGTGGAGACTTCAAGTTTGCATAACCTTTTCACTAATAAAGTCACATTTACACCTACACTACTGGTCAAAAGTTTGAAATAATAATAAATAAATAAATAAAACGTTTTTTGAAAGTTCTTCTGCTCATCAAGGTTGCATGTACTGACAAAAATAAAATTTAGTATTGTAAAATACTATTACAACTTAATTCCAAGCTTTTGACAAGTAGTGTGTGTATATATATGAGGGATACACATGGCACCCATTTGTAGAATGTCTCATGACTAAAAACTATTTCATACCTTGTGTTTGCGAGTTGCGAGAGCTCCCCAAAACCACACAGATCTCAGCCGGTATGTTCCCGTCACTCGCTTTGCCGTTACTGGCCACAGACTCGGCGGTGGACGCCACCTCGGTCTTTACGGTGACTGAGGGGAGCTTCGGGGAGGTTGTCGGGACCGCTTGCGTGGCTCCTGCCTCAGTCGGGACCACAGCTGTGTCCTTCGGCTCCTGGCTGGGGTTAGGAACCTCCTGACAACTCATGACTCCACGACTGCTCAGCAAGAGCAAAGGAAACTGGAAAAAACAAAGTCAGGAGGCGGCATTTAAAAGGGGACCTGATATGCTCATTTTCAAAGTCTTGATTTATTTGTATTTATTTTATTTGAGGGGGGGCTCTACTCCATAAGGGTTATCATGCTTGAATGCTCACTAAGCATTTTAAAAAAAAACTTTTTTCCCCTCATATTCTCCATTGTTGCGGCTCCTCTCTTCCCAGTCAGTCAGTAACGCTCTGTTTAGTTCCTGTCTCTAAGAAGCCCCTCCTTCTGAAAAGCACACTGTGCTCTGATTGGTCGGCTGGAGCAGTGTGTTGTGATTGGTCGAGCGCTTCGAGTGTGTTTGGGAAATGTCCCGCCCCTTACCATAACCTCCAGTTTAACACACTACTAACTAACTCAACCAGGCCCCGCCCCTTTATTCTGCGCATTAATTATTTAAATGAGGAATATTGTGACGTGTTCGTTCCCGGAAGAAACTCAAGACTACAATGGAGGCGTTTCAGGGGTTCAGAAACACTGATATAGAGAATAACTGGAGCTTTGCAGAGCTTTTTCATGCTCATACAGCAACATTACACACTAAAGAAAGATGAACATGTTAAAAAGCATAAGATGTCCTCTTTAAGTGCCCAAATGTGAATTTGGGGCAATCCATGTCTTGTAAACTATTAAAATACAATAAGAACAAGATCAGAGAAGAACTAGAAGCAATCAAAATCAGAAACTCTATACAGTAGCATTATCTAATTTAACCTTGAATTTTGTAATGCAGAGGAACTGTTTTGAAGCATACAATATTTCCCTTCTGTGTGGGAGACATTCATAACAGTTCAGAATAGTGGAGATTTATGTTTTAGAGAACTACAACTGTATATGCATTACCCAGAACTCTCTGCAGAGAAATACAATAAACTTGATACATGTGTCTGCAATCTACAGCTCTATCTAGCTCTATCTATATCTACCAGAGTTTTCTTGGAGGAGGAAAGAGAAAATATAATGCAAAAACTTAAAAATAAAAAGCTAAATATCACAAAACATGAAATTGAGTTATGCATAAATCACTATTTTTGGCTCATCAACATCATCAGCAGATAAAATTGCTTGTGATTGTGAGGGGGAAGACATAACGGATATTAGAATTTGAATTATTTTACAACCAGCTTTCTTTTCTACAACCATGGCTGTGTCTGGAATCAAGTACTTCCAAACTACATAGTGTGCAAGAAACAGCACAGCAAAAAAAGTAGTACGTCTGAACGCATAGTATTCATAAAACAGTAGTGAAAAGTCCCCGGATGACCTACTACTTCCACCGAGACTCTGTGGTGAGTATTCAATGGACACTTTACTATCCCATGAGGCCACGGGAGAGGATTTATGAATGACACTGCATTTAGGCGCCAAGTTGTCTGCGCTGTCAAAATAAAAGTCCTGCTTCCGACACTTATCGGCCAAACAGAACAACTTATTGGTAAATGCAAAAAAAATTAATTAATTTTATATCCCCACTAATGCGGCCAACACATTCAATAAATGATATTACACAGTTTAATTTAAAGACTGTAAATAACACAAGCATAACAATTGCTGCAATTAAATACCGGTATATACTTTACATAATATTTATTCAAATAAATGTGTTCCGGTATGCCTGCATTTAGTAGCTGTGTTCTCGGCACTGTCAAAATAAAAGTCCCTCTTACAACACTTATTGGCCAAACAGAAAACGGATTGGCTGATGCCAATATATAAATAAACACTAATTACAACATATATAATAACAACAACACTGGAAAACAAATCATGCTAGTAGCTGTGTTATGGATCATACTAGCTGGTTTCTAAAAACAAACCAGCCACTAGCTTACGTCTTTCTTGGTTTTTGAAAAGTGGTTCCAGCCTAAGCTGGACTCTCAGTCGTGTGCTATTAATAGAAAGAGCAATCTAAATATACAATAAAAGGTAAATAAATAAATAAAACACCAAATTAACATGTACAACATGTACATGCACAACTGAAACGTTACGGGCATGACTGAAATGCTAAAATTTAAGACAAATACAAAAGCAATTATTTTTTTATGTACTTTTCTTAAAAAAAAAAAAATTTTAAACCCGCACACACTATATGGTACAGTGCAGATAGCACCTCTTAATTACATGTCCTTCACAAAAAGAGCCAGGAGGCATTATTAGTGTGCACAGGTGCGCTCTTTCACCAATTCATTTTCAAAACCAACTCCAAACTGTGGTAAGAGAATTTCAACACTGTCACCTAATGAGAATTTATTACTCTCAGGCTATTTCAGGAGATGACTGGAAGAGATTAGACCGACAGCCCTAGTTTCCTTGAACCAGAATACACTGACACGTTCCCATCATGAAAAACCCTGGCACGCCTGTACCACTTTCATAAAAATGAATCATGTGGAAAAAAATGAATAATTTCCTTTTTTGTTTATTTGTTTTTTTCTTTTTCTTTTTACTATTTTACATTTAAATGGAAGTGGTGAAAAAAGAAATATTGCCTCTTAAATTTCATCTGAAAGAGTGGGCACCTAAAAAAAAAAAAAAAAAAAAGCCTTTTCAATTTATATGCTAATGATCTCCGAATTAAAATTTAATAACTGGGAGATATTGAAAAGCGCTCTTGAATTATACAAAAAATAAATCCTGAAAGAATAGACTAAAATTAGAAATTCAGGGCAGCACACAGGCCAGCGCTGAGCCCTGATTAAATTTTTGATGGAAATCAAAATTGCAAAACAAGCAGGAGATGAAAAGACTGAACCTGGTCTGGGTTGGAGGGATATGCATGCATTTTTATATTATATATATATATATATATATATATATATATATATATATATATATTATATATTATATATATATATATATATATATAAAACAGACACACCAATACATTTATATAAAATCATTACATTCCTACAATTTTGTGTGTTGTTTTTATTACTTGTATATATTTTAATTCATATTAGGGTTGTTTATTATAATATATGAAGTATACATTTTTAAAATGACTGTATTCAAAATGACATTCTCCACCTTTTCGTTTTATTGGATGTTTTATTATTTTCCCCCCAGAGATTTAATCGTCCGAGTGTTTCTCAGAGATCAGAGGAGGAAGAGCACGTTTGCGGTTGGGTGTTATTATTATAACCTGCAGTTATTATTTTACCCGATGAAGACTGAGACAACCCATACACTACAAATATGGGTTACATGATCTATTCTTTTGCGTCATCAACATGTTATCGGTTTACGCGATTGGAAATAACAATATTGTTGCATAAACCTTTCATGTTTAATGCTTATTTAATATTTTTCTAGTGATAGTGTGTTTAGAATGGTTTAAATCATAGAACTAAAACAAAATTAATAAAACTAAACCAAGAAACTGATCCCATGAAGGAAACCCCTAAAAGTTTCTATATATGAAGCGCCTAAAAGAACCATTCAAGGTTCTACATAGAACCTGTTCTTCTAAGAGTAAGAGCCATCAGCTAAACATCTTTATTTAATTCAAATGTTTGTTTACAAGCTTTTTCCCATGTCAAGTCAAGTCACCTTCATTTATATAGTGCTTAGCAAATGACTAAGACGAGACACCAATGTCGTTAAAGAATAACTGTGACTATATAAAGGCAATATCGTAAAAAAGACAAGAATAAAATGTAGTTAAAAATAGAAACTAGAGGAGACAAAATATTACAGACTGTTTTTACAAGCCTCTTCGAGCTTTCATTACGTCAAGAGTTTAAATCCCCCAATCAGAGATTTTCTCTTAAATGCATACATTTTCTGACCGGTGTTGTACTTTGTCTTTACAATCTGGCAACCCTGCGCGCGCGCGCACACACACACACACACACACACACACACTCTCTATACTGATGATCTGAAAACACTGACAAACATGTACGCTGGAGTTCAGCGATCTCAAATCGAGATATTCTGGTTAAATAAAAGTGTCTTTGAGCCAGTCTGTGGTCTTTCACGAGACAAACAGACGCTGTTTGTTTGACACTAAATCTGCCATCTAAGCTTCTCAGTGATGAACTGTAAGAAATCCAAACATGAATCTAGACTTTTTGCGATCGTGGTTGCTGACTGAACGCACTTACTCATTTTGTCAAGTATTTTTTGCTGCTGTTTTAACAGAAAAACATTAAAGTAATTTGGAATTACTATTAGGAATTTCACTGTTTTATATTATGAGAAAAGCTTTACCCGTTTTCATAATATAGAGTGTGTTAATTTGAGAGTTTATAATAAACCAGGGAACTAGGTGAGGTCAAATAAACCATGCTTTCGAATTGACATTCTCTTGATTTGTGCTTATAGGCGAAAGTGCAAAAATGAATGAAATGTAAAAATAAATTCTCAGATGACAACAATCGTTGCTATTATAAATTTCAGCCATGAAATCGTGATTATGCAGCATGACGAAAAATATTTTCATTGACTAAAACTAGACTTAAATGCCGTTGACAAAACCATACAAACCCAGCCTGGTTTAGATCTGGTTCAGCGGGCTCACAATGCTCGCTATCCACCTTTCTCCTAACAAGCCTATACTGTGTGTTCCACTCAAACAGACAAACAAATCATTTTAAAAACATAAGGTTGCTAGAAACAATGCACATCAGATATCTGTCACTTTGCTCACAACTGACTGGCACAGTTTTGGTAAGCAATCTCTAAGCCAGAATAAACCTGCTCCAGAACCGTGTTACGCAAGTTATCATGGTGATAAACATGAAAAAACAGGCAGCAACTGAAACCAGCTTCATGCAACAAAAGCAGTATAAGCTAGACTAATTGTGATAAAAACTACATTTGACAGCACTACGACTAAGACTAAATTTAAAAAGCATGCAAGTGGCGCTTCATGCAAAATTTTAATCCAAATTTCAAGGGCGTTTGGAGCGTAAATGCATGGGATTTAGCAAGCGCAACTAATAATAAAAGGGTGAGGAAATGTAGCACAATTATTATAAATCTGCCCAGAACTGGCAACCCTCCAAAGCATCCGAGCAAAAAGACCCGTACCAAAAGAGGCCATCAAGAAGCCGACGGCAACTCACAGTCCACCGTGACATAACATGTACACGACTAATTACTACATGAAAAATGTGGCTGCACTTTATTTTACAGTATGTGTACTTACAGTGTACTCAGCTAAGATAGTACTGGTTAATATAAGGTAACTACATGGGTCAAGGTTAGGTTACCTGGGTATTACCCAGTTACTGTAATGGCTAGAACAAGTACATACATGTACATGGGGAACGGGACTGTCAGATAAAGTGATACCAAAAAATGTAAAGGACAAAAACATATTCCACAGAGCAGACGCAGATGTAAATGTTCTGCTATTAACAACAACACTGGCCGACAACGTGTAAAAAGTAATGCTGATCACCAATATATTTGAGACTATGACCAACCGATGCTGATCCAATCACCAATGCTTAAGTTCATTTTCAAGCTAAAAATGCCACACACTGCAAAATGACATTTTATATTTAGTGAAATATTATACATTATGTATTTTTAGAGCTTGAAAGTCCTGCAACCTATTGATTTTCATTGAATGGGAAAAAAAAAAAATCTTTTGTATTCCACAGAACATTTAATGCCGTGAACGAGTGAATTTTAATTTTTTGGGTGAACTATTGCTTTTAGATTCTAGAGTACGTCTGAGTCTCTAACCAAATGCAAGCACATTTGCGACACTGGCCATGTTTGTGCAAAAGGTCAGATTTTCTTGCTTCCACTCAAGCACACTAGATGCTCTTTGGAAATTTCACAAATCACGCTGGGATAACATGGATCATCAGTTGTGAACAATCGCATGTCAGTTTGAGTGAGATCTGCCATTCCCAAAGCAAAACCAGGACATGCCAAATAATGACAAAATATGCATATTATACACAATACAATATAACTTAATGACCAGTTTTAATGACTTGTATGAACAACAAATTGGCCTTTTCAACTTAAAAGAAAAAAACTTATAAAATAACATTTTAATAGTAAGAAACAAAAGTTATAAATAAAGACAAACGAAAAACAACAAAAAAATTTAAAGAAATATTTGAATTTTAAAACAAAATAGATTACTGGTTAAATTATGTATTATTCGAAAGATTAAACGTTTAAATGAATCCTGTGAAAACCGTTCCTGAAATTGGCCGTTGTGTAACCAGGAAAATATTTCATTAAAAGCTTTTAGCGAGCTCATTTTTCCGTGATATCAACTTCAAATCTTTGAACACAACTTGGTTAGACACATGGCTTTAATTTGAGTCCAAATTATATTGTAAAATATACATTTTATGTAAAATAAATGTTTAGTTCAGTAGATTTGCTTCACAGTAAACTTTGTAGAACTGCTTTAATCTGCCGAGTGTCTTCAGAAAGAGCTCAACCGAAGCTCTGTGATCCAATGCATTCATTTTAAATTCAGATGTTCAAAACAGGAGGTGGTCGTTAAAAGGTTAAATATTAAAATAAATCTGTCAAATAATCACCATGGCTTAAAGGGATTGTTAACTCAAAACTGAAATTCCTGTCATTTTCTCAGTGGCTCCGACCCTGTCTGCATATCTGTCTTCTGTGTAACACAAAATATGATTTTCATGGAAAATGGCTAAATGTTTTTTTTTTTTTTTTTGATTGTTTTTGGTCTAGACAATAAAAGGGTGGTTTTGGACTCCAAGGACTTCGATAGTACTTGTGTTATGTTCCACAGAGGAAAGGATATCACAAGTTTCTACCAACATGAATGAAGAATAATTAAATGAATTAATGTTTATTAGGTGGCAGTTTGTCCTGAGGCAAGGTTGGGCAGATGAGACGTTTCCCACGTTGCAGAAGGGCTTGGACTGTTTCTGTACTGAGAACAACATCATGAAAGTGATCTTTCAGACTCTGGGTTTAAGCAGGAGGTGTCAGACTGCCGTGGATAGCTTAGCTTTACGTATGTCCAGACATTTAGTGTGTGTGAGGAGTCACTGGAGCAAAGTTACTTCGTGCAGCTCAACGAATAAAAAAAAACATAACACCATAACTCCAGACTAATGACAGACATATTCTTGAGTTTTTAAAACCAAGAAAGACGTAAGCTAGTGGCTGGTTTGTTTTTAGAAACCAGCTAATATGATCCATAACACGGCTACTAGCATGATTTGATTTCCAGTGTTGTTGTTATTATTATAAATGTATAAATTATTGGTTATTTATATATTGGCATCAGCCAATCCGTTTTCTGTTTGGCCAATAAGTGTTGTAAGAGGGACTTTTATTTTGACAGTGCAGAGAACACAGCTACTAAATGCAGGCATACTGGACCACACATTTATTTTAATAAATATTATGTAAAATATATATTGAATTTCAGCAATTTTTATGCTTGTGTCATTTACAGTCTTTAAATTAAATTGTGTAATATCATTTATTGAATGTGTTGGCCGTCCGTCATCAAACTATATCAACATTATTATTGTTATTATTAGTGGTGATATATATACAGGTGCTGGTCATAAAATTAGAATATCATCAAAAAGTTGATTTATTTCAAGAATTCAAGTTAACAGGTGAAACTAATATATTATATAGACTCATTACATGCAAAGTGAGATATTTCAAGCCTTTATTTGTTATAATTTTGATGATTATGGCTTACAGCTTATGAAACCCACGAAATCAAAATCCTAGAAAATTTGAATATTACATGAAATCACACAGTAATTACACAGTGATACCATGGTCATTGAACCAGGTTTCAGTTCTTCTGGCAGTGTGTGCAGGTGCAAATCCTGCTGGAAAATGAAGTCAGCATCTCCATAAAGCTTGTCTGCTGAAGGAAGCATGAAGTGCTCTGAGAATGTCCTGGTAGACGCTGCGTTGAGTGGACAGCACAGTGGACCAACACCAGCCGATGACATGGCTCCCCAAACCAACACAGACTGTGGAAACTTCACACTGTGACTGGACTTCAAGCATCTTGGATTGTGTGCCTCTCAATTCTTCCTCCAGACTCTGGGACCTTGGTTTCCAAATGAGATGCAAAATTTGCTCTCATCAGAAAAGAGGACTTTGGTCCACTGTGCTTTATTAAATCCAGAGTCAACGCAGCCGTCTACCAGGACATTTCCAGAGCACTTCATGCTTCCTTCATTTTCCAGCAGGATTTGCACCTGCACACACTGCCAGAAGAACCAAAACCTGGTTCAATGACCATGGTATTACTGTGTAATTACTGTGTGATTTCATGTAATATTCAAATTTTCTGGGATTTTGATTTCGTGGGTTTCATAAGCTGTAAGCCATAATCATAAAAATTATAACAAATTAAGGCTTGAAATATCTCACTTTGCATGTAATGAGTCTATATAATATATTAGTTTCACCTGTTAACTTGAATTCTTGAAATAAAGCAACTTTTTGATGATATTCTAATTTTATGACCAGCACCTGTATATATACATTTTATTATGTAATAAAGTTGTTGTTTTATTGAAGTAATGTTTTTATGGTTTTAGTTTTAGTTAATAATAAAAACTGTATATTGAAGAAAAAAAAAAGACATTACTTCAACTTTTTGGGGCTAAATATTTCAGCAATAGAAATTATATAAATGTATACAGAAATATAACTCATTCAACACATTTTTGCCATTTAATTTCCAAATCAATACAGACTCCCCAGAAGAAGAAAAAAAAGAAGAAAAAATGTATCCCTTCACACATCCATAATTTGGTCCTAATTTCCTCTCGGAGACCCCTGAACTGTGGCGGTTTAGCAGCGAGAGTGGAAGAGTTTGCTATGAGCAACAGACAGTATGGAGTCAATGTAGCATATTATGAAATCTATGTTTCCAGAGTGATGTAACGTTAATAATTACCAGAATAAAAAATAAGGCACAAATCTACATAAAGGCAGTTGGGCTTAGCATTATCCTACAGAGCCGCAATATCAGAGAGTCATTTTGTATTCATTGCTTTTGGGAAAAAGCAGGACATTAATGGAGTTTCTAAGGGATTTAAAGGAAAACACAGCATGCATCATCTGCGTTAATTTATAGCTTAGTTGCTTCATTTTATGAAGAATTTCAAGGAATAGTTCGCCAAAAATATATACTGTCGTCATTCACTCAGTGTCACGTTGAACACTTCTAATTCATTATTTTCAAAGACATTTTCAAATATATCTTAAGATAAAAAAATAAATTGTAACCGTTATACATGAATTATTAAAGTCACGCCACATTTTACAACCTGAAGTAAGTTTGAAATGGTCATCAAATCATCATATTATCATTTTAAGAGTCTTAAAGGGATAGTTCACTTTGACTGATCACTGTCTCAAAGAGCATGCACAGAGTCCAAATTAAAACAATTCCCCGTCGTCCAAATTAAACAATTCCCCATCGTAAGTACACATTGATGGCCCAAGACACGAAACGAGCGGTTTGTGTGAGAAAACGAACAGTATTTATATCGTTTTTACCTCTTATACACAGCCATGTCCAAGTGATCTGATCTGACGTGTACGCAGACTGGTGCATAGATATATACACACTAGATGTCGCCTTGTCTACGGCAGTTCATTGGAACGAATGTCTTTAAGGCGACATCTAGTGTATATATCTATGCACCAGTCTGCGTACACGTCAGATCAGATCACTTGGACGTGGCTGAGTTCAAGAGGTAAAAACAATATAAATACTGTTCGTTTTCTCACACAAACCGCTCGTTTCGTGTCTTAGGCCATCAATGTGTACTTACGATGGGGAATTGTTTAATTTGGACGATGGGGAATTGTTTTAATTTGGACTCTGTGCATGCTCTTTGAGACAGTGACCATCGACCTGCATTATATGACTGACAGACAAGAACGGTTTGACCTAAAAATATCAAAATTGAAACTACTGCGGAAAAAGAGACACCTACATCTTGGATGCCCTTGAGGTAAGCTAAAACATACCAAAAATGTATTTCAAAGTGAACTATCCCTTTAATTGACCTTAACACACAGTCGTACATGTCTACAGTGATCCTCAATATACATTTACAACAACATTCTGAAATATGCCGCCAAGTGAACAGACTTTCCTTGAAAGGGACTTTGGTAACACCCGTGTAAGAAAAAATTTATAAAATTTCAAAATGGTCCTAGCAAAATTGCTATTGGTGGATTCTGCATGACCCAAGAAACCCGTAGACACCAAGATCAAGAATTAACCCGTAGACAAGATTTTCTGATCAACATTTCAAAAGTTATGAGCAACATTTTTCAAATCTCATGGCCTGTAGGTGGCGCTGTTCCCAAATTTGGAACATAGCCTCAGATCAAGGTGCTGAGGAAGTACACCAAATTTAATTTCAATAGAGCAAAGTTTTGCCTAGATATGGCATATAATCTAATTTGGGTTGACACGGTTAGCTTCACATCATCATAACTTTTGAACAAAAATGAATATTAACCTTTTGTTCAGTCATTTCAGCGTGGCTTGGCCCAGGGATCATCTGAGTCAATTTGGGTAAGAATCTGACAAAATGTTAAATAGTAGTGGTGAAGAAAAAATGGATTTCAAAACAGCGACTACTGTAAAGGGGCGGAGTCTATACGCAAGGCATTCATTGTTCTTAGCATAAAAGGCGAAAAAGGCATTCCAAAGTTATATCAATAAGAATTTTTTAACTGGTTGTGGAGCTATAGAGTTCGTCAGATTATTATTTAGGACTCAAGAGTGCATCATTTTCCTATTCACGGATCATAGACTCCCATTCGGGATAAAAGAAAAACAATTGCAAATGCTACCGCATCTTCGGTGATTATGCAAAACTAAAAGATTGTCTTTCCTTTAATGAGGCTATTCTTCATTATGATATGAGAACATGCATCTTTTATTTTCTGGGGTGTGGAGGGGCCTATTAAAATTCATTTGAATTCAGAAATAAAATGAAAAAAAAAAACATCAAAGAGCAGCATTCATTTCATTATGATAATGAATTGCATTTTTATGCATTTTTGAATAAATTGAACCGAACCAAAAAAATTATAAAAAAAACGTTTCCCATATTTCAAGTCCTTTGAAACCAAACAATAGCTTTGTGTGAAGAACAGAAAAAAAGTTGATAAAAAAAAATGTATTCGGCTGATAACCTTCCATCAAAGCTGTGAAATCACTGAGAAATGACTTGCACTGAGAACAAAAAATTGCAGCAGTTCAATTGGGGAATGATATTTTGAAAACAGCAGGAAAGGAAATATGACTTTGTTTGAAAAACAGACCCAAATTAAAGATAATCGCACGGCTTCAGAACGCTCCACACAAGAGGTACAGACTACTTTACGACACTTCTACGGTGGTCCTTTAGCAGCTTCAAAGCTCAAGTCATCATAAAGTACTGCGAGTAAAACGGAAAGACCACCGTCAACTACCTCACACGGCTTGAAACGTCCTGAGTAAAGGCCGTTTACCTTGAGGTGCAGAGCTCGAGGAGTCAGCCGCTCTCTTCTATTGCCCTCGCTCCTGAAATCAGCCAAACAAGAGGAAGATCTGAAAACAAAAGGGTTAAAAATTAGCCACTTGTTCCAAGTTACATCAACTGACATTGAAATGCAGTGGAAAATTACAGAGCTCGGACGCCTTGCATGGAAAATCCCTAAATTTATTACACAAAAGGGGGAAAGGCATGCTTCTGAAAATTTCCATGAAAATTCTATTCTTAGATTAGTAACAGTTGGAGGGCAGAGTGTGGGTTTGGTGTTTGAGCAGAAAATCCTGACCTAAACAGGCCTGATCCACCAATGTAGAGCTGAATACGACTTCCGACCATAACCATTTACAGCTCAAATTAAACCGCAGCATAAAAAGCATGCTTTGACATTTATGCTGTGATGTTGTTTTCCTTGGGGAAGCAGAGGGGGGGACAAATGGAATTTATGTGGTTCCAAAGTTCTATGGACACATTGAAACCTGGGATTTTATTTCAGCTGTAAACTTAACAATAAAAGTTTTAGGATTCTTAAAATGTCAAAAGAAAAAATTCTAGCTCACATTTGTGACATAAGCCTTGAAAACATGATGATTCATGCACAAAATCAGGATTCTTTGTACAAAAGGTCAGCATGTTCCTCAAAATCATTCTGAAACGATACGCAACATGGTTTTGCAAAAACTAGCAGAGTTCATAATGTCATTAAAGAAAAGGGCGAAACAACAAATACAAAAAAAATTCACAAATTCATCTACATATTCCAATTCAACCTCTCTAAAATTGTTATGCTGATAATAACATTTGTAAATGAACTTGCCTGAATTTGGAATTAATGTTGCATGAAACTATAAAAATGCAAAAGAGACGCATTTTCACTAGTGCTCTCAGACTTTAAGCCCACTAAAGATGAATTACAAATTTATTTTTTGGTTGACGTTCATTTGCATCAAAGGAATAGTTCACCTAAAAATAACAAATTCAGTCATTTACTCAACCTCATGTTGTTCCAAACCTGCATGACTAACTTTCTTTTGTAATGTATTTGTCCATACAGTGAATGTCAATGGGGTCCAAAGCCGTTTTGCACCCCAGCATTTTTCAGAGCATGTTTCGTGTCGCACAGAAGTCAGTCAGCCATACAGGAACGACATGAGGATGAGTAAATGATAGAATTTTTCATTTTTTAACTATCCCTTTAAAGCCTCTTACATGCTGGGCCCCTTTTTCTAAAATGAGATGATGATGAAAACAGCAGGTCATAAAGCATACTGCATTTGTCTCATGTGTATTCAGTACAAGTAAGGGAAACTATATTTCCACATACAAAAAAGCTGTCCATCTACATAGCAAGTCTGTCAATGATTGCAGTGACTGTTGAATTATTATCAGTGGCGCATTTATACATTTTGTTTTTGGGCACAAGTATTGAAAATGTACATTGACATCTTTGTTTTGATTTTTTTTTTTTCCTCCAGACAGATGAAATTAAAAACAGACCCTGTCATCAAATTTCAGCCGCTGACAGAAAATTACAGAAAATAAAAGACTGCTGCACAGAACAGGAAATTGCTATTTAATGCAAACAGCGAACTAAAATGACTTTATTTTAATAACAGAAAGAAAAAGAAAACTGATTACTTTTTTCTCCTTCAATTTTCACAATATACTTGAATACGTTTAAAAAATATCTTTTAACTGTTACATGCAGTGCTGCTTTCCAGTGCATTTAAAAGGAAGTTAAAAATATTCTCACTTCCCTCGTGTAACTAGCAAAAAAAATCATTCCGACACCAACACGTGTGAACATTACATTTGCCTGCTTTCTGTTCATGACACACGAACAAAATCTCGTCCATTCTGCTCCCTCTCAGCTCTCACTGATCAGTACTAGATTTGCAGTTGGGCTGTGCAAAAAGAAAACAGAAAAATCAATGTGTGTGTGAAAGAAAAAAATGCCAGATGGAAAGAGTGGCTTGTCATTTGAAGACGTTTTGTTTTCTGAACACACTGAGAAAATTTGCTGCGTTACAAAATATTTAAATAAAAATTTTTTATACAAAACAGCATGAAGAAGTTTGTCTGAAACAACAACAACAAACGAATCAGTCTGATTCACAAAGATAATAGGAAGTGTCGAATATGTAGAAAAAAATTAATATGCCTGCAAGCAAAATTAATTGCAATTTCTTAATTTCTCGAAATATCTCCCGACAGAGGGCGCTAATTTCGCTGCAAAAACGAAAACGACATTTACACTCTGCTTTCATCGAAAATAAACCTGTCTTTCTGTAATCACACTTCCATCACTTTCACCTGCATCAAAGTTCAGCGCGTGAAGTTGTTTAGTGCGCGAGAGAGCAGCTCGAGACACGCTTTCCTTCCCGTCGCCAGAGAAGAGTAGGGCTCCAAAAATTCACAGGAAAATTCAGCAAACATGGCTGCTGCGTGTGCTTTTTGTGTTTTCAGATTCTACCCTACCCCGTCTGATTTCAACTCCACAAATCTGCTGCAAAAGCCTCGGCTCGATACGAGCACACACACTGCAGGACACATGCAACAATTCACTGCAACACTAACTCGCTGCAAAACTTTATTTCGAAAGCAGATCCGCAAAAAGAGAAAAAAAAAAAAAGAAAAAAAAATTTCACCAGATCCATGCAGTGCACGACACATTCAGATCACATCTGAGAGAGAATTGGGATTCGATCTTACCGCGCGCACAAACACGAGCTCCGGATGATTGCGATCAAAGCGCCCGTTACATTGTATCATTTGTGAATGAGGAAAGACGCGCGCGCCACTTTGTTTCCTCCCAAAATGATGCGGGTCATGCGGAGAAATTTTCTGGGAATGAAGAAATCCTCCCCTTCGGGTCTCAAAATGACGAAACGAGCGGGTCTTTCCGGGGCATTTTTTTCTCTCTCTCTCTTTCTCCCCCTCTCTCTCTCTCTCTCTCTCTCTCCTCGAGAAACAGAGCTCCAGAAATTGTTTTCAGTGAATTTGCTTCTTCTCTTCCTGATGTCTCGGTGCTATAGAAATGTTGCGGTCTGCCCCACGGACACACTCATCCGCCATCATGCTAGGGCAGGTTCTTCTCAGTTTGCAAATGCATTAATTTCACACAATGCCTTTATGAAGCTGATATCACGTCAGCTGGCCCGGCATTTGGGTTAAAAAAGCAAAATCATTTACCTGTGGGTTTCAATGCAATAGTAAATTTGTCCAAGTTTTTATTTTTTATTTTATTTTTTACATTTATGACCAAACTTCTTTTTCTTTTGCCTAAAAAAAAAAAAAAAAAAAAACTCTTCTGTTAGACCCACAAGTTACTTGTTTCACGGTTTTTTGCCTGAATTTGAACTAGAGACACATTTTTGTCATAATGCTTTACGGAGATGCACAAACATGCAGTGAGGGAAATATTAATGCCTTGATTTATAGAAAATAAAAATGATATCAGTAGCACGTTTTTGTAGCAAAAACCATGGAAATAGCAAAGCTCGACTGAAAGGACTTTTATGTGTCCTGTGCTGTTTCCTTGTTTCCCCTCTTCACTCCTCGCCCCACAGCGCCTCTAGCGGCCAGTCTGAGGATGGACAGAGACAAATGCAATTCATGAAATTTGTCATGCAAATTCTAATTTTCAAAAAAACAAAGAAAAACGTGTTTCTGTGAATTCTCATATTTAGAAGCTTGCCAATACAACCTCACACATCTCATATCCTGCAGTATTTTATACAAAAATGAAAACAAAACATGAATTTGCTCTTTACCCTCCAACCCAGATTGTCTTTTGTCTGTCTTTATTTTAGACCCATGATGATCTATTGGTAATACTTTGCAATAAGCTCTTATTTGTTAAGAAACTAACAATGAGTGATATATTTTTGCAACCTTTGTTAATGTTAAAATGTTCATGTCGGTTCACAGTGCATTAAGAAATATTATTATACAACTTTTGATCTTAAAAGTGTATTAGTTAATGTCTGTTGATATTATAAGATTGATAAATTGCTGTAGAAGTATTGTTCATCTTTAATTAATGTGTAGCATTTTTATGAAAAGGATATATTTTTGAAATGAAAAATACATGAATGTGAGAGTTTCCTAGTATTTTGGATGTTCATGTTTTGTTTTAATGACGGTAGCTACAGAGATGGGCATAAATACATGGAAATATATTTAAAATACAAATACAAAATACTGTGTGAAAAAAAGTGTATTTAAATACAAATACAAAATACTGTGTGAAAATTTTTATTTAAATACAAATACAGTATTTTGTATTTTGAAAATACACAAAATACATGTGAAATTGCAGGGATAGGTCACAGTGAATGAAGAAACTACACAGGCCTTATCATTCCTAACCACATCTCTGCCCTTTCTTTCTTTCTTTCTTTCTTTCTTTCTTTCTTTCTTTCTTTCTTTCTTTCTTTCTTTCTGACAATTACAAATAAACGTATGCAAAATAGCAGCCATTTATATAAATATCTGGTTACAATAGTTTATTACTTGTGGTGAACACTATTAAAAAATCCATACTGTATGTAAAACTGTGGGAACCTTTTCCGCTATCTAGCAAAGAATATGGATGGGTGATATGATCAAAATCTCAATTTTACCTCACAGCAACAATATCATGGTTTCTCAATATCAGTTTTGATTCCACAGCATAAACTGAATTTCAAACTTTTTTTTTTTCTTTTTTTTTGCAGGTATAGTCCAATGCTTTTTAAATAATTGTATGTTTATTTTATGTAAAGTTTATTTGTTTCTATAAGTTTATTAAAATTAGAAAGTGTATCTTAAAATTAAAATTAGAATTAATTTAGATTCATTTGACACTATTTACCCCTTTTTGATTATTATTTTTTATGTACAATAAAACTAAAAGCTGAAGATGTTTGTGGAGTATCATTCATCAGTGCTTCTTTTTCCACTCCAACGGTCCAGTAATTCCTGCCCACTAAAAGCTGCACGGATATTTATTTACCACACAAATAGGCATGACATTCTCATGATCATGACATTCTCACCTTATGAAAAAAAAGAAAAGAAAAAATCGCTGATCCAGTGTTGAATGTCTGAACTAGTTGATGCACAAAATCAATACCCTGATAAAGAGCTTGACTGGCAAAAAGTATTTTATGTATTTTGAAAATACAAAAATACTCATGTTAAATGTATTTAAATACAAATTACATTAGATTTTTTTCCAAAGGCTTTAAAATACAAAATAGTATTTTGTATTTCAAATACGTATTTTAAATACATGTATCTGAAATACTGCCCATCCCTGGGTCACTCAAGCTGGCATGGACTAGTAAAATCTAGTTCATTTATATATATATATTAAAAATACATTATCCTGAGAACACTTTTTTTTTTAAACCAGTTTGAGCTAGATACCAACAAGCCAGAGAAAACTAGCATTCATGCTTAAAACCGTACAGTTACTGATTACAGTCACATTGACAAGATTGTGTGTATTGTCTTTAATCACCTCAGATGCCATCAGCTGCTTCTGTGTATGTAAAGGTGAGACCCAAATGGCCCATACAGCCAAACACACAGGGAAACGACCAATGCTATTAGAATTTCAAAGGGATTATTTACAGCAGGGGTCTCCAACACGTCGCTCGCGAGCTTCCAGTCCCAGTTTTATACAACCTTTTTTTGTCAAAACTTTTTTTGAACTTGTAAATGTTAGTAGATGACATGTTGCAAGACACTCTTTTAAAAACTGTCCATATTTTTTAACGTTATTATTTTAAAGGGGTGGTTGATTATGATTTGACTTTTCTAGCTTTAGTTAGTGTGTAATGTTGCTGTTTGAGCATAAACAACATCTGCAAAGTTACAACGCTCACAGTTCAAAGCAAAGGGAGATATTTGCTTTTAAAGAAATCGCTTTTTAAGGACTACAACAAACGGCTGGTAGAGACTACACCACATTCCTCCAGTGACATCGCCAACCCTAACATTTATATAAACCCCGCCCCCTGAACACAATTTATAGATTATCAAGACAGAATATGCTAATCAATGACTAGAAGATAACTACACATCAGCTTCATAAATTCATCAACTAACCATCCACCTGCTTCTACATGTTGTCACTTCTTCTAGAGTCTCTCCATCATTGTCTGACTCCGGTTTGAACATAAAAGGCTATATGTTTTTTAAATTTTCAGTGCATGTGTGTGTGAGGTAAAAGGACACAAGCTGTTGTAGCTCCGCCCCCTGTGCCGGGAGCAGCAGCTCATTTGCATTTAAATGAACAGACACAAAACAGTGCATTTTTGCTCACCCTCAAAAAGTGACAATTTTAACATGCTATATACAAATATCTGTGGGGTATTTTGAGCTAAAACTTCACATACACACTCATTTATTTTACATCTTGTGAAAAGGGCATTATACCACCCCTTTAATGTTTATGTAAACAAAAAGTGCATATTGATGCTAATTTTACCGCAAAAATCTTACTCCTACAAAACTCCTACAAAAACTATTTTAGCTCTAAAACAGTTTGGATAGTTGTTAATATGAGAGTTATGAGACATTTAAGAGATTTAAGTATTGTATTACATGAGTAGCTCTCGGCCACTTTCATTTCAGGGTCTCCAGTGGGACGTCCTAACAGTCTCTTTACATACAGAGATCTGTCCCACAGACAGTGCTTTGGGTTAAATTGATAGTTCACCCCAAAATTAAAATGCTGTCATTAATTACTCGCCCTCATCTCAAGACTTTTGTTCATCTTCAGAACACAAATGAAGATCTTTTTGATAAAATGTGAGTGATTTCTGCCCCTCCATCGACAGCTACGCATCTACCACTTTGACACTTCAAAAAGTTCATGAAGAGATCGTAAAACTAATCCATTGAGTGGTTTAGTCCAAATGTTCTCGCACGTCAAGCAGGTTCGGTTGAGTTTATGTTTATGTTCGCTGAACAATATCTGAATAAAAGCCTAAATTCAATCTGTTCATCGTATAAAGCGATGTTTCTTCAGAAAATGTGGACTAAACCGTTCAATTCATATGGATTAGTTTTACAATCTCTTTATGAACTTTTTGAAGCGTCAAAAGCCGCGTTTCCACCGAAATTACCCGGAACAATTTGTCCCAGGAACTTTTTTTGCCCCAGACCGGTTGCTTTCTGCGTTTACACCGCGGTCTAAAGTACCGGGAAGGTAAACTGCGCGCAACTGCTCCTCCCAGTCTGCGACGGACAGTAATCAGTTTTGAGTGCCACATTTATAATAAGTATAGAGGAGATTCAAACTGTGCTGCAGTTATGTATTGGTTTACTAACGAGGTAATTAACAAAACAAAATAGACGAGCACTGATACTAAAGCGTGTTCAGAAAGCTCGTATGCGTATAAAACTAGACAACGTATGTTATCAGTTATTGTGAGATGCCTGGGACGAACGCGCAAAAAAATGTCCTCTTTCGCAAATACGCGCAAAAAAAAAGCCTGAACCCCGTCTATCAATCATAAATAGTGACAGTCTTGTAAATAGTTGTTTGTTACTAACCTCAAAGCGCTATTTCAATCCTGTTATAGTAAATTTGTAACATGGTTTGGAGTGCCTTGCAATAGATGACAATGTGTAAACATAATGAGTTAATAATAAAAGCTGTGGCAGAAAAGAGACGAGCACTGATAAAGCGTGTTCAGTAAGCTCGTAATGATAACGTTAGATATAAAATGTGTATGTTATCAGCTATTGCGGACATTGACCGTGAGATGGCTGGGACGAACGCGCAGAAAGTTTCCTCTTCCACAAATACCCTTAATAAAGCCTGAAACTCGTCGCCAGTCCACTAGTTTTTTTTATTAAATTCCATAATTGCAGACAGACAACTCTTACTGCATGAAGCCACGACACGAACCGCAATAGATTTAAAAAAAAAGGGAAGTTAAAAATAAATTAATGCTGCGTGAAGTCATCCAACCAAAATACGGCGTGAACACAACCAATCAGCTTGTGCAGCGCACAAGTCCCACCCCTGAAAGTTCCTGAACTTTGAAAAAGTACTACCTCATGAGCAGGGACTATCGGAGGCAGTGTTGCCAGATGTACGATAATTATCGTATTTGTACGATAATTTTGACCTCTGTACGATGTACGATCAATAATGGAAAAAATCCTATAATGTACGATAATTTCAGACCTATGTGACACTTCAAATGATGGTCGTTGTAATCATAGGGTTTCTCATTGATCTAGCTGTGGATTCTACGTCTACCGGGGAAGAACGTGTAGAGAGAGGGAGCGATAGACCTTGCGTGTGTGTGCTACTGTGCCTCACAAAGCGCTTAAGGACCCAACCAATTAATTGTAAGAATTAACCGCCCCGATCTCCCTTTTATTTGAAATAATCATTTAAAAATATAATTGAATGCAGTTAAGCTAGAGTTTATATTTACTGTAGGAAGACTGCAAATTTGCTCAAGATCTTTTGAGCTGGATGGATTTAAACTGTAGTGTGAAATATCTGTACAGTAATTGATTCAACAGACTCTCAGCAGGACTGGCCAAGGTTTTCAACAAACATACATATTAATCTCTTTCCATATTGATAAGTCTCTTATGTCATGTAGGCCAAACTTATGATTGTTAGAAAGCACATTTATGACTCCTGATGGTGTCCTTTATTGCGCCTCTTCAGTCCGGTTTACAGTATTTGTGGGCCATGTTGTCATAATACAGTATATGAGTTTAATTGACATGATGGGAATCAGTGTTTATTGATAATACGGAAAAAAACATTTCTGTAGTTCAAATGAGACTACAAAACTACAAATTTGACTTGCTTTACGGCAAGCGTTACAATAGTCATTATTTCGTTTTTCTTCGTTTCTGATGTTGCAATACATCATACTTTCATAAAATCATGCAACATACTCTACCGTGTCTGTGGACATCGTTCATTCCAAAGCCGGTGCTGGATAAACAGCGAGCGTGCGTGCGACAGTAGGCTGCGGACGGCTAAATGATTTACGGCAGAGGTAATGGACAATTCCGCTTCCAAACTATAGGGGGATCGCAGAGGAAAAGTTCCATAGTGTTGCTTTAAAACAATTGTTTTGGCCAACAGACATTGTTATAAATTACTTCAATGAGCTCATTGTTTCTGCCTTAAATTAATTTTTTTAAATTAATACATTTTTAGCTAACTGTGATTTTGTATATGTACATTTTTTAAATACATTACTACAATATCAATGAGAACAAATGAATGTTTACGTTGCTAAGAGTGGTTGCTAGCGGTGTTGTGTAATGAGACATAGAACCGTTGGGTGAAGCCGGTGTGGTGAACAAATGAGTCCTACTGAAGAGATGAGTCCGAGCTTAGGACCCAAGCAATCCGATTGGTTCAAAGCAAGTTTTATGGGTAATCGGTTTAGTGCCTGGTTACAAATCATACAAAATCACTTTATTATAGAAGACGTTTGTACTACGTTATAACGAGTCATTAATGTATTTTAACTTATACGTTTCATATACTAGTATGTAACCAAAGCTATAGATTGTGAAATGAAACATTTCTCGTTGTTAGTGTGTTTTTTAGTTAGCTTAGATAGTAGCATAGCATACAGCTAACGTTATCCGATGATCCGATGAGCTTTACCTGAGCTTATACTGCCTTACCGTATTCACAGCAATTATAATTATGTCTTTTTTTTTTATTATCGTAATAATCAGCGCAAGCTCGGGGTAATGGGGTCCTAAGCTCGGACTCATCTCTTCAGTAGGACTCATTTGTTCACCACACCGTCATAGCCGTGTTTTATCGTGAATAAAACACAGCTATTGACCAATCAGAATCAAGGACTGGAACTAACTGTTTACCAGAACAAAAACTGGAACAGGTTTCTCTATCCACCTTTTTCCCCGCTGCGTTTATGGGGCACACTTCTGGTTTGGGGAAATTCTGCTCAAAAAGACTGAAACAAATCATTCAAATCATAAAGTTGTGTTACACATAATCCTTATCCGTCAGTTTGACTGAATGGGTTGTAAAACTTTGTTCATGTTCTTATGTTCAGACTTCAAGAGAATAACTTAATGCTTGGTATTTTAAAGCAGGGCTATGCAGTTTCGGGAATTTCTTCGCTGTATTCTCGCTTTTTGCTTACAGGTTTCTCTATAGAGCTCCCCCTACAGCTTCGCAATAGATATTTGACAACACTGTCGAAAAACTCGTTGGTGACTCTCAGATACCAGAGGCTAGTATATCAACGACATCAGAGCAGATGGGACATTCTTTAAAACGTCTTCTTCATTCGGGTTCGAACAGCGTGAGGGAGTGCAATTATGACAGAATTTTAGCAGATTTTTTTGCCGTAAAGCAATTGTTTACATCGCGAGACCTGATACCTCGCGATACTTCCTGACGCGGCGGCTGGTGGCCCGCCGGCTCAAAGTTGCAAGGGTGGTTTTTCCGCTCATAGGCGCTTGGGGGGAACGAGACGACAACCGTTCAACCCGAAAAAAGTAATATAACTATTCCAATGACTCCGAAGCTGTTCGGTTAGGTAAAAAAGTTACTTAGTTCACCTTTAATGTGACGTGGTATAACAAAAATATCTAGAGCAAGCGCTTCTGTCAGTTGCGTTCTTTTCCAACTGATTTTTTTTCTTCTTTTTTCTTCTTTTTTCTTAGTTGTAAGGAGCCCCTGAGGGGACCTTTGCAAAAAAAATTTATATATACAGACATACAGAAATGTTTGCGTGAGCACGAGAAAATGATTGCGTGCTCACGCGTAAAAAAAAATTCTGGTTTGCGTTATACTGTCATTACTACACGCGAAAGTTTCTCGTGAGCACGCGAAAGTCAGTATATATATATTTTTTGTTGTTGTTGCAAAGGTCCCCTCAGGGGCTCCGTAGTATTCCACTGTAACAGTATGAACGAGGAAAACTTATACTGCGCATTATTGGTCTGCTCTCCTGATTTAATTTGTGATGCATCCCATTAATAAATCACTGGAATGCACAATCTCTCGTTCAATCCTCCATCATCACACTCTCCAGGCGTTCAAATCAAAAGCAAGGCCCGCCTCTCCATTCATTCGATTGGACAGTGGAAATAAATACGTTTTTCAACTGCCAAGGGGCAAACCAAGGGGGTAATCCAGCACCTGGAAAGTGTACCTTCCCTGGGCGCCGCCATTGGTTAGCAGACCATCACCTGCTGTTAGCATTCCATTGATTCCCATTCATTTTGGCGTCACTTTGAAAGCAAATAACTTTACATCTGAGGCGTTTAAAGACACTATTTGTCCATTGTTTATTTCTAAAGAAACACGGCAATGTATAAAAGGCTCCATTACCTTGTATCTTACGTTATGGCCCTGTAGAAGCAGTTTTTGTAAAAATAGGCTAACGGTTGCATCATAACCACGCGACTCTCTGTCGCACAGTAGAGAAATTACCGTATGGACAGGAGGAGAAGCTTGCGGACAGTCGGGGGGACGTGGAGGCAAAATGACAAAGTAATTAATCAGAATACTTAGCAAAAGTTTCTCCTGCTCCTAGCTCATGGACACCTCCTACTCACACTCTCCATCTCTGCAAGTTTCGGAAGGGAATGATTCAGATTTCTCTTGGCAGCTACTAGAAGACAGACGGGTTGCTCACGTCACATCTACGTCGTCAAGCTCAGTTTGAGTCTGCGCAGTACGCTCAGCCATCAGGAAGTGAATTGTTTTGCTTCTAATTGACTTCACTTTTCTCCGTTGAAGTCTGTCGCTGTGTCCATTTCTTTTACTGTCTATGGGTAAAACGCGAGGCGCCCAGGGCGCTTAAACAGCGCGCAGAACGCAGACTGCCATAGGAAATCAATTGAAAGAAGGCACCTCTCACTGCAAAAAGCGCGTTATGTGTGAATCGGGGCCATATAGATATATTTTTTTATATCTCATAATTTGGCAGCAGGTATATTAGGCTGCTGTCACTTTATTATATTGTTACATATGCGTTTTCTGTCTCAACAGTTTACATTCACTTAAAACATAACTGACTGTGTTCACGTGAATACTCACCAAGACCGCCATTTTGACATTATTTTGTGTGTATTTGACTGTTTAAGTGCAATAAGCAGTGAGAACGAACTCAAGGTGGTTTTATGTGAGGAGAGGTGGTTTGTGTGTAACTCGCTGTCGGAGAGATGAGAGAGTGCGAGAGAGAGAGAGAGAGAGAGAGAGAGAGAGAGAGAGAGAGAGAGAGAGAGAGAGAGAGAGTAGCTGGTATTGTGTGTCTATTCTGCGGAAAATGAGTATTGGAAATGTTTCAGATATTTCAGTATTTTGAAAACACTACATTGCACTTAGGTTTTGTTTTCTTTTTCAGATGCCTTTTTAAAAGACTACAATTGCAAAATGTATATTATATATAAAATTCAACCCGCCAAAGTGGTTAATAGGAGTGAGTGCGCTGCACACTGCAATACACACACATTTGGCAGGTGTTAATGTCAAGCCCTGCGTAGGAGAAATCAGAATAGCAACACTTAATATAAACCATATCAGAGTGAGAACTGAGGAAACACAGGGCTTATAAACATGAGGAATCAGGATGAAACAGAACAGATGTGTGGGACTAATTAACAAACGAGGAAACAAATAGGAAATCAGGCAAACAGGAACAGATCAAACAGAATGAAAAATGGAAATATAACAGGACATCAGAACCATTACAGTAGCAAAAATGGTTCTTGAAAATGGTTAAAGACTCATCAGCTCAGGTTGAGTTCGGCGGGTCATTCCACCAGCAGGAACAGTCCAGATAAAGGTTTGTGAGAGTGATTTTGTGGCTCTTTGGGATGATGGCACCAGAAGACACATCGGTCTGAATCATAGACTGTAAAAAAATATGGACGACGCCCCTTCGCTCTCTTCCGTTGGTGAGAAGTGAAGCCGCCAGTGTGGCGCTGACATCTTGGGGCTTGAGTCTGCGCAGTAGCGATCTCGGGACCAGACCCGCGCAGTCGTGAGCAGGAAGTAAAGCTGCGGAATCAAGGCTTCGCCCTCACTCTCGCAGAATGCACTCTCCCTGCACTTTTTTAAGTGGCTTATGTCTGCTCCGTTCTGCTCCAATTTTGATGTCTGTTGATTGCAGTACGACAAGAGGCTTGTTAAAATAAAGTAAATACAATCTCCTCAGTCCTCCGAAGACTTGGTGCTTCAGTGACTACTTCGCTCAGAGAACCTGTCAATCACAGCTGTCAATCATGACGTTACACCACCGTTTTTATAGCATCGCGTAACTAACTAAAAACAAACTTATTTTAGAAACAGACACTTGAATTTACACCAGCGTGATAAAAGCTACAGTAAATGACAGAAACCACCTTTGGAAAAAAGATATTTGAAGTGTAATTTAATTGTTTAGTTGGTCTCAAGTCCCGTTGAATAACACGGGGAGGCGGGGTTTATGACCTATACTAGGACCAGTCACCGGGGGGGCGATCGAGACGTTTTGACTTCACTTTTCAGGGCTTGTGCGGCACGCTTGGTCTGAAGTAGTGAGTTTAGGTGTGGAGGAGCAGAGCCAGTGGTTGTTCTGTAAACATCAGCGCATTGAATTTGATGCCATTTGGCAACCAGTGCAGGTTTATGAGGAGAGATGTGAGACGTGTGTCTCTTCGACTCGTTAAAGACACGCTTCAGCATCTGGATCAGTTGCAGAGGTTTGACAGTGATGCTGGAAGGATCCCATTATAATAGTCCAGTCTGGATAGAACAAGAGCTTGGACAAGGAGTTGTGTAGCTCTGATAGGAAGAGCCTGATCCTCCTAATGTTGTATAATGCCCCGTACACATTGTATGATTTTGGGCTGTCCCAGACGAAAGATGACAATCGTAGCGATTTCTGTGGTCCTGGCTCCTGAACATCATACAGTGAGAGAGGTTCACAGACGGCCGTTGTCATGGTCTTTTAACCACAGAAAGCCTGCGATCATTTTCTGACAGTGTCATAAATTTAGCATGAACATTTTACAGTGTGTTTGCTGCTACGACATACGTCTACTGACTAGCCAATAAAAATGCAACATGAAATAGCGTATTGATCAACTCCATTTGCAAAATTGGCAGGTCAAGTGTAGTGATAAATTGTAAGTACTGAAACTAACCACTAGGTGTCAGTAGTATAACACTTACAGTGCCTGTAGAGTGTAGAGATTGGAAGCCAGTGTAATAGATGTTCGGTTGCTGATATGGAACTGAAAGGACAATAAAAACAAGTTTGTTACTAAACTGTTTCTTCACTGGATTACGAAACATTACATGGTACCAGGAGAGGGGTTGATCACCAACTCGTGTTTGAACAGGCCGAGGACAAAGGCAAATACGACGTGGTAATGGAGAAGTTCGATTCACACTGCACTCCGGAAAAAAAACGAGACTTTTGAAAGGTATGTTTTTTGTTCTCGTCTACAACTACAGGGAGAGACTTTTGACAGTTTCTTAAATGATTTAAAGTTGAAAGCAAGGACATGCAATTTCGGACTGTTGCAAAATTCGATGATCCGAGACCAAATTGTGTTCGGCATCACTGATAAAAAAAGTGAGGGAGAGGCTCTTGAGAGAGACAGAGCTAACCTTGAATGAAGCAGTGAGGATATGTCACGCCAGCTCTTCTGCATGCTAAAACCTTTGGTGACAACACAAAGATGAGTGGAAGTGACAATACAGCTGTGGCTGCAGTAACAGAGAGAATGCAGAAATGCAGAATGAATAAACAGAAACCACATAAAGAGAAAGAACAGTTTACCTGTAAGAGATGTGGCAAAAGACACCTGCCAAAGCAGTGCCCATATGGCAAAGTCTGTGCCAAATGTAAAGGGCAGAATCATTTTGCCAGGCAATGCTTTTCAAAGGATGGACAGTCTCAAAGGGAGCGTGTATAAGCTGAGGCAAGAGCTGGAAAGAAGGACATCAATGGGAGTCATAGAAAAAGTGGAAGAGCCTACAGAGTGGGTTAACTCAGTGGTGTGTGTGTGTGTGTGTGTGTGTGTGTGTGTGTGTGTGTGTGTGTGTGTGTGTGTGTGTGTGTGTGTGTGTGTGTGTGTGTGTGTGTGTGTGTGTGTGTGTGTGTGTGTGTGTGAAGAAAGCCAGTGGTGATGTACGTGTGTGTATGGATCCAAAGGACTTAAACGCAAATATTCAGAGAGTACATTAGCAAATTCCAACACGTGAGGAAATTCTAAGTGAGATGGCAGGAGCAAAGCTGGATGCATCTCAGGGCTTTCGGCAGCTGAAACTACATGAGGACAACACGAAGTGCACATTCAACACACCCTTCGGCCGATACTCCTTCTTGAGGATGCCGTTCGGGATTTCCTCCGCTTCTGAAGGATTCCACAGGGCTATGGAACACATCACTGAAACCATCGAGGGTGTGCATATGTATGTGGATGATACTGTGTTGTGGCACGATAGGCTCATGGAAGTCCCACAGCGAGTAAGGAAGTATGGGCTGAAGTTGAAAAAAGACAAATGTCAGTTTGGAGTGAAGGAAGTCATACATTCTCAGGAGCAGTGCTCGAAGTGGGGCGGTACTCACCGGTACGCAGTACTGGCACTTCTGCATTTTACTCCAAAGCGTACCTGCATTTTTTCTAGCGTACCGCTACTTCTCGCATGTAGCCGGTACTCTACCACTGACAAAAAAAGCGTCAGTGTCACGCCCATTTCACATATACTCCGTTTGCAATGCGGATGCGGTGCTTTTTTTTCCCGCACCCATATTAACAGGTTAGAGCTTTCACACTGCACGCGGATGCGGTCCGGCAATGCGTTCCAGGAGCGGTGCGTATACAGCAGTCCAACGATCGTTTCCACACCGAGTCTATTTTCGCTGTGCTGCACGCGCTGAATTAAAGTGACAGCGCATGGTTCGTGGTCAAAATTAACAGAGAATATGACATGAAAATATAATAATCTCACTATAAATGCATTTAATTAAATAAAATGTAGTAATCTCACCATAAATGTATTTTTGGACTTGCAGACGAGTAGTTCCGTTTTCACACACACACACACACACACACGCACGCACGCACGCACACACACACGACTTGTTTAAATACATTTATGTTGTTAATAAATATCAATAAATTGTTGTTGTGCCAGCAATATCTCCAAGTTTTGTTTTCACTGTAGAAATCTCAAATGTCATGATTACTTGCCAATGCAAGAGAGTACCGGCACCTTTTTTCCTCCACTTCAAGCACTGCTCAGGAGACAAGCTTTCGGAAGGGGGTGTGGAACCAGACAAGAGTAAAGTACAAGCAATACTCAAAATGCCCAAACCCACAGACAGAAAGGCTGTATTGAGGGTGACGATCAGTTTCGTCAGAAAGTTCATATCAAATTTGTCTTCTAAAACAGTGTACTTGAGAGAACCGTTACGTGATAAAGGCGAGTTCGAATGGACAGCTGATCATGAACAAGAATGGGGATGACTGAAGACTCTCCTCACTTCAAAACCTGTGCTGACAGTCTTTGACCAATCAAAAAGGACAAAGATCTCGACATATGCATCCAAAGATGGACTGGGTGCAGTTCTACTGCAGGCGGAGGGAGAGAACTGGAGGCCAGTCGCGAATGCCTGGAGATCGCTGACTCTGTTGTAATGTCGCTATGCACAGATAGTAAAAGAGTGCCTGGGTTTGGTGTATGGAGTGGAAAGATTTCACAGCCATGTGTACGGCTTACTGACATTTATAGCAGAGACAGACCGCTAGCCCGGTCGTCGAGGTCACTTCAGTGGTTTGGGAAAAGCCTGTTAAAGTCCTGGCAGAAAGCGATGCAGAAGGATGTAGTGTAATGACGCCCAGTTCCAGGAATGCACTAATATTTTGTTTGTAGTATCAGTTTGCAACCATTATTAGTTAACACTAAGTTGTCAACACTTCAGGGAAAAAAAAGCCAATATACCAAAAATACCCGTTGACTTTTACAGGCTTTTCCCAAACCACTGAAGTGACGTCGACGTCCGGGTTAGCGGTAGCATGAGCCGTCAGACAAGTGTTATTTAAATAAACTCCTGATGTACTTACAAACTTTCCAAAGCCTCGTTTTATGAGTACAGAACCTATTTGTACTACTGTAGAAGTTTGGTACCATTCTGGGCATTATTAGTGGGGTAATTTACCAGATACATTATAGGATCCATTAGCGGCTGCACTAAACCATTCGGCTGATGTCTCTAAATAAGCTCTAACTTTAATAATGTTCGACAAAGGGAAAAAAAAAAGCTTTTGGGGGGTTGTTTGGCTCGAGGTCATGGTGCAAAGGACCCTAGGTTGAAATTACTCCGAACCATCCCTTTAATAGCCATCATTAAAAAGAACTTGAATCAAATGTCTAAGGGAGAATGTGTCCAGTACTACAACACCAGAACAGAGTTGAGTGTTGTCAAGGGACTTCTGCTGAGACAGAACAGGATCATTATCCCTCAGTCACTGCGACAGGAGATGTTGAAAAGACTGAACGAGGGACACCTTGGAGCAGAAAAACGTAAAGAAGGGCTAGAACTGCAATCTACTGGCCCGGAATAAACACAGACATCGACAGGATGGTGTCAACCTGTGATGCTTGTTTGAAGCAAGCGAAGCAACGTCTAATAGCCGTCCAAACACAGCCCAGACGTCTAGGCTAAAACAGGGCAAAATTTGGGTGAAAGTTTAATAGATGTCTAAACTTTAACCCACAAATAGACTAGTCATCAATTAGATAACAAAGAAATGAAATGAGTGAAGAAATGACACCAAACACCTTGTAATCACTGTTGACTTTGCTTACATGATGGAATATCATACATCTCACAAGTTATTTTGGCAAAAACGACATGTACTGTAATCAAATTCAAGGTTATTTTGGCTTGAAGTAGGTCACTCATAGCCGGACTATATCAGGTCTATAGTTAACCTAGACGGTGAAATGACAGCTATTGCTTGCTGGGAATGATCATCGTTGATCCACCAGAGGAACCATGGCAGAAAGTTGGGACTGACTTATTCTTCCTGGATGAAAAAAAAAAATTTGCTTGTGATAGATTACCTGTCAAACTATTCAGAGATGGCGTTGCTTCCCGGCATTCCGCAGGTGGTTTACAGCGAT
The DNA here is from genome assembly GCA_021554675.1 of Leuciscus idus. Classification (NCBI taxonomy): domain Eukaryota; kingdom Metazoa; phylum Chordata; class Actinopteri; order Cypriniformes; family Leuciscidae; genus Leuciscus; species Leuciscus idus. Next base: position 2,822,432 of record CM038624.1, read on the forward strand.
AATGGGCCGTGCTACAGTGGCAAAGACTTCCAGAAGTTTGCTGAGGACTATGGGTTTCAACATGTGACATTGAGCAGAGAAAGGAGTACACATAGTGAAGCGACTAATCAAGAAAGCAGTGGACAGTCGGTCAGATCCTTATTTAGCGCTGCTGAATTACCGTGCTTCTCCACTCGAACATGGTGTGTCTCCTGCGGAAATTTTAATGGGGCGCAGAATACGAACCACACTTCCTGGCTTTACAACACTAAACCAGAACAAATACCTAAAAGGAAACAAATAATTTGTTACATTTATATAGCGCTTTTTCTGAGACCTCAAAGCGCTTTACATAAAAGGGGGGAATCTCCTCAACCACCACCAATGTGCAGCCATATTGCGCCAGAATGCCCACCACACACCAGCTTACTGGTGGAGAGGAGACAGAGCAATGAAGCCAATCAGTGTATGGGGATGATTAGGAGGCCATGATGGACAGAGGCCAAGGGGCAAATTTGGCCAGGATGCCGGGGTTACACCCCTACTCTTTTTCGAAGGACATTCTGGGATTTTTAATGACCACAGAGAGTCAGGACCTCGGTTTAACGTCTCATCCGAAGGACTACAAAAGCACCTGAAACGGAGACAAAAAGCAAATTATGACAAGGCGTCAAAATGCCTAGAACCACTCTCCAAAAATGACACAGTAAGACTTGAGGGCTGCAATACCTGGACTAAAGGAGCCACAGTCCTGGAGGAGGTGCACCCATGATCTTACACTGTCAGGACAGCGAATGGTCAATTCTCAAGGAGAAATCGGAGAAGCCTGTTGAAAACAAAAGAGACAGTGCTGGTGGATACACATCCAGATGACACAGACGTGCAGTGTCACCAACAGCATCTGAAACACTTCCAGTGCTGGATGACAATGAACCAGCTGAAGAAATGCATTCAGATGTGCTTTCACATGCACTGAGAAGATCAAAACGCACAGTAAGGCCTGCTGATAGACTTAACCTAGTGCTCAAAGGGGTGGTATAATGCCCTTTTCACAAGATGTAAAATAAGTGTCTGATGTCCCCAGAGTGTGTATGTGAAGTTTTAGCTCAAAATACCCCACAGATATTTTTATATAGCATGTTTATATTAGGGCTGTCAATCGATTAAATTTTTTAATCGCGATTAATCGCATGATTGTCATGAGTTAACTCGCGATTAATCGCATTTAATCGCACATTTTTTTATTTGTTCTAAATGTACCTTAAATTAATACTTTTCAAGTTTGTAATACTCTAATCAACATGGGCATGGATAAATATGGATGCTTTATGAAAATTGATGTTTATTATTGAAACCATAGTCAACATAAAGCATGAAGACGAGACATGTTTCAAAGGTCATAGATGTTTTTCAAAGAACTTGTTCATGTCTATTAGACACATGTAGAAAGAACAAAGAAATACCAGATTCCCATTATTCTCTTTCTTTGCACTGAGCACTTTGCTAACACAAACATGTTTAGATTTGTGCATGACAGGGCAGCTCTTCTGAAAATGCTAAATGTACATTTATTATTTATTATTACATTAGTTTGTCTCTTTCTGTGCCCATTTTGATGAAGCTAAATTCTCAGTAAATAATGTAAATAATTTGTGAGATTGTAATTGTGAGGTATTACGTCTTCATCTTGTATAATTTGTACAGTGCTTGCTAGTGGTTTGCTAATCTAAGTTTAAATAATTAGTTGTAATAACTTGTTCTTTACTTCTAAAGTAAAGGGGATGTAGTGATAAATTGTAAGTACTGAAACTAACCACTAGGTGTCAGTAGAATAACACTTACAGTGCCTGTGTAGAGTGTAGAGATTGGATGTTCGGTTGCTGATATGGAACTGAAAGGACAATAAAAACAAGTTTGTTATAAACTGTTTCTTCACTGGATTACGAAACATTACACCAAGTTGGCCTCTTTTCTCTAGCCATGATCACATCCATATTCTCCTCTTTCACTTCGTCTTTTCTTCAGCGCACATAAAAACCACAATTACCAAAGTGCGATTCATCTTGCTCTATTTGTTCACCACTAGCGCATGCTGATGATGTTTATCCTTCTATACTAACTTGTGTTGTAGCCTATGATTCAATACATGTTATACCCAAGTTTATTAGATCCATGTCGTACAGTGTGATTTGTAATGATCAATAGCAGGCATCAGGCAAACTGCAGAACTGCAGGATATTCCAAGAAAGAGATTGTGAGAAGTGGCATATATCTGATGCAATAAAGCCGCCCTCTCTATTAATTAAGTCTGCAACATAAAGGTGCACATCACCTGTGCATATCTGCGTTTCCCAAAGCATCGTAGGATTAAGCTGGGAAACGCAGCCCAGTTCTGTTCAGTTCAGTTCAGTTCTGTTCACTCAGCAGAGCGGATGTTCCAGTCTCTACCACTAGGTGTCAGTCTCTTCAAAACGTATTCAAAATCAATGTAACATCGAAAGTGATAAAGTTACTAGTGTTTCATCTGCGAATGGGAAGATAATTATATAATAGAAAGAAAGAAAGAAAGAAAGAAAGAAAGAAAGAAAGAAAGAAAGAAAGAAAGAAAGAAAGAAAGAAAGAAAGAAAGAAAGAAAGAAAGAAGTGTGTGTGTGTGTGTGTGTGTGTGTGTGTGTGTGTGTGTGTGTGTGTGTGTGTGTGTGTGTGTGTGTGTGTGTGTGTGTGTGTGAGAGAGAGAGAGAGAGAGAGAGAGAGAGAGTGTGTGTGTGGCTGTTTCTCAATTCCAAGAACGCAAAGAACAGACTTGCGTTCTCTTTGAGACTGGTCTTGCCAGGCGACCTTGAAAGAACGAACTCGGAAGGACGCGAGAACATAGAACGCATCTTTATGAGAATTGAGATGTGCTGCGATGCTGCTTAACTGACCATCTCGGCAAATACAACACAACATCACAAACATATGTCCTTTTAAACATTTCTTTCATATTATTATAGACATTGTTTTCATAGTTTATATATTTTTTATTTTACCATGTGTATTTATGAGTAGGCCTATGTGTTACCTATGTTTTGTCAATGTTAGGCAAGGCAAGGCAAGGCAAGTTTATTTATATAGCACATTTCTTACACAATGGCAATTCAAAGTGCTTTACATAGAAGAAATTAAAATAATAAAAAGAAATAAGAATAATTAAAACAGTTTAGAAAAATAAAAAATAAAATACAGTACAAACAGTCGGACGAACATTGGCACAGTGCTCATTCAGTAAATGCATAGTTAAACAGATGTGTTTTGAGTCTGGATTTGAATGTGACTACAGTAGGAGCACATCTGATCTCCTCTGGAAGCTGGTTCCAGCTGCGGCTGGCATAATAGCTAAAAGCAGACTCGCCATGCTTAGAGTGAACCCTTGGTATTTCAAGCTGATATGATCCTAATGATCTGAGTGATCTGTTGGGTTTATATTCAGTGAGCATATCTGCAATGTATTGAGGTCCTAGGCCATTGAATGATTTATATACCAGTAATAATACTTTAAAATCAATTCTAAGTTTAACTGGGAGCCAGTGTAAAGACCTGAGGACTGGTGTGATATGTTCATATTTTCTGGTTCTGCTCAGAATCCTGGCGGCAGCGTTCTGTATGAGCTGCAACTGTCTTATGGTCTTTTTGGGAAGGCCAGTGAGGAGTCCATTACAATAATCCACCCTGCTGGTGATGAAAGCATGCACAAGTTTCTCTAAGTCTTGTCTGGAAACAAAGCATCTAATTCTTGCAATATTTTTCAGATGATAGTATGCTGATTTAGTTATTGCTTTGACATGACTACTGAAACTAAGCTCTGACTCTAGTGTCACACCAAGATTCCTGACTTGATTTTTGGTTGTTTGACCCCTAGAGTGAAGGTATGCGTTCACCTTGAGAACTTCATCTTTGTTTCCAAACGCAATGACTTCAGTTTTGTCTTTGTTTAACTGAAGAAAGTTTTGACACATCCAACTGTTGACTTCATCAATGCATTGGCACAGGGAGTCAATGGGGCTGTAGTCGTTGGGCGATAGGGCTAAGTACAGCTGTGTGTCGTCTGCATAGCTGTGGTAAGAGATTTGGTTCTTTCTCATTATTTGGCTCATTGGGAGCATATACATGTTAAGATTCTTTTTAATATGCCAATAAAAATACTGCCGCTTTCTTAAGGTCTTTATCACTTTATTAAAATGAAGCAAAAGAGACCGCCAAATGTAAACTTTCACGAGCTGTCACGTAGGCTATGTCGAGCTTGCAGCGGGAATCTCTTAAGTGAGAACGAGAAGTTTAAAGCTTACAGCCTTCTGTACGTCGACTGCCCGCAACGTCTTCTGGGATTTTTAGCGGTTCGATTCTCTCAAGTCTGCATTTGATGCATCCTCGATATCAAGGACACATCCGGGCACTTCATGCGTCCTCTGTACTTGCGTTCTTGAGTATTGGAATTGAACTTCGACGGTTGATGATGACGTAGTACGAGAACACAAGGACACAAGATCACTGAAGAACGCATATTGAGAAACAGCCTGTGTGTGTGTGTGTGTGTGTGTGTGTGTGTGTGTGTGTGTGTGTGTGTGTGTGTGTGTGTGTGTGTGTGTGTGTGTGTGTGTGTGTGTGTGTCTTTCTCTTGACTGTTCTGAGAGAGTTCCTCAGAAATGAGTCTGTAAACATTTAGTCCAGCAGATGTCAGTGGAACATCACAATCAATGTTGCTACAAGTACTCATTGTTTGAGAAATAGTCATATTAATAATAAAATAATAATAATAATTCTCAGGTATTTTGCAAGAAGTGTTTCAGAAATGTGTGTTTGGCAGTATTATATAATACTGTGATGTTTATTTAAAGAAATACAAGGAAAGATATTTAAATAGCAAAGATTCTGAAAGTTTCTTACACTGCTAGAATGAGATCCTTTAATTGAATATGGCTTTAAAGTATAGCAATGATTAATATAACATTGTATTATTACAGTTTTTCTCGATTGTTTACACACATTTTCTGGTACTTGAGACACAATGACCACAACATGTAACTCATTCACCAACCACCTGAACCAATTCTGCTAAACTACAAGCACAATTCCTGTTTTACACTCAAATTGCAGTTCTAAAACACACTTTTTTCAAAACACTACACACAATTCTCTGCTTTTGGCACAATTTTCATGCAGAAAATCTCTTGTTTTCACAAGGAACACACTGCCATTCAAATATGCACACTGACTCATCACATGGGCAAACACCCGTCACACAGTTTTACAATTAGCAATCAGAGCTTTAGCATAAAAGGGCAATAGGTCAGCTCTTCAATGGTGCAATGGATGCCAACATTGGATTTTTTATTTTTTTACTGTAACTGTATACAGTAAATTCTTCTGTTGTTTTGTATGTAGACCACTGTATGTACAACTTTGTGTTGGTTTGGGATGTACAAATTGTGGGAATGTACAAATGTACATAAAATAAAATATATTTGTTATGTATTTGTGTGTTCTGAGTATAAAAACAATATTCTCAAATATTTTACATCACACTATGTATGTACTGTCTGTAGTAAGTGTAACACTGAACAAAAAAAGGCCTAAGTCATTATGATAAATGGAGAAGAAGTGTTTTCCATTCATCATAGTGTTTTACATTGAGCACATCAGTGTTCAACTGGTTCTTATAAATGTCTATTCATATGATGGTTTGTGTGTGTCATTTGAAAACAAAATACCATTTTGAGAAGAAATAACATTGTTTTGAATGTAAAGTTTCATTTTGCAGGAGAATTGAGGGGTTTTGCCCATTGTGTGTGTTTTTTTGGATTTGAGTGTAGAGTTCTGAGAATATGAGGCATGCTTTCAGAAAATGTGTGTAAACAATCGAGAAAAACTGTAATATCATAATTTGTATGTCTGATGGTATTTTTTTTTTTCGGTTTTTTTTTATATGGTGATTTATCTCTATGGTGGACACCCAACCTTAAAAAATATATATTAACCTTCTGAATATAGCAATATTGAGAAGAGAAGAGAAGAGAAGAGAAGAGAAGAGAAGAGAAGAGAAGAGAAGAGAAGAGAAGAGAAGAGAAGAGAAGAGACGAGACGTGAAGAGAAGAGAAGAGAAGTGAAGAGAAGAGAAGAGAAGAGAAGAGACGAGAAGTGAAGAGAAGAGAAGAGAAGTGAAGAGAAGAGAAGAGACGTGAAGAGAAGAGACGAGACGAGACGAGACGAGACGAGACGAGAAGTGAAGAGAAGAGAAGAGAAGAGAAGTGAAGAGAAGAGAAGAGAAGAGACGAGAAGAGAAGAGAAGAGACGTGAAGAGGAGAAGAGAAGAGAAGAGAAGAGAAGAGAAGAGAAGAGAAGTGAAGAGAAGAGAAGAGACGAGACGAGACGTGAAGAGAAGAGAAGAGACGAGACGTGAAGAGAAGAGAAGAGAAGTGAAGAGAAGAGAAGAGAAGAGAAGAGAAGAGAAGAGAAGAGAAGAGAAGAGAAGAGAAGAGAAGTGAAGAGACGAGACGAGACGAGACGTGAAGAGAAGAGAAGTGAAGAGAAGAGACGAGACGAGACGTGAAGAGAAGAGAAGAGACGAGACGTGAAGAGAAGAGAAGAGAAGTGAAGAGAAGACAAGAGAAGAGAAGTGAAGAGACGAGACGAGACGAGACGTGAAGAAAAGAGAAGAGACGAGACGAGACGTGAAGAGAAGAGACGAGACGAGACGAGACGAGACGAGACGTGAAGAGAAGAGAAGTGAAGAGACGAGACGAGACGTGAAGAGAAGAGAAGAGAAGAGAAGAGAAGAGAAGTGAAGAGAAGAGACGAGACGAGACGAGATGTGACGTGAAGAGAAGAGAAGAGAAGAGAAGAGAAGAGAAGAGAAGAGACGAGACGAGACGAGAAGTGAAGTGAAGTGAAGAGACGAGACGAGACGAGACGTGAAGAGAAGAGAAGAGACGAGACGAGACGAGAAGTGAAGTGAAGAGAAGAGAAGAGAAGTGAAGAGAAGAGAAGAGAAGAGACGAGAAGAGAAGAGACGAGACGAGACGAGACGAGACGAGACGAGAAGTGAAGAGAAGAGAAGAGAAGAGAAGTGAAGAGAAGAGAAGAGAAGAGACGAGAAGAGAAGAGAAGAGACGAGACGAGACGAGAAGTGAAGTGAAGAGAAGAGAAGAGACGAGACGAGACGAGAAGTGAAGTGAAGTGAAGTGACGAGACGAGGCGTGAAGAGACGAGACGAGACGAGACGTGAAGAGAAGAGACGAGAAGAGAAGAGAAGAGAAGAGAAGAGAAGAGAAGAGAAGAGAAGAGAAGTGAAGTGAAGTGAAGTGAAGAGACGAGACGAGACGAGACGTGAAGAGAAGAGGCGTGAAGAGAAGAGACGTGAAGAGAAGAGAAGAGAAGAGAAGAGACGAGGCGTGAAGAGACGAGACGAGACGTGAAGAGAAGAGAAGAGAAGAGAAGAGAAGAGAAGAGAAGAGAAGAGAAGAGAAGAGAAGAGAAGAGAAGAGAAGAGAAGAGAAGAGAAGAGAAGAGAAGAGAAGAGAAAAGAAGAGAAGAAGAAGAGAGAGAAGTGAAGAGACGAGACGAGACGTGACGAGAAGAGAAGAGAAGAGACGAGACGAGACGTGAAGAGAAGAGACGAGATGAGACGTGAAGAGAAGAGAAGTGAAGTGAAGAGAAGAGAAGAGAAGAGAAGAGAAGAGAAGAGAAGAGAAGAGAAGAGAAGAGACGAGACGAGATTGATATTTTGTAAATAAAGTGGTAAATTATGCTTTTGCGTGTGTGTGTGTGTGTGTGTGTGTGTGTGTGTGTGTGTGTGTGTGTGTGTGTGTGTGTGTGTGTGCAAACAAAGCGTTGCTTCATAAAATGAAGTTTTATGTAACAAAGTTCGGGAGGAGCATGTTCAGGTAATCATCCAATCAGCACAAGAAGAAGCCAGTATAAATAAAGCCTTCCCTTACCTCCTGTCTCATGACTAATTTCTCAGCATCCCGCCACCACCCCATCACCTCACTTTCGGCTGGGTCTACTCATAGATACCTATGAGCTATACATTCATAGGGGGGAGTACTCTGGGGTCGGGCCGAATTCCGAGCTCGGAGCCCTCCCCCCGGACAGCAAGCCAAATACGCATTATAATATTACATCAGATTTCATTAATATGTGAACTCGTGAAATGTAATTTAAACCCCTGTAGTCACATGGGTTACTTCAATGATGTCTTCACCTTTCTGGGGCTTGAAAGTGGTAGTTGCGTATCTGTCAATGGAGGGACAGAAATCTCCCAAAGCTTTGATTTCCAAAGATGAACTAAAGTCTTACGGGGTTGTAACGACATAAGGGTGAGTAATTAATGAGATAATTTTATTTGGGGGTGAACTATCCCTTTAAAGAAAGCGTGAAGTAAAGAAAGAGCATGGATCTTTGCGATCTCTTCCTGCAGTAATCAACACAGACCACTAGAGGACAGTCAAATCCTTCTCTTCATGATGCGATACACACACACACACACACACAACTCTTCAGGAAGTGTAGACTTTAAAGTTGCTGCAGACTCCACGGCACACACACACACACACACACACACACGAGAGAGAGTGACATTTACGTAACAAAGCCCCTTCTGGAATAGATCTACCAGAAAAGCATTAAGGTGTTCTGGTTTAATGAGGTCAGACACAAGGGATTTTTACCCATTAGGGTAAATAGGTACTTAATTGAACTTCTCATCAGAGGTTTAATTTACAATATTTTTCTCTTATGGCGCTTTTCCATTACCAGTACCAGCTCAACTCGACTCGACTCGTGAGTTTTTATTCTAAAAGCCACATTACATATAGTACTCCTGCTAGTTCCTAAGAAGTCACTTCAACATTGGCAAAGTTAAATTGATGTGAATTGTTTACAAAAATGGAATAATAAGTAAAGGAGCCAATGTGAAATAAGGAATAATGACTCTGAAAGAACTAGCTGACACCAATAAACCTGTTCTACAGCAATGACTCACGCTGCCTGCTGTTCTACACCGTCCTCCTCCATATCATCAGCCTTCTTGTACATGTCAAACCACAACAGGGCAGCACTGCAGTACACCATAGCAACATTGCATATTTTTATTAAAATGGTTAGAAAGGTTCCCAAGATATGGCAAAACATATACATCAAGTTCACATAAATATTGATTAACAATATGCACAAAAGCCCTGCCTGTGTTTCTGAATCGAACAATCCAGGTTCCAGAATAATGCAGTTACGCTGCTGTCTTTAACCTAATTCAGATTTCTCTCAAGTAAACGTTATGTAACGGTACTCCAGTAATGTCTCGTTTCTGGGTCAAAGAAGCCCTATAAAGGAAGAGCTGGGATTTGTCTGATTAAAAAACGAGCCTCATCAGGTGAGATTGAATTGAAGACATGCGTCAGGGATTGGATCCTGCGAGGGTTGGAGAGGAAATGGAACTTGAACATTGACATTTTCCAAATGATGTTCCTAAAATTGGAATCCCATTAGTGTGATGTGCGAAGAAACCCGGCCCTTACAACACGCCGAGATATGAAGCCATAAAACATGTCACGCATGCTTTGAGGAATTATAATGATCCAGCAATTTTGTGACGTTCATGCACATTCATTATATTTCTATTTTGTGGTCTCATCAATTCTGTATTTAACATGATTAACCCCCTGCTTCACTTGATTAGACAGTTCCTGGTTTATTCTCCATTCTGGATGTGGCAGGCAAGCATTTGGGATTTGTTTTTGTGTAAATCTGAAGTAAGCTTGTTGCATATCTCTCATGTTTTGGATTGTCTGACAGTTCAATGGGCCTATTTAGTCTGTTTCCTTGGCTATTTGTTCCAATTTTAACCTTTTTTTGTATAAACGATGTGTACACTCAAGATAAGTCAAAAATAATAATAATACACTCATAATAATAAAAATACACTCAAAATAATAGTTCTAAAAATCTTTCTAAATATAAAAGAATAGCAGAGTCCACAACGGCACAGAGGAACGATATTGTTGGAATCACTTTCAGAACGATCAGAGAATGTCTAATAAGGGGAAAAGTTTCACTCTCAGTAAACTTCCGGCTTCTGAACTGGTTGCAGTTCCACTCTGGTTCCACATGAGGGCGCTCACAGGACGAGTGCAGAATGAATGGAGGTCTATGGCGCTATAGCCATCAAAATCCACTTTTCTCAGGATATAATTTTTTGTCTAGTAATTTGAATGTTGTATTCGAAAGGAGATGCAAAGAAATTACACATTGCCGGGTGTTAGATTTTTTAGAGTCACTTATTTGCTTTAAAAAGTATTTTAAATTGTCAATGACGTCATACACATCGTACGACTAGAGATACTGCTCTTTCTTTTCTCTCGAGGCGTCGACAACACAGCTAACACAGGTAAACACACAACACAGCTGACACAGGTAAATACACAACACAGCTGACACAGGTAAACACACAACACAGCTGACACAGGTAAACACACAACACAGCTGACACAGGTAAACACACACAACACTGCTGACACAGGTAAACACACAACACAGCTAACACAGGTAAACACACAACACAGCTGACACAGGTAAACACACAACACAGCTGACACAGGTAAACACACAACACAGCTGACACAGGTAAATACACAACACAGCTGACACAGGTAAACACACAACACACCTGACACAGGTAAACACACAACACAGCTGACACAGGTAAACACACAACACAGCTGACACAGGTAAACACACACACAACACTGCTGACACAGGTAAACACACAACACAGCTGACACAGGTAAACACACAACACAGCTGACACAGGGAAACACACAACACAGCTGACACAGGTAAACACACAACACAGCTGACACAGGGAAACACACAACACAGCTGACACAGGGAAACACACAACACAGCTGACACAGGTAAACACACAACACAGCTGACACAGGTAAACACACACACAACACTGCTGACACAGGTAAACACACAACACAGCTGACACAGGTAACTACACAACACAGCTGACACAGGTAACTACACAACACAGCTGACACAGGTAAACACACAACACAGCTGACACAGGTAAACACACAACACAGCTGACACAGGTAACTACACAACACAGCTAACACAGGTAAACACACAACACAGCTGACACAGGTAAACACACAACACAGCTGACACAGGTAAATACACAACACAGCTGACACAGGTAAACACACAACACAGCTGACACAGGTAAATACACAACACAGCTGACACAGGTAAACACACAACACAGCTGACACAGGTAAACACACAACACAGCTGACACAGGTAAATACACAACACAGCTGACACAGGTAAACACACAACACAGCTGACACAGGTAAACACACAACACAGCTGACACAGGTAAACACACACACAACACTGCTGACACAGGTAAACACACAACACTGCTGACACAGGTAAACACACAACACAGCTGACACAGGTAAACACACAACACAGCTGACACAGGGAAACACACAACACAGCTGACACAGGTAAACACACAACACAGCTGACACAGGTAAACACACAACACAGCTGACACAGGTAAATACACAACACAGCTGACACAGGTAAATACACAACACAGCTGACACAGGTAAACACACAACACAGCTGACACAGGTAAATACACAACACAGCTGACACAGGTAAACACACAACACAGCTGACACAGGTAAACACACAACACAGCTGACACAGGTAAACACACAACACAGCTGACACAGGTAAAGACACAACACAGCTGACACAGGTGCACGATGAGTTTTTGTTTTGTTGTTTTAAAAGACCACGGCGAAAATACACACACACACACAATCCCATCAAGCGGTATCTCTGGTCGTAATCAGTCCTTCACTGACCAATCAGCGTTCATTAGCAGAATGCTAGCGTGTTATGGGCAACAACAACTCAACCTGTAAGAAATCGAAAGGACATAAGTACTCGATCATTCGACTTTCTACCTATAACCCATGTTGAACTTGCAAAACCTACAAATTAAATCTGAGATTTCTCAACGGCAATCGGGTGAAAGAGACAAATTTAGCCGTCTAGCCCCCTAGACTCCCATTCATTTAGCTCTCATGGGCGATCGCCCCCAGTGGAACTCTGGTGGAACTACAACCAAAATTCGGTACAATAGGACTAAATAGGGAGTGGCCAGGCTCTTTGTAGACGGGCTCTGGAACGATTTTGTTTCTTGCTGATGAACAATAAAAACATTGACAGCCAATCAGAACGCATCATTCTTTAAAGAGCTCAGGCATTTAAAGCGGCAGACGACAAAACTGCAGAATAAACAGAACATATACTGAAATAAATGTGTCATGACAGCAACAGTTATTCACAATCACTTCGTCTTTAGTGATTTTGCCTTCAATCGTACGAGAACGTTTTTGCAGCAATGTTTTATTTTGAGATGAATTGAGAGCTTTTAATTTGAAAAGTTCTGAAAGACATTCAACAGAGTCTGTGTATCGCTTCGTCGCAGGATAAGACCATATAGACTGTAAAAAAATAGGGATAAGACACACCGCCGGCTTTGCATTCACAACACAAGGTAGGATGAACACATTGTTGTCTTTCCATGCTTCTTTCTATGCCCCATTTTCGCTGTCAACTTTCCTCTTTACACTCTTTGATAGTGCCATTTTCTTTCACCAGCTAGCTCTTCACTTTGCACAGCACATGACGTAATAGCGTACCTCCAGCACGCAAACAATTAAAAAAAATGCAGTTTAGTATGTGAGGATGCAAGGAATAAATCTGAGTGTAAAAGTAGGCTACGTCAAATAATTATTACAATAAGTTTGGCTCCATTGTGTAACAAGCAAATTAAAATGATACACATTTATTATTCACAATATGGAAAGAGGAAATAAAACATAGTTCGTTAAGAGCATGACTCAAACATGCCATTAATGGGCTTATTCAAGTCATTAAAAAATATTGTTTTAAGTTATTTTTATCCATTCAGCATCTCCCACATATGTGTGTTTTAGCAAGGCAGTCTGTGTTGCAAGTTGGTGAATGAAGATACTTGCCAGGTTAAGTGTCACTACTATCTTTATTACAACCCGGACACCGGCTTTTTGTTAATGACTGTCCTACTACAGGATTTAACACAGAGTAACAGATCACTACCAGTTACAAAAGACACTGTAACAGTCTGTCACGGGCAATTCTGGTTGCATTTTTCATCAATTCATTTCTTAAATTATCCTTTGACTATGTTCTGGCCCGCTATCTAGTGGCGAGGTTTTTTTTTTGGTTTTTTTTTTGGTCCAATGCCAAACTTACTTGCCGACTCCTGCTGTAGACCTTATTTAGAGCAGTGCCACAGTTATGAAAGTGAGGCTGTGAGGGATAGACATACTGTGTTTTCAATGGTATCCGCTATAGATCTCCTAGATCACTCATAATTTTCCACAGATCATGTTGACTGGAGTTTTTTGTCTTTGTCAGATAGATTAGCAGTTCCTCTGAACCCCTCCACCTCCCCAGCTCCACCTGCCTAGATTTAATACTGGGTTTATGTCTGTCTATTTATGCAGCATCAGCATATCTTACACGCTCACAGCAGCAATAATAAACAGTGTAGCAGATCTAGTCCGCCAAGACCAAATACATTAACACTGACATATTCAATATCATGCTAAAACTATTTAGAGAGTTGCCATGATTAAAAAAATAAATAACTTAAATGTAATTATTTAAGTTACATTTATTTTTAGTGTAGTGACAATGGGCCTCATTCACCAACCGTTGTTACGAAGAAATGTGTTCTTAAAACCCACTTACGCACTTTTTACTAAGATTCTGACATTCACTAATGTTTTCTTATCTTGGATTTGTTCTCAGCAAAGAACAAAATCTACGCACACTCAAGAGCACTCTTACGCACGTTTGAGTGATGACAGTTTGCTCCAAATAATTGGTTACTGCATTTTATTTAATTCTACAGTCGTTTACAATGATAGAATTTTACTGTAATGTATTTCTGATCATTTGTTGAAAATAAAAATCATAGTATGCAAAGAAACACTAACACTGCAATTTACATCAGCAATTAAGTGTAATTCACTGGTGGGAGATGGCCTTGGAGGATATGAAGCTGTTGATATAGAGCCCTGGTCAGTGTCCAGTTGCTCCGCTGAAGGCACACCTGAGAGCGCCGTCTCACCAATAATGCGCTGGTCAATCTCAGATAACTAAGGGCCTGCATGCCCCACTCCGGTGGTCAGCATATGTCTCTTATGTTTGACAATGGATTTTTTGGTCTCTGATTTTAAGTCAAACCATTTCTTTTTTACATCTTCAATTGAGCGACGTTGTCCAGAAACAGATTTCACGGAATCCGTGATCTCCTTCCATGCCTCCGTTTTGTTGGTGGCTTTAAAACCACTGGAAACACTACTAAATATTATGCCTCGTTTGGCATTTACCTGTTGCAGTAGAATTTGTATTTCAGAATTACTGAAGTTTGGTCTGGACTTGATCCGTTGTGGAGCCATTATGTTCGAACCAGAGCTGTTCGGATCAATCAAATTGTCAGGGCGGGCTTTATACGATGATGGACAGATGATCAACTGTAACGTAATCATCCACCTCACCAACGAGCGCTTGGGTTGAATTCATTTACAACAAAGATGACTGCCGCTGGAGAATTGAGATTTCACGAGTTCACACTTACAAATATGTCAGATAGAATAAATGCATATTTGGCGTGCTGTCCGAGGAGAGGCTCCGGCTTGGTATTCGGCCCCAACCCAAAGTACTCCCCCCGTATTCCTGGCTGTGGAAGAAGAGGCCGAGAGTGAGTGGAGGGATGCTGGAAACTGTCAAGGAATGTTAGGTGAGTTGACAGAGTGAATAAATATAAGCTTCCTCTCATGCTGATAGGGTAGACATGGTAATTGTTTGATGACAAGTTGATTGGATTGATTATTTGAACGTTCTCCTCCCGAACTCTGTTTATGAAACATCATGCAGATTCCATCATCGCGTCTGTTATAGAAGATATCGACAGCGCATTCATTTGAAAAGAGGAACAGAGAACCGCGATCAAGGCATTTGTCGATGGGAAAGATGAATGAAGAACACACGTCACTTACTCCGTTGCTCTGATTGGTTGTAGGTCTATCCAATTGAGTGCAGAGGCATTTTCTTTCCTGGTTCGGTTGAAACACGCCCCATAATCACAGCCCAATGGAGCAGATCAGACTCATATTCGGACATGTCATGAATCCGACGTAGACTTTTCTTAGGAAGTTTATTAAGTACAAAGTTAAGAAAATTCTTAGGAAGATATTAGCGAATGAGTCCCACTGACATTGCTTTCCACTGAACAACACACACACATTGTTGTGTTATTTTTCTAGTTCCATCATAATATCCTCCAGAGAGCTCAGCGTTACTTCACTTGCAAATCAAATGTTTTTCTGAATGTACAGCAAAGAACATCAGCATAAAACGCACCTCTTCCTCAACCGTTACACCTCCGCATCTCTCCTGGTGGTGTGACTCTTATTACGTGTGTCGGTGTTGCTGTGATACCGCGGGTCTTACTCATCAAATCATTATCTTTGCATTCATGAGTTCATGATGGAGTGATGCACACATGCACAACATGCCATATGAAGTGCTTTCACACTGACAGCGTTTTGGAACTACGGCTCTACTTACATCCAGTAGAAAATAAAGGCATATAAAGATAGTCAGCAGAGGACAGTGTTACAATATGCATGTCAAAATTATTAAGAACAAAAATCGACCAAAATACAACACCTATAACTATACACAAGCACACTTTGAAAAAAACAAAACAAATTAGTGTATAAAATGTCCCTTATATGAAATGTTACATGCAATTAAATGAACGTGAGTGGTTTTTTTTCTCTCATTTAAGTACGATTTAAGTAATTTCATAATTACTTCTATTGTCTTTTGAAATATGTTTAGTACTGATGACAAGCATTTATCAGTACTAAACATGATAAATGACAAGCATAAACATTTTTACTGACAAGCATTTATGGCAAACTAATATACAGCCTATACTTTAATGTAATTTCTATTGGAACTTGTATGGTATGTATTCAATTAGATGTATAGATAAACTTTGAATTTAGCACATTTAAACTATATTAACTTTAAATGTAATATTGAATAACACGCTGTTAAAATGATAATCAAGTACTTTACATGTGCTTTAGTATGTTAGTCGACACTTCAAAATAAATGCACTTCTTTAAAGCATGACAAAAGACTATTAAAACAATAAACATTAAATGTGGCACTTTTGCATTTTTTTAAGTGTACTTAAGTGTGTTAAGAAACAGTCGTGAAGTGCTTTAAATGCACTTAAAGGGATACTTCAGGATTTAGCATTAAGCTTTGTATTAGTAGAAAACCTGTAGTATTTTCGAATTACCTTGCTTTCCACCCTCATATCCCCCTGAGACGAGAGATTTATGTATTTTTTGTCTGGAAAAAATCCTCCGATGACGCAAAAATCGTCATTTTGCGTCATCAGAGGATTTTTTGGCCAGAGGCGAGAGACTACAGCCAGTAGGAGGAGCTGTCCCGCATGTGTTCAACCCGCCCATAGAGGGATCTCACTCACAGAATGTACACAGTGTCTGCCGTCTTTCTTTGGAAGCTAAGCTAGCAGGCTCTTGTTCTGTGGAGAAAGCCGAGTATTAGGGGTTACCATCCTCTTTTTCCCGGACATGTCCGGCCGTCGAGATCGTCCAAAATGTCCGGGATTCGGCTTTTGCTTTCTGCAGTCGCCATTCATTATTTACATGCACACCTTTGTTTCAATCTAACTGAATTCATTCCGATTGGTGAATCTGAATGTAGTGTTTACATGAACGCTAAACAAGTGATCGGTTGATGTGCGTTTTAACATTGCTAAGAAGATTCCCGCTCCTCCGTGAGAGATACGAGACCGGCGCGTCTCACAGGTGTCGCTCATCGGTAATCACGTCACCGGCCTCTCATCGTTCTCCCGCGCCCCTCAGCCTCGTCCTGCTCACCGTTCTCCCGCGCCCCTCAGCGCGGCCCTCAGCCTCGTCCTGCTCACCGTTCTCCCGCGCCCCTCAGCGCGGCCCTCAGCCTCGTCCTGCTCACCGTTCTCCCGCGCCCCTCAGCGCGGCCCTCAGCCTCGTCCTGCTCGCCGTTCTCCCGCGCCCCTCAGCCTCGTCCTGCTCGCCGTTCTCCCGCGCCCCTCAGCCTCGTCCTGCTCACCGTTCTCCCGCGCCCCTCAGCCTCGTCCTGCTCACCGTTCTCCCGCGCCCCTCAGCCTCGTCCTGCTCACCGTTCTCCCGCGCCCCTCAGCCTCGTCCTGCTCGCCGTTCTCCCGCGCCCCTCAGCGCGCCCCTCAGCCTCGTCCTGCTCACCGTTATCCCGCACCCCTCAGCGCACCCCTCAGCCTCGTCCTGCTCGCCGTTCTCCCGCACCCCTCAGCCTCGTCCTGCTCACCGTTATCCCGCACCCCTCAGCGCACCCCTCAGCCTCGTCCTGCTCGCCGTTCTCCCGCGCCCCTCAGCCTCGTCCTGCTCGCCGTTCTCCCGCGGCCCTCAGCCTCGTCCTGCTCACCGTTCTCCCGCGCCCCTCAGCCTCGTCCTGCTCGCCGTTCTCCCGCACCCCTCAGCCTCGTCCTGCTCACCGTTATCCCGCACCCCTCAGCGCACCCCTCAGCCTCGTCCTGCTCGCCGTTCTCCCGCACCCCTCAGCCTCGTCCTGCTCACCGTTATCCCGCACCCCTCAGCGCACCCCTCAGCCTCGTCCTGCTCGCCGTTCTCCCGCGCCCCTCAGCCTCGTCCTGCTCGCCGTTCTCCCGCGCCCCTCAGCCTCGTCCTGCTCGCCGTTCTCCCGCACCCCTCAGCCTCGTCCTGCTCACCGTTATCCCGCACCCCTCAGCGCACCCCTCAGCCTCGTCCTGCTCGCCGTTCTCCCGCGCCCCTCAGCCTCGTCCTGCTCGCCGTTCTCCCGCGGCCCTCAGCCTCGTCCTGCTCGCCATTCTCCCGCGCCCCTCAGCCTCGTCCTGCTCGCCGTTCTCCCGCGGCCCTCAGCCTCGTCCTGCTCGCCGTGATGAATGGCGACTGTAGAACGCAAAAGCCGAATCCCGGACATTTTGGGCGATCTCGAAATCCCGGGACTCACTAGTAGCTAATCCTTGTTGTTTAACTGCTGAGCTCTCTTACTGGTAGGCGTGGCTTGGGAGTGGTCTCCTAGGGCAGCGAAGCAAGTGCATTCTGGGAGTTGTTGTCTTTCATCCACATAAGCCAAAAATAAATTTTCTGGCTTTTCTCAGTCTAGAAAGCTCCACATTCTAAAATAATTTCACATTTCTTCTACATAAATGATCTATTTTAAATACACATTCATCTTTCCAGAGGTGAAGTATCCCTTTAAGTGGCCTTTTATTGAATTTATATTATATTATCTGCAAGTAGTTTAAAATATACCTTTAAGATTTGAAGTACACTACAAGTGCGCATTCAGTACAATTAAGCGCACTTCTTTTTCACAGTACTGTGTATTTCATTGAAATGTAGGCCTAATGTTTAATTTAGCATATTAAATATAGTTTTACAAGCAGTGTTAGGGGTAGCGCATTACAATACCTTGAGTTACGTAATCAGATTACTTTACTAGATACTAAAATCAATGCATTACATTTAAATTTACAACATAAATTAATTTAAAAAAAATTTAATTAGTTAATAATAAAAAAAAGTAATGCAAGTTACTTTGTTTTGTATTGACTGACAGCTCTCCTGTCCTCATGTTGAGAGGAATCGTAAGTGCTGAAAACAGTGAAATGCAAAACTCAGAATATTACACAACCTGCAATAATTAAATATGCTAAATAACACAAATATACTTGATATATTTAATCTCACTTTATTAACCAGTCTTTCCTGCTAACCTTTGATGATCCAATTCAACCATACTAAAAATGACTAGCTAAACATCACATGTGTTTAATTTTTTTTCGTCCTGAAGTAATAGTTTGAACTTTCTTCTCCTGCATCCTCCTTTACTCTACTTCTCCTTTAGTCTCAGATATTTAACGGCGTGTTTAAACACTGGCTGCGTTTACACTTGGCATTAACATGCGACCTGTATCCGGATGTTGTCCACATACGCATTGAAAAGACAACCCAGACAGCATGTGATCAATGAAACAATGTTGACCCCGCGTTGATGCGTGAACGCTAATTGCATTGAATTAATGTTACAAAATGATGTTGCTTTAGTATAACCCTTGCACCCTCAATTAATGGTGACACAATGTTGAGATTTCAACCAAAAATCAACGGTAATAGTATTGATTCAGCATTACAAAGTGATATTTTAGCAACATTACTTTTGCACCCTCAGTTACTGTTGAAACTGTGTTGAACAAAAAAATCAATGGTAATGACAAACACGGTGAGTAATGTCTTGTCCTGTTATTATCATGCGTCGCGTCTGAATGCGTTGTTGTTTTTGGAGCTCTATCGATTTGATTTATAATTCTTGATTTTTCTCTTTAAACTCGCTTACAACGAACATTTTCTGCTTTTCCTCACTGAGAAGCACTACTGCTCAAACCTCATAGTTACAACGCGGACTGTTGAGCAGACGTGTCTCAAGCCTATTAGTGATCCAACGCTGGATACTCTTAAAGGTTACGTCCGTGGATCACGGCTGAACGCGTCTTCTCCACACAAACAATTTTTTTATTTTTTGTTTGCCTATCGTGCGTCTACTCTACACCCCTACCACTAAAAAACCTAAAAAACCTCATAGTTACAACGCAGACTGTTGAACAGAGTGTCTCAAGCCTATTAGTGATCCAACGCTGGATACTCTTAAAGGTACGTCCGTGGATCACGGCTGAACGCGTCTTCTCCACACTCACTTACAAACAACATTTTTTTTTTCGCCTATCGTGCGTCTACTCTACACCCCTACCACTAAAAAATAAATAAAATAAATAATAAAATAAAATAAAATAAACGGATTATATCCAAGACTTCAGTCATAAATTAGTATTAATATTGATAGCATCACTGGTAGCTTCGTTGCTAACTCACTGTCCATCTGTTAAAATGGCGAATATATCAGATGTAAGTAGTCTACCGCTTGGTGCAGGTGAGGACACATTTGAGCTGCACGCACTGCAGTCTGAGCTGGAAGCTGTTGAGAAACAGATCCACGACCTTTTATTGAGACAGGCCGAGCTGAGAGACCGGTGTTTGGCTCTTGAAACATCACGCGTCGATGCACACAAATCAGTGTTTAACGTTACTAACCCGCTGACTCCGACCGCGTCTACTCCGTGCGTTCCTCAGCATCGGTCGCAATCAGCCATGGTCTCGTTCACTCCGGCTCCAACACGCCACCACGAAGCCTGGGTGGTCAGGTTTAGACCAAGACTTTCTCCGACCCTCCCGGTTTTCGAGTTATCCACACAAAACCGCTTCTCCCCTCTACGCGAAACAGAACGCGATGCTGTGATCATCGGAAATTCCATCGTTCGGCACGTATACGCTACGTTAGGTAAAAGTAAGGTGCACAGTCACTGCTTTCCTGGTGCTCGTGTTTCTGAAATCGCTGCTCGCATTCCCGAGATCCTGAACGGTGACGAGCGAGTCGGAACTGTGGTCCTGCACGCAGGAGTGAACGACATCAGGCTGCGCCAGACGGAGATTCTGAAGAAAGACTTCAGGAATCTAATCGATACGGTACGCAGCACATCGCCTGAAACAACGATCATTGTGTCAGGACCGCTTCCCACGTACCGATTAGGGCATGAAAAGTTCAGCAGATTATTTGCGCTAAATGAATGGTTAATGTCATGGTGCAATGAGCAGAAACTGCTCTTTGTAAATAATTGGAATCTGTTTTGGGAGCGTCCTAGGCTTTTCCGTGCTGATGGCTTACACCCAAGCAGATTCGGAGCGGATCTTCTGTCAGATAACATCTCCAAAATGTTATGACTAGTAACCAAAAGTCCAAATCATAGTCTCTGCTGCACCAATTTAACTGATATAAATACTAGTGTAGAACATTGCATAGAAACAGTGTCTATTCCTCGTTTAGTGAGATCAAATAATAAATCTACTGTAGGATCTAGGAAAAATCTAATTGTTATTAAAACAGAAAATGTTGCTATTAGTAAACAAAAACTATTTCTAAAGCTAGGTCTTCTAAACATTAGATCACTCACACCTAAGGCAGTTATTGTAAATGAAATAGTCACAGATAATAGCTTCGATGTACTTTGCCTTACTGAAACCTGGCTTAAACCAAATGATTATTTCGGTATTAATGAGTCTACTCCTCCTGGATACTGTTATAAGCATGAGCCCCGTCTGATTGGCCGTGGCGGAGGTGTTGCAACCATTTATAGAGATATTTTAAATGTTACTCAGAAAACGGGTTATAAGTTTATTTCATTTGAAGTACTTGTACTAAATGTTACGCTCTTAGATGTTAGAAAAACATCCTTATTATCTCTAGCCTTGGCTACCGTATATAGACCGCCAGGGCCTTACGCTGATTTCCTAAAAGAGTTTGCAGATTTTCTCTCAGACCTATTAGTCAATGTCGATAAAGCATTAATTGTTGGAGATTTTAACATACACGTAGATAATCCAAATGATGCGTTAGGAGCTGCGTTTACAGATTTATTAAATTAATTTGGGGTCAAGCAAAACGTCACCGGACCAACTCATCGTCTTAATCATACACTCGATTTAATTATATCACATGGAACCGATCCAACCGATATAGATATCATTCCACAAAGTGATGAAGTCACTGATCACTACATGGTAACTTGCATATTACGTACTGCTGTAATATGTCATGCAGCGCCGCGTTATCAACCAGGCAGAACAATCCTCCCATCCACCATAGATAATTTCTCAAATTGCTTATCTAATCTGTCTCAGCTGCTGCCTGAATCCAAACAAACAGATGAACTAGAAGAACTAACTAGCACTATGAGCACCATTCTCTCTAAGACATTGGATGTGGTTGCACCTATTAAATTAAAAAAGGTCAGAGAGAAAAATAAAGCAGCATGGTATAACAATACTACGCATGTTTTAAAGAGAGAAACCCGTATTTTAGAGCGTAAATGGAAACAAACTAATTTAGAGGTCTTTAGAATCGCGTGGAAAGACAGTATGTCACGTTATAAAAAGGCCCTAAAAGCTGCCAGGGCTGAGCACCTCCTCAAACTAATAGAAAACAACCAAAACAATCCAAGGTTTTTATTTAACACCGTGGCTAGACTAACAAATAAACAGACGTCACCCGAACAAAATATCCCGTTACAGTTCAGTAGTAATGATTTCATGAACTTCTTCACTGAGAAAATAGAAAGCATCAGAACCACAATTGTAAACGTTCAATCTTCAATCGCGCCTTATAATTCAGCTTCAATTATCACCCCGCAAGAACAATTACAGTGCTTTACAACTATAGAACAAAAAGAGTTAAATAAACGTATCACTTCATCTAAAACAACAACATGTTTATTAGATCCTATACCAACTAAACTACTGAAAGAAGTGTTACCTGTAGTGGAAGAGCCTCTCCTCAATATTATTAACTCGTCTTTATATCTTTAGGTCATGTTCCAAGAACATTTAAACTGGCAGTTATAAAACCTTTAATTAAGAAACCACAATTAGATCATAATAATCTAGCAAATTATAGACCCATTTCAAATCTTCCATTTATGTCTAAAATATTAGAAAAAGTGGTGTCCGCTCAACTGGGCTCTTTCTTGCAACAAAATGATATCTATGAAAAGTTTCAGTCTGGATTCAGACCGCATCATAGCACTGAAACTGCGCTTGTTAAAATCACAAATGATTTACTTTTAGCTTCTGACCAAGGCTGTATCTCAATACTAGTTTTACTTGATCTTAGTGCTGCGTTCGATACTATAGATCATACATTACTCTTAGATCGACTACAAAATTATACTGGTGTTCAAGGACAAGCATTAAGCTGGTTCAAATCATACCTATCTGACCGCTACCATTTTGTCTATTTAAATGGAGAAAAATCGATCATAACTCTAGTAAACTATGGAGTGCCGCAGGGATCTGTATTAGGCCCTCTGTTATTTTCCATATATATGATGCCACTTGGAAATATTATAAGGAAACATGGAATTAGTTTCCATTGTTATGCTGATGACACTCAAATATATATTTCATCACGGCCGGATGAAAACGCTACATTTTCCAAATTGACAGAGTGTGTTAAAGATATAAAAGATTGGATGACGCGTAATTTTCTTTTATTAAATCCAGACAAGACAGAGGTAATACTTATCGGTTCAAAAAACCGCCCACAAAACCTCGCACAATACAACTTTAACATCATAGGATGTCCTGTTACTTTATCCTCTACAGTAAAAGACCTGGGTGTTATACTCGATTGCAACCTGTCTTTTGAAAATCATATTTCATATGTTACAAAAACAGCCTTTTTCCACCTTAGAAACATTGCTAAGCTACGTAATATGCTATCAGTTTCTGATGCAGAAAAGTTAGTTCATGCATTCATGACCTCGAGACTGGATTACTGTAATGCTTTATTAGCTGGTTGTCCTGCATCCTCAATAAACAAGCTACAGTTAGTCCAAAATGCCGCCGCTAGAGTTCTTACGAGATCAAGAAAACATGATCATATAACACCGATTTTATCATCACTACATTGGTTACCTATAAAGCTCCGTATTAATTATAAGATATTGCTACTGACTTATAAAGCCCTAAACGGCTTAGCTCCAGTCTATTTAACGGATCTTCTATCACCCTATAATCCATCGCGCTCTTTAAGATCACTAAATTCAAGGCTTTTGGTCATACCTAGGATATCCAGAACCACCAAAGGAGGGAGAGCATTTTCACATTTGGCTCCAAAACTCTGGAATAGTCTTCCTGATACTGTTCGTTGCTCAGACTCGCTGTCCCAGTTTAAAACTAGATTAAAGTCGCATCTCTTCAGCCAGGCATTCATATAATCCTACAGTTCAAACTACAATCCGGCCTCTAGCTCATAAATGCCAGAGGAGAACTGGCCCCCGACTGAGCCTGGGTTCTCCCAAGGTTTTTTTTCTCCATTAGGACACCTGATGGAGTTTTAGGACACCATTAGGTCACTTGATGGAGTTTTTCGGTTCCTTGCCACTGTTGCCTTTGGCTTGCTCAGTTGGGGATATTTTGGGGATATTTAATTTAATTTTATCAATCAATAAATTCCTCTTGAAACAAACTTTGTTGTATTATTTTAATTTAATACTGTGAAGCTGCTTTGATACAATCTGTATTGTGAAAAGCGCTATACAAATAAACTTGACTTGACTTGACTTAATGCTATTGAATCAACATTACACTATGATTGATTCTACATCACCCATGTTGAATCAACTCTGAAATTCACAAAAATAATCAATGGTAATAATGTTGAATCAATGTTACACTATGATGTTGAATCTACATCACTGAAATTAACAAAAATAATCTTTGGTGATATGGTTTGATCAATATTACAATGTGATGTTGATTCTAAATACATTTTGTTGAAACACTGAAAATACAACTGAAAAGCAATGTCAAACAATGTTGCCATCTGATGTACAAAGTTAATATTGAAACAACATTAATATTTCAGCTACACTTCAATGGTGCGTCAAATTCCTGACCATTTCAAAATTTGGCAAAAACCTAAAAAAAAAATATTCCACATTTCCAGCCGTTGAGTCAATTTATTTTATTCAATCAATCAATGGCAAAAATATATTAAAAGATCATTCTTTAAAAAAGAAAGGGGGAGAAATAGGACATAAGCATTTCAACCTTTAAAAATTTTATTGGCTTCAGAAGTTCAGAAGTGTGATGTCATAACTACAGCTGGTCCAACGGTTCGGGTTTATAAAAATCTGAAAAAGAAAGCATGATGTTACTGAAGAACGAGTCAATGCAGTTGTCATACATACAGTCACATTCTAGATTGTTAATATACTAAACACAATATGATTCACTTTAAAAAAAAAAAGTTTTACGATTATAGTATCGTAAAATTCTGTGTATTTCATTTATTTTTCTAAAACCTATTAATGTTTCAATATCAAAGGAAAAGACTATGGCTGGGGTGTCCGATTTTATCTCCAGCCCTAATTAATCACACCTGAGGCTAATCAAGCTAATCAAGGTCATTAGGATCATTGAAAAGTTCCAGGCTGGTGTGCTGGAGCTAAACTCTTCATGAAGAGGAACAAACACCTATCCTGGTAATCCAGAGTTCTCGCAAGAGCACAAGTTGAATTTGCTCAGCGAGTTTGCCCCTCGATCTGAGCTGCACCAATCACATCGCTGTATCTGATATAGGCGGGCCAGAGGCGAGCTAAACAGAAGATGACAGCGCTGTGACGTCGAAGTCATCAGTAAACATTGCAAGATGGCTATGGATGAACACCAGTTGTTTGAAACGGCTTTGGCCACTACAATGAACGAGTTAGACTTGGCTTTTTATCTAAAAGAGGAACAGAAGACGGCGCTCGAATCCTTCCTTTGCAAGAAGGACGTTTTTGCTGTTTTTCCGACCGGATACGGCAAGAGTCTAATCTACCAGTTAGCTCCGCTGGTAGCTAAGCGATAACTTGTTGTGATTGGTCGTAGTGTTATCCAATTGCGTGCAGTGAGATTTTCAAATGCATGCTTCAAATGCCCCTCGAGCTGGCCGAGTTTCATTAGTCGACGCCAGACCATTAATCTTTCAGATTTAGGTCTGGATTTCCAGGCTAACAAACAACTCTGAGCAATCCACATTATTCCTACGCCCCATGACGCTTTGCACGAATTATGGGTGTAACTTCCGTTAAGCTGTAAACAATCAGTGAAAGACTAGCTCTATGGACGCAATAATATATATTTTTAAACTGTGTACAAAGACATTAAATTAATCCACTCACCCTTCAACCATTGAACATTAAAAGGACATTTAAAAGTGTAAAAGCATCAATAAGGTACTTTCAACAGATCATTAACCCCAAAAGCGTGAGTCTTTCCACAGCAAAATCGGACGGTTAAATTATCACTGTGGTAATCTGTATTACGTAACATACGTTGCCTTAATAAAATAAAAATATGGATATATATATTTAGGCTACTTCAGCATTACGTGTGATACTATTTCAAAGTGATTTCCGTCATTTTGACAGATTATAAATTGCATTTAAAACAAACCTGGAAAGAGACGTGAGGATTTGAGGAGAACAACGAGAGATTCTTCGTGCATTCCAGTGAATTATTAATGGAATATGTCGTAAATTAAATCGGCAGAACAGAGCACAAATGTGCAGCATATGTTGTCCTTTTTCATAATTTACAGCGGATTGCAAAAGGAAAAAAGAAAATAATCACAAGGAAAAGAGAGCAACAGCTGAAAAGATCTCTTGCCATAGATATTCTTGTTATAACATGTCACGTTAAATTACCAAGTGTTACGGTATGCTCATGTTATTCTTAAATAAAACATGAAAGAAAACTGATAGCTTATTGAGTCAAACTGACGGATCAGCTTTATTTGTAGGGCAACCTTATGATTTGAAATGATTCGTTTCAGTCTTTTTGAATGGAAGTTCCCCAAACCGGAAGTGCCACCCATAATTCAACACGCAGTAAACTCGTCAGGAATAAGGTGGATAGACATTAACTACATCTCAGTTCATTTTCTGTGAAACTACATCGCATTCAAGTAACAGTTTATCTTGTAGAATAAAAGAGCTTACGTTTTTTTCAATGAAAATTCCTTTAAAGGGATAGTTCAGCCCGAAGTGAAAATTCTGTCATTATTTACTCTCCCTCAAGTTGTTCCAAACCTGTATGAGTTTCTTTCTTCTGTTGAACACAAAATAAGATATTTTAAAGAATGTTGGTAACCAGAAAGTCGACATAGCAGGAAATAAATACCATGGAAGTCAATGGGGTCCAACAACTTACCGACATTCTTCACTCCATCTTGTTTTGTGTTCAACAGAAGAAAGAAACTCATACAGGTTTGGAACAACTTGAAGGTGAATAAATGATGACAGGATTTTCATTTTGGGCTGAACTATCCCTTTAAAGCTCAAGATTCACCTTATGTAGACCTTAATCTCTTTAAATAGCCATGTCAGTCTCTTTCTTAATAAACACAAGATGTTTTTTTGTTTGTGTTTCAGTGGAAACAAGCTAAACTGAATGGAAATCTGTTACATTTCTCAAATTAATACAGATTCAGGAATAATAATAATATTTCTTCTCCTGCATCCTCCTTTACTCTACTCTACCTTTAGTCTCAGATATTTAACGGCATGTTTAAACACTGACACAGAACTGATGTGATTCTCACACACACTAGATTTCACACAGGAAGTAGATCTCCAGTTGTAAATGGCAGCAGCACTTGATTGTTTAACGCATGTGTGCATGGCCGTGCATTCTGTGTTTACATTCTGTGTGTACTTCTGAGTGTGCATTCTGTGTGTACTTCTGAGTGTGCATTCTGTGTGTGCATTCTGTGTGTACTTCTGAGTGTGCATTCTGTGTTTACATTCTGTGTACTTCTGAGTGTGTATTCTGTTCTGTGTGTACTTCTGAGTGTGCATTCTGTGTTTACATTCTGTGTGTACTTCTGAGTGTGCATTCTGTGTTTACATTCTGTGTACTTCTGAGTGTGCATTCTGAGTGTGCATTCTGTGTGTACTTCTGAGTGTGCATTCTGTGTGTTCTGAGTGTGCATTGCAGTGTTCAGCCACCTTCAGGCGCTCCATTAAAAACACTCACTAATGTTACAAGCACCTGCGGTCACAATACACAAACAAAAGATAAAATACTGCCCAAGTATGTGTGTATGTTTTAACTGTTTTATAATCCGATCCCCCTTGTGAAAAACAAATGTGCTTATGTAAGATTGTGGCCAAAACTGGTACTGCAATCACTTTCAAATTACTGTAGAGCGGTGTCTCCCCTCCCCCTCCCCCCTGACTCGAGGTTGCCAGATAGGCTGGCATTTTTTATCCGACACGTTTGTAGCTGCAGCTGTGGTAACTAGAGCAGAGCTGGCAAGCCGGATGCCGAAACACTACCGACTTTGTGATTGGTAGATAGGTGGAGGGTGGAGCTTCAGGCCAAAACATAACATGACAACATCAACATCAGTCGAGGGCTGCAACTTCACTTTTAAATGACAATATCCTGGCCGGACTACTGTTGTCAGTGATATAAGTATTTGAAATGAACATGATTTCTTAATGTCTAGTGACATATCAGGGCCATTTTATGATTAATTGAAATACATTTCTTACATACGGTTCCTTTAAATCTTAAATTCCCCCTAGTCAATAATTTTAAACCTTAAAACTCATCTTTGATCACCAAAATTACATATTTAAACGTTTTTACCTTGAAAAAAATTATTCATGCCTTAAAATAGCTTGAATATAAATCAACCCCCTTGCCTAATTTAATATGTGCAGTTCAATGAATATGCAAATGAGCCCCGCCTCCACTCACTCACTCAGCTCAGAGATCCACTGGTTGACTATCACACGTTGATCTGATTGGTTACAAGGTAGTTTGTGACGTCAGAAACACCAGCGATTTCAAAGCAGTTTTAAAGCTGACGTCGGCAACTCTGGCAGATTGGGTCGATTAGTTTTTGGGTCGAAATAGTCTTAATTTTGAATGTTTACAACTCTCATGCCCCTCCCCACTACCAGCGAGCACCCTCCCATCGAGGTCGTGCTCGTCAGTGCGTCACTGTGCGTGTGTACCTGATTTTCTGTGAACGCGTCCGTCTCTTCAGCATCTATCTACACCATGGACTCGGAGGTAGGCTGCCCTGGCTAATCTATCCATAGATAGCAATAACCGAGGAATTGGAAGCTTGTTAGTAGATTTTCTCTCCGCCATCACGCTTCATGCAATCTCCAGGCGAACTTCAGGCGTGGCGTGTGCATGTGATATTAACGTGCGCGAGTGAGGGGGGATCTGTGGCGTGTGCACGACCTGTGATTGACAGTCAGATCTCACACCCCCCTGCGCTGATTGGACCTGATGAAGCGGGAGCGCTGGATTTTTGCAAAACAAATAACACGCTCCAGGTGGAGTTAGAAGCTCGGGTTTTTTTCTAAAACCACCTTATTTATGTTGTTCTGTCGGATTATAGTGTCGATTACACTGAATATGATCAAAAAAATGTTGCCGACGGCAGCTTTAAGGAGGAAATACTCAGCAATGGTGTCGACTTATGAATTTACACATGGTTTGTCTTATATTAAAGCATATTAAAAACACCACATACAAACAACATTAAAAGCTTGATTTTCACCACAGGGGGACTTTAAAAGTATATTTAAAAAAAAACTGCATGTACTTCCAGATAATATAATATTAATGAAAAAAAAAGGCCACTTAAGTGCACTTAAAGGGATACTTCACCTCTGGAAAGATGAATGTGTTTTTAAAATTGGTCATTTAATTGGTGAAATTATTTTAGAATTTGGAGCTTTCTAGACTGAGAAAAGCCAGAAATTTTTTTTTTGGCTTATGTGGATGAAAGACAACAACTCCCAGAATGCACTTACTTCGCTGCCCTAGGAGGCCACTCCCAAGCCACGCCTACCGGTAAGAGAGCACAGTTGAAAACAACAAGGCTAGGCTACTAGTGAGTCTCCGTGACAAGTCTGATTTTGAGATCGCCCAAAATGTCCGGGATTCGGCTTTTGCGTTCTACAGTCGCCATTCATTATGTTTACTGTGGCGAGCAGGACGAGGCTGAGGGGCGCGGGAGAACGGCGAGCAGGACGAGGCTGAGGGGACGCGGGAGAACGGCGAGCAGGACGAGGCTGAGGGGTGCGGGAGAATGATGAGAGGCCGGTGGAGTGATTACTGATGAGCGACACCTGTGAGACGCACCGGTCTCGTATCTCTCACGGAGGAGCGGGAATTTTCTTAGCAATGTTAAAACGCACATCAACCGATCACTTGTTTAGCATTCATGTAAACACTACATTCAGATTCACCAATTGGAATGAATTCAATTTGATTGAAACAAAAGGTGTGCATGTAAACAATGAATGGCGACATCAGAAAGCAAAAGCCGAATCCCGGACATTTTAGACGATCTCGACGGCCGGACATGTCCGGGAAAAAGAGGATGGTAACCCCTACTAGCTTTCCTGTAGCTCAGTGGTAAGAGCATTGCGTTAACAAACGCAAGGTTGTGGGTTCGATCCCAGGGGATTGCACATACCTATGTATAAATGTATAGGATAACGCAATGTAAGTCGCTTTGGATAAAAGCGTCTGCTAAATGTAAATGTAAATGTACTACTCAGCTTTCTCCACAGAACAAGAGCCTGTTAGCTTAGCTTCCAAAGAAAGATGTCTGACACTATGTGTACATTCTGTGAGTGAGATCCCTCTATGGGCGGGTTGAGAACATGTGGGACAGCTCCTCCTACTGGCTGGAGTCTCTCGCCTCTGGCCATCATTTTGCGTCATCGGAGGATTTTTTCCAGAAAAAAAATACATAA
The DNA here is from genome assembly GCA_021554675.1 of Leuciscus idus. Lineage (NCBI taxonomy): Eukaryota > Metazoa > Chordata > Actinopteri > Cypriniformes > Leuciscidae > Leuciscus > Leuciscus idus. The sequence continues at coordinate 2,853,075 of CM038624.1, forward strand.
ATCTCTCGTCTCAGGGGGATATGAGGGAGGAAAGCAAGGTAATTCTAAAATACTACAGGTTTTCTACTAATACAAAGCTTAATGCTAAATCCTGAAGTATCCCTTTAAAGAGAATGCTTTGTTTCTTAACACACTTAAATATTCTGTTTGCAGTAATGTCAAATTAAAAGTTTTACTTTAAAGTACATTTTAAATCATGTTGAATAATCTTTTGGTTTCCCCTGTTTTGAAGCATATGTACAGTATTATAATTTTACCTGCAATGTGTTATTCTATATTAAATTTAAATGTAATATATTTTAAATGCACAAAACTGTAACTTCATCATTACAAATGTGTGATTGAATATATATTTAAATACATGATATACAATTTCAATAGAAATAACATTGAAGTATATATTAGTTTACCATAAATGCTTGTCAGTAAATTCTGAAGTACATTTTACCAAAGATCAATAAATAATAACCAATAAATATAATCGTAGGCATCTTCAGTTTGTTCATCAGTTTGTCTGCTAATAGATGGCATCAGGTTCCAACCCACAAAAAAAGACAGAACCAGCCAAAAGTTGGAAAGCAACATGGTTTCATAAGCTTCATAACTTAATGATTCGCTAAACTGACAGGAGGAGCAGAGAGAATCTGACCTTGTGTTACATTTCATTGCCAAGGAATTTCAAAGCTTGAAATCGGATTTCCTCGTAAAGACACGTAATGGGTGATATAACCACATTCCCTTAGGAACACTATTCCTTTCCCTGCATCACTGCATCATTTCTCATGAAGGAGTTACACCAGATCCGATTAGTGTTAACTGGCATCGCTCTTGTGAAAAAGTAGTGCACTTTACTGTAATTCAATAAATTACAAGTATATAAACAGTACTTGTATAGATAATATAATATTAATTCAATAAAAGGCCACTTAATAGGGAGACACTTATGTTTATTAACAGTGCACTTTTAAAATGTGAACTTTGTAATAATGTCAAGTTACTTTACTTTTCATTTTAATAATTGTTTTAAAATGAATGCTGTGCTTTAAAGAAGCACACTTATTTTGATGTGTCGACTAACATACTAAAGCACATGTAAAGAACTTGATTATATTTTTAACTGTAGTGTGTCATTTCACATTACGTTTAAAGCTTATACATTTTAAATGTACTTAATTGCAACTTCATCATTACCAAATGTGTAATTACCAATATATGTAAATACATGAGTTTCAATAGCAATGGCATCAAAGTATATTTTAGTTTACCATAAACGCTTGTCAGTATTCTTTAACTATTTTTCAAAGACAGAGAAGAAATTGCATATAAAAATGTGCTTAAGTGAGTCAAAAAGCACTCTAAATTTCAGCTAATTGCAATTAACATGCAGTTAAGTATTTGAAAACATTACACATTCAGTGTGCACTTACAGGTATGTTATTTCCGGATATCAAGCACTCGTTTTAAAAGTATGTTAAAGTGTACTTATTTTTCACGAGGGTGATTAATAAGATAATCTGAACAGCTGGTCCTCCGTGTCGCTGTTAAAGTGATGGAGAATCTGTGATGCTGATGTTACAATGGATAGTCTAAGCCGTTGCAGTTTTGGACCTCCTTCATTTTATTATTTTAACTTCTCATTGGATGCCATCCATCTTAAAAGATGCAGATGTGATTGACGCACGAATGGTAGCTCAGGAAGGTCAAAATACGTGAGGAGAAGCACATAATATAATATTAGCAATCATTCGCATTAGATTTCCCAAGAGGACCATTAAGTCAGTAGAGCCTCTTAACAACAAAATTTGTTCTGGAGTAGGTAATTTCCTCTGATGCAAAACGTCATTAGTTATTGTGTGTATTAATGGAGAGTGAGATTTGAGAGCTGCAGTGGATGGAAAGCCTAACAAAATGTGTAACTTTTATATTTGCAATGCATGAATGTTACATCACTCTTCCCAAGCAAGGAAAGTCTTGATTAACTTGTTTTTCTGGAACATCCAAATATATTTTTATTTCAAAAGATCATATTGGGATGATGGATCTCACACCCCAGAGAAACTGAATGCTTTAGGGTATCGGTTCTCGACTCCCAGAGATCAAATGTTCTGTCCTTATTTAGCCTGCAAGTGACGCAAGTGATTTGTGCAACACAGACATGTCTATTGATTAAAAGACAACATCTGAAACTTGCAGAGAGGAAGAGGAGTGAACAGCTACATGATATACTATACACTCTAAAACATCTTGGGTTATTTATTTCTACCCAAATCCCGTGTTGAGCATTTTGGGTCATTTTTTGGGGGGTTATTTTTTCAGTGTTTGGGTAGTTTTTGTGTTACCCAGATCCCGGGTCAGACATAACAACCATTTTTATGTTACCCAGGTCCTGGGTCAGACGTAACAACCCAGTGTTTGGGTAGTTTTTGTGTTACCCAGCTCCTGGTTCAGACGTAACAACCCAGTGTGTGGGTAGTTTTTGTGTTACTCAGATCCCGGGTCAGACGTAACAACCCAGTGTGTGGGTAGTTTTTGTGTTACCCAGATCCCGGGTCAGACGTAACAACCCAGTGTTTGGGTAGTTTTTTGTGTTACCCAGATCCCGGGTCAGATGTAACAACCCAGTGTTTGGGTAGTTCTTGTGTTACCCAGATCCTGGTTCAGACGTAACAACCCAGTGTGTGGGTAGTTTTTGTGTTACCCAGCTCCTGGGTCAGATGTTACAACCCAGTGTTTGGGTAGTTTTTGTGTTACCCAGATCCTGGTTCAGACATAACAACCCAGTGTGTGGGTAGTTTTTGTGTTACCCAGATCCTGGGTCAGACGTAACAACCCAGTGTGTGGGTAGTTTATGTGTTACCCAGATCCCGGGTCAGACGTAACAACCCAGTGTGTGGGTAGTTGTTGTGTTACCCAGCTCCTGGGTCAGATGTAACAACCCAGTGTTTGGGTAGTTTTTGTGTTACCCAGATCCCGGGTCAGACGTAACAACCCAGTGTTTGGGTAGTTTTTTGTGTTACCCAGATCCCGGGTCAGATGTAACAACCCAGTGTTTGGGTAGTTCTTGTGTTACCCAGATCCTGGTTCAGACGTATCAACCCAGTGTGTGGGTAGTTTTTGTGTTACCCAGCTCCTGGGTCAGATGTAACAACCCAGTGTTTGGGTAGTTTTTGTGTTACCCAGATCCTGGTTCAGACGTAACAACCCAGTGTATGGGTAGTTTTTGTGTTACCCAGATCCTGGGTCAGACGTAACAACCCAGTGTGTGGGTAGTTTTTGTGTTACCCAGATCCTGGGTCAGACGTAACAACCCAGTGTGTGGGTAGTTTTTGTGTTACCCAGATCCTGGGTCAGACGTAACAACCCAGTGTGCGGGTAGTTTTTGTGTTACCCAGCTCCTGGGTCAGATGTAACAACCCAGTGTTTGGGTAGTTTTTGTGTTACCCAGATCTTGGGTCAGACGTAACAACCCAATGTGTGGGTAGTTTTTGTGTTACCCAGCTCCTGGGTCAGACGTAACAACCCAGTGTGTGGGTAGTTTTTGTGTTACCCAGATCCCGGGTCAGACGTAACAACCCAGTGTGTGGGTAGTTTTAGTCTTACCCAGTTCCTGGGTCAGACGTAACAACCCAGTGTTTGGGTAGTTTTTGTGTTACCCAGCTCCTGGGTCAGATGTAACAACCTAGTGTTTGGGTAGTTTTTGTGTTACCCAGATCCTGGGTCAGACGTAACAACCCAGTGTGTGGGTAGTTTTTGTGTTACCCAGATCCCGGGTCAGACGTAACAACCCAGTGTGTGGGTAGTTTTTGTGTTACCCAGTTCCCGGGTCAGACGTAAAACCCAGTGTTTGGGTAGTTTTTGTGTTACCCAGATCCTGGGTCAGACGTACAACCCAGTGTGTGGGTAGTTTTTGTGTTACCCAGATCCTGGGTCAGACGTAACAACCCAGTGTGTGGGTAGTTTTTGTGTTACCCAGATCCCGGGTCAGACGTAACAACCCAGTGTGTGGGTAGTTTTTGTGTTACCCAGATCCCGGGTCATACGTAACAACCCAGTGTGTGGGTAGTTTTTGTGTTACCCAGATCCCGGGTCAGACGTAACAACCCAGTGTGTGGGTAGTTTTTGTGTTACCCAGATCCCGGGTCATACGTAACAACCCAGTGTGTGGGTAGTTTTTGTGTTACCCAGATCCTGGGTCAGACGTACAACCCAGTGTGTGGGTAGTTTTTGTGTTACCCAGATACCGGGTCAGATGTAACAACCCAGTGTGTGGGTAGTTTTTGTGTTACCCAGATACCGGGTCAGACGTAACAACCCAGTGTGTGGGTAGTTTTTGTGTTACGCAGATCCTGGGTCAGACGTACAACCCAGTGTGTGGGTAGTTTTTGTGTTACCCAGATACCGGGTCAGACGTAACAACCCAGTGTGTGGGTAGTTTTTGTGTTACCCAGATACCGGGTCAGACGTAACAACCCAGTGTGTGGGTAGTTTTTGTGTTACGCAGATCCCGGGTCAGACGTAACAACCCAGTGATGAGTTATTTTTCGCTGGCATTTTGCGACCTCTTCAGTAGAGAGCAGTGCAGCTCGTCAAATTGGTGCATGTCTTCGGTAAAATACAGGTTTGTGTACAATTTATTTTATCTATAAATTATTTATTTAGTAAATAAATTAGTTATTGTGCTGTATATTATTTAATTTTATGCAAAACAACATAGAGGGGCGCGATGTGAGTCACCTAAACGAGTGCCGCCTCGGTCTTTTCGTGTGATGGAAATGCCTGATGCCTTGTATAAAATGTTATGATTTTATTCAAAAAGATACAGAATATAAATTGTTAAAATAAGTCCTCAGAGCTGTTGCCTGTTTGTTTATGGACAGGTTATGGAGTCAGTCACAGTGTATTTCGTCTACGAGTGAAACGCAGGGCGGCGGTCTGAAGTTAGAAGTTCCTCCGCTGAACACGACACAAGCTTCGGCACGAGATCCAGTGCCGTTACGGTGGAAACGGGACAACAGAGACTGGTCCATTACACTTCAATTACTTCTAAATGTTTAAATTTTACCTCTAATATTTGTTAAACGAGCTTAAATGTAGGCAATATGTATAAATATGATTGAAAAGAATGTTTTATCATGCAAACCAGTGGTTGTGTGGAGTATTTATTTTAATTTTTAAGTTAAGAGGATTTAAGTTAATTCATAAACATGAATTCATGTATGAAGTAAAAAAAAAAAGTAAAAAAAAGTTATAGCTAGTATTATAGTAAAAATTAATCAACCCATTATGCTGGGTTAAATAAACAACTCAATTTGCTGGGTAAAATTGGGTTGTTCTTAACCCAGTGTTTTTAGAGTGTAACAATAATTTTTTCCACAAAATCTGTTTTTTATATTATATTAATTGTGGAAGAAACATCTGGATGGAAATGCACACACGTTCTTAAGCTTACTTAAGACTCACTTTGAGCCAGTAATCACGGTGTGAATCCATAATATCACGCGCCGTGCGGAGGTCACAGAGAGATCTTTGGAAAAACGCCATGTCTCAATTGGATTTACAGAAAGACGTGAGCGGAGCTCAATTCTCCTGCGAATGTGCGTCATACCAGAGTCACGGTGAATTTATGTTTGCAGATAAATTAGGAATATGTTCTACTTCCACATAATGCCTGAAACTAATTGTGCTCGTTCTTTTGGCCTGAAACAGAGATGTTCAGAGATGCACAAACCTCTTCTACATTAAAAATGTCTGTTTAAACTCCCTAGGCCTATTTGTATGCAAAAACATGACAAACAACTCACAAAAGAACAATAAAATATGTGTTTTGTCTTGTTTTAACTGAGAATATCATCGGGCGTAATGTTTGGAAGTGTTTTTGTAGCTACTACAATGCAACAGAGTAAACTTGAGCATTAAAAATAAATACACAGCCTTCGGTTGCAGAACCACTGACTGTCCAACACTCTCTCAACACATCTCACAATAGATGTGGAAGCAGTGGATAGGCAACATTCTTCTTTAATTCCATGCATTTATGGTGAAATTGCTATTTTTCATGTTCATTAATCCGTAGCAGCCTTTGCTCTGTTTTCTAGCAGAAGGAGCCTCAGCTTGCGCTCGAGAGAGCCATAAAGCGTGCACACATGCTGTGTGAGCATCTCAGAATTGTTAACTGGTGCATGCAGAGAAAGGAGTTTTTCATGTCTGAGGCTATAAAAAAAATCATACAGTCATTTCTGTAAGTGTGTGAGTACTCACCGATAGTACCTGTGCTTGGATAATTTAGTACCTGAGGTTCGTACCACCGCTTTTTAGAGTCTTCAATCTAAGGCAATGGGTGATTCGGGGCTTGTTGTGTTAAGTGCTCGATGTGAGCAGCAATTTCCCGGATTTAACACCGGCAGCTTGTTTAACATTTGACTGTGATCATACTGAGTATGTTTGTTTGACTAGTGCAACAGTGCTTATACACTTTTTCAGCAAATAATATTTTCCTGTAGGGATTTTCGAAAAGTCTTCATTAAAGAGTTTCAAGCGAACCAAACAAACCAGCAACGAGCTGAAAACACAACATTACAAACTATGATTTGAAGCAAAAATCTGACAGTTTTCACCATTATTCTGTTAAAAACTATAGTTTAAGAAATAAGTTGAAATAGTGCAGGCTACTAGCTTTAACAACCTCGACAGAGTAGGTCTGTCTTAAAGTCATCGTTATAAAGTTATGTCTTTAAGTTAGCGCTAAAAATGAATTCCACTATGGAGAAAACTAATGGATGATTTTTTTTTTTTTTTACTTCAGGAACCCGACTGTTGCAATCTATAGTGCAGTTCATCACACTTCTAACTAGAATAAAATATACACAATAGCAAAATTAAGCTGAATGTTAACTACATTAAAGGTGGGGTATGTGATTCTCTTTTTTGGGGTGAGGACTCGAAAAACTCCAGCCAATCATTTCCAAGACCACCTAGAATCATTGGACGATAAGTTCGTCAATCAAACGGTCGTACCATACCCCCGTCCTCCCATCATGTCCATGTTCTTCGAATGGGTGGAGTCAGGGCCAGCATTGGAGGAAAGAAGGTAGGACCATTTGAGTTGTGTATTTGCAAATCCCATACCCTACCTTTAAGTTGGTCACATGAAGCAAAACAAGAAAACTCCCTAATCCGCATGTTTTTCAGGCCAGGGAAATCAAAATATTTTTATTATTTAAAAAAATATTAGCTAGCACTTCATTTCGGTGGTCCACTTTAGGCATTCTACTCACTATAAGTAACTTTGCAACTACATGTCAACAAGCCTACTAGCCTGGGGCCGGTTTCACCAAGCTATTTTAGACCAATCTATAGTGTTAGACAAGTCTCATAGACTAGTCTAATGCAAGTTAGATTGTTTCACAAAAATAAAGCCTGACTTAATTTAGACCAAAAAAATGAGACACCTTACCCCAGGCTAACTTAGGTCTAAAGGCACACCGGACGAGAAGCGCAGCGCCGCGCCGCGTCTAGGACAACTCGAGGTATCGCACACCGGACGCACATTTTCTCAGTTTATGGCCAGCAATATTGTTATGTTTAAGGACATTATGGAATTAAGATAATGTCTGTACTATGTTATGATTGTACTGTACAATTAAATGCAATCGTTGCTTAGTCTGCATTCTGAACACTTTACCTCAGAGCGTCCGTTAACTGAATGAATTGAGAATATCACCTGAAAATCCGATAACATCAGCAGTTTTCATCCACACAGCTGATTTCTGTAAATGAATGTAAACTAAATGTATATTGCCGGACGGGGTGAAGTCAGTTTATACATTAACAACGATTTGAGACAAATATGAGACAAAAATGTAAATGCCGTTCTGTGGCGCTTTCTTTTTCCAAATTAAACATTTCTTCTTGTTACTACATTCTCTGCTAAATTTCCCAAGTAAAATGTCCTTGTAACTGTTACACTCCTCCAACAAACACATATGTTCCGCTGGGGTAAACTGCACTGAGCGGTTGAATGCGCTTACTCGATCCGCCATGTTTTTTGTTTTGAAAAGTGTCTTATTTTACCCAGAATGCATTGCAGTGTAGTCCTACTTAAGATAGTCAGAGTCTTAAGTGCTTTGTGCAACGGTCTGATTTAGATGTCTATCTGAAGTCTGACTATCTACTATATCTAAGCCATAGTCAAAGTCTATCTTTGTGAAACCGGCCCCTGAACCCTAACTTAAAAAAATTTAATAAAATAAAAACTTTAAAAAGTTACTTATATTTAGTAGAATGTCTAAAGTGGAACATTGAAGTGTAACCAAATATTATAGTTAATGTTATTATTATACCATGTAATTTCCCTGAAAACACCCCAAATTAAAATTGAATATGTCATCATTATATTTTTCTCTAGTTCTTTTGTCTTCAGGTGTGGAAAAAACAACAGCAAATACAAGCCAGTATAACTTACTTTAAGTGCACCTTTACTGAGTGACCTTTAAATCATATGAACTTTAACTCCAAACCTAGTAAGCAATCCACAGAACCTGTATAAAGTATCAAAAGTTGATGTTAGTTACAATTCCCCTAAATTGTCAACTTGACACTAGCATATAAGATAATGTTAAAGCTACGAATTGTTCCCAACCCAGTTTATTGGACAGATCACACCTTCAGACACTTTCTCTTCTAAAATCGTATCACTCTTCCTCCCCTGTCACATAATCCAATTCTTGGGGTAATAATAGCACAGGAAAAAAAGTACAATGAGGGGATGGGGCTCTTGCAATATTTATACAGACACGTTATGCAACCGTCTGACGTCGGACCAGAGGCCAGAAATTGAGTCTGCATTCCTGGCGAGTCGAACTCCTGTGGAGAGGCCTGGGTGAAGAATGTCAAACTAACATTATTTTTCTCCAGCAAGGCCAGGGCTCAAGTGTGAGGTTACTAGGTTAGCGTGGCGAATCAAGAATCTCATCATGACAACTTATAACGTGTGAATTTTCTTTATTAGGTGGAAAACTACTGGGCTTGGTCACTCATGCATTACTGATTAGATATCTGACCACTTCTGAAAGTGTTTGCACCCCAAACCACATGAGAGTTTGAGAAGAGTAAAGCTTGAGAGGAATCCATTTGCACACAAAGCGTTATGAAAAATGCTTACTTAGACTTTGCAACGTGTCTGTTCTCAGATCAGTGCATCTGGCACTGCTCCACCTTTTAATATGAGCTTCTCTGTGTCGCAGCTGACAGCTTTGTGGACACCAGAGTTTTAATCTCATCTTGTGGTCTTTCTGATCTCATCCACACTTTGCTATCTGTCCATTTTCCACTTTACAATCTAATGAAGGCAAAAACACCACGAATGAAACTGCATAACCATTATATTTTATATGGTTTTGTTTGTAGCGATCATATGTAAAACAATATATTGTTTATATTTGCAAGTTTATGAAAACAACATACAAAAGTCCTGCGTGCATATATGTATTTCTTAGTCATTTTTAATATGCTTTTGAAATGCAGGAGCCCAGAGCGTATGGAGGGAGGGAGAGAGAATCCTTCAGTGTTGCATCCATTTGAAGGAATTAAATGTGTGAAAGGTGAAAGGTGGTCTTTAAAATAATTTTTCGCCATTAAATCAAAATTGAAAATTCTTCTGAATATTGCAGCATTTATTATAAATAATTTATCGGTGCACGTCATTATTTTTTGCAGCTCATCTCTTCTCTGATGATGTGGGCGGGGCCACCTGTCAATCACATGAGATCCACCAATAGCAAACCACAACCATCCAACAGCTCTGTCACGTTCACTTCATAATCTCCCTTTCTGTCGGGATGTTTATCCTCGCTTGGTTCAGATTATGATTTTTCTTTTTCAAAGAGGGGACCCAATTGGGTGGGTGATTATTTTGATGCTTTCTGTGTGATTATGTTGATCCACAGATGGGTTTGATATCCTTCACAGGGATTTTAGTTCTAAATATAGACAGAAATATCAAAACACTATAAAAGGATTGAAGACTTGTATATTTTGCAGTTCAGGGTCAGTCACGCACGCCACTTTATGATTTTAGCAAAGTGGGGTAAAGCGGTTAAAAACACCCATCTCGACTGATCATGACATGCATCTCAATTATAGATTGCATTAAAAATTAAATCGCAAGACTTCAGTATTTATATTACTGTAATATTGTTGCCATGTTTTTCTTGTTGCAATTATTGTAATGGATTTATTGTTTTCCCCTTGATCTCTTTAAAATGTTAAAGATTTAAAAATAATTTTAACTCAAAACAATATTTAATTTCCACGCAATTATTTATTCAGTGTAAAAATCATGACTACTGTACATTATCCCTTCTGTTCATCTTGTTTTAAAGTCATCCTGTGGTGAAAATCCAGTTTTTAATGTTGTTTATATGTCTATGTGGTGTTTTTAATGTGCTTTAAGACAAACCATGTGTAAATTCATAAGTCGACACCATTGCTGAGTATTTTCTCCTTAAAACTGCAGTGAACCAAAGACAGTCTCAAAAACACGCTTTGAAATCGCTGGTGTTTCTGACATCACAAACTACCTTGTAACCAATCAGATCAACGTGTGATCGTCAACCAGTGGATCTCTGAGCTGAGTGAGTGAGTGGAGGCGGGGCTCATTTGCATATTCATAGAACCGCGTATCCTAAATGAGGCAAGGGTGTCGAGTTACATTCAAGATATTTTAAGGCATGAAGATTTTTTTTCAAGGAAAAACTGTTTCAATATGTAATTTTGGTGATCAAAGATGAGTTTTAAAGGATATAATTATTGACTACAGGTGGATCTAAAAGCTGCTTGCTAGGAGCTGTTATATTTCAAGAGAGCTAAAGAAATATATCAACTGAATATTTTGAGTCCAATGATTTACTAATGTGGCAAATAGCTAGTAATGAGCAGCATAATGTGCAATCACTTGGTTGATATAGCAAAATACACCATTTCTGCTTCACGTCATGGTCTTAATTTGCAGTAACAACTCCTCCATTTTCCGTTACATACATTCAACTCGATTTAACATATTCTACCATATTAAATCCATTCCCCAACCCCGTGTTTGATATTCATTTACCCCATCATGCCTGAGTCTGAGACACAACACTGCTTGACATTGAAACGACACAAATGGACTGAAGAAATGAGAGCAGAGACTTTGTGCTCCATCTCTCACAGGCTTCACTTTCAACCTCAAAAACAAGCTCACCAGTGGGAGATAAAAATAGGCAGTGGGCATTGTGACTGCTCTGAGGCTGAGCTTTATTTAGATGTAAGTAGGGCAGATTCAGATCTTAGAAAGATAAATGAAGGTGTGCTGCATCACACAGGTTATCTGCTGCGAGTTATTCATCTTCTCTCATTAAACAGGTGGAGGGGCATCAGTGTCTCGCTCGAGTTCAAAGCGGCTCACGTTTATTTTAAGATCAGCTTTCCAGTTGAAACACGTCTTTGAGTAGACAGTTCTTTGCACTGATCTGTGCTATTGTTTGTGAAAGGACTTGAAATCGAAAATCATCCCATAATTTACTCACCCTCAAGCCATCCTAGGTGTTTTTGACTTACTTCTTTCAGCCGAACACAATCAGAGTTATATTATGAAATATCCTGGCTCTTCCAAGCTTTATCATGGGAGTGAATGGTAGATTTTGAAGCCCCAAAACACGCATCCATCCATCATTAAAGTAATCCATTGGGTTAATAAAGGCCTTCTGAAGCGAAGTGGTGTGTTTTTGTAAGACAAATATCCATATTTATAACTTTATAAACCATAATCACTGGCTTCCGGTAACGGCCGTACACGAGTCAAGTTCCGGCAGAAGAGTGACCTCTGACCTCGGCAACAAACTCAAGCTCCTCCCACATTTATCTTAAAAAAAAAATTGTTTTAGACTTCTAATTTGTGACCGGTATTTTATTTTTCTCTATCCTCTGCACTTCCGCATTCATCAAAATGTCAGAGGTCACTCGTCGTGCGTCGGGTCAGAGGTCACCCGTCATGTGTTGGGTCAGTGGTCACTCGCCATGCGTCAGGTCGGAGATCACTCGTCATGCATGGGGTCAGAGGTCATGCGTCAGGTCAGACGTCACTCGTCATGCGTTAGGTCGGAGGTCACTCGTCATGCATGGGGTCAGAGGTCATGCGTCAGGTCAGAGGTCATGCATGGGGTCAGAGGTCACTCGTCATGCGTCAGGTCGGAGGTCACTCTTCCGCCGGAACTCGACTCGTGTACGGCCGTTATCGGAAGCCAGTGATTATAGTTTATAAAGTTATAAATATGGATATTTTTCTTACAAAAACGCATGTGTTCGCTTCGGAAGGCCTTTATTAACCCCTGGAGCCGTGTGGATTACTTTTACGACGGATGGATGCACTTTTTTGGCTTCAAAATCTAAGTTACTATTCACTCCCATTATAAAGCTTGGAAGAGCCAGAATTTGCCTTTAAAACATATTTTGTTGGCTGAGATAAGGCTTCACCATGTGTTCTTAAAGTCTGCATGAACTGGAGGTTGTGACCAACTTTATTTCAGTATTGCATCATTTCTGAGTGAAAGAGTGATTAAAAAAAGTTCTGCCCAACCCAGCACACTGACATCAGCAGAGAAGAAAGGCCATTTCAGAGGGAACGCAAAGTTTCAGATTTTACTAAACAAAAACAAAGTATTTTTGGTGGATTATCTTGCACTGATTCATTGTTCACCACTTCACTAGTAATGTGCGCTAAGTAAATAGTGTCAATTTTGATTTCTTGGAGTCTAAAGCAAAGCAACATTTGCTTTTATTGATCAAAAAAGGCATTCAAATCTAAGTTAATGAAAATTTGGGGCTGGAAATGTGTTTTATTATTGTCACAATAGGTATAATAGGCTTATTTTTTTTATTCCTGTGATTTTGGCATGAAACTTGATCTAGACGTGCGAAATTAAACATACTCATTGCTTTTAAAAATGCATTTACGTTCTCATCTTCATTTCAAAGCTGGTCTGACTGGTATTTTTCTCCACTGTACAGTGTAGTGTAACTCCCATCCAAGTTTCTCATGACATTGTATATCTGCAGTAAATACATATTGCACGGGGTAAATATTGATATTACTTACTATAGATATCATGGACCATGTTACTCATAATCCATATGTATGATACATAAAACCATATGTGATAGGGCTTTTATTTTTAGCCCCATGTTAGCCTTGTGGGTTAATTATAGTCTGGTTTCGAGATGGCCAGTCTTCAGACACATGTGCAGAATACTAAATGATTGTGATGAGTCATTCCACTGCAGATCCTCATGGTTTCGCTGACCGACAGCAGGGACTGGGTGTGTGGATGGAGAACTCATAGACAATATGTAATGCAGATGGGATGGAAATAACAAAACAAATAAATAAATAAAACTTTGCCAGTCTTTTGTTTTGAACGAGTCACGGGTTGCATTAAAAAACAGCAGATTATTGGTGCGTGGAAAGTTCATATTAATGAGTTGATAAGTCGTAATTTCAACATCAAGTCACTTTTCGTCTGAGCAAGATGGCGGTGCACCTTCTCTTAACTCTTTCACGTCTGCATTTTTAAATACATTGCCAGCCAGCACCAGCATTTTTTATCATTTTCACAGAAACACTTTATTTCAATGGTCCAGTTTAGACATTCTACTAAGTAACTTTGCAACTACGTCAACTAGCTCTTATTGCAAAGTTACTTATAGTCAGTAGAAGGTCTGTTGAGGAGCATCAAAATAAAGTGTAAGCTGATATTATGCAGACAGTCTAATACTCTAAAGAGAATTATTTGACATGTACTTGCAAAGTTACTTATAGTTAGTAGAATATCTAGCCTGGGAAAACCCAGACAACTTCTGGCAAATTTAGATTTGCTCTGCAAGTAGTCTGGCAAAGAGCTCATTCAAGCCCATTTCTAATCCCTCGAAATCGCGGCACCAATCAGAAACGTTGAGGCGGGCTTTACACGATGACGATCGCTCTGATTGGTTTTAGGTCTATCCAATTACGCCCAGAGGCATTTGAGTGACGTCCGTTGGTGAAGCGCAGCAACTTTTAAATGCATATTAAAATTGCAAACACACGAGGACAGTCTCCATGAAAGACCCACTGGCAGATGAACGTGCTACTACATTTCTCTCCGAAACGGTAGGAAATGAAATTAGATTTAATAGAGGATTTTAACTGTGACAAGATGATTGACAGGGCAGTTTACGTGACAGGATGCACGCGACAGATCCGTCCGATAAAGATGACGAAGTAGTATGTCCCAAAGCTTGCCTACTTTTTTGCTACACATTCAAAAGTAAATACATTTTCTTCACAAAAAGAGTACATACTTTTATGGCGTAGTGTAACTTAGGCGAATTGGGACGCAGCATATGGCTTTACACGATGACGATCGCTCTGATTGGGTTTAGGTCTATCCAATTGCGCCCAGAGGCATTTGAACGACGTCCGTTGGTGACGCCCCTTTGGAAATGAGTTATTAATGAAGCTTTGCCAGACCATAACTCAGTTACTACTGAGAATGGTCTGGTTTTAACTATAGAATATCTAAAGTGGACTATCGAAATAAAGTGTAACCAAAAGATCAGAGCCTCTGAATTTAAGCTATAAATATATGTAAATTGTATCTTCATGCATTCTTTTTTTATCAACACTTGAATGTGGGTAAGGTTAGTTAAAAAACAAACACAATACTGAACTAAAAGCATTTTGTCAAAGACTACGTCCGTAATCAGAACGATGATCAGAACATAGACCGAGTCCACCAACACCCACATAGCTACAGTCATTTAGCTCTTCATGGGTTCGACATTTCATTTGGTAACGTTAGGCAGTGTTTGGTGATCACGTTAGCTCAGGCCCCGTTTACACGAAGGGAAGACGCAGATATTTCCATGGCTTCATCCTTCTCCCTACACTGCCACCCATAGGTTTGGCATAGTTATGATGGCGCTCAACGGCGTATTTATGCGGGTTGATGTAAATGACAACTTTTTTGAAAACGATGTTGTGTGCACGATGTTATTATTGAAAACGGAGGGAGGGAAATATTCTTTTCTCTAAATACCCGGCTATGTGTAAATGTGGCCTCAGAGGTCTGCTGTCCTGCAAAGTTTATTTCCAGCCGGATTCAGCATCACTGTCTGTGATTTTCAAGCGACTTGATTAGCTGGCTCAGGTGTGTTTGATTAGGGTTGAAGACCTCTACGTTACCATACTTTTGCTTCTATCCGCTCCTGGTTTACACAGATCTTCTTCTTCACCCCCTACCGTATTACAGTGAAAACAGGGATCGCCGGAATAACTCGTCAATGGCGAGGAAGCATTGTGTTACAAATGATGGAAAAACTTGTCAATGGTGGGGAAAGGGTTAATATTCAATTATAGCTATTACTGATTTGACTGCACTGACACTATTGAATGAGAAGAAAAATGTAACTGAATTGAGCTGGATGATGAGATCACTGATTTCTGCATTATTGCTGATTTGACTTCTTTTCATAATTGATGAATTTTGATATTGAACTGAACTGAATCAACATTGAACTGACTCAAAGTGTATAATGACTATTGTCGTCTGTAGAGCTGCTTATAGATACATTTAACTAACTTCATAACTGATCAACGTTACACTGTTATTAGACTTAACTGAATCAACATTAAACTTGTTAGAGAACTCGCTGTTTGCAGATGAACAGTATTTGTATTTTGCTGTGGATTATGGGAGCTTTTTACAGCAAAGTCATGAAAAAAAAAAGACTTTTGGGATGGCCATCACTGAACTTAGGATTCCTCAGAGCTAATGCAGGGGTAATAGAAATATAGCTCTTAAATGTTGCAAAATCTTGGTCATTTAATAGATTGCATAAAGGAAAGTATTTGTCAAAAGGGAGCAACTGTAGTTAACAGTATGATATTTCAAGTAGACATAAAAATAGACGTAATTATTATGAAAATTAATGATTTATCCGTGATTTGTGTTAAATCCAGGACAGTAAACAGTCAGCACTATTTTTAAAAGTGATCAAAGCTATGAGGCACTGAAAAATATGAACTAAAAATAAGGCTCAATCCCTTATCTGGGTTGGTGTTACTCAGAAGCGCACGCTTTAATAACCGGCACGTGTGCAATAGGCCTTTAATCTAGAGCGAGACCCAAAAAGATGACCGTATACGCCACAGTTAAATAAAAGCAGCATTAGCACTAGTAAACATTATTTTGAATCAAAAAGTACTACCCATGTTTCAATTTTTTAAATCTGGTATTTTTTAAGTTAACAATCAGAAACCATGAGGATATAGCCTGGTTAAAACCAGACCATTCTCAGTAGTAACTGAGTTATGGTCTGGCAAAGCTCCATAGACAAATCATTTCCAAAGGGGCGTCACCAACGGACGTCGCTCAAATGCCTCTCGGCGCAATTGGATAGACGATGTGTTGAATGTGTAGCAAAAAAGTAGGCAACTTTTGGACATACTACTTCATCATCTTTATCGGACGGATCTGTCGCGTGCATCCCGTCATGTAAACTGCCCTGTCAATCATCTTGTCATAGTTAAAATCCTCTATTAAATCTAATTTAATTTCATCTTGTCACAGTTAAAATCCTCTATTAAATCTAATTTAATTTCCTACCGTTTCGGAGAGAAATGTAGTAGCATGTTCATCTGCCAGTGGGTCTTTCATGGAGACTGTCCTCATGTGTTTGCAATTTGAATATAATAATGCTGCATTTAATTAAAAGTTGGTGCGCTTCACCAACGGAGTGGACGTCGCTCAAATGCCTCTGGGCACAATTGGATAGACTAGACCTAAAACCAATCAGAGCGATCGTCATCGTGTAAAGCCCGCCTCAACGTTTCTGATTGGTGCCGCGATTTCCATGGCATGGAAATGGCCTTGAATGAGCTCTTTGCCAGACTTACTTGCAGAGCAAATCTAAATTTGCCGGAAGTTGTCTGGGTTTTCCCAGGCTAATGAGGAAAGGGAATCAATCAAACAGTGCATTGGTGGTGTTTATCTACTTTATTTCCTGTGGATTTGACTCATTCTACAATCTGCGAGATTACTGGAAATCAAAACCTCCGTCACACAAAAGCAAACTTACTCATCTTGCATGACGTGTAAATCCAATGAAATAAACGGAGGGTTTTAATATCTGTACTGGTAGCCACGAGAGCAGTGAATGGACTGCCAATATGGCCAATAGATGGAATCACAAGCCGGTTTTTAATGGGATAAATCCCTGAATATGTCCATTGGTGGTTAGCTTTAAACATTGAAAACTTCATGTGCAGGGTTTGAAATGAACTTTTTCATTCATTTAATGTCTTAAAATGGTGTCATACTCATTTGAAAATTGGCAAACTATGCATCAAAAAGTAACAACACTGCTCTTTTGGTATGATTTATAAAAATTCAGAGAAAACATTGTAAAACTTACTCATCTATAAATACTGGTATGTGGTAAGAAAAGCATGTTTTTCTGGATGAGAAATGAAACAAAGGAGCTCATTTTGGCTTCTGTTTCTGCAGACAAGCATCCACAGGGACACGCTAGACGACTGGTCATGAATGAGGGGCTAATTTTAGCTCTGACGTATCCGATGGTTAGCTGGATCTAAATGACCACAGCACAAGACGGCTCACATGGATCTCCAGGGATTGAGTCGTTATAATGGGATGGCTGAAAGGAAAAGGGCACGCTGGTCTAAGAACAGAGCTAATAGATTCACCTGGACACTGGATAAAACAAGTAGAAAAAAAAGACTCAAAGAGACAAAATGACTCTCATGTGATTCTTCACAGCGGAGAAAGACAAAAATATATCTCACATATGCAGTGTAGGAAAAGCTGATTCGTCAAACTGATTATTTCAAGTACTTAAACTGAAAAAGCATCATGTGTAAAGTGGAGTCACTTGTAGTAAAGTTAATACTTGTTCTAAACTATCACTTCTGCTCGTACTATATTTTGTTTTAATTGTTCATTAAAAAATAACAAAAAATTTTAATTAAAAAAGCGACTTACAATGCTTGAAGGAGATCCCATCTAATAGAAACTATCCCATCTATAGTTAATTTTTTTTTTTTTATCAAAGTATCATATTAATATGACTGTTAATGAACTTTATACCGTTTTTTTAACCAAATTGAATCAACACTGAACTGATTTAGCTGAACAATGACTTTTTAGAGCTTTTCCTCGTTTATCACTGTAAAGCTGCTTTATAATGTATAAAGCACTATAGAAATGAAGGTGACTTGACTTGACTGTTTTGTTATAAATATGGTGATTATCTCTAAGTTTGACACCCAAATTAATTAATGAAATCGGCCATTTGAATCCAACCATGTCATGTCAACAAATGCTTATTATCATGTAAATTATTTTGCTTTTAGCTCAACAGCAGAGGTGCTTTTCACCCCAAATACCATACTTACATATTCTTCAGTTATTGAAAAACTGTTGATTTAAAGACTTTAAAGACCTTTGTCTCAAAATATATTTGGTAATTAAACAGAATCAACATTGCTTTGCCTCCCGTGATCACGTCAAGGGTCAGAAAATTGTTATTAACACTATGGTGTTTAGGAAAGTGCTGCAGTGAGTTTCTTTCTCATTTGTTACCATGGTTTCTGAATAGTCACACACCTGTTCCCTGTTTCGTTAATGATCTATCGCAGTGTGTTCAAGCTCTCTGTTCTCTTAGTTCTGCATTCAAGTTAATGGCATATGCTGTAGTGGTCTATCACTAGATGTGTTTATTAAAGTTTCTTGGTTATTTGATCATTTTGCATCACGCATCTCTTTAGGAAAAGCTACGCACTACCCCGTGAAACATTGTAAATTCATGTGTATTTGATTGCTTTTAAGCTTTCGTTAAAGAGAAGCCTTTTTTTTGTTGGCCCTGTCAGACTTTGGTAACACTTTATTTTGATGGTCCCTTTTGAACCTTCTGTTGACTACAAGTAACATGTCAACTAACTCTAACTCTAACCCTATACCAGTCTACTAATACTCTACTAATACTCTACTGAGAGTTAGTAGACATGTAGGTGTAACGTTACTTATAGTTAACAGAATGTGTTAAAGGGGCTTTAAAATAAAGTGAAACCCAGACGTCTGACCTACAGTTAAAGCACCGCGGTTATAAGCAGTAATCAGACTGAAAAAGATCCCTAAGGCTCTAAAAACAAACAAACAAGAAGAGCACGGTGCAGATTATACAGGAAGACATAAAGACCGGCAAAGCAACACTAAAGATCTTTAGTCCTCTCTCTCGCCTTGGCTTTGATTGTATGTAGCGTCACCATTCGCTTTTGCACTCAGGGGCACTTGCTGTTATATAACTTATGCATATTTGGATTTGATGACACATCAGTTTAAAAAGTGAATCAGACTGGGGCAAAACCTTTTTTTTTTTTTTTTACAAACCCCACAGATTACGAAACCGATTACGTATAGAAACTGCTAATTATCATCTGACTCAACAACAAATGTTGTTCCAGGGTCCGGAACTCATTGCATGTCTCCAGAGGCGCGATACCTCAGAAACCCTATCCTGTAGGGACTCTAGTGAATTAATCCGAAAGCACCACTTCAGTTTTTCTCGGTAATGGAAGTTTACTTCCTAGAGCTGTTGGTTACTGACCCATTTACTTATTATGCAAGTCTCTCCTTGTGTGGAAGTGACATCCAAATAACCTCATATTCCCCAGCTTCATCTCTGCAGTCGGAGCCTTGGGATTATACTTATGAAATAGGACTCACTTTATATTGGAGATCTTTAGCTACATGTTGTTTGTTCATTTACCTGCATGTAATTGCATCTGTGGTGTAGTTAAACTGTTGACCCTTTATAATATCATTCAATAGGCTACTTATTTAATTTACAGTGACACAATGTTGCTCAAATTACTTAAATGAAATAAACATAGTTCAAAGTTCACAAGCAAGTTAATGACACAATTAAATAGCCTCATTGTCATCATTAGGGGCTTTCAGTGTGTGTGTGTGTGTTTTACTGTTAAAATCACCATGAAATCAATATTGCAGTATTTATTTATTTTTTAATCCATGTGCCCTCATAATCTTTAATCAAACAATACATTTGTCAAGTGAAGCGAAGTGTACAGTTCAACACACTGCACAAAATGTACCTATACATTTACAGTAAAATAATGGCAGTATCTGTTATTCATTTTACAGCTTTACTGTAATTTCACAGTAGAGTACTGGCAGCTGTGGTTCCAGCCATTTACCGTAATTTTAAACACTGTTTTTTTCCAGTTTACAGCTGTTTACCATTATTCAACAGTATCTGTTGTTCACTTTACAGCTTTACTGTAATTTCACAGTAAAATACTGGCAGCTGTGGTTCTAGCGCATTTACCGTAATTTTAAACACTGTTTTTTTTTTCAGTTTACAGCTGTTTACCATTATTCAACAGTATCTGTTATTCATTTTACAGCTTTACTGTAATTTCACAATAGAGTATTGGAAGCTGTGGTTCTAGCCATTTACCGTAATTCTACCATTTTAATACCGTTTTTCATTTTACAGCTACACTGTAAGTTCACAGTAAAGTACTTGCAGCAATGGTTACATACACTCACCTAAAGGACTATTAGGAACACCATACTAATACTGTGTTTGACCCCCTTTCGCCTTCAGAACTGCCTTAATTCTACGTGGCATTGATTCAACAAGGTGCTGAAAGCATTCTTTAGAAATGTTGGCCCATATTGATAGGATAGCATCTTGCAGTTGATGGAGATTTGTGGGATGCACATCCAGGGCACGAAGCTCCCGTTCCACCACATCCCAAAGATGCTCTATTGGGTTGAGATCTGGTGACTGTGGGGGCCATTTTAGTACAGTGAACTCATTGTCATGTTCAAGAAACCAATTTGAAATGATTCGAGCTTTGTGACATGGTGCATTATCCTGCTGGAAGTAGCCATCAGAGGATGGGTACATGGTGGTAATAAAGGGATGGACATGGTCAGAAACAATGCTCAGGTAGGCCGTGGCATTTAAACGATGCCCAATTGGCACTAAGGGGCCTAAAGTGTGCCAAGAAAACATCCCCCACACCATTACACCACCACCACCAGCCTGCACAGTGGTAACAAGGCATGATGGATCCATGTTCTCATTCTGTTTACGCCAAATTCTGACTCTACCATCTGAATGTCTCAACAGAAATCGAGACTCATCAGACCAGGCAACATTTTTCCAGTCTTCAACCGTCCAATTTTGGTGAGCTCGTGCAAATTGTAGCCTCTTTTTTGTAGCCTATTTGTAGTGGAGATGAGTGGTACCCGGTGGGGTCTTCTGCTGTTGTAGCCCATCCACCTCAAGGTTGTGCGTGTTCTGGCTTCACAAATGCTTTGCTGCATACCTCGGTTGTAACGAGTGGTTATTTCAGTCAAAGTTGCTCTTCTATCAGCTTGAATCAGTCGGCCCATTCTCCTCTGACCTCTAGCATCAACAAGGCATTTTCGCCCACAGGACTGCCGCATACTGGATGTTTTTCCCTTTTCACACCATTCTTTGTAAACCCTAGAAATGGTTGTGTGTGAAAATCCAGTAACTGAGCAGATTGTGAAATACTCAGACCGGCCCGTCTGGCACCAACAACCATGCCACGCTCAAAATTGCTTAAATCACCTTTCTTTCCCATTCTGACATTCAGTTTGGAGTTCAGGAGATTGTCTTGACCAGGACCACACCACTAAATGCATTGAAGCAACTGCCATGTGATTGGTTGATTAGATAATTGCATTAATGAGAAATTGAACAGGTGTTCCTAATAATCCTTTAGGTGAGTGTATATGCTGTGCTCAGACAGTAGAGATCAGTGAACACTGTCAATCGCAGGGGAAGAAGAAGGACGCCACTTTATTTCACATTGCAGTTTTTGCGTTCTTTGAACTTGAAAAGGACAAAACTCACAATCAAGCATGCACCTGTATACAACATATTTCACCACGCTTTATTTACCTTGAAAACAAGAAGAAGATGCATTTTAGGGCTGGTCTTGATGTTTTACAAATCTCTTCCATATGTCGGTATTCATGAAGATAAAATGAATCAAGAATGATCTTTTCCTATTTTTTGTTTCCCATTCACCATAGAATAATACTTACTGAGTTATTGACTGAATAATAACATTTTAACTTTTTTCCAACTCAGAGAAAATAAGCAGTGAAAAGTCAATAAAAAAAGATGCGTTTCACATGATATTTAATGCACAGAGGGGTATAAATGTAATCGCACGGAAATAACAATTGTCCAAGTTATTTGTGTATTTAATCAACGTTATGCCACAAATGCTGTTGACTGAATCATCTTTAATTTTTCTATATAAATGGAACGAATGGAGACTTACTCTCATGGTGACGGTCTTTGGACCGCAGCTGAGAAATATGATACAGTATTATGTAAAGAATGTTTTCCTGATTCGAGGAAATCATAGGTAATGCTGTGAGCTCAGAGGAAGGAAATAATATTTGCATTTTGCGGTTCGTGTTTTCTGGAGGGAGCGTCTGGTTTGGGACTCTGGAGATATTGGTCATCAGATGCTGTGTTTTCTCTTCTCTGCAGATGAGCACCTCTCATGAGACCAGCATTACACAACACACACATGCATTCACGCATTTAGAGCTTAGACTTCTACTGTTTTTTATAGAAAGATTTTTACAAATGCACTTAACCCTTTCCCTATCAGTGCTTCCTGAAGAATCTGCCCGCCAGCATTTTTGATCATATTCACAAAAATGTCATGACCCCCGGAATATTTTGTGGCATGATTATGTAAACAGTCAATATACATATAAAAAAAAGCCTCTGCTTTAATAATAATATAATAAAAAAAAAACATTTAAACAAAAAGTTGAGAAAATCGCATTTTTGACTTCAGAGCGATTATCAAAACATAGATGAATATAGATTGATTATGTTAGCTACATGTGTGGATGCAGTCCTCTATCTGCAGATATTCTTCTTCGCTTGATTTTGGATCCAGAGATTCTGCACTATTTCAGAAGATGCATAATATCGCCCCCTATCGCATAACAGGGAAAACACAGATTGCTGTTAAAACTTGTCAATGGCAGGGAAAGGGTTAACTATAATAATAATAATAATAATAATAATAATAATGCATTACATTTATAAAGCGCTTTTCTAGGTCCTCAAAGTGCTTTTACATATGGAAGGGGAAGTCTCCTCAACCACCACCAATGTGCAGCATCACCTGGATGATAACACGGCAGCCATATTGGAAAATCATTAACACACACCCTAAACCTACCGCTAAAAGTAAAAAAATATATACAAATAAACAAACTGTATATTATAAATTGAGTCCTTTGGGAATGTCCCCAAATGGAGATTTTGTCAAATGTAGTTTTAGAAAAAAAATTATCTCCCAAATACAGCTAAATATGCACAAACACAAAACTGATTAAACTGAAGACTTTTCTTAAACTGTATGTACGCTCAGTGGTGTTTGAAGAAGCAAATCCCTGAAGTTTTTGTTCTTTTAGAACAATTGCGTTCCATGTGTTGAACAGGAAACCAGTTTTCTTTTATTTGTTTTTTTGTTTTTGTTTTACTAGAATGAAAAATCAGCCATTTCAACACAGTTCTGTCTTGCAAGCAGTGTCATTATAAAAAAATTTGTATACCAAATCAGTAGTTTATGATCATTTATGAATAACTGTACCTAAATGAGTAAAAGTTTTATTACATTTGCCATGTATCATTTGTTGATGGGTCCACATTCACTGTTATAGAGATCACTCTGTAATAGGAGGAATGAGAGAAATATCTTGTCTTTTGTTATTTGGGGGGGGGAAAAGATTCACAATTTCAGTCACAATTTAGTGACGACTGATAGGCAGGAATGTACTTTACATTTCAGTGCAATAGAACCGGTGATTTCATTGCAACAGCACTAAGCATGTGGAGTTGTTTTAATGCTACGTATTTAGAGTTTAAAACTGGACAAAACAATCTTCAGATATCTTCTTTTGTGTTTTTGCAGAAGAAAGTAAATCATGACTTTTGAGAGTGACAAATGCAATATTTCATTTTAATTTAAATCATTTCTCATTTATTTGTATACAAGTTGTTTCAAAGCAGCTTTGCATGCAGAAAATGCAGTTGTGCTAAAAAACACAATTGGTTGCATGTTTTTTTGTTTTGTTTTTTTTTACGATAAATTTAATGATTGACTAATAGCCATGAATATACTTTAAATTAGAGCTGCACGATTCTGGATAAATTGAGGATTTTGTTTAAAACAGAGATCACGATTCTCCCACAATTCTACATGGACAACTAAACAAATTAACCTGTCATTCACTTGAGATTCTGACAAAATGTTAATTGCTGCAGTTTATTTAAAAATATTTAATTCGTTTGAGTGAATTTAAAAAGAAAATCCGGTTGAATGAATGATTCAGTGACTAATTTTTTAACAGTCACTTGTCGCCACCTACTGGTGTAACCATGTAATCAATACAATCTTTATTTGAAGCGTCAAGTTATTTTCAAAAGATAATTTAGTCTATTTTGATCACTACCGTAGACATCAGTGTTTACATCCGAACTATAAACTTTTATCCCAGTACTTCTGTAATAATTAGAATTATTGTATAATGATATTGTGTGTTTGAAAAGACTGTTTGTGAAGCTGTTTCACATCTAAACATGACATCTGCTCCCTCGACCAATCGAGCATGACCAATCACAGCACAGATCTGAATGTTCATTGTGATCGGACTTATCATTTATAAATACGATCACGTCGGTGATTGGATGGAGATCGCGGTCTTTTAACGATTAATCGTGCTATGATTATAGTATAAGTGCAAGAGAACAGATGAGTTCATTACAGTAAAGCACTAAGCCTCGGATCAGGAAACTCCCTGTCTTCTGAATACTAGCGGCTGGTCATTAGCCTAGCTTGGCATTGTTGAAAGGGGTCCTCGGATGCAAAATTCACTTTTATATGGTGTTTGCATATAAATGTGTCTTTGCAGTGTGTGGACACAACCACTATACAATGAAAAAAATCCATTCACTCCTTTTTTTTAATCCTTAGAAAGTCTAATCACTCTCAATAATCAAGCCGTTTGGATTTTCTGAGCACTAATGCTCATGCTCCGCCCACGACCGCTGACGGACTGTCCCGTATTAGCATATTTCTGCCCTCAGCCAATCGACACCCCCCATGGAAGAGAGGGGTGGGGTGAGCAGTTGCTCATCATCATTTAAAGAGACATGCACCAAAACGGGTCGCTGTGAACAGAGCTGTTTTTGAGGAGGTAAAAAGGGTGTTGTTTTACACAACCATTGAGGAATTTTAATCAAAGTATTTTACAAACTTTACATGAACACCCTAAAGAATCATACCAACTTGTGGAAAATGGGCATCCGATGACCCCTTTGAAGTACATTTGACCCCGCTGGTTCAGCGGCAGTCTGGATGATGGTTCTGCAGGGAAACTACATTTTGTAGTTGTAGAGAATAGCCACACATGTGATTTCTCCCCTACGCACCTGACTGAGGTTGAACCGAGTGTCCTTGACACCTGAAAATATTATACTCAGTTGAGTAGAGTCTCACAAAGAGTCGAACGACGTCTCGCCCCCTATCGAACACTATCACTTGGTCTCTAGTGTTTCGCTAAATAACTTGTTCCTCTAACTAACAGCGCAGCAATAATAACCGACAGACTTCAGACAATGCCTTTGAATATGCTTTGATCACGGCCGGAGGATCTCAGACAAATTTCAGAGAGAATCCCACCAGCTAAAAGAATACAACAGTTTTTATAGAATAGGAGCATGGCAAAAATGACATGAAACATTACATAATTCCCCAACAATTTGATTGGTTCTTCATATGCAAACCCTTCTGTTACTAGGTAGGAGCAAACTTAGATCTCAAATCATTAGAAAAATAGAAAAGGGTTAGAAGTTCATTTGATTACTCAAGATGTCAAGAGACTATTGTAAGGCTGGAAACTTACGCTGCTATTTTGAACCAGTAATCGGAACAAAAGGCAGTTGAAGGATGATGTGTATAATTAAAATATTTATCTGACTCCAATATAATAAATCTGACTCCATTAAAGTTGTTGTTATTCTTTAACCTCTTATTCTTCAACGGTAAAGGTCTTTCTTAGAACTGATAGGAAAACGTAGGATTTAACCTGAACGTTTACATAACAAAAGTTATAATCACTTTAGCTTTCAACATAATCAGTGATAAAAGGAAAGATTCTCAAACCCTTTAAAGCAGGCAAAGTTATTTATTAAGTTACATGTTTAAATATACAGACAGTAGAAGGGAACAACATACTGTATAGAAACTTAGTTGTAACAAATAATGCACTGGCGTGCAGAAGAGGCCGTAAAAGCCTTTCTTGTAGTAGGTTACACACTAGTGTGCGGGAGTGGTTGGGTTAAAGCCTTTCTCCCAGATCAACAGTTACCTTTCCTTCTTATTCCCCCTGAGCAAAGCATTGTTAAACATGAGTGGAATACCAACACCAAACCGACCGACAGGAAACCAAAAGATGAGGCAAATGAGTGGAGATCCAGAGGGGGAGAAGAACATTAACATATTCTCCTCAATGTATGTTTAACCAAAAGTAGATTGTACATTAGGATACTTTAATATCTCTATTAAGTTCACCACCATTAATTTCAGTTTATAAGCTGCCAGATGAGACCAAACATGGCATAGTTACATATTACAACACACTAATAAATAAACAGTATGTAGTTGAAAGCATATGTCCTGTGAAGCAAATGGTACAGACGTGTCATTGAGGTGCAAACGACTCTGTCTCTCCCGACAGAACCATCCTGTGCCTGGAGTGTCCCAACAGTCCTCAATCAGCATATTGATGAAATCCCTGCACTAGATCTGCATTAGCATACTGGGATGATGAAGGCCATTGTGCAACGTATAATTCACATGTATACCTTTAAAAGGCTTTTAGGGCAGTAAAGAGTTCTGCCCATATTTGCTCAGCCCTACACTATTCTAGACAGTATATTTTTGATATTGTCTAGCCAGCATCTCAGAATTTTCCACTGGTTTCGACACTATCTTCAGAGTACATTTTGTTAGAATGTTAGGCCTAAAAGAGAAGTAAGGTTAGATGTTAGAGTTATGATTAGTTTGATATATAGTTTACTATTTTATTCATTAAACACTATCAAACACAAACATCCAGTGGATGGAAACTGTGTGAGCTCCTGTAGTCACACATCCAACTCCCTCACAGATGCCTGGAGTGGAACTGGTTTCACCCCACATCGGTCACCTGACATGTGGATATTTAAAACCAGAGCATGATAAAAATAGCAGTCCCATTACATGCCCTTTAGCATAGTAAATTGTTACTGAATTAAGTGTTTTGTGTGGATGAGAAACTGCTTAGTTCCACTGTGACCTCACACAATGAGAAAATTCATTCAAAGGGCGAGTAAAGATCCTCCTAGGTAGAGACGTACAGTATTCTTAGAAACCCACGCTAACATGTGAAAGCAGCGTGAGATCATTCCTCTGCCTTGTGACCGATAAACTAGATGAGGCATAGCAGAGAATTAAAAACATAAGACCGACATCATCTATCTATAGAGTTTAAAACGTCACACTAGTCTGGTTCATCCCAAAGACTATCATCGTGTGTGTGTGTGTGTGTGTGTGTGTGTGTGTGTGTGTGTGTGTGTGTGTGTGTGTGTGTGTGTGTGTGTGTGTACAACCAGTTGGCAATCATTTAACATAATTTAGCAAATCTTTATTTTTCAAATAAATCTTTTTCAACACAGAAATTCTTTTATATAAATATAGTGGTGAACAGTATGGTGGACATATTTGTTTGCGCCATTTCATCTCAAACTTTGATATAATGCACCAACATGTGTCTGCTACAAACTAAAGTTGTTTTAAAGAAGACTAATTATGCTTTTTCCATGTTCATCTTTCTTAATGTTGCTGTTTGAGCATGAAAAAGCTCTGAGTTATTCTCTATTTATCAGTGTCATTGTTTCTGAACTCCCTGAAACGCCTTCATTGTAGTCTTGAGTTTTCTGAACGAACACGTCACAATATTCCTCATTTAAATAATTCATACGCAGAATAAAGGGGCGGGGCCTGGTTGAGTTAGTTAGTAGTGTGTTAAACTGGCGGTTATGGAAAGGGGCGGGACATTTCCCAAACACACTCAAAGCGCTCGACCAATCACAACACACTGCTCCAGCCGACCAATCAGAGCACAGTGTGCTTTTCAGAAGGAGGGGCTTCATAGAGACAGGAACTAAACAGAGCGTTACTGACAGACTGGGAAGAGAGGAGCCGCAACAATGGAGAATATGAGGAAAATAATCAACATTCACGCAGGAGCGGGTGAAAACATGGACGAGCAGTTTATTGTTAATGCAATTATTTTGTTAAAGAAAAATAACTTGTTTAAGATTATTTTACAAGAATGCCTTCCCCAATTAAGTTTAATTTTTTTAACCAGATTTAGAAAAACATGATTTTTTACCTAAAACTTTGTTTTTGCCCACTAATTATTCCATGTTTTAACACAGACTTTTAACATTTCTCAAGTAGTCAGGAAAGCAGGGAAATGTCCAAAGCACGAAGAATTACTTGGTAACGAAAACTACATAATAATAGGAACAATATTTGTCATTTGTTAGACCATTACACAAGCACAAGGATAAAGTGATATTGTAAACATGTTTAAAACTACAGAGTCTGTGTAGTCAATATGACTGAATCTATTGGCAAAGCTGTATGTTTATTAAACAGAAACAACAAAAAAATGCCTTGGAACAAGTGATCAGAGGAAAAATGCAGGAGTTCACTACACTTAACATTACATAGACAAGACCAGACCGCAGAAATATTGAAAGAAGGAAGTAAAGATAATGTTGCATAGCAACTAGATGAGTCATGGTCCATTCAAGTAGAGGACACAAACAATGTGTCATATTGTTTCAATGCGTTATCACAAATAAAAAATGCACAAAATTGTAAAAAAAAAAAAAATTACATATTTTTAATAATATTTGATTAAACGATGAAGATGTTAATTTGAATCGTCCGTGTGAATCACTCCATCAAACAAGCCTTAATGCTTGTGTCTGACAGGCGGACGCTTCACATCACAAAATAATCAGAAGAAAGAATAGCAACAGTGCACTTACAAACATACAACGTGTAAAGACAGAGAAGATAAAGGGCGTTCATGTTACATAACTCACAGTCAGTCCATTCATCTGAAAACCAGGACCTCCGGATATATCCAATCCTCCAGCAGACTTTTCAGACACTCGTTGAGAGTCAGTGAATGGGAACATTTGGATGATGCGGACTGCATCTGCTGATAATGTTCTGCGTGTTTAAAGTCCCCATGACATCAGAATTGAAGTTTTTTTGGCTTTTAATAGTATGAATATGTTAGTCTTACTGTTATCTCTGATTATATCTCTGAACATTATAAGTAAAAGCTACTGTGCTCCAAAACAATGACAAAATTCACATTTAGAAGATTTAAGTGTTCAAAACTAACAGTTTCTCACTTCCGCCAATACGGATCAATGATTTTGATGACATCACTCTGCACCTCAGCTTCTCATCAGATTTTCTGTCCAATCAAATGCTCTCTAGAATCTGAAGCTCCGCCCCCTACACTATAAATAGACGCTGAAATCGGTCAGTTGTTCACACATTTACTATTTTCTGCACGGTCAACGGCACATAGTGCACTATATAGGGGATAGGGAACGATTCAGTTTGTCTGTGGGAGTTTGATCAGGCCCCCAAGAATTTTCCAAAAGTGCTTAATTTATTTTTCACACAAAAAAAACACAAAATCATTCAGTTCTGATGACTTTGGGTGCATTCTTTTTTCTTTTCTTTTCTTTTTTTTTTCTTTATATGCTCATATTTGTAAGTATGGGCTGCAGATAATTTCATTAGTTTGATTTTACATTTTAGAGCTTTGCCTAAATCGTCTGTAAATATTTGTAGGTAGGTCTATCAAAAGTGGATACGGTTTGGTTAATGACAATTAAAATGACCTTGTTTCACCATGGTAATTTTTAAACAATTTCTCCAACGGATCATGCATACATACAGGCATATGGAATGGTGCGTAAAACAAATGCATAAGGAAAAAAACTGTAACTAGAAATCAGCTTCATAGTGGATTCCAAGATATCAAGGGCTTCAGGAGTTTCATTTAAACCCATCGCATACAGGGCAGAAAACACTGGACTGAAACACTGGACTGAAACACTGGACTTAAACACTGGACTGAAACCCTGGACTTAAACCCTGGACTGAAACCCTGGACTGAAACCCTGGACTGAAACACTGGACTGAAACACTGGACTGAAACACTGGACTGTAATCCTGGAGAACTTCATTAGCTTGTTCAGGTGTGTGTGATTATTGGAGCTCTGCAGGACAAAGTAGAGAACATTATAAGTAAAATATTAATCTTATTGTAAGTGCATTAAGTGTAACATCATAAGTGTACCTCAAAGAACAGCTTCAATATAAAAACAATATATATATAAAAAAATCATGACCCATTTGAGTGATGAGTGATACTTACACTCAATATTTAAAAAAAGAAGGAAAAAAATAATCCTTCATCCAACAATAACATTTACTTTCCCTCGTGTGTGTATCATGACACACAGCAGACTTCAGCGGGATCCAGCATGTTCTTCTCAAAGCTCCTCTGTAAACTCGACATGAGGCTCGTTGCTATGAGCTCCTTCAAAACATGTGTAAAGTTCACTGGTACAGCTGGCAAGGGCTTTCTCCTGTGTGTGTGTGTGTGTTAGAGAGAGAGGGAGAGGGAGAGGGAGAGGGGGAGGGAGAGGGGGAGGGGGAGGGGTTGGGAGAGGGAGGGGGAGGGGGGGATCCTACTTTAAAAGTAATCTATTTTATATTTTAAATTTACATGTATCACACAAACACACACACACACACACACACACACACACGCACACACATTTGCTTTGTTATCATGGTAGGGACTTCCCATTGTGTTTCAAAAAAATTATTTTCTCTTTTGAGCGAATATTTCCCTCATGGACCTCACAAAAACCTTCAAGACATTATTGAATATTTTCATAAAGTGGCCAGATTTCATGTCGGGGATTTCTGATGTTACCATCCTTATAAGGACATTTGATCCTCAAAATATAGGCAAAATATAAGGGGAGAACTTATTACTTTATTAAACAGAACTTAATATACAACTTTTTGTATGTTCCTTTAGCTCACAAGACCAATGTATGTTTCCCAGAAAATATATATTTTAATTTTATATAATAAATATATATATATATAATGTATATTTTGATTGCACTGTTTCCAAATGAATAAATGTGCATTTAGTTAATGTCTTTCATGTGATATCTTGGGTGAGATGACTCACTATGCTCTAAGTAAAGGAAACTTTTCTAAATTATAAAATAATTCAACATGTCTAGCTCTTATTTTAGATATGAGTTTCCATCCCTTCATTCTGAGTTTCATATAATTTTGCCTCTTAAGTTTAATGTTTGGATGCCAGAGAAACCACATCTGACATCACCAGCATGATTCAATATCACAGGTTTCCATTCCTGCAGAATATGAATGATTGTCGTTCAGCGCTGAGTCAACGGCTCTTGAAGAGCTTGTTTTCCTGCAGTGTGTGGGTGTGCTTGGAAACTTTATTTGTGCCCGCATTAAAACAAGGGCATTATTGTATATTGTTAACCACTGCTTTAGTACCTCAGGATTTCAGGTTGTGTTTCTTGTTCATGCTTCAATGACAAATAAGGATGTCCGAGATGATGAAAAATCTAGTTTAAAACACATATGTCTTGGAAGCCTTTATATTCATGTTAGTTTGAAACAAAACTGATTTAATATAATTAGTATAACCATCAAGTACAATTTTTGACAGGTTTGGCTCGGCTCATTAAATATATCATTATTCCTGTGATCAAAGCTGAATGTTCAGCATCATTACTCCAGTCTTCAGTGTCACATGATCCTTCACAAATAAGTATAATATGATGATTTACTGCTCAAGAAGAAATTATGATTATTATGTTGAAAACTGCAGTGCCGTTATGCATCAAAACATCTCACACTTTAGCTTAGATAAAACAGCATCATATGGACAGATCTGTAGGTCATTTTAATTAATCTGATGATCAAATATTTTAAACCTTTATCCAAGCACTAGACTGAATGAACGGCCTAATTTAACACTGTACAAACTATTTTGTTCACACTTTAATTCTCAATTCTCACTACTATCCATGACTTTTTCCTCAATAAACTCCTAATTACTGCTTATTAATAGTTAGTAAGGTGGTTGTTAAATTTAGGTATTGGGATTAATGGATGTAGAATATGATCATGCAGAATAAGGCATTAATATGTGCTTTATAAGTACAAATAAACAGCCAATATCATAGTAATATGCATGTTCATAAGCAACTATAAGCAAACCTACACTCTAAAAAAATGGTGGGTTGTTTTAACCCAATTTTAGGGTTAAAAATGTCATTTAAAAATTTAACCCAAAGGCTGGGTTTGTCCATATTTGACCCAAAGTTGGGTTAAAACAACCCAGCATTTTTTAGAGTGAAAACTAAAGTGTTACCACCATTTTCTAGCGTGTTATTTGTCCTGTTGCTACACACTGTGAAGTGTGTGTGTGTGTATGGTGTGTAATGAATTACGCTCAGAGACAGCGAGTGATGATAAGAGACTCAGGCTTCATCTATTACTGGAGAACGCAGAGCTCATGGGACTGGGAGATTCCCAGAATAGAACTGGAACACATTTCCAAACACTGAACTCTATTAATGGATTTCACCTGAAGAAGTGTTTTCAGTCATTCGTAAGAAACGTGTAAAAACAAAGCTGTTATGTGTGAGAGCTTCCAGAGCGTCCTCACGTGTGCAGATCAGTGTGTGTGTGTGTGTGTGTGTGTGTGTGTGTGTGTGTGAGGGGCTTCGTCATGTGATGGGGGACAAACAAACGCCTTTAACTGGGAATCCAGATTAAATCAAAGGGAATGAAGTGCATGGGTTTAGGGCCATTTCACAACGTGTCACAAAATCCATTTATTAGCAACTATTCACACATTCTTTATAGTGAAATAAAGAAATGAGGTAAATACATGTAGCACACTGCTTTTGTACAACAAGGGAAACTCACTATTAAAACACACAAAAGAATTCCTCTTTCCAAGCATTATTAGTTATAGCCATAACTGTGTCAGAGAGCAGAAGACTGAGGATCCTCTCGTAAACGGCGGATCTCGAAACCAGATTCACTCGCAGACACATTCACTATTATAACAGGGTGTGAACACTTATGCAATAAGGCTGTTTTGTATTTTTATTTGTATCTTTTTGTCTCTGAAATGTGTCACTTTCATTTAGAGTGGCATTGCATCGTTTTTTTTTCTTTAGTTTTTTTGCATTAAAGGTGCAGAAGTTCTGATATGTAGAAGTTTTCGGTAACACTTTGTTTTACAGTGTCCTTGTAACATATGTAACATGTACTTACCATAGTAATAACAGTAAATTATGCATAATTACATGCAACTAACCCTCAATCAAATCCTAATCCTACCCTAACCCTATAGTAAGTACATGTAGTTAATTAATATTACTCAGTACATAAATATATAACTACACTGTAACAATGACACCTTAAAATAAAGTGTAACCAAGTTTTCTGTATATATATTTATAAACATATATATATATATATATATATATATATACAGTACACTCACCGGCCACTAGTACAGTGTTTGACCCCGTTTTACCTTCAGAACTGCTTTAATTCTTCATGTCGGAGATTCAACAAGGTGCTGGAAACATTCCTCAGAGGAAAAAAAATAAATATAAAAAATTATAGTAAAGACATTTATAATGTTACAAAATATTTATATTTCAAATAAATGGTGTTCTTCTGAACTTTAATCCAGGGTTCATAATCATAACTGTTTCTTGAGCATCAAATCATCATATTAGAGTGATTTCTGAAGGATCATGTGACACTGAAGACTGGAGTAATGATGCTGAAAATTCAGCTTTGATCACAGGAATAAATCACATTTTAAAACGTATTACAGTAGAAAACAGATTTTTGAAACTGTAATAAT
Source organism: Leuciscus idus (assembly GCA_021554675.1). Classification (NCBI taxonomy): domain Eukaryota; kingdom Metazoa; phylum Chordata; class Actinopteri; order Cypriniformes; family Leuciscidae; genus Leuciscus; species Leuciscus idus. Next base: position 2,887,358 of record CM038624.1, read on the forward strand.
ATTTCACAATATTAGTGTTTTTACAGTATTTTTTGATCAAATAAATGCAGCCTTGGTGAATATAAGATACTTCTTTTAAAAAATATAAAACCCCAAACTTTTGAATGCCAGTGTATAATTTTACATCTTTAATAGCTTTTATTTTTAAACAATAATGGGTTCAGGTGTCAGAGCAGGGCGTTACACACACATGAATAGTTTTATAGTTAAGTATCTATTTTTGGATTTTGGCTCCACTTCTAACAGTATGCAGCTTCTCTAACCCGAGTATAAAGAGTAATATGTCACACTGGGTCAAACACTTGCTTTCAGAGAGTTTATGTGGAATATTTTCTGGTTTTAAACACGGGCTCCTCGGGCCAGGACCGTCCTTTAGGCCTTCCTTATTAGTAATAAGGCAAGTCAAAGCCTGTTCTTCATCCAAACAGAGGTGTAATGTTAGCAGAGCGGTTTTGGAAAAGGTCTGAGAGTGTCCTGGTGTGTATCATCAGCCACTGTGGGAGTTTGGGATTAGCTGGAATAAACAGATTCTCCAAATGGTGGGAAAAACTGATTGGCCATCAGCAGTCACATGCTAAATGTCAAACGATTTATTAGTGCCACCATGTTTTGTACATGAAGCCTTTTATAGATCGTTAATGTAATATGTAAAAGATAAACAATTAGAGAAAGAGTTATTATTTGAGTTTAGAGCATATAGTGAATGAGTTAAAAGGTATTTTAAGGCAGAAGAGACAAATGACCTTCTAGATCTTCCTAAAACAGACTTCTTTGTAGTTTATGATGGATTAAATTAACTTAAAATGTTGACTGTTGAATGTTTGTTTTTAGACATATAAAATGTGTTTCATTGCCTCATACATTGCATTGTTTTATACATTAAAGGGTTAGTTCACCCAAAAATGAAATTTCTACCAAAAAGACTCAGGAGGATTCTCGAATAAAATAGATTTTATTTTGTGAAATGATTTCACAAACGAAAATAAAAGTAGATGCTCGACAAGCTCCGTCTCAGAGTTCTTTGGCGTAGGCCCCGTCCTCCATCCGGGTCTGAAAGTTAGCTGGTAGGTCCTGCCTGATGATAGAGGCAGGGGCGGTCTTCTATGTTAATCAGTCTTTTATATTTGATGTCAAGCTGTGATTGGTAGCGCGGAATTATGAATTAAAGATGTGGCAGTGAAGTCTTTCTGGTAGAATTTACGCTTACACTTTCATTTCTGTCAGTAATTACTCTCCCTCATGTTGTTCCAACCCTGTAAGAATCTTCGGAACACAAATTAAGATATTTTTTATTAAATCTGAGAGCTGTCTCACTCCTCCATAGACTTCTATGTAATTGGCCCAGAAAGTTAGTAAAGACAATGTTTAAAATAGTCCAAGTGACTCCAGTGGCTCAACCACAAGTTTATCAAGCGACGAGAATACTTTTTGTCCGCAAAAAAACAACAAAAATAACGACTTTATTCAACTATTGATTTTCTTCTGTGTTTCTCTGAATGAGTTCACGTAGTGTAACAGCGCAGCGCTTCTGGGTTTTACGTCAGAACGGAGGCTCACTATTGGCCGACGCTGGTCATGTGTGTGATGCTGGTGTCGTAGATTTTTCACTATCTAGCTCCTACTCTAAGTCTACCGGCGACGTCTCCGATCGACGTTCTCCCTAACGTCTCCAATTGACGTTTAATATATAGTCTACCTTACTAACTTGCTTCCCTAACTAGCTTTCTTCCTGCGCAGGAATAATCAACAAATAGACTTTACCAAATGTCCTTTAAATGCTTTAATCACGGCCGGAGGATCTCTCGAGCAGTTCTCAGGGAATCTCTCCCAAGAAGAAGCAAGGTTGGAGGATCTCTGACAAATTCCATTGAGAATCCCACCAGCTAACACAAATACAACAGTTTTTATAGAATAGGGAGGTATGGCAAAATGATATGAATTTGATTGGTTCTTCATAGACAAACCCTTCTGTTACTAGGTTAAGCAAACTTTGTTTTAATGATTACTTCATTGTTAATCACAAGGTTCAAACCTAGTCATTTGTCTAGTTTCATTTCCCATATTTGTTATTTTTACACTCACACTACCAAAGTAAAAGGGATATGGCAACACAACATACAACATTCAAAAACACAGGACAGAACGTTTTAGTACATTGTGTTTCAAAGTGTTATCATGTTAGGCCTGAAAAAGGAAGTAAGGTTAGATGTTAGAAACATGGTTAGTTTAATACAGTGTTTCCCAACCTTTTTTTCAGTCAAGGCACCCTTTGAAAATTTAAAAAAGATGTGTGGCACCCTACACTAGTGTTGTCACAATACTACTTTGATACTATACCTTGAAATGGATACATTTTCAATACCACAGGGAAGAACTGTCCTATAGGCCTACTGTCATATAGATATTTTTAATATTAGAAAATTAGACAATTAGACAATTAGAAATTGTCCATCCATTTAAAGTCTAGGAAATCATTGATTTCTTCTGAAGAGATCACTTTACATGATGACATATTTAATTAAGGCTTTTATTCATATATAAACATTGCTCAATTACCATTGCAAATCTCACCTAAATGTTTGCTCACTCAGAGTATTTGTGTTTTTATATTGGGATAATTTTGTTATAATTGCACAAGATAGCTTGTTTTTCATATATTTTATGTAATAATTTCACAGTTAATCTCCAAATGAATGTAGAAACAACATAAAGACAGTATATTTCAAATAACTGTTTAATGGCATCTTTTTATGAATGAAGTGTTATTTGATTCTGATGTCACTGCTGCACGTGGATGATGGATCCCACACGCGTCCCATTTTCTCACAACTCTTAACGTTCAATTAAGACTTTCTTTAACTAATTTAAGACTGCTCTCATGAGGATACTCAAAGCGAAAGCGCGAAAGAGAAGTCGATTCTGGCGCGCATCGTTCTGTGTGTCGTGTGTGTGTCGTGTGTGTCAGCATCACAGACAGCGCATTCTCTTTTGTATTTTCTCACTTGCATGGTTTAAAAGCATTTGCATGAAGAAGAACATGATTATATAATGTAACGCTAGCCAAAGGATGATTTAATTGCGTTAAATATTTTTAACGCGTTAAACTGAAAAACATTAATCGCACGCGTTACCGTTGACAGTGCACGGACATAACCAATGTGTTTATGTGAATACGCGGCAAGACGGACGTTGTGACAATGTTTTCGTGTGTATTTGCACGGGAATAAAATCACGCGCAAGCGCAACCTCCGCAATTCAATGGCGAAAACGTATGATTTGCATTTTTATTATAAATTTGTGCGCATTATTTGTTGTTATTAGAGACTTCCGACGATCCGAGATTGATGGTAAAAAAAAAAAATGTTTAACACATTTTAGCCATTTTTAAATGTTTGATGGAGTTTTTACACAGCACCCCTGCTCTCACCGTGGCACCCCGGTTGGGAAACGCTGGTTTAATATACAGTTGACTATTTTATCTATTAAAAATCCACCACTCTGGCCAATAGTGAGCCTCCGTTCTGACAACCCAGAAGCGCTGTGCTGTTACACTACATGAACTCACTCAGAGAAACACAGAAGAAAATCAATAGTTGAATAAAGTCGTTATTTTTGTTGTTTTTTTGCGCACAAAAAGTATTCTCGTCGCTTGATAAACTTGTGGTTGAGCCACTGTAGTCACTTAGACTATTTTAACGATGTCTTTACTAACTTTCTGCGCCGGCAAGTTTCAATTACAGAGAAGCCTATGGAGGAGTGAGACAGCTCTCAGATTTCATCAGAAATATCTTAATTTGTGTTCCGAAGATGAACGAAAGTCTTACGGGGTTGGGACAACATGAGGGCGAGTAATTACTGAAAGAATTTTCATTTTTAATTGAACTAACCCTTTAAAGCAGTAGAGTTGTCTCTTTTAATATAATGATGTCAACATCGACTCATCTTTTACAGGTTATTTCAGTCCAGTCGCTGTTATTAAGTCTTTGTCTTGAGTTTCCACCCTGGTGACGCACACTGTGGTCAAGCCGCTCAACGTCACACTGCAAAGGGAAACTCGTAACGGATGACAAATAATGCAGCAATTAAAGAGGAAGTTTAAAAGACGATCTACAATGATGTAATGTGTCAAAATTGGATTTTTTTATTTTTTATTTGAATGTTTTGAAGGTTTTATGCTTTGTGTGTGGGCAGAACGCAGCTGTTTCTGTTAGATTTACTGTAGATCTGTTTCATTCAGGCTTTTTAAACATATGCAGTGCCATGTTTGAAGTGTAAAGCTTTCTGAGAGACATTTGGAGATTTCAAGCAAATTCAACAGTTCTTGGTTGAGTCCATAGCTTTGTGTGACATGCTTGCCAATGAGTGATTACTGGCTTTATGATGAATTTTATCCAGTATTTAGAGCCCAGATCCTACAACAGCTGTCAAAGAAACAACCAATATTAGCACTACAATTGATGATGGTGTGTGTGCGTGCGTGTGCGTGCGTGTGTGTGTGTGTGTGTGTGTGTGTGTGTGTGTGTGTGTGTGTGTGTGTGTGTGTGTGTGTGTGAGCGAAAGAGAGAAATGCAACATTAACGTGTTATTTAGCGTTCGCGTCACATTATTGTAAGCTAAGTGTTACTTTAGTCTGTTGTAAAGAATGAACAGTCCACAAATCCTGTTTTTGCCTGGACTTCAGACACTTACTTTTTTTAATTATTACATTAAAAAAAATAATGTTTGATTATAATGACTAATATTCAGGGCCGTTTCTAGCCTTTTAGGCACCCTAGGCGAGATTCCTATTGAGCTCAACCCTCAGTCTACATTACATTATCACTGGTGTTTATGATTTATATAGTATTCCTATGACGTAAAAAATCCATTTAGCCTATAAATGTACAGTAGCCTATATAAATGAATATTTCAAAAGTATATTTTACATTACACTATAGCATAGGAAAATTACAATACTTTTGTCCTAATTTCTTCACTTGCAAGAAATGAACCCTTGAGCTTTTAATTTTTGAGAAATATCAGATCCCCATGCTGATCGCATGAGCAGTGCGCACTTCTCTCTAAATCACGCAGCACTATATAGGATAATTAACTAAAGTATTGTGCCGTTTTATAAAGGCACAAAGCCATATCACGATTTCGATTTGGGTTAGGGTTAGGGTAGTTTGTTGGCAAAATATAACGCTAGATGCCTTTATGTTAGGCTAGAAATGTTACATCTCATGTGTTGGGATCAAACCCAGGTTGAACGCTACTTTCAAACACCTCACGACCTATGACCTGTGACCTGTGACCTATGACCTATGCCACTGTAGATAATTAGTGGTGGCCGTCTTTTTGCCAAAAAGACAGGCACTTTGTGCAAATATACGCTCTGTTATTGGAAATGTCAAAAAATAAGGATTTTTTCTTCCACATATAAAATCTCGTGGTGGGGCAGGGCTCTCATGGCGTACCTCAGCTGTTTGCGCCCTTGGCGACTGCCTATGCCTAGAAACGGCCCTGCTAATAATACCTAATGTATTAGAGTTAGATAAGACTTCTCATATTAAGATCTGCCTCCATTTTGGTTTACAATTCCCAGTTTTTACAATCCTATTCAAAGCCAATGTCATGACCTGCTTTTATTCTTCTTTAATAAACTGTTTCACTTGATTATCCGTCACAATAAAGTCTGTTTCAGCTCCTGACACATGTCGATGTCTGTCTTGGGCTCGTGCCCGGCTGTATCGTCTCATCAGTGTCTGATATGAGTGCACTCTTCATCACTCCATCTGCATTCTGAGCGTCTTTAAAGCCTGACAAGCTCTTTATATCATCGGGTGACTTGGCTCAAGCCCACACTATTCACATCTGGCAGTGGTGCTACTCTCTCTGTCACTGGGAAGCTACGCTTTCAGAAGGAGATAATGTGTAGCCTACCATTTAAATACTACTACTATCAGTCGACGGTTAGAGGCTCGATCGACCAAATGGATTTTTTTTTTTTTTACCAGTTAAATATATTTCGGTCAGTATCGGCTGGTCACTGTGTGATAATGATGTAAATTTCAGTGCTTAATTTATATTTTAAGGGCTCATTATTATGGTTTAGCATTTCTCTGTAATGTAGAGCAATGTTAGCAATGTTAAGTCGACTAATGGCTTAAATTAAGGACTACGAGTTGACTAGAAAAATCTTTGGTTGAGTAATTTATCAAGGACCATTATATTTATAAAGATTTGTGTTGCAATCTAAAATGATTTCATATATATAGGCTTATTATATAATGATATTACTATCGAATATATTTTTATGATATTATAATGTTACTATTAAATATTTATAATGTGTTTATTGTTGTGGTCTAAAGTTATTCAATATCAGTTCTGCATATCATAAACTAAAAAACATTTACAGTTGTAAAAAGAGAAATGTTAGTTTCAGAAATCATAAAAAAGTGTGAGTCTGGAGCGTCATCCGGATTTACGAGGACTCAACCTCTGCAGTGTGGGAGATTACACACTGTTTTTATTAGTCTCGCACAAAAACACAAATGAAAGACCAGTCAGATTAAGCTAACAGACTAATAAAGTTATTTAAAGATCATAATGAACATGACGAATGTCCAGTCTTGACAACTTCCTCTTTTATTAGGTCTTCACAGTCATAGGACTCTCATAATAATTATGCCATTATAGTTATGTATAGCAATCTTATTTTAAGCAGTATGTGAATTTTCGCACTTTTGTTGCTTGTTCATGCTTATAATGCTGTATTTTAGCACAAAATTCCCTCTAGAATCTCTGCAATCCCTCCTGATGTTTCTCTCTCTCACCAGCGGCTCAGAAACACGTGTTACATGAAGAGATCAGGAGGAAGATGAACAGAAGCTGGTTTTCCAGAAGATCCCGGCTGCGTCCCAAATCACATACGTCCCTATATAGTAGGTGAAAAACAGTGTGTGACAAAAGAAGTACAGACCCTTTCCAAAAAATTAGAATATCATGGAAAAGTTTATTTATTTCCATAATTCCATTTAAAACGTTACACTTCCATAGATTATAGATTCAGGGCCCACAACTAAAACGATTTCAAGTATTTAGTTGTTTATTTGTACATAATTTGGGCTTCCAGCTCATAAAACCCACGAAAACAGGATTTCAAAAAATTTGAATATTACATGAAATCACACAGTAATTACACAGTGAAACCATCGTCATTGAACCAGGTTTTGGTTATTTTGGCAGTGTGGGCAGGTGCAAATCCTGCTGGAAAATGAAGGAAGCATGAAGTGCTCTGAGAATGTCCTGGTAGACGCTGCGTTGAGTGGACAGCACAGTGGACCAACACCAGCCGATGACATGGCTCCCCAAACCAACACAGACTGTGGAAACTTCACACTGGACTTCAAGCATCTTGGATTGTGTGCCTCTCCATTCTTCCTCCAGACTCTGGGACCTTGGTTTCCAAATGAGATGCAAAATTTGCTCTCATCAGAAAAGAGGACTTTGGTCCACTGTGCTTTATTAAATCCAGAGTTAACACAGCCGTCTACCAGGACATTCCCAGAGCACTTCATGCTTCCTTCATTTTCCAGCAGGATTTGCACCTGCCCACACTGCCAAAAGAACCAAAACCTGCTTCAATGACCATGGTATTACTGTGTAATTAAAAATCGATCATAACTCCAGTAAACTATGGAGTGCCGCAGGGATCTGTATTAGGCCCTCTGTTATTTTCAATATATATGATGCCACTTGGAAATATTATAAGGAAACATGGAATTAGTTTCCATTGTTATGCTGATGACACTCAAATATATATTTCATCACGGCCGGATGAAAACGCTAAATTTTCCAAATTGACAGAGTGTGTTAAAGATATAAAAGATTGGATGACGCGTAATTTTCTTTTATTAAATCCAGACAAGACAGAGGTAATACTTATCGGTTCAAAAAACCGCCCACAAAACCTCGCACAATACAACTTTAACATCATAGGATGTCCTGTTACTTTATCCTCTACAGTAAAAGACCTGGGTGTTATACTCGATTGCAACCTGTCTTTTGAAAATCATATTTCATATGTTACAAAAACAGCCTTTTTCCACCTTAGAAACATTGCTAAGCTACGTAATATGCTATCAGTTTCTGATGCAGAAAAGTTAGTTCATGCATTCATGACCTCGAGACTGGATTACTGTAATGCTTTATTAGCTGGTTGTCCTGCATCCTCAATAAACAAGCTACAGTTAGTCCAAAATGCCGTCGCTAGAGTTCTTACGAGATCAAGAAAATATGATAATATAACACAGATTTTATCATCACTGCATTGGTTACCTATAAAGCTCCGTATTAATTATAAGATATTGCTACTGACTTATAAAGCCCTAAACGGCTTAGCTCCAGTCTATTTAACGGATCTTCTATCACCCTATAATCCATCGCGCTCTTTAAGATCACTAAATTCAAGGCTTTTGGTCATACCTAGGATATCCAGAACCACCAAAGGAGGGAGAGCATTTTCACATTTGGCTCCAAAACTCTGGAATAGTCTTCCTGATACTGTTCGTTGCTCAGACTCGCTGTCCCAGTTTAAAACTAGATTAAAGTCGCATCTCTTCAGCCAGGCATTCATATAATCCTACAGTTCAAACTACAATCCGGCCTCTAGCTCATAAATGCCAGAGGAGAACTGGCCCCCGACTGAGCCTGGGTTCTCCCAAGGTTTTTTTTCTCCATTAGGTCACCTGATGGAGTTTTAGGACACCATTAGGTCACTTGATGGAGTTTTTCGGTTCCTTGCCACTGTTGCCTTTGGCTTGCTCAGTTGGGGATATTTTGGGGATATTTAATTTAATTTTATCAATCAATAAATTCCTCTTGAAACAAACTTTGTTGTATTATTTTAATGTAATACTGTGAAGCTGCTTTGATACAATCTGTATTGTGAAAAGCGCTATACAAATAAACTTGACTTGACTTGACTTGACTTAATTACTGTGTGATTTCATGTAATATTCTAATTTTTTGAAATCCTGTTTTCTTGGGTTTTATGAGCTGGAAGCCCAAATTATGTACAAATAAACAACTAAATACTTGAAATCGTTTAAGTTGTGGGCCCTGAATCTATAATCTATGGAAGTTTAACGTTTTGAATGGAATTATGGAAATAAATAAACTTTGCCATGATATTCTAATTTTTTGGAAAGGGTCTGTATGTCTGAATTCTCAGTACTCATAAAACAGTGGACGAAAGGTCCCCGGATGACCTATACTTCTTCTGGTGAGATTCTGAAGTGTGTTCACGATGGACACGGGAGAGGATTTATGAATGTTAGTGAAGCGACACAACTGACACCGGTTGATCATGTGATAATGACAGCATGGTGAATGTAGTACGTCCAGATTGCATTCATATATAGAACATACTTTTTTAGCAGTCGTGAAGTAATTACTGATTCAAAAACAGTGAGAGAGTGCGATTTTGGATGCAGCCCCTGTGTTTATCATTTGAGCCTCATATATATATTGTCCATGTTCATATTCAGACTTTTGAAGGTGAGGTATGTAGTTTCTACGACACTACACATTTTGTACTGTTTTGCCATTTTTTTTGCAAATGATTAATTAATACGCATCGGAATCAGTGTGCAAGGTTTTTAGGATGACGAATACAAAATAATGCAGACCCTGGACCACAAAACCAGTCACATGGGTAATTTTTTTTTAAATTGAGATTTATACATCATCTGAAATCTGAATAAATAAGCTTTCCATTGATGTATGGTTTGTTAGGATAGGACAATATTTGGTTGAGATACAACTATTGAACATCTGGAATCTGAGGGTGCAAAAAAAATCTAAACATTGAGAAAATCTCCTATAAAGTTGTTCATTTATGTTCACGATTGTGCAGCATTCACTCACACAAATAAATGTTTTATATATTTACGATAGGAAATTTACAAAATATCTTAATGGAACATGATCTTTACTTAATATCCTAATGATTTTTGGCATAAAAGAAAAATCAATAATTTTGACCCATACAATGTATTGTTGGCTATTACCACAAATATACCCGTGCGACTCGTGACTGGTTTTGTGATCCAGGGTCACATATGAACATTTGGACCTGAAGTCTAACCCTCACAGGCTCGTTTTCATGCCTGTTAAATTCAATATGGCGTCTAACTTTACTAAGGTCATTGCAAAATAAGAAGGGGCCATTAGGCTTTAGATCCATGACGATGAGAACTGAACGCCTTCAGGAATTATTTTTTATTTTTTTCAGATATATTTGTATTACATCACTAAATTGTATGATTTGCATTGATCATTTCTGAGTAATCGATTGGTTAAGATTCACCCTACATACTGTAGATTGCGCACTACAAAGCAAAGACATCGAGTTCAGAAGAGAAACACAGTATTGTTGTGTGTATGATTGAGTAAACTGAACACTCTCTGTTTTGCTGTGTTTCAGCGGGTGTGTGAAGAGCAGACAGATGCTCATGAGTGTGTTCAGATACATCTGACATGATTATTGTGAATTATTCTGATCAAGTGCCCTTGTTGGGTTGGCAGGGCTTCTTGAAGCCATCGAGGGCCACGGGTTCTCATCAACGCTGAAGAGCTCACTCAATTCTGATTTCAAGAGGGGCGAGCCTTAAAATAAAGCTCATTCAGAGAGATCTCGGGCCTCATTTATAAAACATGCATGGATTCGGTGTAAGAGAGTGTGTATGCTATCCACTCCAACGTTTAGATTTATAAAAGCGGTTTTCATGTGATAAAAGTGCTTAGCGCCACATCAGGACCTAAACTACCGTACGCACTTTTCCTTGTGGCCGAGTCGGAGAACTGCAGGTACAAATGTGGACATCTAATGCAATAATAATACAATTACACAGCATTAAAGTTCACATATTTAGTATGCATACTTTGGTTCCAGACATGTAAATTATTCCGCTCAGTCTATAGGCTATAAAATGGCCTATAATGCAGAAATATATTTCACATTTGTGACCCTGGATCACAAAACCAGTCTCGAGTCGCACGGGTATAAAATTATAATATGGGTCAAAATTATCGATTTTTCTTTTATGCCAAAAATCATTAGGATATTAAGTAAAGATCATGTTCCACGAGGATATTTTGTAAATTTTCCACCGTAAATATATAAAGCATTTATCTGTGTGAGTGAATGCAGCACAATCGTGAACATAAATGAACAACTTTAAAGGAGATTTTCTCAATGTTTTGATTTTTTTGCACCCTCAGATTCCAGATTTTCACACATTTCACATCATATGCATGTTTTTTGTGAGTGCGTTTGTTAATTGCACTTGCATTTTCTCTGAATCACATGTACGCACATTTGATAAATGATCTTAGACTGAATGTAGGACGGTTTCTACACAGCATTTGATAAAAAGAGGCCGTTCCTCTCCGAAACATTCACACACATTCCGCTGGGATTTGTTTGATCCGCAGTTCTAAATGATGGGAAATCCTGGGAAAGGGTGTGATGAATATAACAATGAGGAATGAGGGAAAACAAATAATAAATGTGTCTAGCTCATGTTTTTTTGCATAAATTGGTGGGGTTTTTTTGTCTTATTTTTTCTTCAAAATAATTACAAATTTAGGTTGCTCTTTATTTTACAGTATGTGTACTTACCTAAGAGAATACTGGTTAATATAAGGTAACTACATGGGTTAAAGTTAGGTTTAAGGTTAGTAGTACCTAGTTATTACCTTGTAATTACTATAATAAGTACATAGTATGTACATGGGGAAAAGGACTGGTGCTCCCCAAAATTACTCTATAAAGCTATTCATCATAATTTACTTTACATTCTGCAAATTCATGTAAGAGTGTCATGGTGGATTTTAAATATACGCCTTTTCAAAACTTCCACACCAAACCTCCAGAAGCAACAAAATCCAGATCATTTACCAGGGTTATATCATGTGACAGTGTGGCATTATTTATACGTCTTCATGACAACTGAGCATATTCAAAACCCCCACCCTATATTTTCATTTTTCCAATTTCCCATTCCCAGTTGCGGATTATTCTCAGTGGTGCAATATGCAGTAATGAGCATTTGAGGAAACGAAATGTGCCTAAATTGTCACGAAAACACCTTCTGGACATTCTTTTGGTATTTCTTTCTGTTGATTGTGGGGTAAACACTGACCCTGGACATCTTTATCGGTTTTATAAAATACACTCAATAATGCAATGCAATACTACTACTACTACTACTACTACTACTACTACTACTATAGCAATAAAAGAGAGGCAGGAGGCAATGTTGTCGATTTTTACCATCTAAATGTTTTATTTGTGTTTTGTAATGACACTTTTTAAACCTCTATTTTCTCTTGCACTTGCTATCTTAGGAGATGCATTGGAATTGTAAACAGTTAAAATGATAAAATACATTTCATATAACTACTTACAAGCAGTGTACGTCCAAAGCCGAGGACAACCATACCTGCGCCACCCCGGTTTATAACAATACATGTCATTTTATAGCTTTAAGGTTCACATATTTACATAGGTACAGCATGGTACAGCGCTTTTCATGGTGCGCCCACAAAACCTTGTGTGTTTTTATCTTTTTTTTTGTAACCATTTTTTCTTAAGAATCATATATACATCCATTAACCCGGCTGCCTGCTGCCAGGGAAACACAGTTAGAATAATTTGTGTACTAATGTAATCCTTACATTACCAGTAACTTACAATAATATTAATGCAGAGCTCAATCCATTGTCTTTTTTTTCATACAAAAGGTAAACTCATCCATAAGATAAGTCCACAAATAAAAATAATAAACATATTGCACTTACATCAGGACAGCTGCTGACCTGGATCAAAGTGGAAAAGGGAAATTCAGCTGAGTGCAATGAACAAAGCAACCAGTGAAACTTATTAATAAATAACTATGTTTTTGTACTGGTAAAACATGTCGTCGTTCTTATTAACAAATGAAGGGACAGATCCTAACTGACCGTGTGCCCTATTAAATATCGAGTGCATGATTTAACCTAAAGTCCGAAAAGTGAGGAAACAAAGGGTTAAATAAGTCTGGAAGCTTCATAGTTGAGTGCCGTAATATCCTGAGAATACTGTCTCTTTCATTCCTAATATGTGGCGCTACAATGAATGGCTTATTGGCTTTACAGATCGCAGCTAAGCATGTTTTGTACAGTCTTTAGAGACCAGCGACAGTCCATTTCAAGCCCGGAGCCAAACGTTCGGTCCATTCGCTCTAGTGCGTTCCTTTGTACATTTACTTGATTAAGTTATATGTTGTGCGAGCGACGTCATCATGTGGCGTGGAGACGACAGACGTGGAGGAGGGTTCACAGGAACACCAGCGAGCAGTAAGTGCATGATCCATCCAGACATCAAACCCCGTCGAGACGAGACGCTTTTCAGTGTCCGGGAAAGTCATCGTGAAATGGAGAACAAAGCGAGGTTGGTGGCTCGATCAGAAGAAGAGGAAGAGGTTAAACAGTACCCAGTTGTCATAGTGTTAAAGAGGCAATAGCGGCCTCGATAATCTCCAGTACACAAATTAAATAACATTCAAATGGGAATAACCAGCATTATTCAGCGTGGCGTTGCCCCACTCGTCCAGCATCTTCTCCTCTATCTTTCACCATTTGTAAACGACGCCTCGTGCATTTCTCCACCCTCTGTCTTTCTGCCACGTTAACAGATAGAATGGCTGATGACAATGAAATGCTAAGTGAAAGAAACCTTGCGGATGCTGCTTTCTTATAGTGTCTCACTCTCTGTGTCGTCTTAGGAGGAGGATGATGTCGATGTGCTGCTTGGTTTCTTCTGATTCACTAAGTCCACGTAGAGCTCTGAGCGCAGAAACCGAGCGTACGAGTCTTTCTCCATCAGGCCGTATATCCTCCTCTGGGCCAGGTCGAAGCACGAGCGATTGATGTCTTGCAGGTTCTCTTTAGTGTGTTCCCTGGTGTAGGAATCCAGATTCACCTGCGGGACAAAAGAAGAGCCGTTACTTCCAAGTCCACAGTCGTTTTAGTCAGAGATGCAGGGGTGTCCAATGGACCCTTTCCACCGTCTACTTTCATTCGGATCAAATTTAATGTACATTCACGTCATTTTACTTTGTGCTTTATACTTTGGGCATTCATTTACAGAAAACTAGAATGTGAGCGTTCCTAATACAACGGCTGAGGGAGTGATGGCAAATTTGACATCTTTGTCTTTGAATCAATCTCTTCATATTTTGTTCCCCTCTTTTGGAAAGTCATAGAAACAATATCATGGATTTTTTTGGGAACACAAAAACTTATATTTGTTGTAGTTCACCACTAAAGAAGTCTACCCAATTATGATGACTTCTGAGAGCCATGGAAATGTGAAATTGAACCAAATGACAAACTGCTGCTTCCAATATTATTTAACTGGATTTACGGAAATTAAACCGCACAATATTTTTTTTAATAATCCACGTTGAAACAAAATCATGTTTACAATGACTCTGAATAATCAGTTCATTCTCAGGGTTCGTACAGATGCTGTAAAATGAACTTTCAAAGAACTATTTTGTTGGTTTTCAAGGACTGCAATCAGAGATCTCACTTATCAAACAATATCTTTATTATCGTTCAAATTCTAAAAAAGGTGAGTAGATAAACATATACTAATAAAACAGTTGCTGTGGGAACTTTAAGTATGGGAACATTAACAAAGCCCTAGAACTTTAGAAATTGGGATAGAAAGTGGGAATAAGCGTCTTATTAAAAGATGTAATAAGAAAACAATTGATTTCATTTGTAAAATCTAAAGCATTTCATTGTAAATAACTACAAAGTAATTATATTGCAGTCTAATGACTTGTTTGCACTAAAAATATAGTTTAAGATTTCGGTTTACTCCAATTACAGATACAAGGTTTCCAATATACAAATTACAACTTATTTAATCATATATATTCAATACAAAGTATATAATGGCTATTATTGTTCAATAAATCATATTTTATATTATAATGTTGACGTACTTGGTATTGAGAAGCGGTCTGATGGGGGTTTATCAACGCCTTCAGTGCAGCCAATAGGGGACTTTAAGAGCGAGTTAGTGGAACATTCATTAAATAAAAAAAATGGTGATTCATTCTGGAATGAAGAAAGGTTTAAACAAGGGGATTATTTTAACTTTGAACAACACCTTATAAGGCGCAACGCTTCTGATGCTTCAAAGAGATCATTGCATTGACCAGCGCTGTCAGTCACGGGAAACCCCCGTAACCATTGAAAGGATAATATGACAAAGATAACGATATTTCCTCAATCAAACTTTTTTTTTTTCTTGAATATATGATTCACCTGAAGCTGTATCATATACTTGGAAATAAATTAGCGATATCGAGCTCATAGACATATCAGATGGGCAGCAGCGTAAATTTTGCGTGAAAGTATTTATTTATTTATTTATTTTGAACAAAAATGTAACTTTAATTTTGCTGTTTTCAAGGGTTTTCCAGGACTTGTACGAACCCTGCATACTATTTGTGGATGTACAAAAATTCTGATCATACGCAAGTCATGTAGACTTAGTATACATTTTCTTTACAACAGCTCATGGAGATTGGCACACAACATAGACAGGCTTATTAACTTTTAAAAGGGAGAAGAAAACACTTCCCATATCTTGTGTTGTTGACATTGGTAGTGTTTGATTATTGTGTTAGGTCGCTTCATTTTCAAATCTGGGTCCTGAAGCTAAAACCAGTCGAGAAAACCAATCTTTTTATATATAAACCTGCTCTTAAATGGCACATGAAAATCAAACTGTGGTTGGTCCCTTAAAGGGATAGTTCACCCAAAAAATGAAAATGTTGTCATTACTTACTCACCCTCCATATTAGGAAAGTCAATTGGTTCTGTCACCAGTCTTTTTACCAAAATTCTTTCTAATATCATCTTTTGTGTTCAACAGAAGAAAGAAACTCATACAGGTTTGATTAAACTATGACAAAATGTTAGTTTTTAAGTGAACTATCCCTTCAACATTTCAGTGAAACACTCTCTTCCAGTCTTTCCAGAATAAGCTGAAATCTGGACTGGACTTCATGCTGGAAGTCAGTGTGAGTCTACACAAAGCTTGGCCTGATTTTCACCGCTGGAAAGTTCTGCTGCTCGTCTCATTTTGAGTTTCCAAACTGCCTTCCAAGTTTGGAAAATGAAAACACGCACTCAAACTGTCAGATGTGTGTGTTGTGCGGCCAACAGGGAGTCCATTAGTCAGGCATGACATCATATCCTCCGTGGCTCTGACAAATGTTTTAGTTTCATGACACAATGCGGAGCATTTTAAGAATATTTCCAGCCAAGCTGCTAAATAATACAGAATGGCATTGATACTTAACTTTTTCAATTCCCAGTTAGAACTTTTAACCGTGGACGTTTGCGGTCTGTAAAAGGTTCAGATGAATACGAGACTTCACGCTCACCTCTTTACAGGACTGGATGGCGATGAATTCCGCATAGATTTTCTTAGCTTTCGATGTCATCTTGGACTGGGATTTAATCTTCTTGTAATCCTCGCAGGCCAGCCAGAAATCCAGATTCTCTTCACTAAACTCTGTGCGCAAGAAAGCTCTGAACGCCGCCAGCCCATCTGATGAGGGAGAGGGAGGAAAGAAAGAGGCAGAGAAAGGGGAGATGTTATTGGATGGATAAACAGAGAGCCATGGCAACGGCAGCCTCCACGCGCGCCAACCCGTGAGTCAATACTAGCGCATTAACCAGTCAAGAACACGACTCTGACCAAGATTCGCTCTCATCCAAGACTCTCGCTGCTATGCCTCGGACGAAACATTACTCTCTTATTAATTCAACATTTCGTGCATTTCAGTGACTCAACTGGAGATTCAAACCCTCACATTATTTGTGTTGCAGCTTGCTATAACTAGAATGCAGTTCAAGCTAAATTATAACATTTGTACTGATTTTAAATCATCTTTTTCGTAACCAGGGATGCCATTTCCATTTTACATCTCATTCATTTTATGTGACTTGCAAGTGAATGTCCGTGCCTAAAACAAGCGAAAACAAATGTGCCGGTTCTACACTGCAAAAATGCTTTTCTTTCTTAGTATTTTTGTCTTGTTTCCAGTCCAAATATCAAACAATTCTTGAATCAAGATGCATCGAGTAAAATGTATAAGATATCATGTCTTGTTTTCTGGGGAAATTAATCAAAATGAAGTGAGTTGTTGCTTAAAACAAGCTAAATGATCTGCCAATGGGGTAAGAAAAATAATCTTAATTCAAACAGAAACAAGATCATTTTTCTTTCCCAATTGGCAGATCATTTTGCTTGTTTTAAGCAAAAACTCACTTAATTTTGATTAATTTCCCCAAAACACAAAGACATAATACCTCGTGGCATTTTACTACTTTAGAAAATGCATCTTGATTTACGCATTTTTTGATATTTGGACTGGAAACAAGACAAAAAACTCAGTAAGAAAAGCATGTTTTTGCAGTGTACAAGACCACATTTAATGAAGGATGTGATTGTTTTTCCAGTGCATTCTTGAAAGTGTCTTCCTTACAGTAGCGCTGCATACTGACATTTCCTTTCAGATCTAAAGGCGGCCAGCATTAAAATAGAAGGAAGTGTGGCTCCGTCCCAAAGCACGCAATCACCTTTCCGTTCCCATCAGAGCCTGCTGATAACAGCATGTGGATGCTCTCAGCCTTTCACATGAGGGAAACATTCGCTGCGGAAAAAGTGTCTCGCAAGCACTCTGAACCTCACACAACCACTGAGTCTGATCAGAAATGAAAAGCCATGATATGGATGGTTTTAATCTGTGGTCTTTCTCTGACTCCATACGGATCTAGGACTCATCTGGGATTACTATGAAAGGCATTGAGCATGTTCAACAGAGCGTTCATTCAGTGACTCAGGAAGTCGAGAGGAAACATGAATGCCTAAAACAATGCAACAATGCAAGCCGACATCCCTGTGGATTCAAGCCAAGCCAAAAGGAATTCGGCAAATACAACAAGTTCATTATATTACATCCACAGAAGCATTATAATAAAGAAAATATGTCTTACATTTGTGGACGAGCAGCTTGTCCAACGATTCTCCCCACTTTATCGCCTCTTCCGGAGTGGGCCTGCAAATAAAGGCAGTGCGGTTCTTCAGCAAACCCATCTCTGTCAGGTTTCTCATTGTATGACCCATTCGAAGCTGTGCCCTTCTCTCGCTCGAGTGTGTGTGTGTGTGTGTGAGTGAGTGTGTGTGAGTCTGAGCGTCTGAGTGAGTCTCTGTTGGACGGCCTCTTTTATATGTCCCTCTGTGAAGAGGCGGAGCTCAACCAATAGGACGGCGTGTTAGACAGAGGCTCCGCCCACTTCTTCTCTCAAAGACTCATTCTTGTCTTCATCGTCTGTCTAAGCTCAGCTCCTACAGTCTGCAGCCTTAACACTTACTATGACACTGCCTAATAAGGGAACGTTATCTAACAGGGAAGCATTATTCGAGATAAAATCATAAAGTGTGCTGAAGCAAAGATCTGTGCTTTACACCTGTGAATATTCTGACCTACTTACAACTTCTGTGCATTCATTTGATGACATCTGTTCCATGCAACAACTCATATTTAGCAAGTTATGTATAGCTGAACATACTTAAAATAACAATGTCGCGCATCAAAACATCTCTGCAATGTTTGACCCTAACTCTAATGATTTAACCCTGTGATGCATGACATCCACTACATTAGACAGATCTTTGGAAGGTCAGTGTTGTTTTAGTAGCATTGAGATACTCTTATTTTTTTTTGTTAATATTTGGAATATTTGGAGTTGTCAATATTGGGGAACACTTTATCTCGATAGTCCACTTTAGACATTCTACTAACTATAAGTAACTTTGCAAATACATGTCAACTAACTGTCATTAGAGTATTAATAGACTGTCTACTTAATATCCACTAACAATTTATAACAGACATTCTACTGACTGTAAGTTATTACATGTCGACTTATTCTACTAAACCCAAACCCTGACACCTAAAAGTCTACTAATACTCTAATAAAAGTTAGTTGACATCTAGTTGCAAAATGAGTTAAAGTTAGTAAAAAGTGGGCCATCAAAAGAAGGTGTAACCCGAGAGGGTTTTTATTAATTATTATTTATTAGTTTTAGTTTATTTAGTTTTAGTTATTTTAGTACTTTAAGTTCAAATGAATGAAAATGAGAAATGCTGCCTCGGCAACTAGCTGAAATAAAAGACATTTATTAAATTAAATTAAATTATAAAATAAAATAATAATTCTATTATATTTTATTTCTGTTCTGGTATCCTCTGAACTTTATATTATTTATAGCCTTTGATGACTACTAATCAGGGCTTAACTTTTTTGCTCACCGGCCACTGTGGCTAGTGGTTTGATATAACGCCATATAGATGTTTTTAATATTATCTCATAATTTGTCATCAGGAATATTAGGCTGCTGTCACTTTAAGACCTGATGCACGGATCCATTATACTGTTACACGTGTTTTCTTTCTCAACTGTTTACATTCACTTAAAACATAACTGACTGTGTTTAAGTGAATACTCGCCAAGATTATTTTGTGAGTATTCGACTGTTTAAGCGCAATAAGCAGTGAAAACGAACTCAAGGTGGTTTCATGTGTGCAAACTTTGAGTGTGAGCACAAAATCTGCGGGAATGAGTAAAATTATGCGCAATACGCGCTGAAATTCAAGCCCTGAAACACCATCAATATTCATCCAGACAGAATGAAACGAGTGAGTGAAGAGAGGCGGGTTTGTGTGTATTGGTGTATTAGAAGCATTTCAGATATTTCAGTATCGGTATTAAAAAAATCTATATTTTTGACAACGCTACATTGCACATAGTTTATTATTTTAGATGCAATACAAATAAAAATGTATATATTACATATAAAATTCAACCCGCAAAAGTGGCTAGTAGGATCACACTTCTGAAATACACACACATTTGGCATGTGTTAATGTCAAGCCCTGCTGGTAATCGTTAATATCACAACATTTTCTCTTCCAAACGTATTGATCTAAAAGACATCCTTTCAGTTAGTCTGTCTCTTTCATCCCACACACACACGAGCAGAGAGCCACCAGCTGGATAATTACCCAGCAAGCAGGCGGACACCACACACACACACACACACACACACACACATACACACACACACACACACTTACTTGATAGACTTCAAGGTTTTGTCGAGCTTGCCGACTGGGGTGCTTCCGGGAGACTCATTCCTCCTCCTCAGGAAAGCGAGCCGGTTCTTCATGTCTTTGGCCCTGCAGAAAAACGCACAGAAGAGCAAGAGTTGAGTTCTGCAGCAGGTCATAACAAAACCAAACCAACACATCGATCTCAGTCCCGGAAAACACAACGGCATAAATCCAAAGCGTGGTAACCCATACATGTTCTCCTCAATCCGCAGTTATCAAAGTTGAGCCGCCGCTTGAAGTTCCTCTCAGTTCTCTCTGCCTCTCGTCGATCTCTCTTCTTCGTCTGAGCGAGCGGATGAGTGAAGGGAGGGTTCTCAACTCTCCACACCGTCGATCCGCTGTTCAGGAGCCACCGGGGGTCCCGGGAGCCCTAACCTAAGGCCGACGGGCCCCGGGGACTGACTGTTCACCCCTGGATCCCGGTCTCACGTATAGCTCTTCCAGAGGAGCACTGATTTCCACTGTGGTTTGCAGATCCTCTGCCCTCATCAGCTCATCTGACCTCTCGCACCACCGGCACACGCTCATGACAGCACCAAAAAAAGACACTCGATCCCATTTTTGGCCCTCCCAAGGCCAGCGTTCCTACATAAAGCACACGCGGAGAGTTCCTGCGGTCCAGGATTGAGCAATACACCCTCTTCACTCAAAAAATAATACTGAATAAAATATCATTTAAAAATGCCATATAATAACATATATAAAGCATGTTTTTTCAGCTGTCGAGGGACAGTGTTACAGCTTTGAATGTGGCTCATCTCATCAGCTTTTTGTGATTTGACACTGTTTATCGATTTGCTTTCCTGCGGTTCGTATAAATCTGTAAAAACGTGTGTATATACACCACCGATTAAAAGTTTGGGGTCGCTAAGATTTGTTCATGTTTTTTAAATGAATCTCTTCTGCTCACCAAGGCTGCATTTATTATTTGATCAAAAATGCAATAAAAACGTAATATTGCCAGATATTATTACAATTTCAAATAGTTATGTGAATATATTGTAAAATGTAATTTATTCCCAATTTTCAGCATCATTCCTCCAGTCTTCAGTGTCACATGATCCTTCAGAAATCATTCTAATATGATGATTTGATGCTCGAGAAACATTTATGATTATTATCAATGTTGAAAACGGATGTGCTGCTTCATATTTTGAGGAAACCGTGTGACTTTTTTTCAAAAGTTTTTTCAAAAAGCATTTTTTATAACATTACGAACTGTCACGTTTGACCAATGTAATGCGCCTTTGGTGAATAAATCATTTATTTAAAAAAAAAGGTTTATATAGGAGAGTGACGACAATCTGCTAAACAAGTCAAACAAGGGCATTATACTGTATCATAAATACTACAGCTCTTATGACAGTATTAATTGTTTATACAGTGTTTCTCGTCAGTAACGTCAACACAGCAGAAACAATCAAGCCAGGTCCCGTAAGATCCACTGTTAATAATCCCAGCATATTCAGCCCTCGGGGTTTGACGACGGAAAGCGTAGACGAGCCTCGACAGGAAAGAGGAAGTCTGCAACTATTTATGACATATTACGTGGTCCTGTAGGCCGGAGCGAAGAATTCCCCTTCTTCAGAGAGACCAATACTGGACAAAATACAGCACTGGGATCTCCTCTATCCAGGTAAAGTCTTGAACCAAAACATCAGGATTTGAAGACCAGTACTGGACAAAATACAGCACTGGGATCTCCTCTATCCAGGTAAAGTCTTGAACCAAAACATCAGGATTTGAAGACAGAAGTTGTTTAATTTAAGACTGTTAGTGCCTGAGAATCCAATCTGCTCAACAATCTGGGAAACGGGATGATGAAACATTAGTCAGCTTCGCTGTGACTAACTGAGCGGAAGCTCTTCACACCAGATGTTTCAGAAAAAAAGCAAATCCACTGTGAAAAATCAACTCCATGAAATAATTAACGAGTCCAAATGCAATACACACATGTACCTCACTATGTAAATGAGGACATAAACTGCTATAGTTCAATATCATTAATTACAGTGAAGTTTGCCTTATTTTAATATGGTGTATACCCTCCAAAGGAAAGGTTTGTCAGATCTAGATAACTGGAAACACTCATTTTCAGTTCTGTGGTAAAACATTAAAGTCATTATTCTGTGATAATATTTGCCATTTTTAAGATATTTAAACTCTTATCTGAAATGGTAAAGTCCGATCTGGTTCATATTTACTGTAGCTATCTCTGACGTTTGCCAAAGGCATCTTTTTATTTGGGAAATAAGAATGTGAAAGTTGAGAATTGAAACCCGCGGGAGTCTGATCAGATAACATAATAACTGCTGAAATCATCAGGATTTTGGGGAGATGAACTGACTCACACACATAATTTCAAACAGCTCTCAAAACATTGGAAATGCCAAAAAATGCAGTATTTTGGATGGATTATGATTCCACTTGCAAGCTTGGATATCAAACTTTGCCCACTTGCGAAAGAAATGGAGCAGAGGAAACAAATAAATCAAATTCCACAGCTCTTCTAGAACGAAAATAGTGCTTTTACAAGGAATAAATGAATGCCGGCCAATGGCAATGTATCGGAGAGATTTATTTTTAACTTCCAGTGGGAAGATCTGGATTGAATTGTGAGGGTCTGAGAAGGAGGGTGTTGGATCGAACACACTGGAGGAAAGTTCTCGCCAGTTTATGGGTTCTGGAAAATATTTCGAAGTGTAATGAATCAGTTTACGGTCCAGGTCAGGTTTCACTGCGATCTCAGAGCTTTGGAGAAAACAGATCAACACAAGTGATATAAAAACTGAGTCCTGCAACTAATGCTCAGTTAGCAGACAGTGATATAAGGCTGAGTTTGTCCTCCTTCAGTCTACAGGATTGTTATGGATGTCCAAGTGACATTAAATGCAATGCTGCCACCTACTGGATATGATCATTACCAACACTATATATATATATATCACCATCAGCCTCTTGAGATCAACGAGTACTCTGTGTAAAAAATAGCAAGGTTTTAACGTTTAAATTTGTTTGCATTTTGGTATGAAACCTATTTATATTAAGTTGTTTGAGTATATTCAGGGTGTGAATTATGGGGAATTAGCTGAATATGAAGCTTTACCTGTAAATATGAAGATGCATTTCTAGACGCATTTAGCATTAAAGCATTAAACATATATGTTATAAAACCGCGCTCATTCAGGGATGTGCATTTATTGCATGAACAAAGAACATAATGTGTTTAAAATGCATATACACTTCAGATGAAGGATGACATTTGCCTTTAATGCTGTTAAACTGAATGTTCAAAGCAAATGTTTGCTGAAAATATGACTCTGGAATTCTCTTCTGCAATTTGTGCATGATTTTTATTACTTTTAAATCACGTCTTAATCATCTTTTTAATTGAGCTTTTCCTGATTAGTTATAATTTATGTATGATTTTAATGCTCAACTGATATTGCTTTGATTGTGTATTGTATGACTGACATTAAGTTGTTGAGTGTTTTGAAAGGCGCCTCTAAATAAAATGCATTATTATTATTCTTAGAGTATACAGTTTGTACAGTATAAAAACATTACAGCTATGGGGAGTCCCCGTAAACCACATATACGTGTGTGTGTGTGTGTGTGTGTGTGTGTGTGTGTGTGCGTGTGTGTGTGTGTGGCCATTCAGTGCCACAGTGTTGAGATTCCACACTGCTTTGCAACACTGTTAGTAATGGCCATGTTGCATCAGTCAGCGAGAAAAAGCCACGCCAGTGAAAATATGCTACAGATTATTAGTTGAGCTATAAAAAGAGGAGGAAAGAGCACTGAAATATCATATTCAAGAACTCAGTTACTCACTGGGCCTTTTGGCTGAGATCAAGCATAGTAACAGTGGTGTTTACTCCTCAGACAAGGTAAATAAGGACGTACTGCATCCCAGTTAGACTTAATAGAGATATGTACAGAGATATGTTATTACCATCTTTAATGTCACCTAAAATTCCTTTACATTACATAGGAACTTACTTGCATTCAAAGTTTATATTTTATAAGTTCATGAATTCGTAGGAAATCAAACCCATGATCTTGCTGGACTGTATGAACTACAAACTACAAAAAACTACAAACAAAAAAACTACAAAAAAACAAAAACACACAATTGAGTCAGTTGTTGACAAAGCAAAATACAAAGCTAATAAAAGTTTTTTTAAAGGTCTTTGGGATGTGCTGGAGGAGACCAGCTTGAATGCGTTATCCATACAAGATCTTGACCAAAAAATGTATGCACTTCTTGATGTAAATAAATGTTGTGATATTATTTCCATGAAGAGATGCATACATTTTTGGTCGAGATCTTGACAATGCAAGAGTCCAGCTCTCTGTAAAGTCTCCTCCAGCACATCACAAACACTTAAGATCTGGA